>CM053582.1:94541000-94587275 GCA_028627135.1 Pseudochirops cupreus
GGCTATCCGGATATAAGCCACTCAACGCGAGAGCCCTGGCCAGACCAGTCGCTCAGTCCCCCTGCTGTCTGCAGGCCGCGGCGGGAAGCTGCAAAGCCGAGGCGGGTGCAAAACCTCTGCCTTTCACTTTTCCGCTCTGGAGGCCTTCTGGCTGGACTGCTTATCTCCCCCTTTCACAAATCCCATTCACAGCTGCCGCTAATCCGCTCACCTGAAGCTTCTGAGCTCATCCACTCTTCCCATCCAGCCGCTCCCTGGGCACAGCCTCGGCTTCAGGCCAGGCTGGTTTCGGTTAGCAGTGCTGATATGGTTCCTCGTAGCCGAGCTGACTTTAGTGGGAAGTATCTTTGTGTGCGTTTTGGAGTTCCAGGATTGGTTTAGAGTCCTATTTTATGGGTATTTTGGGGTGGCTATGTGAGAGCTGCGATCTGTTGCTGCTTCTATGCCGCCATCTTGGCTCCGCCCCCGATAGAAACTTCTTTTAGGGCTTTGGATGTACACCGGCTCTCGTGTAGGGTCATCCTGTAGAGCAGCGGTTCTCAACCTGTGGGTTATGTTCAATTTGTAACAATGAAAATACATCCTGCATATCAGATATTTACATTACAGTTCATAACAGTAGCAAAATTACAGTTATGAAGTAGCAACGAAAATAATTTTGTGTTTGGGGGTCACCACAACGTGAGGAACTGTATTAAAGGGTTGCGGCATTAGGAAGGTTGAGAACCACTGCTATAGAGGCTCCTTAGGCTTGTAGACTGCTGTTATGTAAGAAATTCTGCCTTGAATCATCCCCTTTCCCCCTTGTCAGCAAGTTATGTCAAGTCAGCCAGCGCTTAGTGAGCACCTACTGTATGCCAGGTGTTGTGCTAAGCTCTGGATTCATAGAAAGGCAAAAAACGATCCCTGCCTTCAGGGAGCTCAGGGGCTTTTGGGGAAGACAGTCTGAGAAGAGCCTTGTACAAACAAGCCATGGACAGGGTCGTTGGGAGATAATCAGAAGAAGAGAGGGTGTTAGCATCGACTGGGAAAGTTAAAGGCCTCCTGCTCCAGCTAAGGCCACCTTTTCTTAACACCCTGTGACTTTCCGAGTACTTAGAAGGAGCCTTTTATCCAGTCCCTAGAGGCTGCTCGGGGCAGGTGGGATAGAGCTTGAGGCCGGGATAAGGAAGCCATCATCCTGACCCAAGTGCCTGCTGTGTGCCATGACTGCTGAGCTCTTTGCAGCTCTTCTCTCCTTTATTAGCACGGTAACCTTGGAAGGGAGGTGCTGTTATGAGTCGAATTGATCTCCTTACTCAGCACCTAACACTATCTGCTGTGCCACCTAGCAGCCTCTTGAGTTCAAATGTGACCTCAGACTCTTAGCACCTGTGTAATCCTGGGCATGTCACTTAAATCTCTGCTTGCCTTAGTTTCCTCACCTTAAAAATGGGGGCAATAACAGCACGCCCCTCCCTTGGCTTATTGTGAGGATCAGATGAGATAAATGTACAACTCTTAGCCTAGTGTCTGGAATATGGAAAGTGATATATGCATGCTTACTTCCTTCCTCTTCACATTCCTTTTTTGATATATGTTAGCTCAGTGGTTCTCAACCTGTGGGTTGTGACTCCTTTGGGGGTCAAACGACCCTTTCTCAGGGGTCACCTAAGACCCTTGGAAAACACGTATTTCCGATGGTCTTAGGAACTAAGACACTGCTCCTCTATTGTCTCCAGGCAGGTCTGCTTACATGCAGATACGCCCACATATAAGTATTAAAGGGTCGCTGCATTAGGAAGGTTGAGAACCACTGTGTTAGCTCTTCCCTCTCCTCTTTATATCTCACTTCAAGGCCTTTCTGAGAGTTTTAACTTGATTGAGGTGAGACGAATGTGACCTGGTAGATAAAAACTAGTCAGGCTGACCTGTTTAAGTCGTCACACACACACACACACACACACACACACACACACACTCTCCCCCTCTCCTTCCCTCTCCCTCCCTCTCTCTTTCTCTCTCTCTCTCTCTCTCTCTCTCTCTCTCTTTCTCTCTCTCACTCACACACACACACACACAGGATTTCTGAATGGCAAGGACTGGGCTGGAAGGGTCTTCAGATGGCAGCAGCCTCATTTTATAGGCAAGACAGCAAGTGTTTATTAAGCATTTGTTCCCTATGCTAAACCCTGGGGATAGAAACACAAGCAGATAGACAGTTCCTGCCTTCAGAGAGCTTACATTCTTCTGGGAGAAAACAGCACACAAACAGGAGACTGAGAAGAGGGGGGTGTGTGGTGAAGATGCTTCCATAGCCAGGTGCTCAGAGCCAGGAGGGGGATGCACGTGAGGCCTGGGGAGTTGGGTGCCTTGGCAGTGATCGCAAAGGCTCGTAGGTGACGTTCTAGGACGTTAGTCACTAGCTTTTCTGAAGCTTTTACCGTATTCCAGGTAAATGGGAGTAGACCCTGCCTTCGTGGAGGCTACATTCTAGTGGGAGAAGTGTGCGTGAATGGGTAAATAACAGGGTACGTACAGACTGGGTGCAAGGTATCGGAGCAGGTGACAGAGTTGTTCATCAGCATGGGTGTAGACAGCCACCGTTTTTATGCTCTACACCCTGCGTCAGATAAAGTGGAAAATTTATGAGTGGAGTACATACAATGTCATACTGACCTAGGGATAGATTGAGAGACTCAGTTATGAGTAAGACACTTTAATTTGTGGTGAGAACAGCAAGTCATTTTCATTCCTGTTTGAATTTGATGAGAATCCTGCAGCAGGAGATCTGGAAGGGACCTTAGAGACAGTCTTGTCCAACCCCCTCATTTAACAGAACAGGAGGAGTTAAATGAGTTTCCTGAGGTGACACACACAGCTAGTTAGTCACATCCTTGTTTTCTTTTGAAATTAGGTAATTTGATATACTCTCCCTCCCTCTTTCCTGTTCCTCCTCCCTCCCTCTCTTCTTCTCCCCAACCTCCCTCCTCCCCTGTTCCCCATATAAACTCAGAAGAGCATGCAGATAGATCAGTTTCTCCTGGCAGTGTGGAGAGATTGATAGATCCATATCTGTCTAGATCTGCTGTCTCACGGTCCTTTTCTATGTTCATTGCCTTACAACTGATGGAATCTTAGAGGTCATCTAAGTCTGAAGTTGGGCCAGCTAAGTGGCGCAGTAGATAGAATACCAGACCTGGAATAAGGAAGGCTCATCTTCCTGAGTTCTAATCTGGCCTCAGACATTAGCTGTGTGACCCTGGGCAAGTCGTGTAACCTTGTTTGCCTCAGTCTCCTTATCTGTCAAATGAGCTGGAGAAGGAAATGGAAAACCTCTCTAGTATCTTGACCAAGAAAAACCTAAATCAGACATAACTAGAAAACGACAGAACAAAAAAAGTGTGAAATTAGATTCGGAGTTCCTGTGTTTGAAACCTCACTTAGCCACTTTGCTTCCTCTGTATATTTGGGGAAGTCATTTAACATCCTTTATCTGTAATTACATCATCTGTCAGATGAATATGTTGGACAAGGTGTCTTCTAAAAGCCTTTCCCATTCTAAATCTATGATCATATAATCTAGTACACCTCCTTTATTTTGTAAATAACACCCAGAGAGATTTGTCCAAAGGTCATGCAAGTAGGAAGAAGGTATGTTTCCTTAGCAATTTTCTAGGATTGAAATTGTTCATAGGTTATTTCATTTGACTGAAAAAATTTCCAAATAGTCTAGCTTTAAGGAGGGAGCTGGTTTATTAGGAATTAAAACTGATGAGAAAATTTGGATTGATATGGAATAAAATAGATTTTTAAGACCAGTGAATCAAGTTATAGTTCTCTCTTTTGACCTGGCAGGATATATGAAAAATTGCATTAATGAACTAGACCTGAGAAAGATTGCAAGTCAGACAGGAAAGGCCAGTTTGTACATTTGAAACATCTGGATTTCCTAAGATCACTTACATATAATCATTGGCCAGTTGCATATGAATTTATTGCTTAGACTATAAGGAGAGAAATTTATATATTTTGATTTATTTTCTCAATTGTGCTTTTTTTTATAATGTTTAGGAATCTGCTGTTTTCTCTTTTGAGGGAAGATATTGGGGGGTTAGCTCTTAGCATAATATTCCTGTGTCTGATAAGGCATAGAATATATGAATTATAAACAGTTTTGAGGATGGGAGTATGATATGGGCCAAATAAAATACTCTGATATTTGCTATTTATATAATGTTAGCGCTTTGAGCCTTTTAACTTTTTAATTCATTATTACAATGTGTACATAAATCTTAGTATTCCATTTACCAAGTTAATGATTCTCTCGTTTAGGATTTTTTTCTTCAAAAAGACTGCACATCTGATCTGTTTTATTCTAATGAATTTGAAATTAGCTTTGTCCTGCTGTGATATTTCTTCAGGTTATGAAGTTGTCCATGGATGCTCAGAGCCTACGCTTGTAAATGATAAGGTCTGGTCAGTCCCATTATGGGCCAGATAATAGATGACATGGCAGTTTCCCAGCGGCCATCCAAGCTAGATTCAGGGAAACTCCCAACCAGGCTCACTGAAGGAAGGGAGATGAATTTTTCACCCATACATAGTCTCTTAAATTATCTGCATGGTTAGAGGGATTAACCACAGTGATCAGAATCAAATAATGAAGTATTAAAGATGTGCTTTTAAAATTAAGGGGAGAATTTGTAAACTATGCATCTTAGATTTGAAATGTCATGATTACAGAAATGTTTTTTCAACATGCATGTGTGTGTGTGTGTGTGTGTGTGTGTGTGTGTGTGTGTGTGTGTGTTTGTGTTTGTGTGAGAGACGACTTAAACAGGTCAGCCTGACTCTTAAGACCAGCTTTTTATCCACCAGGTCAGATACCTCTCAGCTTTGTAAAGTCGAGACTCCCAGAAAGGCCTTAAAGTGAAATGTGAAGAGGATCAGGAAGAGTTATCCTACATCAGAGAACCATCCCTTATATCAGAGAACAAAAGTGAGAGAAGGAAAAGGTGCCAAGGTGGAGGATCACAAGTGGGGAGCTCTGGATGTGATGGGAGACTTGGTTGATGGGTTGGTTAGTTTTGTTGAACTGAAAATAATGTGATTTTCACATAAGCATAGTACAAGGCTGATTATCTTTAACACTTAAAAATAGGGTTTTGGTGTGATTTTCTTATTTTCATTTAACACCCAGTCTTAGTTAGGAAATGTTGAAATATCAAGAGCAAAGCTTGACAAGAATGAACTTTACCACATTGTTCCTTTTAAAGTAGCTTATTTTCGATCTAGAATGTATGGTTTTTCTTTAATGAAATTACTCAGCTTAAGGAGTTTGATTATACTATACTGCTGTTCTGACACTTTGTAATTTGCATTTTATTAAGAATGCATAGTTTAAGTTAACACTTCATCAAATGAGCTAAGCTATGGCCCTTTACTTTGAAACAATTTTTAATTCAGATTTTTATTTTTATCTTTCATTTTTACCTTACCTTAATTTCTTAATAAATACCTCCTACTTCCCCTTCAAAAGAGCCACCCCTTACGTCAAACAGCAAAAAAGGAAAGAAAGAAAAAGTACAGTTCAACAGAACTGACCACCCAAAGGTGGCATTACCTGCAGAGCTCCCCACTTGTAATCCTCCACCCATGTACAGGGACCACCTGTAGGCATTGGCTGAGCTCCACTGATATCCTTGTGGTGTTGAGGTAAAGCAGAGAAGGCCCCTGGTACACTGGGGGGATTCTCCATGCTGAGCTAATGGAACGACAGGGACAACAGTTACAGTCAGTCATTTAACAGTCTTTTCAGTGTATGTACCAAGGTTTGTATATACTTCTAGGGACACAAAGAAAGGCAAAAAACAGCCTACCTTCAAGGAGCATACATTCTGCTAAGAGAAACTATTTGTAAATGATCAGCTAGAGAGAGAGAGAGAGATCTAGAGGGTGTGTGTGTGTGTGTGTGTGTGTGTGTGTGTGTGTGTGCGCATATATATATGTACAGAGTAAATGGAAAGTAATATAAAAAAGAAGTCTTATTAGCTGGGGGTAGGGGGGCAAGGGAGGCCCCAGGAAAGGCATTTTTGGAAGGAAGCCTTTGAGCTGAGACTTGATGGAGGCCAAGGAAGCTAAGAGGCAGAGGACGGGGAATTCAGGAATGGAGTTGGGAGAATGAGTCTTGTGTTCAAGGAACTGTGAGTAGGCCATTCTGACTACCTTGCTGAGTACAATGGAAGGAAGTAAATGCCAAATTGAGGACTTTAATTTGGTCCTGGAAGTGGTAGGGAGCCTCTAGAGCTCACTGATGGGAAGGGTGGCTGCTAGGACCACATGAATGACTGTGTTCTTCATTTTTGTACCTTGTCACCAAAGCACAGAAATCTGAAAGATGAAAAAATGACAAATAGGAGAAATCCCAAGGAACATGATGCAGAGGGAAATAGGGAGATCCACAGTAACTGTGGACAACAGTAACTTCACCACGGCAAGATAATGAAAGGAAGTCACTGTCCTAGCAGTAGATAACAAAGCACACCTCTGTCTTTAGAATACCAGGGCACTGCAGGGCAGACACTGTATTTGCCAGTCATTCAACAAATGTTTATCAAGTGCTTCCTGTGTGCCAGGCACTGTGCTGGGTACAAGGAATACAAGTATGAAGAATAGAATGATCCCTGCTTAGTGGGGCTGATGGAGGAGAAGATGAAAAACATAAACATATGTACAAGTAGTGTTATAAAGCTTCTTAATAAGAAATGTTTACAGAGTAGTTTGGGATGAGAGCCACCAGCAGTTGTGAAGATCAAGAGTGGCTTCAGGCAGGAGATAGTACTTGAGCTACATCTTAAGGGAAGAAAGGGAATCTGTGAGGGAGAGAGAAGGAGGGAGGGCATTCCAGGGAGGTGGTATGGCCAGTGCAAAGACGAGGAGATGAGAGATGCAGTATTGTGTGTGAAGAACAGAGAGGAGGTCAGATTTTCTGGATCATTCATTAAATATTAAACATCTACTGTGTGCTAGACACTCTGTTAAGCACTAGGGATACAAAAAGAGACAAAAGACAGCCCCTGTCCTCAAGGAGCAGGAGGACAACATGCAAGCAAATGTCTACAGAGAGCTATATACAAAATAAATAGAAAATAATTAACAGAGGAAAGGTCCTAGAATTAAGAAGGGTTGAGGAAGACTTCCTGAGGGAGTGTATTCTGGGCATTGAGGAGAACAGAGTTAGAGCGTCTTATTCTTGGAACAGACAGGGGACCACTGTCCCTGGATCAAAGAATACACATAACGGAGTAAGGTATAAGAAGACTAGAAAGGTAGGAGGGGACTTTGAAGGGACTTGAATGCCAGTGAGAGTATTTTGTCTTTGATCTTGGAGATCATAGGGAACCCCTGGAGGTCGAGGCTTGATATGATCAGACCCGAGGCTTGATATGATCAGACCCGTCCCTTAAGAAAATCAGTTTGGCAGCTGAATGGAGGATGGATTAGAACAGGCTTCTTAAACTTTTCCACTCACAACCCTTTTTGCCGGAGAAATTTTTATGCCATCTTGGATATACAGATATATAAAATAGATACGCAAACTAAACATTTATTGATAATTAATAATAAAGAAATATATTTTAAAATAATTCTTTGGTATACATGTAATTTTACTATTTATTGAAGATAAATTTGCATACTAATGAGACCGCTGTGCTTATTTTTACGTAAAGAATTAAATCTTGGCAGAATATTTGATACTTGTAGGATGTAGAACATCTTCAGTATTTTTCAGAATTGATTAATATTTTGATTTTATCATCATCAGTGCTGAGAATGGCACTTCACATAAATACATAGTACAAAATGGCAAGTGTATGTTTTGGACCACTTCAGAAATTGTTGGAAATTCTGTCCTAATCCCAAGCCAAAATTCATTTTATGATTTTTTTTAGGAAACTTAAGTTTTAAACCTGTGTTGCTTCATAACTCGGTAAATTCTTCTTGAACAAAATCTTAATGGCAGGTAACTAATGTTTTTTATTTCAATTGAGTATGGTTTATGAACCCAACTTAGTTTTTTAGAATCAAAATTTGAAGGGAAGTATTTCTGAAACTGTCTCCACGCGCTTTAGATGATCAATTATAACTCTTACAATTAAATCTTTGGGAAGGTTATTTTCAGTTACAAAATCATCTGTAGCTGTAAACATTTCTAAAGAACCATTTTCTACCCTATTCTTCTCTATATGTTAACTTTTTTAGTAAAACTTTAAATTTTATCTTTTAACATAAATATGTTCCAGTTTTTCCCTTGAAATGGCATGTTTAAATCACTGAGTTTTTTGAAAATTATGACAAATAAGTTTTGAATGCCATAAGTTATGAAAAAAATGAACAAATTCAGATTTCTGCTTAGTCAAAAATTTGATAACTTTACCTTTCAATTTCATTAAATTCAAATTAATTAAACTTTACCCTCTTGAAAACCACCTTACCTCTATATGTAATAATAAACTTTTATAATCAGAGTCCACGTCTTACCAAAGGTTTGAAAACAAACAGCTGTTAAGGGCATGGCTTTTAATGAAGTTAATGATTTTGTTAGTATCAAAAACCACAACATCTAACTCTGGTGATATTTTTTTGGCTATGCATGTCTCCCGGTGGATTATTTAGGGAGTAAAAATGATACATTCATTGCCACCAGCTTTAACTTTTCCTACAAGTTCAACATTCTCTCACCCATCATTGTTCTAGCACTGTCTGTACTGACCCCAAAGCTGTTTTTCCTCCATAAACCTTCATTTGTTAAAAACTCATCAGCTTTAAGATATATATCTTCCCCTCTTGTGTGCCCTTCCAAAGAGTGACAAAACAATTCCTTGTATATGCTGCCTTCATAAACATATCTTACATCAAGTAACAACTGTGCCATGTTTGAAAGATCAGTTGTTTTATCTAACTGAATTGCAAACTTTGAACTGCCTTCAAGCCTGGTAATAAGCTGCTGGAATTAGTCATTCCTAATTTCAGAAATTCTTTTGGAAACAGTATCATTTATAAAGAAATTTTATGAATTTCATCCCCATACTTTTTCCCTTGAACTTTCTGACGTTTTAATAGCAGCAGGTAATACAAGATCTCCTATAGGGTAAGGCTTTTTGGTTTTTGCAGTAAAATAAGTTTTGTAAGATGCAAGTAAATACTTTTTGTTGACAGTAACAAACTTTTCAAAACATTGTTTTTCTTTATTTGAAGATTTTAAAAGTTGTTCAAAGTATTCCTTTGGTCTATTGCAGTTCACTGCATGCTTGGTTTTAGTTTAGCTAGTTTCATGATCTCTCCCGCCAAAACTTTATTACAAATTAAGCGAAGAGGTTTTTTCTACACCATCATCCTTATTAGAAGTAAATCCATATTGTAAAAATGATTCAACATATTTTCTTTTTCTTGTCAATTTAAGTGTAGTACAACCTGGTAGCAAAGATTCTGCTGTGTGGTCATCAGTATTTTTAACTCTTCTGTCTAAATTTAGCCACTTAAATTTTTGTTCTAAAATGTCAGCAAATGTTGCTAATAATTTCTCATATAAATGCTAGCTTTAGTGAATGAAATTACATTTCTGCATAATTTTAAAAATTGATGTTCACATTTACATATACAGCAGTGATAGTGGAGAAATATTATTAAAGGGCTTTTGTCTTGTAGCAATTAAACACTTATGTTTCTGTAAAAGAAGAAGAAAACAGCAATTTTAAAAATCAAACATTCTAGAGTCATATTTTTACAGGTATTTACCATCATATTTTTTACAGGTGGTCGGACGGGGAGCTTAAGCAAGTTCCTGCTTTTATTCCACCATCTTGGCTCTGCCCCTCTAAAATCAGACATTCTAACACAATACAATCCAAAGATGTAATAATTTGATACTTACATGCTAAGGAATGACTGTAGGAAAATATTAAAAGTTTTTATTTTCCATAATTAAATTACTGTGTTTCTGTAAGAGCAGAAAACTTTGTATGTACAGTAAAAACACTGTAATTCATAACATACAGTAGTCTTGAATCTGAGCCAAGGTGTTTCTGGCATGATGGCATGCACTGTGCAAAGTGCACGTTGTGTGTTCAGAACCAAGATTGCAATGAAGTTGTTGGATGCACCACAGACAAGCGCTGCCACAAACACCTCGGATTCATTATGTGTTAATTTTTGGTCATTATGCATTCAGAAACCTTTTACTTTTGCCAAATTTTTTGCGACCCCCACATTCAATTATGTAACCCCATATGGGGCAGGACCCACAGTTTAAGAAGCTTTCAATTAGAGTGGGGAGAGACTTGAGTCAGGCATAGCCACCAACAGGTTATTACAGTGATCCAGGTGTAAGGTCATGAGGGCCTTCAGGGCCCTCACCAGGGTGGGGGCAATGTTAGAGGAGAGAATGGGGCATATTTGAGAGAGGTTGCAAAGAAAAAAATCAGGCCCTGGTAATGGCTTGGATATTGCAGTGAGAGACAGGAGTCTAAGCTGACACCTAGGTTTCAAGCTTTGAGACTGGGAGGATGGTGTTGCCTTCTACAGTAACAGAGCAGGTGGTGGGAGTGAGGGCATGGGGATTAAGGGGGAAGAAAATGAGTTCTGTTTTGGACATCTTCAATATAAGATGCCTACTGGACATCCAGTCTGAGGTGTCTGAGAGGCAATTGGGAATGTAAAATTGGAGGTCAACAGAGAGATTTGGGACAGGAAAGGTACATGTGAGAATCATCAGCATTAAGCTAGCAATTAAATCCATGGGAGCTAATGAGATCAATAAATGAAATAGTATAAGCTGAGAAAAGGGCCCAGGACAGAGCCTAGAGGGGCAATTATGGTTAGAGGGCATGATCTGGATGAGGATATATAACAAAGGAGACTCCAAAGCGTTGGTCTGATGGGCAGGAGGAGAACAAGGACAGAAAGGTGTCTCCTGAAAACCTGGAGAGAAGAGAGTGTCAGAGAAGAGAGAGATCAACAGTGTCAAAGGCTGCAGAGAGGTCAAGGAGAATGAAGATGGAGAAAGAGCCATTGGATTTGGCAACTATGCTTTGGAGAGAGCAGACTGCAGGAGAATGTGGGTAATGTCCAGTGAGGCCAGGCAAATAGGTTGGGGCCAGGTCATGTATGATTTTAAAAGCTATTTGATCCTAGATGTAGTAGGAAAGAAGTGGAGTCAATTGAATAACAATGTCTGGAATGACCTGGCCTAGTAAGAGAATTGAGTCTAGAGGACCAGTCAGAAGGTTCTTGTGATCACCTAAGTAAGAGGTATTAAGGACCAGAACTGACATGTTTGAGGAGTCAGGACATAAAAGGTGTCACATTAGAGAGGTATCTTCACCATTTTATACCTCTGTTTTCTTATCTCTAAAATACTTCCCTTTTTTTGCAGAGGGTATTGGGAAAATAAATGATATGCTGATGTGACTGATTTTAGGCACTAATTAAACTATCACTCTCATTTCTCTTTCCAATTTTTCCTCCACTTCTCTTACTTGATTTTCAAAATCCATCTTGAGCTCCACCATGGCCTGTAACGAGTTCATATTTTTCTTGGAAGCTTTTGGTGCAGTGGTTTTGACTTCGTTGTCTTCTTCTGGATTCATGTTTTGATCCTTTTTGTCCCCAAAAAAGGATTCTGTGGTCTGATTGTGCTTCCTTTACTTGCTTATCTTGCCAGCCAATTATTTGACTTTTGAGCTCTTTGCCATGGTAGAACTCTGCTTCCAGAATGGAGACAGCTGTGTCCCAAATCGCTGGCGTTTTCTCGGTTGTTAGAGGTCTGAGGTCTCTACACCCACCACAAGCTCTGGCACACTGGCATTTCTCACCCCAGGACCACCACCCAAGACAGTGACCCAGATCCAAGCAGGTCAAAGCAAGAGCAATTACCCTCTGAATGGTCGCTTGGTCCCCCTGTGATCTGCAGGTCAGGAGCCATGGGGCAGCAGCTGCAGCAGCCAGGCCTCCACCACCTCTTGCTCTGGGGGCAGGGGTCTGACCATACTCTTCTCCACTCAGTTCCAACAGAGTTCCCTACTGACCTTTTACTTTCTCTTTGGCGTTTACTAGAAAAACTTAAAGGTGATGTTGTTAGTCACTGTGAGTCACTGTATCGGGTGAGTGCAATGACTATCGCCTCAGGTGATAGAATAATAATTCTTTTTTTAGATAATAAGTTTTTAATTAAGGCATTTTGTTCTTCTTCCTTCCAGAGAGCCATTCCATATTATAAAGAATTTATTTTAAGAAGAAAAAGATGATAAAGAGAAAAACAAAAATAATCAAAACAGCACAGTACACTAAACAAATCTCACAAGGGTCTCAATACCAGTAGCCCTTCCCCCCTGCAAAGGGCAGGGGGCAGGGGCTTCTCGTTTTTCATCTTTATAATTTTTCAGTAGTTCTAATTGTTCTTTGTGTTTAACTTGTTGTGGTCATTGTGTATATATTTTTTTTATTCCTCTTCACCCTGCATCAGTTCATAGATCTTCTCAGGCTTCTCTGTATTTGTCCCATTCATCATTTCTTACAGCACAGTCTTGTACTGTTACATCCATTTGTTTCCCACCCCCAGTCAATGAGCATCTTTTGTTCCAGGTATTTCCTCCTACAAAAAATGGCAGCAGAAAATTCTTGATGGAAATTTGTTCATTGTTGAATTTTTGCAGCACTTTTTTTTTTTTGCTTTTTGGAGGGGGGAAGGTAGGGCAGTTGGGGTTAAATGACTTGCCCAAGTCACACGGCTAGTTTTGTGTTAAGTATCTGAGGTCAAATTTGAACTCAGGTCCTCCTGATTCCTGAGCCAGTGCTCTATTCACGGCACCACCTAGCGCCCCTTTGCAGCACTTTGAATCGAACTGGTGAAGCTCTCCTGCTGTTTTAACATTGCCTTCTTGGTGTTATCCCCTATGCCTTGTTCAGGAGTCACGCATCGAAGCCAGAGCAGTGAAGGAGTCAGTTCACTCAGCAGCTCACCGTCTAATAGCCTTGAAACACAGTCGCAGTCTCTCTCACGGTCCCAGAGCATGGATATCGACAGTGTCTCCTGTGAGAAAAGGTAAAAAGAGGCAAATTTTCCATAAAGCTGTTGGATTGTGGGGAAAAAAAAGTCCTTGCTGTCCTTAGAAGGAAATCTCCCTTAAACTCCTGGCCTTGTTTCTTCCGAGTACTCTTAGATACACATGCATGCAATAAAAAGTGCTGCTGGTAAATGTTTGAAAGGGTGGTGAAAGATCCTCCTTATTATGAGAAAATATGAATGGAGGACTGTTGAACAAGATCCCAAGCTTTATAGCAAGTTGTTTTCTTAAATTATGCATATTGGAATTATTGTTTCTGTAATGGAAGTGATGTTTGTGATATTGGTTACCATTCTGTCAGACTGACTGATACGTAAAGCTGATATTGAATGTGGGGGAGTTGTCCAATGGTACAAGTCATTCATATATTTGAAGGGATTTGGGACTACAGGGTCTCAACATGTGTGGAGCATTTCATGTTGTCTGAGGGCTTCATGCAGACCTTTATTGTTTATTGGATATGAGACAACATTGGCGGTATGGTACTTGGTTAGATTAACCAGAGTTGGTTATTTTGTTCCTGGAGAGTCTCGTCAAATTGATTTTTTTTTTTAAATTTTGGAGGGGGGAAGGCAGGGCAATTGGGGTTAAGTGACTTGCCCATGGTCACACGACCAATAAGTGTGTCAGGAGTCTGAGACCAAATTTGAACTTCTGACTCCAGGGTTGGTGCTCTATTCACTGCACCACCTAGCTACCCCTAGATCAAATTGATTTTGAGGTGAGGAAAAGTTAATTAAATTAGTTGAGGTTTATTAAGATATGCAGAACACTGGAAATTAATGGGGATATGTTTATACCAGTGTGACCAATTTCTAAAATTTTACATATTTTATTTTGGTTGATCTTCTCAATAACCCCATGAAGTAAGAGTTGTTATCACCCCCATTTTATAGCTGAGGAAACTGAGGCTGGGTGAGTTTAAGGCTGTTGCTCAGAATCATGTGAAACAGATAGGTAGATGGCGCTCCAGGCCTGAAGTCAGGAAGACTTATTTTCCTGAGTTCAAATCTAACCTCACACTGGCTGTGTGACCCTGGGCAAGTTGCTTCACTCTGTTTTCCTCAGTTCCTTATCTGTAAAATGAACTTGTGAAGGAAATGGCAAGCCACTCCAGTATCTCTGACCATAAAACCACAAATTGGGTCATGAAGAATTGGGCACAGCTGAAAAGCAGCTGAGCAACAACAGAGTCACACAGATAGTAAGGTTTGAGCTCCGGTCTCTTTGATTCCAAGCCTCGTGCTCTGTCCATCAGGCCTCTGGCTGTCTCTGTTATCAGTCATTTGCTGTGTATCACACGCATATGGATCCTTTACTGGCTTGTCATCATCTTAGTGTTTTAGTTTTATAAACTTGCTTAGGAATGTAAGCGGGCAGTCTGGATAACTGGCTGAAGGGGAACTAGGAGCATGAGTCACCATGCATTTGTTGTATGTGCAAAGCACCAGGAGACACAACTAGGAGAGTGAGATACAGCCCCTGCCCTCGAGGAGCTTACATTTTTGTTGGTAAATTAGATTCAAGTGTAGAGAGTCCAAACTTAGAAAGTCCAAATTTTCAGTCATTTTCCTCAGGTAAAATGAAAAGATGAGTGTCAGTCATTTTACTTGTTTGCTTCAGTCTTAATATGATATTGAGATCAAGAAATGAAATAAAAATGCCTACTGGCCCATATGCTTAATGACCCTTTTTGTTCTTTAAGTAATTTTCTCTGATTTTGAACCTTCTCCTAGTTAAGGGTGATGTTAAAAATTATCTGGATCTCCTAAGTTTATTTGTTTTTCTTTCTACCTAAAGCATGTCCCAGGTGGATGTAGATTCAGGAATTGAAAATATGGAGGTTGATGAAAATGATCGCAGAGAAAAAAGGACCCTCTCTGATAAGGTTGGTGAGAAACCCAATGTATCCTTCAGCTTTTCTGTACTATAAGCCATGTTTTTTATATTGAATTGGAAAAACACATAACCACAGCTTCTCTAAGTCAGTTACTTTTGTGAAAAGAGGTTGAAGTAGCTCATTATGCCCTGTTAGGCTGGCTTTAATGCATTTCCTTTCCCAGAACTGGCCGTTTTAAAAAGCTGGTGTGCTCTCTATCCCTGGACATCTAAGAATAGCATGTGAATGTTGTGGGGAGGTGTTCATGTTTGAGTTGGACTTTCTGACATCTCAAGTCCCTCCAGGTCGGGGATTCTGTGCTCCTAGACTTTAGGCTTCTATTTGATTAATATAAGCTCTTGGATGAGTAAATAGGTTCTCTTTTGCAAGCTGACTTTTCTTGGAGCTAAGTAGAGATATCCTTACTCAGGTGAACAAACCAGTAGATAATTCCCATTATCATAATATGAGGAAGCAGATTGAAAATTGAGCCTGGGCAAGCCTGCAGCATGCAGGAGCAAAATAGAAGAGATGTTGGAATCATGATTCTTCATTCTACTGAAGAATCTGAAGAAGGTATAAGAGGTAGGAGAGAAGCTGATGATGACCCTTTTATTAGTAGATTTCCTTTTTGGGAGCCCTTTCTGAAAATATGTGTGGTTCAGGTTTTGACAATTTAATTCCCTTTTGTTTGTGAGAAAGAAACATTTCTTTCAGTGTCAGTTTATACCTGGCAATTATATTCATACCATCCACCAAATTCAATTATTAAGGCATTATTCGATGAAGAGCTATGAATGACTTGGCTGTTCTCAGCAATGCAGTGATCCAAGACAATCCTACAGGACTCATGATGAAGCGTCCTGAAGATGTCCTGTTCTGCCTTCAGAGAAAGAGCTGATACTGACTGAATACAGACTGAAGCATGGCATTTTTCACTCTTTCATTTTTTTGTTTTATTCGAGTCTTCTTGTACGAAGTGACTAATATAGAAATTTTCTACGTAATTGCACGTGTATAACCTATATGTGATTGCTTACCATCTCAGGGAAGGGAGGAGGGATAGAGGGACAGAATTTGGTACTCAAAATTTTAAATAAAAAATGTTTTCTTAAATGTGCCCAAAATTTATTATGGATAATTTCTCCTATCTTTCCTTCTGTGACTGACAGCTATGGACATTTTCAGTACAAGCACACAATCATTGAATTTGAAAGACCGTCTAGTCCAGGTTTTATCTGAACAGTCAGTCATCCCTCTGCACTGTCCCTGACTAGGGGCAGGACCCTCTACTTTGGGGCAGCTCTAATTGTTAGGAAATTTTTCCTGAAATTAAACCTGCCTGTCCCTCTGCCAGTTTTGCCCCATGTTACTCATTCTCCCCACTGGGGCCAAGGAGAACCAGTACAATCCTTAGTCTGTGTTAGACTGCCCATTACTTACCATGTGTCATGGCCCCCTCAGTGTTCTCTTCTCAAGGTCACTTGCTGTCTTTGCAGCTGTTCAGTTGATGAGAAGTGAACGTAGCCCCTTCCCCAGATAGTGCCTCATCCAAGCAAAGGACAACAAGAGGATGAGCATCTTTATTCTGGGCACACGTCCTCTCTTATTGCATCCTGAAATTGCTTTATTGGGCTGCCGTATCACAATGCTACTTTATGTTGAGTTGTAATCCACTAAAATGCTCTGGAATTCTTCATTTAAAAAAAAAAAAGACTATTGCCTAGCATTGCCTACTACATTTTTAGCTTTTGGAGTTTTTTCTCTTTCTTTTTTTTAATACTAGTATAGACTTTACATTTCTTCCTATTACATTTTGTCCTAATAGATTTGACCATATATTCTAACCAGTGACTATCTTTTTTGATCTTTTCTTTTGATGTAGTCTCTCCATTGATTTCTCTCAGCATTATGTCACCTGAAAATTGGATAAGCATGCTGCTTAGGTCTTTAGGTCCTTGAGAAAAATATTAGTAAGCACAGATTCCAGCACTCTAAAGACCCACTCATCCATTGATGTTGAGCCATTAATGATGACTCTTGGGCCCCCAGCCAGCCATCTCGGTGTAACGATCATCCACCTGTCTGTCTCCTCCAGAAACAGCACAAAGTATTTTTAAAAATGCTTTGTAAAAACCAGACAAATTACATCTGTCGTTGGCTTAACCTACCCATATAGGAAGACTGTCAGAAAAGGCTAGACTAGGAAGACCTGTACATCATGAAGCCCTGTTGGCTCTTTGTGTGATCACCACTTTCTTTTCTAGGGATTTGCTAAAGATCACTCATATAATACATTTTCCAGTTTTGCCTAGAATTCCAGTCACACGTAGCAGCCCGTAGTTTGCAGATCCTTCTCTCCATTTTCTGAAAATGAGGGCAGTGTTTGCCCCTCCCCCATGCTGCCGTACCCCCACCCTGCTTTCTCTTACTCATTGTCAAACAGTGGCAGTAGCTCATCTGTAGTGCTGGCCAATTCTTGGCATCTCAGGCACATATTTCACCTGCATGCAGGGTCTTAAACTCTTCAACAGCAGTTAGGTGTTTCCTCTTACTGTCAGCCTGCTTAGCTTGGCTATCTCTTTCCGTGTTGCCCATTTTTATTCTCTTCTTTTTAATCCAGAGTTCTTTGTCCTTTTTTTTTCTTTTTTGCCAAAAGCAGAATCAAAACAGAAATTGCCCATCTCTGCTTTCTTTTCACCATCCATTAGCATTGTACTATTCACTTTGAATAGGAGCCCTGCATTTCTTGAATACATTTCTTTCTTGTTGTCCTTTATTTGACTCTTCAGTCTCAAATCATTTTGAGTTTTAGTGCTCCTGGCCCTGTTGTTACAGGCCCATTCCATGTCTTTGTTAATTGTATGTACATTGTCCACAAATGAGAGGTAGCAGTGCATGGTGAGGAGAGAAGTAGACATGGAGTTGGGAAGACTTGGGTTTGGATAATGCCCCAGATACTTGCTGCATGTGTGACCCTGGAAATATCACTTAATCTTTTGGATCCTTAACTTCTCCATCTGTAAAATGGGGATGATGATAATAGTATATTATTACAATCCAACAAGAAAATCTAGGTAAACCACTTTGCAAAACAGACAGTATTTTTAAGCATGGAGTTTTATCCTCCATTATCTGCCCTTGGTTCCATATTTTTATGTGCTTTTAAGTTTTTTAATTAATCTATTAGTTTCTTGTTATATCCATGTTTCATGTACATCTTTACCTTTTCTCTTCATAGGAATTTTTTCTTTGTATCTTCAGGACTTCATTCGAGCTTCCCATCCCTTCTACTAAGTCTAGAATTTTAGTTCGTGGACCTTACCCCGCCTTTCTGGCTACATAGGAAATCTGCTTTCTAAAATTCTAGGGTCGGTATTGAACAATTCCTTGCTTTCTTCTCTTCTTTAAAAACCAAAGCAAAACCCACCAATAAGATAATTATGGGTTATGCAGTAACATCTACTGAAGAGGGTGAAGAGATTTAGAGACTTTTATAAAAGACTTCATTCAACGCCTCAGATCAGGTGAACATATCGTATAATACTTGGTTACAAAGGTGAGAATAGATGGGGAGGGTGAAAAATATTTCTTGTGTAAAGAATGAGAGAGGCCAAAGATGTCTTTACTACCCAGAACCCCATGCTTTTACCTCTAGCATATTTAGTTCAAAAAAATAATTTAAAAGTACTAAGCATGGAGAATCTCAAATATACCTGTTAAAAATGAAATTGAATATAGTTTATGACAGTAAGACAGTCTTAGCATTTAAAGAACTTACTGTGTGCCAGACACTGTGCTAAATGCTGGGGATGCAAAGAAAGGCAAAAACCAGTCCCTGCTCTCATGGAGCTCACAGTGTATGCAGGAGACAATATATAAGTGACTCTGAACACAAGATGTATACAATTTAAATCGAAGATAATCTCAGAGAAAAGATACTAAGGCTAAAATCTCTTGGAAAGAGTTTCTAATAGAATGTGGGACTGGAAATGACTAATTAATGATGTGTGGGTCGTTTCTAAATCAGTAGTTTTTGTATAGTCAGACCACTAAAGAGCTAGAACCCAACCTGTTTTTAAGGAATTATCAATGATGAAAAATGGGATAGGAATAGAAGACAGAACAGATGGATTACATTAGTATAATAAAAAAAAATTTCAACTAAGGACAAGATAAAAAGAACCTAAAAAGTGCTGTAGCCAGCAAACACCTGACTGTCACCTTGTTGTGTGTGTGTGTGTGTGTGTGTATGTGTGTGTGAGAGAGAGATATGAACAGTGTTGTCTCATAAAATAGAAATAATGGAATGTACAACCAGTTTGAAGCAAGAATTCCAACTAGGCAAAATCATCCCAATAGCATTTATGGATGAAGCTGGAAGGAAGATAATAGATAAAAGATAGAAAAGATTTGCAGATATTTTGGTAACCAACTCTTTTCCGCCCTCAAGTGACGTTGAGCCAGCATGCTGTGATGGCACCACAGCCCAGGATGAGCAGAGCATCATCCATAGAGGAGATCTTGGCCGGAGGCTACATAATTAGGATATCCTCACACATTCAGTGGAAACATTGGTTGTTGATTATTGAAAAACACAAAAACAATACATCTTAAAGGAAGGCTTATTTTCTTCCATTTATACAGGAAAATTCTGCAAGATCCTTTGAAAGATACACTAACAGAGACAGCCTTGTTTGAAGACCCTCTGATCTTTTGTTTCACAAAGGCATAAAACAGGGAGATGTATGCTTGCCATTTACCCACTATCATGCAAGAGAGATCTTTTACTGAAATTTAAGTTGAAGTCAGACTCCATATACAGGTGGTTCATTTCTTCATATACTCTGTCATGACGTGGTTCTGGTTATATGAAGCCCTGAAACCTCCTGGATGAGATATATATATCATTCACTCAAAGATCTTTGGCTTATCATCTACATAGGAGGAGCCAAGTAGATGAAGAATTCTTGTTTTTCATGTTATGTAAGATTAGTCAAATTAACAACCTACAGAACTCACGTGTGTGTGTATGTGTGTGTGTGTGTACATACACAGAAGCAGCAGTGCAAATGGACAGTAAGTTGGGTTTAAAATTAAATAGGAGGAAACCAAGTTGGATTTCTTACGGGAAATTTGCAGAGCTCCATTAATGACCCTAAACTTCTCCCAGAAAAGAAGGGCTCTTTTTCATGCCAGTATTCTGCCATTGGTGTTGTATAGCTACAGGTCATGAAATACTACAATTTCTGAAGAATTAAAAATTGAGTATCACAACAGTGGAGAGATACTTAGTGGATGTGTACAAGAGTCAAACCCAAAATAAGGAACTCTAAGGAAAAACCAGAGTAAAGAATGTCATCGAACTATATGGTTAAAAAAGAAAATGGACTGATGATGGGCATCCTGAGAGAGAACCATTGAATGACTTGCCTATGTATTCCATTTGTTGGTATCTTCATGGCGGTAGGAGAAATCAAGTAGGCCCTTAGCACATTTGATGGACTCTAGTGGTCAGCTTATGGGAGAATAAGATCGGAAGTTGCTCTGGACTGGCAGGCATGGATGGTTTGCAGTCTTTGTTGTAGGAAGAAAAAGCCATGTTGATGAAAATACTTTGGAGTATTTGATTATTTGATTTTTCTTTTCCAGAGCCAATATTCTGATCATAGGTCCTATTACACAAAGTCTCAGTCACGTTTGCTATATAAAATTTACCTTCTTGGATTAGGATGTCTTGTTCACCTTGCTTGTTGACGGTGCTTTCTGCATTTGTGTGTAGATATCTGAGGCCATGGGGGCTACTGTCTCTCAGATGTTGGCTTGCATGGATTTTGTCTCTTATGAATTTCTGGGTATATTTGCTACTTTTGTTTTCTCTATATCATTATTGCTTTAATACTGCTACTAGATCATGCTTAGTGAGTATGGGTGGATGCCTTGTTTCTCTCCTCATCCTTCTGCTTTCGTGTTTCAAGTTCTTTGAATGGACACCCTTTTACCGACCTGTGCTTGACTGTGCTTCATTGGATAGAAAGCAAAATTCTGTTTTCTCAGCTGGCTGCCAACTTCCCAAATTCGTCTTTCTCTTCTATAATCTTCAATTAACTTGGTAGCAGTTATGAAGCCATCATCTACAGTTCTTGCCCAAGACTTCACAATTAAAAAACAAATTTAAATGTATTGATTTACTTTTAGTTTACAACATTCAGTCTACAATCCTTTGAATTCCAAATTTTCTCCCCCTCCCCCTCCCATGGTGGCGTGCAATCCAATATAGGCTCTATAAATAGCTTCACACTGAACATTAGTCAGGTTGTAAAGAAGGATTATAACCAATGGAATGAATGATGAGAAAGGACTTCACAATTTTTAAACAATGATTATTAATAAAATGTAAGAGATTTTTGGTGGAATTATAATTATAAATGAATGATAATTCTGTCTGGGGATGAAAGTATCATAAACTTTTAGTTTGGGGTCCAGGTAGTCAAAACTTTTCTTTTCTCCATACAGGGCAGCCCAGATATGGGGCATCCAGCTTCTGGCGATGTGGAAGCTGAGTAGAAATGTGTCATTTATGTTGGGTCAGAATGTATAGTTCATATTGAATCTGCTTCCTTTATAATTTTTATCCATCGTTCATAGTAACAATGTTTGACATTAGAAAGCATACATATTATTTGGTTTCCATACAATTCACACTTGGGATTTCATCGATAAATGACTCCTAAAAGAGGAAACTACCTCTCTGAATACAAATGATAATTTTAAAGAATTACTTTGAGCTGGCAGAGGTAGAGACTTGGGTGAGTCAGGCCTTGCAGCCAGGTTCTCTCCACTGTGCCATACTCTGTCTTTGCACATGAGAATTCCCATAAACACAAATATTCTGACCCCTTAAGTCTTCCCTTCTCTGTGGGAAATGTTCTCCATTTCGATAACTATTGCTTTTATGACACAATTCTGAGTCCCTTCAACGCTCGAGGTATTTATTTCTTGAGGTGCACCAGCTTGTCTGAATCTTTCTCACCTTTCTTGACAACATTCCATCTATGGTGATCATCATAAACTCAGAGGAAATTAGCTCTCAGTCTGGATGATAATTTGCTTTTAAAAAATTATCATCAGTTTAACTTTAGAGAAAAACAAAACCTAGTAAGCCCACAATGGTAAATGTCTTCAGAACTTTGCTTTTAACAGTATGGTTTCTCGCTCCAGCAGTGCAGATGAGAGCTCTACTTGAGTTTGTAAGATGGGTCGTTGAGGTTATTGTCACAGATAAAAATCAGCCTTCTGTGATTATTCTGGTGATGAGCCCTTCTGAACTTGGCTAGGCTGATGCTTAGACAAAAGACAGTCAATCATTGGGCCTGGACTCAAAGCCTTTCTAAATCAGTCAAACCCCCCAAAAGATTTTGCTTTTCTGGCACTCCCTGTACTTCCCAATGATATATCATTGGAATACAACCTTAGCAGGGTACTTTTATACCATTTAATACTTATGCTGGCATGAATATGTTATACGTAGAAATCCATTTATTAGATTTTTTTCTTTCCTTGTCCCCTTCTGTTCTTTTTACTCACCTTTGTATGCATCATATTTATTTTAATGTAGTCTGATGTAAGAAACCTAAGTGCTTTGAGGTGCTAGAGTTAAAAGCATTAAAAATTGTTTGCCCTTGTCTTCAAGAACTTACAGTATGGAGTGTGGGGAGGACTAGGAACTATATGTTGTCTTGATGAATCTGAGACCAAATGAAACAGAAGTGTAAAGGACGTCCCCGTTGTCACAGGAAAATTGTAGGAAAAGCCAGCCCTTCCTTCCCCCTGCTACAGAGATCAGGCTTGTATTTGTAATGTTAGTTTTTTATATTGAAATACTACGTTTTTATCTTGAGAAAAAAGTGATTGGGGCTTTTGGTCTGGAAGCACAAAGGAAATGATTAAGGAATGAACCAATAGATACAGAGGCAGCATATGGTGCAGTGGAGGGAGTTAGGAAGACTCAGATACTTCCTAGTTGTTTGACCCTGCACAAGTCACTTAACTGCTGCTTGCTTCAGACCCGGCACATAGTATGAGCTCCACGAATGCTTCTTTCTCTCTCTCTCTCTCTCTCTCTCTCTCTCTCTCTCTCTCTCTCTCTCTCTCTCTCTCTCTCACACACACACACACACACACACACACACACACACACACACACACAGCCACATCTCACCCCCAGCAGAAAGAAAGCTACCATACTTGGGTCTGCATTTGGGCTCTCTTGTCTCACTGTCTTTATGGAGCAGGAACAAAACAAGATTTCTATGGAGAAGGAAGGAAACTGTTGGGTTGCCTGAGTAATTTAGGGAATGGGAAGGAATTTTAGGAATGTTACCTTGTTTGTTGATTATTAAGGAAATCTCTGAGCTCCTTGTTTCTGCCTATTCTGTGCCTTTCCCACCCTGTTCAGGGTCCTCAGCCTCCATGGTTAAGGAGGGCAGGTAGATGGGGTGTTGAGTATAGACATTTTAGTGTAGTCCATCTTGCTTCAAAAGGGAATGAAATTTCAGTCATTTATTGTCTGCCTTGCTTAAATTGTGCTTAATTTGCACCTGGAACACAGAGCTGGGGAGCAATTCTGGAAAAATGCTTTTTTTGCCAGTCACCAGCAATTAATAAGCATTTACTTTACATCCATGCTGTGCTTTGCACTGGGGAGAAAATGAAGAAAGTCGAGATAGTACAGGACTGTACATCCCTTCCCACGTGGCTCCTCATTCTCCTATGGCAAGGGGGGAACCTGTGGCCTCCAGGCCACATGTGGCCCTCTAGGTCCTTAAGTGAATCCAAACTTCACAGAACAAATCCTTTTATTAAGAATGTTAGAGGGGCAGCTAGGTGGTACAGTGAATAGAGCACTGGCCCTGGAGTCAGGAGGACCTGAGTCCAAATCCAGCCTCAGACACTTAACACTTACTAGTTGTATGACCTTGGGCAAGTCACTTAACCCCAATTGCCTTGCCTTGCCCTCTGCCAAAAAAAAAAAAAAAGAATATTAGAGAGTTCCTGATGTCAGCTTTATAAAAGAGGTACCACTATACATTTTGTTTTCATTTTTTGTAATTTTTAAAAATTTATTTTAAATTTAAATGCAAAATGAGGAAAAAAATACATTGCCTTGTGTACAACAGAACATAAGAGAGGATTCAATATAAAAAAATAAATTCCCATTACAAGAAAACCTATATAACAGTTAGTACACATTGTTTTCAAAGTTGCCGAGCTTTTCTTTGCTTCCTTCTAGGTTCTCTTTTGTTCTCTGTTATGTGCTTTTTACTTTATTTCTTTGTCCCTCCCTCCACCTATTCTGCTCTAACGTAGGCTACAATTAAACATGGAGATAGATAGATAGATACGCACATATATGTACACATGTATACATGTATAGATATCTATAAACATGCCCATATATACATATATACTCATAGATGTATATGTAAGACCATACTATGCTTATTTCCACCTGTCATCTGTTTCTCTGAAGGTGGATAGCATCTGCCTTCACAAGTCCAAATCTTTCCATGTTTTTCTAAATCAAACCAGCTCATCATTTCCTACACCACAGCAATATTTAAGCCCAGTTACATCCCATATGAGAGATTGTGCAAGTTTTTCCCCCAATTTTCAGCATTCCTTCTGTTCTTGACTGTATAGATTTTATTTAGACAAGAAAATTTTAATTTAAAATAATTGAAATTATTCATTTTATCCTCAACAATGCTCTCGCCTTGTAAAATAATCTGATAGTGCTGAATCTGCTTCCTTCACATCTTTTTTTCCTGGTTTCTTTGAAGTTTCTGACCCTTTGTTTTTCCAAATAAATTTTGTTATTATTTTTTCTAATTCAATAAGATAATTTTTTAGTAATTTAATTGGATGGTATTGAATAAATAGATTAACTAGATACACTTATTTTTTAATTGTATTGGCTTTACCTACCCATGAACAATAAATGTTGCTCCAGTTATTTAGATGTGACTTAATTTGTATAAAAAGCATGTTATGTTTGTGTTCATATAGTTCCTGTTGTCTGTTTTGGCAAGAATACCGTCAAGTATTTTATATTGTATAAGTATTTTAAGTGGTCTGAAATAATATTGAATAATATTGCTGATACATAATGTAGTTTCCCTATTTTTCTCTTTTGATTAAATCGATTTTAGCTTTAACTTTGTCTGATTCTGATTACTACCCCTGCTTTATTTTATTTTTGTGTGTATCAGTTTTACAGCATTTCCTGAAAGCAGTATATTGTTGAATTCAGATTTTTAATCTATCAGTTTCTTGCCCTCTTATTTCTTGCTGAATTTAGAAGACTTTTATGCCCTTCTAGATATATATATGGTTCTCTCTTTAACCTTCTTGAATCAAGGTGCTTTCCCAGTGATCATGGAGAGTAGTTTAACTAACACAGGGGTCAGTTCTTTCTGTGCTCTGGAATGTAGCTGTTCTGGACCTAGTCATTTCAACTAGTCAAAAGTAGCTAGATTTTCTCTACTTATCTTGCACTTCAGGTCCCTACATCAGCCATTTTTGTTCTGTTCCTTCCAAGTTTTTCCTTAGTAGAGAAAACAGAAGCAAAATAAAAGGCTATGTTGTTGTGTTTTGTCTTATCCACCCTAAATCATGGTTCTGTTCCTGCTTTACCTTTTACATCCTAAAAGGATGCTTTCTGCTGTCTGGCTTTCTGTTCTAGCTTCAACTAGTTCTAGCGTTAACAACTTTTTTTTTTTTACAAGACAGTCCGGGTTAAGTGACTTGCCCAGGGTCACACAGCTTGTGTCGTGTCTGAGGCTGCATTTGAACTCAGGTCCTCCTGACTCTAGGGTTGGTGTTCTATCCACTATACCATCTAGCTGCCCCTAAGATTTACAACTCTTAACACTACCCTTAAAGGACTATGATAAGTTTTTGTATGGGATCCTATCTCAGTTTAGGGCTTGAAAATTAGTGGGGGAAATAACATCCTATTAGTCTTGTCTCATCGTTTTTGTTTGACTAGATTCTTTTAGGATCGTGATTTTTTACATTTAACTTGTTAGCTATCTCTTTGTCATCTTCACATTTCATAAGCATGCCTTATATGTCTTCATCCAAGTCATTGGGTAAAGAGGTTGAAGAGGAAAGGGCTCTCTGTGGCACCTTGTTGGAACTTCTCTCCAGGTTGTCATCAGTCCTTTCACTGGTGAATGCCCTTTCAGTATGGTCATTCAGCCAGCTACAGATGTATCTAACTAGAGTATATTCTAGTACATAAATACTTGATGAGAGCCCAAGGGAAACCCTTGAAAATGAATTTATGAAGACATGAAAAGAAACAGTAGAGAGGAGGTAAGGGAGCATCATCTAAAGAGACTGATATGGATGCATAGGGAACTCATCGGTCAAGTGAGGTTTTTCTAAAACATAATTAATGGAAGCAGTGATAAATACAGGACAAATACAGAAACTTGTCATAGTCCTTTAAGGGTAGTGTTAAGAGTTGTAAATCTTAGGGGCAGCTAGGTGGTAGGGACTGAACAAGGTCAAATTGTTTACTTCTTATATGTGAAAATATTATCAGTACTCTTATGACTGTCATCATTAGGTAGTTTGGAAGATAGGTTTAGGCTGAGCTGTATAAGATGGGGTGATTCTAAAAAGGTAAAACTGTAGGGAGAGATAAAAGAGTAATGAGATAACATGAAATAAATTATCTCATAAATATAAAAAAGGAAAAATCAATACAGAAGAAGCTAGTATAGAGAAGGGCAGGTAATACTGAAACCTTACTGTCACTGGGAATGGGTTAAAGAGAGAGGTGCTGAAGGTCTGGAGAAGGGCAAATGTTGTGCTCATTTTCAGAAAAGGGAAGGTTAGAGTCCGCTGGTTTTAATTGCTGGCAGATTTCTAGAACGTATTATTCATTTTGTTGGTGTGTTTTCTTTTGTTTTGTTTTTGGAGGGGGGAAGAAGGCAAGGCAATCAGGGTTAAGTGACTTGCCCAAAGTCACACAGCTAGTGTGTCAAGTGTCTGAGACCGGATTTGAACTCAGGACCTCCTGACTCCACGGCCAGCGCTCTATTCACTTTGCCACGTAGCTACCCCTAGAATATATTATTAAAGGGATGTTGAATGAGCATGTAAGAAAGGAAGCAGTGATCGCAAAGTTAGCCTGGTTTCATGAAGAATTTATTGTGCCAGATTGACTTTATTTGCATTTTGGGCAGGGTTCTTGGATTTGTAAATCAAGGAAATGGTAGAGAGTAGATACAATTTATCTAAATTTCAGGAAAGCATGGACAAAGTTGTTGTTATTCCTCATGTTATTCCTGTGGATAGGATGGAGAGATGTGCACTAGATTATAGTACAGTCGGTCTCTTGAGAACTGACTGAGTGACTGAGCCCAAAGAAAACTCATTCATGGTTCAGTGGCCACTTGGAAGAAGGTCTCTAATTGGTTTCCCCAGGGAACAGTGCTTAGCTTGTACTGTTGAGTAGTTTTATCAGTGACTTGGATGAAGCCATAAACACATGGATATCGGATTCACAGACACAAAGTTAGGAAGAATAGATTGTAGGGGGATAACTGTCAGGATCAAAAAAGATCATAAGCTAGGATCTTCAGTTGAATGTAATAACATAATAGTTAATTAGGGATAAATTTAATATTTTTCATTTGGATTTAAGAAATCAGCTTTACCAAGCATAAGATGGAGGGGGGACATGGCTAAAAAAATCAGCTTTTCAAATTTAAGATGGGGAATGGTGTGGCTAGACTGCAAGCTTATTTTGAGTCAGTTGTATAATATGGCTGCCACAGAAGTTAGTGCTGTCTCAGTCTTCATTAAGAGAGCCATAGGTCTGGAAAGGAGGTAGGAGACTTTGCTGCTAGACTCTACCTTGATCACCCCATATATGGAATAGAAGAGTAACATTTAGTTTTGATTCTACCACATTAATACAATGGAGAGTGTCCAGGAGGGAAGGTAGGATGGTCAATGGTTTTTAGATCATGCTGGATACAAATTGGTTGAAGGAACCTGACCTCTGTAGCCTAGTAAAGAAAGGATTTGGAGATTGGACCAGCTGTTGCATTAGCAATTTTAAAGCATTTGAGCATTGTCATTTGAGAGGGTAAATACTTACTGAGAAAAAAAGATTGAAAGTTGCTGAGAGACAGGCTTCACCTTGACAGTAAAGAAAATCTTGCTAATAATTAGAACTGTTCCAAAGTGTAATGAGCTGTCTTGGGCAATAGTTGGTTCTCCTTCCCTTCCTCCCTCAGGTTCTTCATTCGAAGTCTGGCTGATTGCTTCTGGGGGCTCTTAGGCAATTCTTGGTCAGGATGAGTTGAAGGTAACCTCTGCAATCCCTTCTAGCTGGAAGAGGGTGATTTTTGTCTGATTTGCTGAAATTCAGATGCCCTGTTACTATAGCTTTTCTTGGTTCTTAAAAAAATCCAGATGTGATACTGTTTGATTCGAATTGTTCTCAGTAAGCTTTTCTTGGCTATTTGTGATCACCACTCTCCTGTGAGTCCTTACAAACCTTGTGATTAAGCAGGCGGGAAAGGGTTCCATCTTGCTTTTTGGTGGTATGTGGTTTGTGTTCAGAGTGCTAATCTGTTCTAGAAATGAAAAGCTATGTACACACACGTGGGTGAGCAGAATGTACAGACCCCTTCTGGCCTTTCTTACCTTCATTTTGCCTGATGACGTCCTTGTACTTTCATACACCTTCGGAGGATGTGTTATAAACAGTGAAACTCTAGGTTTTATGCAAGCTTCAAGTCAGAGTAATTACCTTTATGAACATGTTTGCTTTTGTCACTGAATTAACATTTTTTGCAGGATTTCTTTTTTGTGTTTTGTTAATTATGTCCCTGAATTTATATAAAATGTTCATCTTTATAGAAATGTTTGACTTATGTTTCACAAAACTTCATTTGAAATTTATGCAAAAAAAAAATCTTTCTTTACTCCTTGAAAGGAACTGTCGTCAGGTTCTGAGGTATCAGAGGAACAGGCCTTACAGCTGGTCTGTAAGATCTTTCGTGTGTCATGGAAAGACCGGGACAGAGATGTCATCTTTCTGACTTCACTTTCTGCACAGTTTAAGCAGAACCCAAAAGAAGGTACAGATTTATGTCTTTTCATATTTCAGTGTATTGATTGTGATAAAGTAAGGAGGAATGTAAGAGTTGTTTTCATGCTGGGTTATCTAAATTTACTTCTTAGGTTTTTGCTATTGGTTGTTGACAGCAGGGATATCTGCTGATGAGGCCAAATTGACTGTTCATTTCTCCTTCTTTCTCTTGGTCCTGTTAGTAAACACATCTTTCAAACAGGACTTTTCTTTCAGGGTGAGGGGACTGAACTGGTGGTTTTATTGGTGTGGGGCACACCATCTAGTAGTGCAGTTTGTCAGCCCTTCAGCAACATGGGGTCATGCAGAGTTGCCAGGGTCTGAGAGTGTCACATGGCCAGTATGAGGGAGAGTCCAAAACTGAAAGCAGGTGTTATGGAATTGGAGGACAGTCTTCATCCACATTCTCACGCTGCTTCTCACTAGGTTATTGTTTTGTTAAAGTTAACAGACTTTTGGAAACAAATTGTAAATAGTTCTGAGTTTTTTGTTTTATATGCAGTCTTTTAAATTTTGTTTATTTGAATGGTTTATTGGTAGGTATACTTAAAAAAATGTAAAAAAGAAATTTTTTTTTGTTACTGTGAAAAAAACCTTCATCTGAATAAATTAATGGTCTTCATTATCCTCAGTATCTATTACTCCTTGGTTCTAGGGATATCCCTAGAAGGCCCATCATTTCATGAATTTATTTTGCAACATTTTGTTAAATGTCATCTGAACAACTAAAAAGGCACCTTCTCTTCTAAAGGATCTCTTAGGTCATGATTTGGATTCTGGGGTAAAACTATTTCAATGCAAGTTAGTAGTTGAACTGGTAGAATTTGATATAGTGTTATTGGGATTCCAATTTTTTTTGTCCTTGCCATTAACTGTTTCTTCCATCAGAGCAATCCATATTTCTTTTGATTGTGGGGAGAGACCCATCCTGGACCTGTCATTTCACCAGAATAGGAATGCCTGGGATAGGAGACTGAATTTCTGCCAAGGCAAAAAGAAAAAAGTCCTTCTACCCTCTTGCAAGTCTAATTTTTTTCTGACATCTGGGCCTTTTCTGTTTAGCCTAGGCTTAGAATTGAGCTCAGCAGCCGACTATTTTCAGTCATGATCAGCATAATACCAGAATATTCCTTATATCACTGTTCACCTGACAAACCTTGGTAGTTCTGACTCCATATTCTATTTACCAGCACTTTTTAATAACCAAATTATAACTGTATGGTTAAACTGTAAGAGTATTTACATGGGTTAGAATCTCAGGGGTGTAGGACAGTGTGAGCACACTGGTTCTTAAGCCAAGGGAAGGAAAGAAAGCATTTCAAGTACAAGGAAAATGTGACTTTGGTGAGCATGAAAAAGCAGGATAAAGTCTCAGGCCATTCTCACTAAAGTCTTAGCAACTTAAACCATTTTCACATGTAGTTTGCCATTAATTGATGGGCCGTACAGGGTGAAGAACATTTCTGGCAGTTCATTTTTCTTACAGCTCAGTGACCCTGCCTCTACAGTTTGGCGATGATTGGTCATTAGCGACTGTTGGAGTCAGAAGCCCGTGCCTCCGACACAGACTTCACTTTGTCTGTGACTTTGATTTCCTGTTGTCCTCTGTTTGTTCTGCGGATAAACCTCTTGTGATATAGCTCTTAACCTCTTCTGTCCTGCTTTCTCAACAGTGTTCTCTGATTTTAAGGATTTGATCGGCCAGATTTTAATGGAAGTGCTAATGATGTCCACTCAAACTAGAGATGAGAATCCTTTTGCCAGTCTGACGGCAACTTCCCAGCCAATTGCAACTGCAGCTCGGTCACCAGACAGAAACCTGATGCTTAGTACAGGATCCAACCCAGGAACGAGCCCCATGTTCTGTAATGTGGCTTCCTTCAACGCCAGCTCACTGTCCAGGTCAGCATGGTTCCATTTGAAGGTTTACTTCAACCAAACCTAGCTAGGAATGGTGTACAGGAAGAATTTATCTTTCAGGGTTCCTTTTTAATGAGGTTGGATGAGGTCTTCCACTCTTAAGGGTAGATTTGGTCATCAGAGGTGGTATTGTCTTCTCTCTTTGGCTTTCTGGTTTGTGGTTAGGCTATTGGAAGTGTAAATTTGGGGAAACAGATGTGTCTTATTAGCATAATGGGCATTGGATGTAGGAATCAGAAATGCGGAATCTGATACTGTCCAGCATTTAGCTCATTATGAATATGTGCATGGCAGATATGTGCCCAAGGGCTCAGAGGGACAGACAGGTGCAGCTCTTGCTTTAGGGACCTACAGAGGAGGGAAAACATGATGTTGGAAAGCAAGCTTTCCTGTATTTTGTGTAGTCTTTCCTACTTTCTTTCTTCAATTGCCTTTTTATTCCCTTTCTCTTCTTTTTTTCCTTTCAACAATTAATGTAGCCTCTATGACACTAGTCCAACTCCCAATACCCCTTTCTCAAGTTATGTGCCAGTGACGAGCTCGTCTTGTGCCTCACCTTCCAATGCAGCCACTCCGATATCTGTGCCTTCCATTTCGCTCAGTCCTCGTATTCCAGGAGAAAGCCCTTCAGGAAGCCAGGCTTCATCTCCGAGGTATCGCCCTTACACTGTGGCCCCTCCCTGGGGCTTTTCAACTTCTCCCACCCCGCGGTTCTCCAGCCTCTCTGCTTTGTCTAGCTCACCAAGCCCGCCTGCCCTGTCGACCAGCCCTTCCAGACAAAGACCCACAGCCATGGGCCCACCCTTGTTTCCTGCTTCTCCAGGTCCCATGAGCAGGCGTCCCTCTGCCCTAAGGATTCCTTCTAGGTATTTTCTCCGGAAGAGAGTTATCTGTGTGCAGTGCTGGGGACTGGGCAGTAACAGACTTTGGCAAAATTGGTTTAGCACTAACCTTAGATACAAGCCTCTTATTTTTCTGTTTTGAATTTAATTAATTCATTGTGTGGCTAACTAGTTGGGTAGGCTCTAATCCCTGATCCCATGCTTCTGCCAGCCTTGGATTGAGAATGTCATAGGGCTGAGGCCTGCAGAATCATGATACTTTACTTCTAGTCCTCGTTCTGCTCGCTTCTGCAGAAATTTTAGTTGTTGGCAAATTAACCTCTATAGAAGATCAGTGTAGGATTTGAGGGTTGATACTCAGTGGATCACTTTAGATTAACTTTTGGAGTATTGATTTGAAGTGCATCTCACTTTGAGAGCAGCTGGTTTCTAATGCTAACTGCCCTTGAATTATTGTGGCCCAATATCCCTTCTCACCAGTTACCAAAGATGAGGACAGAGTTAACTCCAAGGCATATTAATCCGCGTGTGTTTGCATGGAAATCCGACCTCCTTAATAAGCAGCATTACAGTTCTCTCAACCCAGTAAGTTTCTGTGTGTCTGCTTCAAATTTCCACAATTGGGTGACCCTAGTGTTTGCATGTGGATGGAAACAGTTCTTGTGGTGCAGAGGGTAAGCTGTTGCCAAGCCTTTTGTTACCCTCTTTGCTATGTTCCCTGATGGCACTTTTTTACTTTTGTTGTGGTAGTACATACGACCATCCTTTCTCCTTCCTCTTCCTTGCACTTTCTGATATGTCTGGGGACAGTAGTGATGAAGAAAATGAAGATGATGATGGTGATGATGAGGATGAGGATGAAGGTGGTGGTGATGATGATTTTACTTGTGTCCAGTTTGGGTCCAGGTATCTGAGCAATGGAGCTTTTATTGCATGCGCAGGCACTTAGAACTAACCTTTCACTTCCTAAGCCCTGTTCTAGTGGGTGCTTTGAAGGCATGCTGATGGAGGAAGTGAGGTGTGTGTAGAAACCAGTGTGGAGAATGAATGAGGAACTCATGCATGGATCTGCAGATAAGAAAGACACCTCAGCACAGGGTTTTATCTTAGTTGCAGTGTGTGCATAAAACACGAGGAGCTAGAATAAGCAAACCTCCCAACTACTGTGGGAACCATCAGATATGTAAAAAACTGTGAGCCATATTTTCTTGACAGTACGAAGGCATGAATAGCCACTGATAACAGAGAGGAAGAAGAGCTTGGCCAGTTTTTTCTCAAACTATGTTTAGGCAGTTGATTGAAGAGTCTTCAAATGCATGGGTTACGTAGGCCAATATCACACAGGGCAAGAACTTTTTGAAAGGTTCTTTAAAAGTACATTTTTGATCTAGCGAGAACCTCCTACATATGCCATTCACTTCAGTAATAGAAACATAAATTAAAATACATTTCATGACTTCATTTGTTATTCTTACCTGAGAATCCAGACAGTTGGTTTTTAAAATTTTTGTTTTTGTGGGTGAAATTGTTTAATAACTGTTTTCCTAAGCCTATTGACCCTTGACTTAAGTGAAGATTTCTTCTGGTCAAAATTAATATTCACTCATCACCGCTGTCTAAAAATGACTTGAAACTGTAAGTAGAAGACAGTTGTGTCATCCATCAGGTAGAAGTCAGATTTACCCTTAGTTAAATCTGGTTGTTCCAAAGAATCAGTAAGCTGGAATGTGAGAAGGCTGTTGAGGTACAGCTGGGTAAGTTGTTGGATCTGGAGACTATTAATTGTGTTGGGCTTGATGTTGTCTCACCCATAAATTCATAGAGAGCCAGCAACTTGCTTGTGTAAGATAAAAGCCCAGCAGAATCAATATGCGTTGTGTGGCCTGGTGCATGGTCTCTGTTAGAAGTGTCTTTGTCGCTGCAGGTCAGATAAATGATCTTGAGAAGCAGTGCTTCCCCTACCTCATCCCTGTCAGGGTAATGGTCGTTTTCTCTACTCGCGGATTTGGGTTATACCAGTGCTGGCTGCTGAGGAGTGCTCTAGCTCTGTGATCCTAACACATGGGAAGAAAACAATTGAGTCAAGTTATTCATATATTCCCTCCCAACTCCCTTCTACTCAATCATATCTCATACCTTGGATAGAAGAAAACCATTTCAAATCTAAGATCGCCCAGCAAAAGGATAAGACTCATACACTTAGAACTTAGGTTTCTTCTTCTGCTGGAACATTTGTTTTCCTTTTTCTTTTTGTAATAATTTTTATTGATTTTTTTTAATAATAACTGCTTTCTTACTGTATCTCTCCTCTACCCTTCCTAGAGAGTATTCTCTTAAAGCTAAGAATTTTTTAAATGAAAGGAAAAAATTACACAAGGCAGATGAACTTAAAAAAAAAAAGTTAGACATGACATATGGTGCTCCACATCTTTGTTCCCCTGCCTTCCTGAAGAAGTATGAGGAAGTGTCTTCTCCCTTTCTCCTTTGGGTCAGTCTAATTTCAGTCAGCTTCGATTGTTTTGTTCTTTCCTGAAGAGGTCACGTTGCCAGAAAGGCTTAGCTCTCAAGTCTTCCCCAATACATAGCAGCCATATGGGCCGCCAAACCCCAGGCCACTTGCAGGCCACAATACTCCCAAGTGGGCCGGAACCAGATTAAAATGCAATCAGAAAATATTTTAACGAAATAAACAAAAATGCAATAAACACATAACCTTGCATTTTAAAACTAAGTCGGTCTGCACCATACGGGGATCCTTAAGGACAGACTGGTGGCCACCAGTGTCATTTTGCGCTTGTGTCTTTGCTCCAGGTAATTATCCAAGGCTCGGCCGCAGAGAGTTGCCCGCCCGCGTCAGTACAAAGTCTTAACAGTTCATTGCATTCACTGGGTCACCGCAAAGGACCCGGACGTTGACAATCTCTTTAGTCTTTTACTGTTTTATGTGGAACCTAGTGTGGCGGTTTCTCCCCCCCCCCCCCCCCCCCCGTTAGTGTTTATTTTTACATCGCTGTTGCTTTCTGGTACATTATTCCTGCCTTTCCCGTGCAGAGAGCCCTCCATTTATAACAGTGAGTCAGAAAAGGGGAAGAGGCAGCTGTGTCTGGGCAGCCAGGCCTCACCAGAGTGTGGCCTTCCCGCCTCTGCAGCGCAGGGGGGGGCCTCTCCTCTCTCTCCCGGGCAGAGCTTTTGTTGTTGTTCTTCCCACTAGCGTCGCTCTCTTTGTGCGTGTTATTTTCCTTACTCTGCCGCATTCATTTTTCATTAGTCTGTATTTCCCCATATTTGTTCACGTTCTTCACATGCATTGATTCTGATAGTCTAATAATATTCCATTATGTAATGCCACAGTTAGGGCAGCTAGGTGGTGCAGTGGGTAGAGTGCTGGGCCTGGAATTAGGAAGACTTATCTTCTTGAGATCAGATCTGGCCTAAGACACTTACTGGCTATGTGACCCTGGGTAAGTCACTGCACCCTGTCTGCCTCAGTTTCCTCATCTGTCAAATGAGATGGAGAAGGAAGTGGCAAACCACTCTGGCACCTTTGCCAAGAAGACCCCAAATGGGGTCACAAAGAACCCGTCATTTGGGAAGTGGCTGAACAAGTATGTGATCATGGTGAAATACTGCTATGCTATAAGAAACTATGAGCTCAGTGGTATTAGAAAAAACCTGGATAGACTTGCACAAAAAACAGAGAGTGAAATGAATATAACTAAGAGAACATTGTATATGGTGACAGCAATATTGTTTTAAGAACCGCTTTGAGTGACTTTAATTTTGACTGTTATAAATACCCAAATTAATAACAAAGGGCATATGAAAGAAGACACGTATTTGCATCCAGAGAAAGAAAGAAATGATAAATAAAAGTATGTGCAGTATGGATTTGCATGTGTGTGTGTATATCTCTCTCTGTACACACACACACACACACACACACACACACACACACACACACACACACACACACACACATATCTAATGGTAGCCATCTCTAGGGCTAGGGTTGAGGGGGGAAAAATGTTATATGAGAACTTTGTTATATATTTAAAAGAAATAGCCAGCTGTACATCATAGACTTGCAGTTTCATGTACATCATCTTTTTTTTTATTCTACTATGTTATGGAAATGCTCATTTTATTTCTTAAGTTCAGAACAAAATAAAATTTAAAACACAACAAAGGAAAAGACCAAAAAGAGTTGGAGACAGCTGAACAGCAACAGAACCACAGTCCATATGTTCATCCCTTGTTGGGTATCTTCTTGGTTTCTAGTTCTGCTGTGAATATTTGGGTGTGTGTGGCATGGTTCTTTCTGTTTTTCACCTCTCAGGGCTTCTGTGCCCAGCAGTGCAATTTCTTGCTAACCAGGTATTTTAGGTACTTTGTTAGTATGATTTCAGATTGCTTGCCAGAAGTCCTAGACTACTCCTTAACTCTCCCCAAAGTCTGTTAGTGGAAGTGTTCCCCGTGATCCATCCAACCTCAACTATGCCCATCTTTTCTCACCTCTGCCAATCTGCCAGGGATGAGGGGAAACCTCAGCATTGCTTGGATTTGCCCTTTATTTATGATTAGTGGCACATGATTAGTTCACATGATCATTAATACTTCAGATTCTTTGGCTAACTGTTCATGCCTTTAACCATTTAGCCAATGAGAAATAATTCTCATTCTTAGATATTTGTGTTAGACCCCTCTATAGACATATTGGCACCATTTGATACAAAGACCATCGGCCTTGCTTCCAGCCTGGTTCCTGGAGCTGTCATCCAGGAGAGCCACCTATGTAGAAAAGGGGCCAGTTGTTCCCACAAACTGCCACTACCAGAGAAAAGGCAAGCCAACACAACTGAAGACACAGGACATCTTGAGAGAGAAGATACTGGAGGCAGCATGTTCCATGCCACTGCCTCAACCACTAGTTTCCCTCAGACCCTGATAGAAAGAACCAGCCCCAAACCCAGAGCCAGAAATCCCTAGGAATAGTAGGACCTCCAGATTGCTGGCACTATTGCCATTTCAGTCCCCACAGTCATTAACCTTTGTGGAGACATGAACTGGCAACTGTTTCCATAGGTGCTATTAGTTATAACCTTTGACTGCTCAGCAAGATGCTGATAATATCAAGTTTTCATTATGAATAAATTGTGAGTGCTCTGGGATTTGATCTTTTTTACAACCTTAGAAAATAGTGCCTTTGCCCTCAAGGTTTAGAGGAGGTAGAAGTGAAAGGAGGAGCTAGAAATCACATTGATTGTTTTAAAGCAGTATTTGGCAAGACCAATGAAGAAGTCTGTTTTTCCTTAGAATTGGCACTTTAAAGATTTTATCATTAATAATGTGAGTCAAGTTACTTGAGCATCTACTTCTGTTTTTGTCCAGTAAAACTAAGTAAATGAAAGAGGCATAGGAGGGACAGTATGTTTTCTGCCTCTAGTCACTTCATGGTAGTGACATCGTATTGGGCAGGATTTGAGGTCTAGGTGAGAGAAGCTTTATAGCACAGAAGTGCTCCTTGTCCCAGAAGTTAGACCCAGTGGTGTGACAAATGCTGATCCCGAGGAAAATGTGTCTAATTCTTGGTTGGGAAGAAAGGGAAATGGACTTAACCCTGCCTGGATCTTGCGTAGGTGGGAATTTGAATGTCAGATCTTGTGTGGATGGGGAATCAGAAGAACAGAGTAGGTCTTTGATATCAGATTGCTATTCTGGTGGTGATATTTTTGTGATTTGGGACATGAAAATACATTAAGATTTTTTTTTCTTTTAAACTTCCATTCAGAAAGCTTTAACCTGCCAAAAAGTTTCCTCTTGTGTTGAGGAAAAATTAATATACAAAAGCCAGCCTTCTAAAAATACACATTTTAGAAGGTGATTATTCACATGAAGCTATATATTGTTGCAGAATTTCAGAGTTTGACAGCTACTTCAAAGTAGATGTGAACGGGAATCCCCTCTAGCATAAAGCCAAGCAGTGGTCATATAACCTTTGCTTCAAGATCACCAACGCAAGGGAATCCACTTACCTTCCAGAGCAGCTCACTCGACTTTTGGATAATTCTCATTGAAAGGAAGTGTTAGGATAAGACAAGACCAAATTTGCTTCTTTCCAGCTGTCACCTGTGGCTCCTCGTTCTTTTATCAGGGGCCAAGCAGAGCAGCTTTTCATATAAAAGCTTTTAAAAAATACTTGGTAGCAGTTGTTATCTCCACATTTCCTCTCCTTCCCTTCCCCACCTCAGTATCTTGGCCAAGAAAACCCCCAGAAGAGGGCATGAAGAGTCAGAGCTGAAATAAACAACAACAGAGCTTCTCTGCATCATAGACTCTGGAGATAGAAGTTTTTCATGAATTCTTCATAGAATCCCAGAATTTGGAAGAGAAAAAGGAGCTTGTCGACCGTCTAGTCCAACCCACTCATGAAAGAAAGCCCCCATTATGGCATCCTGGCGAGTGTTTACTCAGCCTCTGCTTGATTCCCATCAACTCAGCGTTCCACACCGGGAGGCTCTCGCTGATTACTGACCTTAAGCCCCAGTTCATCTCTTGTCAACTTTTTCCTGTTGCTCCCAGTTCTGCTCTCTGGCCCAGACAGAACATAGGCAAATTCTCACCCATGTGCCAACTCCTCAGGTACCTGAAGACAGCTCACGTGTCTCCTGAGTCTTCTCCAGGACAAACCTGGCCTGACCCTTCAACCAGCGCTCGGACGATAGGCACTCCAGGTGCTTTACTATCCTCCTTGCCCTTTAAACTCTCTGCAGCTTCTCAGTGAGCTCCTTCAGCTGTAGCTTCCTGACTGAAAAAAATGTTCCAGATGAGGCCTGATGTTCATCATCAGGTCTGATTCAATGGGATTAAATATTCCCGGAACCTCTGCAGCTCTTTATTTATAGCACAAGATTGTGCTATAATTTTTTTTTGGCTTCAAAAACACAGTAATGGCTAATACTGAGTTTGCTACCTACTAAAAAAATCCTTTTCTGAACAACTGTTGTCTATCCATGCCTAGCCTTATCTTGAACTGGTGATGTTAATTTTTTTAACCAAATATTGGAGTTTAACAGTTGTCCCCTGTTGAATTTCATTTTATTTCATTTGTCCCAATGCTCTAGCCTAGCCAGTCAAAAAAATTTTAGGTTCTGAATCTAATATTCACTTTTTTGTTATCCTTCTCTACTTGGTGTCATCATCAAATTCAGTTTACTTTTATCCAAATCATTCATAAACATGTAAAATAGAATAGGGATAAGTCACTAAGCAACTCAGGTCAGCAAGCATTTATTAAGCACCTCCTGAATTCCAGGCACTGTGCTAAAGCATTGTGAATACGAAGAAAGACAGAAACAGTCCCTGCCCTTAAGGAGCTCATATTCTAATGGGGAAACAATCTGCAAACTAGGAAAAAATTGGAATAAATTGGCAATATTCTCATAGGGAAAGAGCTAGCATTAAGAGGGAGTAGGAAAGACCTTGCAGAAGGTACAAACTAAGCTGAGACTTGAAGGAAACCAGGGAAGCCTGGAGGTAGAGATGAAGAGAGTGAGAATTGCAGCAAAAGGAAGCCAGAATCTTGTGTGAGGAGCAACAAGGTGGCCAGTCAGTGGGTGATAGAGTATGTGGAAGGAAATGAGGTGGAAGAAGACAGGACAGGTAGAAAAGGCTTTGAGAGCCAAGCAGAGGGCTTTCTGTTTGCTCCTGGAGTCATTAGAGAGCCACTGGAGTTCATTGATGGGGGAGAAGGAATGACATGGCCAGACCTGTGCTTTAGGAAGATCAGCCGCATGCAGGATAGACTGGAGTGGGGATTGATTAAAGGCATAGAGATCAGCCGGTAGCTGGGGGCACATATGAGAAATGTTACAAAGGTAGAAACAGCAGACTTGGCAGCAGATTGGAGACGTTGGAAAGTAAGCATGAGTAGACCCAATGACACCTAAGTTGTAGACCTGGTAACTGGAAGGAGGGTGGTGTCCCACATAATAATAGGTATGTGCATATTTGTTTTTTTGTGCTTACAGGATATCTAGTCTGAGATGTTCAGTAGTCAGGCTGGAGGTCAGGGGAGAGAGAGGTTAGAGTTGGATAGATAAATCTGAGAATCACCTATATGACGGCAGGCTGGGTGGAGATCCATCCCAAGATGGAGAAGAGACTGAAAAGTAACAGCCAGGCAGCTCGGAAGAGAGCCAGGAGAGAGCAGAGTATCAGGCAGAGGATGCATGATGCAGAAGCCATGGACAGGTCAGACACGATGAGGACTGAGAAAAGTCCATTGGATCTGGCATCCATGGGATCACTGGTCACCTTGGCTCAGCACAGATCTCTGGGCTACTCTACTAGAGTCCTCTGGTTAAGTTGACCAATAACAGTAACTTTTGCTCTTGTTCAATGTTCACTTTTATTTTACAGATGGCCAGAGCCACACAAAACAGGATACAAATTCAAACCCATGTCCCAATCCAGTGGCAAGCTATCATTTCTATAAAACATTGGTTGCATGAGTGCAGTACTTTATGGTGAAGTAATGATTTGGCACCATGTAACTTGCAATAACTTCCCATCATAAGTTGGGAAGCAACGTTAGGAGAACTTAAGTATTTTTAAAAGCTTCAAATGTCAATTTGTTGAGGACATACTTCTAGTTTTTTATTTTATAGGAACTGAGAAAAGACATTTCTTTTTCCATCCTATTGATCATACAGTATTCCACAGGCAAGTCCATTGAACAGTGGTCACCAAGAGTGTCTCAGAGCAGGCAGAAAGTTGAAAACTTGTTCCCCACCATGTAGAAGAGCAGGCAGAAGGGCAACCATACACTTGTGTGAGAGCCCAGTCTTGGGATGAATGGGCACTGCTCAGTGAAATCTCTGCCCCCTTCCCACCTTCTGTCTTCCCTGATTGTCTCTGGTCGGGAGGGGTTTTTTCATCTTGTACATCTTTGCAATGCAGAGATGTTGGTATCAAATTGCTAAACACACACACTAGATCCTGGCAGATTGCACCAAAAATCATTGACGTAAGAATAAAAGGAATCATACTGAGGTCCTTTTCAAGATTTTCTTTAGATTACATCCTTTCTGCTGGGGAAGAGTCCTCTTGAGAAGCCAAATGGTTAATACACCTCATTACCTTCCTAGTTAGCATAACTAGCCAATGGTTACCTGCCTGCTTCTTGAGTTTGTCCGTAAAAGTAGTATCTTTTATTGAGATAGTAGAATAATTCCTGAAACTATAGATCAGATTAACTGGAGTTGTAAAACCTCAGACCTGAAACTGGCATTATTGTCATTTTGCTTGTTTGGAACTGTCTTCTGATACTTGTTCCCAGAAAACCAGTTGCATTCTTAGATTCGTTTTAAAGTTTTAAGTGGAGATACGTACAAGGTCCCTTTTCTGACCTTGCCTCCTTTGCTCCAAATTGCAGCTCAAGAGCTTTTCTCAGGTTTCTTAGGGTTTTGTCCTTTATTGTATTGTGATTTGTCTGTTCCTTTTTATTTTATTCTTCCTGGCCTCTTCCTGGATCAGCATTAACCTTTATGCCTTCAATGTGTATCAGTAAATCACTTTATGAATTGAAAAGAAGACAAGGTCTGTGGTTTGCGGATTAATGATCTTGCCTCATTTTGCCCTTTTCTACACCAACCCATACTATATTGGGGGTCTTTTTGGAAACTTGCATATTATAGTGCTGCACAGTTTGTGGAGTACTTTTCCATCCATTTTTTTTTCATTTTATCTCTTGACAAGTTTATGAGATAAGGAGAGCAGGTATCTTCTCTCTCTCCTTTTCCCTCTTCTTTCCCCTCTCCCTTCCCCTCTTCCTGTCCCTTCCCCTTCTTCCTTCCTTCCTTCTGTCTTTCTTATTAATAAACTCAAGCTAAGAGAATGTACATGCATGTCCAAAGACCTAGTGTCACATGACAACTAAGTGACCTAGCTATTGTACAACCCAGATTCTAATTTCTAATTATCCGTTGCTCTTTTCACAACATGATGTGTTATGATTTGTTGAATATTTTTAAAAATTGGGTACTTGATATCAGATGTAAAACTTACAACTTACTGACGAGAAAAAGTTACTGATCTCCAGACCTGATAAGGAATGAAGAGGATGGGAGTTGGAATCGAGACTCTTTTAGTGCCGTGTCTCCCCCTCCATCCACAACCCCCTGAATAGCTTCATTCCAAACAGAAAATAGCCTAGTATTAGTATTGAGGCTTGGCCTGTGGTGACTCCAAACTGGGGTTTCAGCATCTAGATGACTAAAGCCTTATGCAACCCTGGCCTTTGGGTTCTGTAAACATTCCCCCCTCAGCAGTGATGGAGGTGAGGTTGTTGTGATCAAATGTGCACACAACTTCTAGTTTCTTGAAGCGGACCAAAGTGCAGCCCCGGGTTTGTTGTGGAACAGATAAAGCAAGGTATGGAGGTGTTGTTGTGGCATGGCGGTTTATGCTTTGTGTGATCCGCAGGGTATCTAACAGGCTTTCTGCTGTGGAAACAAAATATGATCAAAAAGAATTCATTCAAGAAGATGAGATAAAGAAGGTTAATTTTCTCTTTCTTTTCCTTCTTGCCTTTATTTCCCAAGTTTGGGAGCCTCTGGTGGGGCGAGTGCTTCTGATTCCTGCAGTGATCATTTCACCATTGAAACGTGCAAGGAGACAGATATGCTGAACTACCTCATCGAATGTTTTGACAGAGTTGGAATAGAGGAAAGAAAAGCACCAAAGGTAGGCTGGAGTGTGCTGGCAGAAGAATTGCCCAGAGCTGCTTTGTCAGCGTCAAGAGCAATCAGAGCACTGAAGATTTCTGATGGGGAACAGAACTCCCTCTTGATACACTTTAGGTGGTTGTCTCTTTCTCCCTGGGCCCCTTGAATCACATGATTGGCATGGCGTGTGAAGAGCTCTAGACTTGGTGACAGAAGCTCTCTCCAGGCTATCATATGGACGAGGAGTGAGATTGTTTTGTTTCAGCTTGGGAGGACCCAGCTTGGAGGAATCAGTAGAAGTGGTACAGGTGGAAGGAGAGGGGCAGACTGTGAGAGCTGTCCAAGGTGGACCTGGGCTGCCTCACAGTTCCCCTTCAGGATGGTGGCTCTCTTTATCTTTTTTACATATGGGATTCTTGTCCAAGTGTTGGTGAGACTAAGACCAGACATCCCACTGTGCTTGGGGATTCTTTGATTATTGTTTTTAAGGACATTCCCATCTTGGACTTGCCTTTGATGCCCTTCCTAGTTTTAAATTGCAAAAGAAATTGGTTGTTGCCACACGCCTTTGTACCCACATAAGGGCCCAATGGCATGTGATATGCTTGATCTGGTTGGTCACAGGGGTTATTTCTAGCTCTATGAGTCGAAGAGGGCTCTTGACTTTGTGGGCCTAGGACTGGGCAGTGCTAGACTGAATGACTAGCTCTGCTCTGAACCTTTCTTCTCCACTGCCTCCCCCCACCCCTGCCAGTAGACATCAGGAGAGCAAGAAGTCCTGTCACAAGAGAAGATTTTATTGCGAATGTTTTCTTTTGACTGTGAATAGGGGAGGGAGAAAATTCCCTTTCTGTGAGCATTCTTCTTGGGACAATTTTCATTGTAGAAAAGGGCTTCCTTTGTCTCTGGCCTGACACCTTCCACTTTTCTTTTTCAGATGTGCAGCCAACCGGCAGTCAGCCAGTTACTGAGCAACATCCGCTCACAGTGCATATCCCATGCTGCGTTAGTGTTACAGGGCTCATTAACGCAGCCAAGGTATGGAGTATTGAGGAATTCCTGGGGATTTAACAGTGAGAGAATTATCACCATTGAGTTGAATAATTTGCAGCCTTTTGGCAATTGATCTGCTATTGTAATTGTAAGCCCTAATATGCCACAGAACCTCACTGAACTCTGATGGTTTTCACTCTGTAAATGCAGAATGCCTCTCCATCTCTAAAATCCTGAAATTCCCAGGTTTTATTTTATGGCTCCCCTTTCTTTCCCCCCAACCCCAAGTTTGCCCCTCTCTTCCTCTCATTGTTATGTGGCATATGTGAAAGAAAGATGGAAATAAACCAAAATTCATTTTATTTTGAGAGTTTTGTTATACCTTCTTAAAATAACTATGGGAGTGGCTAGGTGGCACAGTTAATAGAGCATCAGCCCTGGAGTCAGAAGGACCTGATTTCAAATCCCACCTCAGACACTTGACACACTTACTAGGCGTGTGACCTTGGGCAAGTCACTTAACCCCAATTGCCCTGCCTTCCACCCTCCAAAAAGCAAAAAAACCCAAAACTATGGATTTGACTTTATGGAATATATCAGAATCATTGAGTCAAGAATTTTATTTTTAAAAAGCCTCTGCATGAGCTGGGGTTTAAAATAAGTAGAACTATGTAGTAATCAAAGCCATAGATTATTTTTTGTAGATGCAGACATGGTCAGCTTTTGGTTATCCAGTAATTGAGGAGATAATCGCATGGATGGACCAAAGCATTAAATAATCTTCAGATTAGTTACATTTAGTTATGGAATGCAATTTCCCCCTCTCCTGTTTCATTTTACTTTGTTTAGACCATGATCTAAAGTAACTTGCATCCCCTGAGTAACAGTAGCTGTAGCTTTCGTATATCTTCCAACCTGGGAGGGCCCTTAGAGAGGCCTTAAATATATGCTAGTGTCTGTCCCTTCCCCTATTTTCAGTTGACAGAGTTCATTCTTACTTTTGGCTGGTAAAAATTTTGTGCCTTTTCCTTTCTTGTGTTCCTGTGTTTGGTGTTTGTAAGTTTTAAAACATTATAATCTGAGGCTTTAGTCTCCAAGGTGAGTCTGTTAAAACTTAAGTACTGGTAAAAAATAAAATGTATAGGCTCCTTAATGTTACGATCAGAGGGCTATACAGAGGAATTCAGCTGCTGCTTGATGCTTCCCAGAAGTTTCCAAGTGTCTGACTGCTTCATGGGCATAAATTTAGATTTTGCTGCTTCATTTTTAATAAGCTACATCTGGGAAGAAATTTTGTGGCTTCCTTTCCTTTTCCCTCTCCTCACTATGCCCCTCTGCCTTCCCCCTCCTTCCTCACATCACCCCCCTTCCTTTTTTCCTTTCCCTTTCCTGGCGGGAGAAGACACAGTGGTTGTTTGGAAAACCCCCATAACCTCTCACCAAAGAAGGCACAGAGAGGTTGAGAGGAATACAAGTAGAAAGCTGGTTTTCCTGAGTCTTCTTGTAAATAACTAACACAGAAGATCCAAAGAATTTTGTCACCTCAAAACCCAAGTCTGTTTATTTTAATATGAGATTCTATAATCTTCTTTGGGTTAGATCATAATTAGTGGCCTTCATTGTTTTGGTTTCTGTGTGAATAAAGGTCCATGCAGCAGCAGTCTCTCTTGGTACCCTATATGCTGTGTAGGAACCTCCCATTTGGTTTCATCCAAGAGCTGGTGAGAACAACCCACCAGGATGAAGAAGTGTTCAAACAGGTAAGAGGCTTCTGGTGTTTCAGTCACTCAAGCTTCAGGCCATAAGCACCAGGCTGCTGAGTGATGGGGTATCGGGTAGTGGGAACTGTGCAGCGTTTCCAGATATGCAGTAACTACTAGCTTACTTTCATGTGAAGGATGAAAATCATGGGGTTTTTGTCCAAAAAGAATTTTTACCCTTTATTCTTTGGGAATTGCATTTTTTTTGGGGGGGGGGGGTGGAATTGGCATTGGGAAGGAGAGACACTTTACTATTAGATCAGGATTTTTAAAATACTCTTCTCCTTTGAGAGAGCCTTGCTCACCCCAGATTTGAGGAATCACTCTTTACTCCTTTGCCTTTGCCCATGCCACATTTTACCTGTATTGTCTGTTCCATTTTAGAAGACAAACCCTTTGAAAGGTGATGGGTCTCTTTAAAGCACCATCTCTGTCTTCCCATTACCCAGCAGGTGCTTAGTAAATGTTTACTGAATGGAGAGCTTCATCAGGCAGTCCACAAATTTCTTTTGAAAAGTGCCTCCTCTAGAGGGAGTTCCCGATTCCGTTCACAGAATGTTCCAGAATTTGAGAGTTAGAAGGAACCATCAAGTCCAACTCATACCTGGAAAGAATCCCTTTTATAACATCTTGGACAAGTGATCTTCTGACCTTTGTATAAAGACCTCTAATGAGGGGGAGAGCTCAGTACCTCCCCAGGTAGCACCTTCCACTTTGATATAACTCATAATCAGGAAGCTTTTCCCCATACAGTGCTTAGATTTCCTTCTTACAATTTCCACCCATACCTCCTACTCCTGCTCTGGGGCCAAAATGATGCATTCCTGGCATCCTGTTAGTTGCAGTGTTATGGTGGGAAAATTCACTTTGAGTTC
>CM053582.1:94587775-94624183 GCA_028627135.1 Pseudochirops cupreus
GAAGGTCTTTGGGAATCAATTTCCTCTTCTGTAAAATGATCTAGAATTCCATAATTCATCCCATACTTATTAAGTGCTTATAATATTCATGGTTCTGCATGAAATGCTGAGGATGCCAAGGCAAAAACAGGGGTGATTTTTGGGCCTGTTGGTTCACATCCACAGGCAGGCCGATCTCAGAGGCCCTTCTAACAGTAAAGAAGGTCTGCACTTTTCTTCAAGTAACTTTTAATATGGTTGATGAGAAGGAGCAAATACATTCAAGGCTAAATAGTCTTCTGACATTGTGATCAAGGGTAGGTAGGACAATTAGAGTTCAGAGGAAGCTTCACCAGTCATTCATATTAACAAATTGGGTAAAGTAGGTAGGATATTAATGTCACAGTGGCCTTTTCTGCCACAATATCATTCTTGTTTTAAGATATCATGGTATAAAGTGTTAGGAAAACACAGAGTATTGATAGAGTAAGAGATTTTGGGGCTTTCAGTTTTGGAGCCATAGGTGATCCCTGAACTGGTTTTGATGAACACTCCTGGATTAGAAAGTGAGCGCTTTCCAGTAGAACATTTAGAAGTTGAAAGGTTTCACAGAGCATTGGTAATCTCTGGCATCATCTCCCAAAGCAGGCTATTTTTCCTCTTTATAAGTTGCTGTCAGAGATGACAGTCCACTTGTTCTTAGAAAAGATAAAGGAATCCATTGACCTGTTTGTCACCCTGGCTTGGCTAATCATGTCAGTTGGCAAGCATTTATTAAGCTCTTATTGTATGCCAGGCATTGTCCTAAACAACGAGGGATACAGAGAAAGGCAAAACTGCTCTCTCTGCTCTTAAGGCTCTTCCATTCAAATGGGGGAGATTGGGTGCAAATAAAGAGGTGCAAATACCTGAAATGTATCTACAAAGTAGATCAGGATTTTTAAAATACTCTTCTCCTTTGAGAGAGCCTTGCTTACCCCAGATTTGAGGAATCACTCTTTACTCCTTTGCCTTTGCCCATGCCACATTTTACCTGTATTGTCTGTTCCAATTTAGAAGACAAACCCTTTGAAAGGTGATGGGTCTCTTTAAAGCACCATCTCTGTCTTCCCATTACCCAGCAGATGCTTAGTAAATAAATGTTTACTGAATGGAGCACACCAGCATCTGGGCAGTGGAAGGGAGGGGGCTAGGAAGGTGGGATTGGAGGTGAGTGGTGAAGGAACCCAAGAGGGAGAGGGGAAGGAGGGAGCACCTTCCTCTAGCCACAGGGACAGTCAGTGAAAAGGCACTGAATAGGAAGGTGAGAGTATTGTGTTTGTGGAAGACCAAGGAGGCCAGTGTAACAGAATGGTAGAGGATGTAAAGTGAGATAGAAAGGGAAATATCAGAGGACTTCAGATTGGAGCTTGGTGAGACCCTGGAGTTTGTTGAGTGTAGGTCTTCACATTGTCATGCCTCTACTTTAGGAAAATCACTTTAATCACCACTAAGTGGTGGATGCATTTTAGTGGGGAGAGATGAGACAGAAGACCGAGGCTCTCAGAAGGGTGTTGAATAGGCAAGGTGAGGTGACCAGGGCCAGAGTTAGGATTGTGGCTGAGCACGAGATGCTGTGGCTGAACCAAATCAGCCCTACCTGACTCTTCATGACTATTTGGGGTTTTCTTGGCAGAGATACTGGAGTACTTTGTCATTTCCCTTTCCAGCTCATTTTACAGATGAGGAAACTGAGGCACACAAGGTGTAATTGACTTGTCCAGGGTCACACAGCTAGTAAGTGCCTGTGGTTGGATTTAAACTCAAGGAGAGGCATCTTCCTGACTCCAGGCCCTGACACTCTATCCACTGTGCCACCTAACTGCCCATCATATGAGAGGTGTGAAGGTAGAAATGACAAGCTGTGGCAGTGCATTGCATGTGTGGGATGAGTGTGAGTCAGGATCCTGTCCAGGATGTCACTGGGTAACTGGGAGGCTGAGAAGAAGAGAGTTTGGTGAGAAAAATACTGAGTTCTCTTTTGCTCATGTTACATTTGAGATAGCCTGCAATATATCCAGTTTAAGATGTCCAAAATGCAGTTGATAATGAAGAACCAAAATACAGGATTGAGGCTATAGCTGGGTGTACAGTTCTGGGAATAATTTACATAGAAATGCTTATTGAACCCATGGGGGATGATAGATCATGAAGTTTGATAATAGAGAAGTGAAGAGGGTCCAAGACAGAGCTTTGGGGGACACACACAGCACAGTCATATCTCTCCCTGTTAATCTGTGGTAGAATCTAATTCTACATGTTGTAAACTAAAAGTAAATAAATAAATAAATTTTTAAAAACATCTAATTCTACCTTTGGTCAATGACAAGGATTTTGTGGAACTATGGTAATGTGGGCTTTATGTATTTCTAAATTGGGAGATAAAATTCCAGAGGTACAAATGTTTATTAACTTAAAATATTGTGTACACGTGTGTTTTGTTTGTGAATGATCTTCTTGTCTCCAGTCACTTATTGATTTAATGTTATTGAGTCACAGGAATGAGAGGAGCCTGAGGAGTAATGAAACTCATCTAACCAATAAAGGAACTTTAGAAAGGAATCAAATTCATTCCTTGCAAGCAGCTGGCTTACATACATACTATGAAATAATATAGAGAGACAGACTTTACCAGAATTGGGTTTAGTCCAGTTAGGATTATCACAGTAATACAACGTGATGGAAACCAGCTCAGTAATGACTCGGTGTTATTTACCTTGGCTTTTCTCTAAGAATACTACAATTTTTGATGACCAGGTTATTTAACCCAGAATTTAACTCCAAAGTTTTGCTCCAGGTTAAATGATACTGCTTCCTTGTTTATTTTATCATTGAATTTTTTCTCTAGAAAACTAATCTCTGCTTGGTAATGGATGTAAATTGAAATACATTTGGATTGGGGCGGGTTCTTTATTTGATTTAGGGGATTGGCTAGATTGAATTGTTAAATCTCTTCATTAAAGCCCAATTCTTCTTTTAGTGTTGGGTGGGGGGGACATAAACTACTTCTGGCTGGACATTATTTTTGGGATTTAATAGCTATAGCATTTGTTTTTAAGTTGTAGGGTTTGTTTTTTAAAAATAGGAACAAATACTTTAAAAGTCTAAAGTAGGAAATAAATCTCAAGTTATTGCTTGTTAAGGTGTGATGGTATGTTTTGCCCTTTTCCTTAGACAAACTCTACTAGAATTGGGTTTAGTTTAGAGTATCAAATGTAAACAGTGCTATGGAGTTATTAGCTTTTCTTTAGGATTTCCTTGATGATCTTAATGAAATAACTGTTGGATGTTTTCTTCATAATTGTAGTTCTGAGATTTGTTTTTTGATTGTAAGTCTTAGCTTGCCATGTTAGATGATTACAAAAATTTGTTCCTTCTACTCTAGCTGGTTCAGTTGTAGCTACTAAGCTAAACACTGGAGCTCCAGCTTGTGCTTTCATCCGTCTCCAAATCACTTAAGGACAGTGCCAACCAGAGAAGCTTTTGTCAAACTCTGCTTTTTAAAAGCCTGCGAGAAGATGAGTGGGGAGAGGGCTTAGTAGATAGGAGGGACGAAACTCTTAGAAAATTGTCCCATTCTCTAGGGTTATGGTGGGTATTACATGTAATCTCCTAGACTGTATCTTCTGACCTCATCAGTCTTTAGACCTTTATCTATGAATCACCCAATTCTGCTTCCATGTTTTCTACTTTACATTGTTAGTCTTGACCAGGCTCCACCTAAAGAGGAATGTATTGATACTTGAGGGCAAGATGTGGTCAATAAATTTTGTAGTGCCCACATGTCCAAAGTATTAAGTTTGGACAGCCCCATCAGTTTCACTCTTTTCAAGAGCAGGCTATTCTAACTGGGTTATATGTTTTTCCTTTTTGTTATGCTATGTATTTCTTTGGACTGGGCAGTTTGAACTAATAGAGTAGATCTGGTATTGATTTTGTTGTTCCTCTCCTCAAATTGAATCAGTAAAATGGACAGAATTAAATGTGGGAAGCTCAACTTCTTGGTAAGATCTTTTCCCCCTCCAAATCCATGAATCTGAAGAAATGTGGAGAAAACAGCTTTGATTTCATCACACGTTGTTTAAGCAGGTGCCCTCCAGAGGAACTTCTCAGCTGACTCTTTTGTGTGAGGTTGACAAGGGACAGAATCTGTCCTACCTCTGGAAGGCCCACCTAAAGGGCATAGAGGCCACAAAGCCATCCATCCATGTATCCATCCATCCATTCATTTGACAAACACATATTTGTCAAGTACCGAGAAGCATTTGTTGAGGTCTGAGTTCCACAAGAATCTGTTGCCTCTAGGTACTTAGGGGACTCAAAGATTCCTGGGTTGTGAGCCTTTCTCTCACGGACTTTTTGTAGCAGAGGGAATAAAACAAGCATGCGGAGAACTAAGTAAGATAAAGAGAGATGTGCTGTGTGCCAGAAGAGGCTCAGATAGTTCTGAAATGGTGGGGTGGGCTTGGCTCACTCCATGATACTTCTGAGCTTCAGGGTTTACCCTGCCAGTGGAGAGCCTTGAGTGTTGCTCACATGGGGGGGTGCTTTGCTCCTTATCTGTATGCTAAGGACCATGGCCCAGAAAAGGAGCTTTATTGAATGCATCTGGTTCCAGTTTTTGAATTGTCTTAACATTGTGCTTTTTTCTTTCTTTTGTTTTTTTTTCCAGATCTTTATCCCTATTTTACAAGGTTTGGCTCTTGCTGCCAAAGAGTGCTCCCTTGATAGTGACTACTTTAAATACCCCCTTATGGTAAAGCTTTATTTTTAACCCTTTAATAGATGACTTTCTTTTCCCAGAGAATTTGTTTAATATTACCAACTCCCTCCTTTCATTGATAATTAATCCTTGCTTGTTTTCCTTAGTTTAAAAATTATAACTTAAAATAATTTGATAAAATAATTCAGAATGTTAGCGTGCAGGGAGATAAATGAGTGGGACGAATTAGTAGCCCAGAAGATAGCGCTTTGCTCATGCCCCCAATTGGGAAATATCTTTAGGAGTTGAGCAACTACTGAAATGTGTCTTTTCGTAGGAGAAAAAAAAGCAACTTAAAATTACTTTAAATTACTGAGTCACCTGGTAATGAGCATAACATGTTTGGAATGCAGATTTAGCATTAAAAGCAATTCTAAGCACAAATTAAAGCAAATCATGATTTTAATTAGAGAACAACACCATTTCATATTTATATAGTATGTCTTTGCTCCAAATCACCTCAGAATAATTCTCTGGGCCACCTTTATTTGTGACTTGACACTATATAAGCCTTGTGTTCAGACTTTATTTCCTATGTGGAGAACTTTAGCTTTCTACTGTATTCTGCACAGTTCTTAGAAAATGTGATGCAACTTGGATAGAACTGTCAGCTAAATCCTCATCTGATTGTGGTTGACAGTAAACAGTGGTACTAAAAAGAGGAGAATTTGATTTCCCAGGCTTGAAATTTGTGACGTTGGCCGTTTGGAGGAAAAATATTTTGATATTTGAAACTGAATCTTTTTTGTATTAGAAACATTTGAAAAGATGTAAATTTGGAGGAAGACATTCTCATGTATAATTTATTAAATATTTCAGCAGAAGCATTTAATAGAAAAGCTTTGGTTTATATACGTAAGAAAAGGCTTCTTTCCCGCATGCTCTGTTGTCCTCTTACTAAATTGCCTCTCTTGCTTCTAAGGGAACCCCAGGAGTCTGGTGGGAGAAGGACTAGATGGGGTATCAGAAAAGCTGGGTTCAGATCTTTGGTCCTCTGTATGCATGTTCTGGGGAGAAACCTGTCAGGCCTCAGTTTTCTCCTGCCAAAGGAGGAGTTTGGGTGAGATGCTCCGAGTCCCTGAGACCCTTCTGGGAAGTAAACAACAGAAATGTCATTTTAAAGACTGGAATTTGAAAAGGGTCATAAAATGAGAGAAATTGTCAAGAAATTGTCCTTGTGTACTGTCTTTGTGTTAAGGACCACAACTGCCCATGCTGTGTGGTTCTGTCCAGTCACATTACTCACCATAAGACATGCTGTATCATTGATGCTATCATTGGCACTGAAGAGCACAAGATGAGGAGTCATTCCCGTGACGTGGAGTTCAGGGTGGAAGCGCCCTCCTGAACAACAGTTTTCTTTTTCTTTTTTAAAATTACGTGAACATTTCCTTCCCAAAAGGGAGCTTTTCTTTTTTTTTGTTTTAGCTTTTTCATTTGTGAATTTAAGCTCCCTTGCTGTTTCAGATGAGTCTTTTTGGTGTTAAATATCAACAGAATGTCCTGGTCTTGATCAGAAGACAAAAAGCCTCTGTTCTTGGAACAATAGTGTGATGAGGTGCCATCATTGACGCCTGTCCCAGAGGGAGGGCGTGGCCTTGGTTGACATGCAACTTGTGTGGATCATCTTAGCAGGAATTGTGACTGTGCATGTGTGCTCTGCATAGGCTGCTCTGATCCCCAGCCCTTAAAGCTTTGGCTGACATCAGGACACCTAATATGGTTTATCTAGTATTAAATGACCCCTGTAATCCCATGACGAAGGGGAAACAAGCTTCTCTTGGAAGGGCAACTGCAGATGTCAGGCAGAATTTGGAGACTTAGCAAAGATGCCAGCCAGTGTATTTCTTCTTGCCATAATAACGATTTAGGCAGAAGCCATGGCTTTATACAGTTCAGGTACAAGTTAGTATCTCTAGTTTATTTGTATACCTTTGTGGAGTGGTAGCCACTCTGATATCCAACATATAGGGAGAGCACCTTTTTTTTTTTAGCCAGGGTCAATAGTTATTCCTTAAAGCTTGTTGTCTTTAACAAGGATCAAGTAGCTTGTGTTTTTTGATAGGCAGCTGTTTATTTATATTAAGTAAACCACATTTGACTAAATCTTTCTTATTTTAATTGTAGGCATTAGGTGAACTCTGTGAAATTAAATTTGGGAAAACCCATCCCATTTGTAGTTTGGTAAGTGTTGTTTTTTTTTTCTCCCAACAACCATACCACAGGTCTAAGATTATTCCTTAAAATAATGATATTGGGAACGTTTCCTACTTATAATATAGGAAAGCATTTGATGAAACATTGAACAGTATATAAATGTGAGCTGTGATTATTAAAAACAATATAATTTATAACTAAGCTGTTAAAAAATAAACACTTTTTCTTGAGTAGTAGACAGCACTTTTGATTGAATTTCAAATGTTGAATAATTATAAATTTTTTTGTAGTAATGCTGCATTATTAAGTAACTGCTAAGTATTTCTTAAATATCCATGATGTACCAGGAACTATGCTGGGTTCTAGGAATACACAGACAAAAATTAATCTCGGTTCCCAAGAACCTCTCATTGTGATGGGAGGGACAAGTGCCTGTATAAAGGTATAAAGAAAAGAAATGCAAATGAATTCAAAGTAGTTCTATTTCAGGGTATTTCAGAATAGAGAGTTCATTAATTATTAATAAGTAGCTCCTGCAGAAGAGAAATTCCTTGAACTTTTTGGCAGGGTGAGTTCATTTTGATTCAAAATATTTGCTTTGGAATTTGAAAATTGAAGTCAAATCCAACAGGGGTGAATGAAGCTGTAGGGGCTGAGACAAGAGAACATCATAGCTATAAGCACAATTGTCTGATGTCTTTCTGGGATAGAAGCCGTTTGGATACATACTGACCTACGCAGGTGGCTAGGCATTAAGTACGTGCCTAGTTGACCTCCGTATCTTTGTAGGTCGCCTCTTTGCCTTTGTGGCTGCCGAAGTCCTTAAGCCCGGGTTCTGGGCGGGAGTTGCAAAGACTCTCTTATTTGGGGGCCTTCTTCAGTCTCTCCGTCTTTGCTGAAGATGATGTAAGTACCCGACCGTTGATTCTCTGCGCTTCTCACGTGCACATTGACCCACTCCTCTGAATGTTACTCTGGAGCTTGACCGTGTTCTTTCTCTTGCAGGCAAGGGTAGTTGAAAAGTATTTCTCAGGGCCTGCCATTACCCTAGAGAACACCCGAGTGGTCAGCCAGTCACTACAGCATTACTTGGAGTCAGCCAGAGTAAGTGTTCAACCAAGTGAGGTGTTTTACAAAAGAACCTCAAGTGGTTTCTTAACCTCCAAGACGATAGTAAAAAACTCAGTTCTACAATGCCTGCTCTATGTATGATATTATGCTAAGTGTGCGGCCCCCCCCCCAAGAATTGGCCTTTTCCTGCCCTGCATGTTTATACTAATGTTCTCTTAGAGGGCTTGCAGGCTAAGTTGTCTTTCCAGTGTGGAGACGTTTGGGTTGAAACCTTCTCATTCTCTCACCTGGTCCCATTTGTGAATTTAGCATGGTGGTGAAAAGTACGTGATCCCTCTGCGCCTAGAACCTAGACTAAAGCTTCCAGAGGCAAGTAGAGTAATCCCACACTTGTGGAAGTACTTATTTCTTTGTTGGACCAAGCAGATGGTAAAAATGACTTTGTGCAATAGAAACATTGCTCTGTCTTTCCCTCTTCAAAGCTGAGGTGTCTGCCTTTGCTCAGGCATACCTGTTGGCACCCTAAAGCTAGTTTTATGATGTAGTTGGATGTGGACAAATACCTCTTGTATGGGTGCTGCTCTCAGCATGTTCTTTTAAAGGGATTTTAGGTGGAAATTGTTCATTCTTCAAGGCAACTGATCTGTTCATTCTTATTCCAAATTTCAGCAAGAATTGTTCAAGATTCTACATAGTATTTTGCTGAACGGTGAAACTCGTGAGGCAGCTCTCAGTTACATGGCAGCTATCGTCAATGCCAACATGAAGAAGGCACAGATGCAGGTAAGGATGTCTGGGGAGGCGAATACTGCCCCTTTGCACATTGGTGAGAAGTTGACAGCATGTCCTTCTCGTTTCACTCACAATGCAGCAGACAGATAGGAGTTGAGTGCATGACCAGAGAACTTGACCCAAGTCCAACCTAGCGTGGGAGAGTGGTTTTGCGAAGGTAGCTGGGCATTAGTGACACGAACCTTGAAGTAGAGGCATTTGTTGAATTATTCTGTTTGTAAACTAGGAATAAGACTGTGTGTGGTATTTGCCTCTAACCATCTGTAAAGACTAGCTGATGTCACACACTTTCCGCTCCAGTCCTAGTGTTGCTGCCTGCCTGGAGGCACCATGGCTTTGACTGGGGGACGCCTTTTCATATATCGCGGGGGTGACAGTGATTTTGCTGTTCTGAGCCAGTCTGTCTCTTCTTGTTTCACAGACAGATGATCGGTTGGTGTCTACAGATGGATTTATGCTGAATTTCCTTTGGGTGCTGCAGCAGTTAAGCACAAAGATTAAGCTAGAGACAATAGATCCCACCTACATATTCCATCCACGGTGTCGCATTGTTCTTCCAAGTGATGAGACACGAGTAAAAGCAACCATGGAGGAGGTTACCGGTTGGATGACTGAACTTGGTGAGTGGGTCCATTGTGTTGGTTTCTTGCCCCTGAGGTTGTTAGAACTGTTCTCTTATTCCGATATTACCGATCACCTGGCATTTTAATGCCTATCTAATCTCATTTTCTTAAATAAATTTTAATATTTTCACATTTTCTTAACATGTTATTTAGTTTTCCATTAGCAGTAATCCTTTTTGCTGAGTTGGTATATTGTTAATAGTTATTTTTTTGGAACCCGTGCTTTGCAGGGAGGGGGGATGGGTCTTTCAGTGAAGGGTTGACTATATGATGGACTGTTTCTATTGTATCATAATTCTTTTTAAAAAAATTTTCCATGATAGCAGTAAAATTGTAGGGCAAATGTCATGAAGTATTTAAATACATTTTAGTTTTTTTAATTCCCTCTCTCCTTTTATGTTTCCCTAGATGGAGATCAGTCTCCGTTTTCTGAGCCGAAATTCCCTACGGAATGCTTCTTCCTTACGCTGCATGCCCACCACCTCTCTATTTTGCCAAGCTGTCGTCGCTATATACGCAGACTCCGAGCCATCAGGGAGCTTAACAGGTGAGAGCTCTGCCTTCCCTGAAGTATATTGACCACCTCTGACGTTATTCCGTATCTAGTTCACGTGTTCCTATCCACGGTCCATGTACCTGATAACCTCGGATGTAGGATGTGCCCATGTTGCAGCACCCTTGTCGGTCCCATGCATTTAGGCTCTAGTAGTAAGGAGTAAGGGCGACTCGGTTATCAGCCAGTGTCTTGTTAGGTTCTGATGGGGCAGGGGGTTTGTAGGAGTCCTGTTTTTCCTATTGAATATCCTTGAGTCTCTTGAGAGTCTCTGAAAGGAATGTGCAGTGTGCTTCTATGGACTGCAGAGTTTGGAAGCCATCCTAGATTGACTGTGTTAAGGGGCTTTGTCTCTTAATGACCTATTTTAGAGCTCCTTCTAATGTTTGTTGTTCATTTTCCAAATGGTCACTTAAAAGTTCCCATCTCAAGACCTGAAGCATATTTTTGATTTGGGGAAGTCTCTGTATGGGTTGTTAGAAATATCCCTTATACAAATTATAGCAGTTTGCTTTATCTTCATATAACCAATATGCTAGAAATGTGACTTGAAAAATGGTACCTGAAGTTAGTCTGTTGCCTGGGGAAATTGTTATTTTAGATGGTCTGCCATTTTAGACACCATGTCTTAATTCTCACTCATTTTATGATACATAGTTGCAAAAAAATAAGAGCTCCAGTTGTACTTAGTGTATGTTGTTTATTTTTGTTAAAGCATTTTGTGAAATGTGAAGCAAGCTGCAGCCTCAAAATGTTTCCTCTCCCAAAGTGTCTCCCATACATATGATGAGATTTCATATAATATTCCTTGATATAACAAGTGAAAAGACATTTTTAAAAATTATATTTTATTTTCAAATGAAGATTCTTCTCTCCCTTCCCCCACTTCACCTCTGTTGAAAAGACAAGAAAAATAAAGCCCCTTTTACAAACAAGAATAGTTTAGCAGAACAAATTCCCACATTGGCCCTAGCCAAAAAAATATATCTCAGTCTGAGTTCATCACTTTTCTCTCGGGAGGTAGGTAGCAAGTTTCATCATGACTCCTCTCTAATCATGGTCAGTCTTCATGTTGTTCTGAGTTCCCAAGTCTTTCAAAGTTGTTTTTACAATATTGTTCTTATTTTGTAAATCGTTCTTTTGAATCTATTCACCTCACTCTGCATCAGTTTATACAAATCTTCCTAGGTTTATCTGAATTCATCCCCTTCATCATTTCTTATAGCATAGTAGTATTCCTTAACATTCACAGTAAGACAACTTCTATAGCCAATCCACAAAATGATTGACAGCCTCCTCCCCCACAACCCGGTGAGTTTTTACTTCTTTGCCATCCAAAAAAAGAGCTACTGTACTATTTTTGTGCATATGAGTCCCTTTCCTATATCTTTAATCTTTTTGTGAGTGTAGACCTCATAGTGGTATTTCTGGATCAGAGGGTATATACACATGCTTTTGGGGGTATAGATCCAAATCAAGTGTTTATTAAATGCTTACTGTTTGCCAGGGATTGTAGAAAGTGCCAGGGATACAAAGAGGCAGAAAATGGTCCTCGTCCTCAAGTTGCATCTGTTCTAACAGTAGAGACAACATGTCTCTATCTGGACGCATGCAAGGAGTAGGAGAGATAGAAGGTCGTCTGAGATGGGAAGGCACTGGCAGCTGGAGGGACCCAGACAAGGCCACTTGTCTTTTCCTAAACTGCATCTTGAAGGAAGCCATAGATGTAAGAGGAGGCAGTGCAATCAACACAAATCTACCTTCCCAGTAATCTCTTAATTGACAAATCTAATGACTTTTTCTTAGTTATTATCTTTCTTGGCTACTCTGTAGCCTTTGATACTGTTGATCACTCTTTTCTCTTTGAAACCCTTTTCTCTAGGTGTCCATGACACTGGTCTCTCCTGGTTCTCCTCCTGCCTGTTCTTCTTTTGATGGATTTCCCCCCAGCCTCCCCTCCTGCCCATTAGCTGTGGATGCCCCTCAAAGATCTGTCCTGGGCCCTCTTATCTTTATATGCTATTTCTCTTGGTGATTTCATCAGCTCCCATACTTCCAGCTATCATCTCTGTACAGATGATTCTCAGACTTATTTGGCACCTCTTCCCTTACCTCAAAAGCAGTAGACTGGTACACAATGGAACGGCATTATTTCATTTCCCAAGGAAAGCTGGTAATCAGGCAAGAAGCCTGTCATGATAGAGCATTCCAGCCCATACCCAAGTAGAGAGGCAGGTAGAGGAACAAGTTAACTAGTGTGAATGGATCCTAGATATTGTGGAGGGGACGAAGACTAGAAAGGTAGGAAAGGACTAGGTTATGAAGAGCTTATCTTTAATAAGGAGCAGGAGGTGACATGATCAGGCCCGTGCTTTAGAAGAATCACCTTGGCAGCCAAGTGAACGCAGACTTAAAGCAGACTACTTAGAAGACTATTGCAATAGTTCTGGCAGTAGTTGATGAGGGTCTGACCTAAGATTGTGGTCATGCGACTCGAGAGAAGGAAATGTTCTATGAATTGGCTGTGTGTCATGAGTGAGGGATTCAAAAAAGACACTGAGTTTGTGAACCTGGGGGAGGGAGAGGATGACAGTAGCCTTGATAGTAATAGGGGAAATGGCTTAGGGTAAAAGAAAATTTTCTTTCAGACATGTTCAGTTTGAGGTGCCCATCAGACATACAGCTAGAAAAGTTTAAAAGTCAGTTGATGAACCAGGATTGTTAACGTAGGAGAGAACTAGGAGCTGTAGACCTAGGAATCCTCTACATAGAGATGTTCATTGGATCTGTGGATGTCAACGAGACTACTACATGAGAAGAAAAAAGGGCCTCAGACAGAGTCTTGTGGGGCACCTGCAGTTGTGGTGCCTGACCAGACTGAGAAGGAAAAGGAGGAGATCCCGAAGAGAACAGTGACATGAAAACCCAGGAGGGGGTGGTGATCCCTAGTGTCAGAGGCTACTGAGGACTCCTAAAGAAGGAGAGTTAAGAGAAATCATTAGATTTGGCAATTAAGAGATCATTGGTAGGACAGATTTTTGTTGATTGAAAAAGAAATAATTTTTTTTAAGACATCATTGGAGAACTTTGGAGAAGCTGATTTCAGCTGAATGAGTTTGGAAGCTTGATTACAAAGGAAGTTGAGGAAAGGAAATAACGTTTTCTCAAGTAGTAGAAGATAGCTTTGTCTTGAGGAGTTTAGCCACAAAAGGGAGAGGAAGAGATGAAGTATGACAGCCAGCAGGGATAGTAGGATCAAATAGAGTTTTTTAAGAACAGTAGCAATGTGGACATGGTTGTAGGCTTTGGAGAAGGATCTGCCAGCTAGAGATGCTGACAGTAAAAAAGCAGGAGGGGATCAGAGTGGGTACAGTTTGCTGGAAAAATTGAAAGGGAATGGGATCAAGGGTTCATATAGTGGGGTGGCTGCTACTTCATCTGAGAAGGCAGTGAATGGGGAGATTGGGGGAAGATTTCTGAATGATGTGATATGTGAAGGAGAAAAGGGAGGCAATTCTTGGTAAATGGCCTCAATTTGGGGGTGGGATGGGGAGGGTCAGATATAAGGTAAGGACCTCTTTTGAGAGAAAGTATGTTGGAAGGTTTGAAGAGAAACAAAATGGTTTGTTAAAAGATCACTGTCCCACCCAGGGCTGGCTCCTGACTGCTTGCTTTTCTTTCTGCGTCCTTTCTCAGTGCTCTCATGAGCTCTCCTGGGTTCATCTCTCTATAGATGGAGCCAGCTCTGCATTGAGCCCAGTGGCTGAGTTTATGCCCCTGCTGTCCTGTTTGTTTCTCAGACTTAGTATATGCAGAAAGAAATTCCTCTTCCCCTCTGCCTGCTCACCTGTTTCCCTTGAGGGTGTGACCATCACCACAGTTAGCAGATTGGCCATCTTGTAGTTGCACCCCATATCCCTCTCCCTCCTTCCACCATTTCAGTCAGTTGCTAAATCTTGGCAGTTTAGCTTTGTTTAACCTTGTCCATATTTGTTCCCTTCTTTCCATTTATATTTCCCCTACCTGAGTTCAATCTTTTGTTACCTTTTGTCTGAGTTGTTGGCAGTAACACTCTCCTCTCCAGTTCACCCTCCATCCGACTTCCCAAATAATTGTCCTAAACAGTAAAGATCAAAGTGATGAGGGATAGGTTTTGGGGGGATTTCTAAGGAAAAATCCTTTCTAGGTTCTAGTCTGAAAAGAATTACAGGCTTGGCTGTCCTTTGGCAGATTTATAAAAGTTTTATTGATTCACAGGGCAAAAAGGGATAGGGTGGGGACACCTGGCTAGGAAAAGCTGGCAAGGTGCAAATGGGGGGAGGGGTCAGAGAAGCTTGGAAGTGTGATGCTCTGCAGCGGGCAGATGGCCTGCTAGAATTCCTACCTGCTAGAAAAGGCTACCTGCTAGAAAAGGCCAACCTGCTAGAAAAAGCCATCTGTAAAGAGCAGGAAGTAAAACACAGTTTTTAAGACCTAAGACTGTCAATCATAAGTTCATTAGGCTAATGAGGTGTACAAAGGTGGAGTTAGGGAGGGACCAGGGAGTGGCCAATACTTAAAGGGACATGCACCCTTGACATCAACTTCGAATGTGTTTTGCCCATAATTCACTGGGACAAACAGCAGGAGAGAAGGGGCAGGGGGTGTGGTTTTAGCCCTGAAACATCATAAAGTCAACCAGCTGTCAGATTTGAGGTCAAATTAAATGAGATGTACCCATCCAGATTTGCAAGTGGATGAGTTTGTTTGCTAGGACAAAAGGAGGTAGTACCTTGAATGAAGAGTTAATGGTTTGAGAGGAAATACCTCTAGGCTGGGGCAGGGAAAGACACCGTACAGCTGGGGGAAGGGGAGAAACACTTAATGCTTTACAGCTGGGGGAGAAGAAATAAGGCTTTTACAACTTAACACAAAACTGAAATTACAACAATGTTATAAAATCATAAAGTTACCCCAAAATATATTACGTAGGCCATTCAGCACCGCTTCATAACCACATCATTCCTCTGCTCAAGAATATTCAGTGGCTCTGTTTTTCCTCTAGGATTAAATACACTTTCCTCACTGTGACATTTAACACCCTTTAAAATCTAGCTCAGGACTGACTTTAAAGGCTCACTTTCCTTCCCACATCCCCCAAATTGAACATTCTCTCTCCTCACTCTGTGACTTTGCACAGCCTATCCCCCCTGAGCCTGGCACATACTCCTTCCTCACTTCCTTACTTTCTTCAGAACTCGGCTCGGGAGTCATCTTGTGGAAGCTTTTCCTGAATCCTAGGCTTTTCCTTATGTAAAATGGGTTATATTCCCCTCTAGATTAGGTTCCTTGAATGCAGGAAGTGCCCTCCACAGAGCCTTGCAGGTAATAGGTGCTTTTGAAATGCTGGTGATCAGAGTTCTTAATAAGGCATAAAGCAGTGAATCTTTTGTTCCCCGGAGGCATTTTCTGTCAATTAGAGCAGAGGTGACAAACTTACACCAGATGAATCTGTCATTGGGAAATGTTTAACCAAAATAAGTGAAAATACAGTACCACATAGCAGTGTTAATTTGTGGTTTCTAAGTCAGTATGTGGCCAGCAGGGGTTTGTTTCTCTTCAAGTTTGACACCACTGAAGTAGAGTGCTCAGCTTAAGAGTCCAGATGGAAGAGGGATTCCCTCTCGATGGTGGCATCCCCCATATGTCCCTGTCTGTAGCTAATTTTGTGTTCATTTTTTTCCAACCTCTTAATATTTCAGAATCTGAGTGAGATCTATAGTTACTCAAGAATTTGTTTTAACCCACATAAGAAAAACCACCTGGTTGAAAAATAACTCAGTCACTGCGATGACCAATCTAGAGGACAGGTGGAGAAATAGGCCTCCTTCCTTCCTGCTAGTAGAGCATGGTGCCAGGCAGGTGTCTGAGGAGGCATTTGTTGTCAGACAGGCCAGTGAGTCAGCTTGCTTGTTTAACCCCTCCTTTGTTCTGAAGGAAGGGTTCTCTTTGGGGGAGCTTGCTGTTATTAGGAACTGTCAGTGGTAACTTTTTTTTAAGTATCTGTAATACATTTTTTGAAAAGAAGAGCAGCACAGAAGAGAAAAGAAATTTATAACTAGAAAAGAAGATGAGTTGGGAGCAAGAGAAAACCGATGAAGAGCCTGCACATTCTCTGGGGTAGCACAGAATATTAGAAAACCCAGAGGAATGCCCTGGGATGGTGAGTGGCCCCCTGAGGCAGCCTGTGGGTTGCACAGGGGTCCTAGTCTATTCTCTACTGGCAATATGTACTTAAGTGAGGTCACAAATGGCATAAAACCTTCACATTTTTTCCATAATCCCTTGATGATGTGTTTTAAGTCTTTTCATGGAAATTCCTTTTTTGAAAAAAGAGAATTCTTCCCCTTAGCCTCCTGTGACCAGCTAAAATGCTCAGCTTAGAGTTTTTAGAAGTTTTACTTAATAATAAAAATAATGAAGAAGGAAATCATTCTGTTGAAAACACAGTCTTTTGATTTTGGCAAGTAAATAAGCACCAGAGCTGTAACATTTGATGAAAGAAATCTTTTCATCCCAGGAAGATAAATAAGGAAACTGAATGCTTGTGGTCCAGAATATCCTCCACCCACCCACCCACACACATATATCCCGTATCACCATAATAAAAGGATAAGCTGCCACTTTCTACACAGACTGATTCATGTTGTAATTCAGATTGAATAGATGACATTAATACATTTCCCTCTGTTTGATTTTTTTTGCTTTTTCTTCGATTACAGAACTGTGGAAGATCTTAAAAACAACGAAAGTCAATGGAAAGATTCCCCACTGGCAACTAGACATCGGGAAATGTTGAAACGTTGCAAAACTCAACTCAAGGTTTGCACTATTTAATCAGTATAATTGTCCAGTAAGATGTTTTCTTCAGACCAGAATATATTCATGTAAAGGGTTAGTCATTCTGTAGAGCAGATCAGATTTTTCTTGCATAGGTATGGAGACATTCTTCTAGAGGGTGAACACACTCTCCCCTCATCCACACAGGGTCCCTGGGGAGACCCTGGGTAGTCCCTATGTGTGCTCCCTGCTCCTGGATCCTGGAAGTCATTTCTTCCTTTGAGGAGTCTTCGTGAAAGTCCTCTTGGGTACAGCTTTCTGCTGGGCTCTGAGGGCTGGTGTCCTTGGAGAGGTTGCAGGATGTCTTCTTTGTGTCTCAGCTTGCAGCCCCTGTGCTCTGGGAGCCTTGCTATTGAAGTTGCTGGGAACTCCAGATTGTCTGACCTTTCTAAATTCCTAAGGTCATCATCTGGTCAAGGGCAAGCAGGGTGGAGAGAAGGAAAGTTCTCTCCTCCCCCAAAAGGCAAATTCTTCTTCCTCTGGAGTCCTTTGTAGCTATTTGTGTACATAGCTCCTGGGGAGCCTGATTCCTTCCTTCAACCAATCATAAGATATTTCCTGTTAGCTTCATCTGCTTTCATCTAAAGACCACAAGCTCCCTAGGATCCTTTCAGATTGATTGAGGATCTGTTCATGCTTTTACTTTTCATTGATTCAGTGGAGATTTCTGTGATCATTTTAGGAAAGGGGCTTGACCCTGACATGTACATACATATTATCTAAACAGGCAGCTTAGCCAGCCCATTGAAAATTGGTTCCCTCATTCTCTTCCCTCTTCCCATCTAGCCAGAGGAGACTTGGTTGTTGAACACATAGATTCAGGCCTTTGCTACCAAAAGGAGCCTACCCTCAGTAGCTAAGAACATAGATTCCTGTACTTAATACAGTTTGGTGGACACGTCTCTTCTCTGGGGGCCTGTTTTCTTGTCAATAAACAGACCCTATTGTTGTTAGGTTTTCCAATTTGCAAACGAATGGCTTTTTGCATCTGGACTCTGTAGGCCAAAAACAAATGTTGACTAATGTAGAACGGAAAAATCATTATTAAATTGATGAATTATTCTGTTGATGTGTACTTCACTTTCAAATGCTAATGCTTAGGTCTTTTGTTTTAAGCCCCATTGTCTGCTTTTTATTGTGATGGAAGTTTTTCCTTTTCCTTTTATTACATTTTATCATGCCATTTCTCAAATTTGTCTGATTGTTTACTGTTAATATTGACCTTACTTGGCTAAAACCAGACTCTTAGAATGATAAAATTAAAGGAAGACTTTTTGACGTTCCTCAGCTATAGGAAGCCAGATGAGGCATTTTACAGACAAACTTACCTCAGAGAGAAAGAGAAATCTTTTACATGTTGCAATTTGGTATATCCTTTTAGATCATAAAAACTGAACAAACTTAATTAAAAAGAATCATAATATCATATGTCTCCTAAGTAAACAAACCTTGATAACCAGAATCTATTGGCAAACTAAGTCACGTTACAGATTAAACTACATTAAGAGAGTTCACAATGGTCTGATTGAGAGGGGAGATTTATATGCCAGGTGAATCTTTCTACAAATAGCTAAATCACAAATATTTTACATGTATTTCCTTTCCTTGAAGATACAGCTCAAGCACTATCTTCTGTATGAAACACTTCCTGATTGCCCCAACTTTCAGTGCTCCTTCTCTGATACCTTTTATTCAGCTACTTCTTATTTGTGTTTATTCATGTTCTATTTGTTCTGCATACATTTTTCTCTTTATTACTTAATAAATACTTTTTTGATTATAGACTTTTTTGATGTTTAAAGATTATAAACAGTTGGATAATTTATACGTTTCACAGTTAGATTTCTTTGGCCAGCAGCATGAGGGGATTGTGTTTTTAGCCAGAATGCACACACTGGATGAAAGCAGCTCCATTAGCCACAACCTCAAACTTCCTGGCTATAAAGGGTGATGTCTTTACATGGTCTTCATCCCCAGCAATATCAAGATAATATAGTGAATATTAGGTCAAGATTTAGGAAAAAGGGTGAAATGAAGGGGTCACAGTTAAATAAACAGAAATACTGTCTTTCATTTTGTTAACTTTTGAGCTGTTTTCATTCTTGTGCTTTTTATACTCCGAAGGGGACTCTGAGGTCGCAGGGGCAGAAGACTGACAATGACCAGGGACACACAACTCATGGGGGAGGAGGGAGGGGGAGCTATAGGCAGCACCTGCCTCTTGGTGGTCAACCTCTTTTTGTGTAATCTAAGCCAGAGGTGTCACACTTGAATAGGAATGGACAAGACTTCTTATTGACTTAGAAAATCACAAATTAACATTATCTCTGCTGTTTTTCTTTTAATCTTGTCAAACATCTCACAGTCACATTTTTATTCTGCTTCAGGCCATGCGTAGTTTGATGTCTTTGGTCTAAGCCATATGTTCCTGAAGTGGGTGATACTGTCCCCTAGGGGTATAATTGGGGGGCAGGGGCATTGAATAAAAATAAGGGGATGGTGGAAGCATAATAAAAGAAGATAAGAAAATTATTTGTATATGTTTCATCTCTTGTATAACAGAGTTAAAGTCGTAGTGATTACATTATTTTCCTAATAAACACACAAAATGCAAGTTATAACTGATCCAGTGATCAAGTCCACCGACAGGTCTTAACAAGCAAGTGTTTGTAGGTGATTGTGTCTTTGTTGGGAAGGCTAGCATGCATTGGCAGGAATATGTGCATGTAATGACTTGTTTGTAGTAGGATACTGTACAGTTACATTGTACAATATTGTATCACCAAAATTTCAGTCCTGGGAAAAAAACCACAACTTTACAATAAATTATTAAATTTAAGATGTATCATTTTTTACCAAAAAACATTTATATTTCTTGGAAATGATGCAAAGTAAAAAAAAATTCATTAAAGAAAGTAGATTGCCAGGAAAGTGCTGAGTATTTTTGAGTATTTTTTTTAAAAGGGGGCAGTAGGCTAAAATAAGTTTGGGAACTTCTGGTGTAAGCCATTCTACTTAATATATATGTAGGCACTGTACTCAGTGGAGCCATTTCCTCCTTGTTTCTGCAGAAATTGGTGCGATGCAAAGCCTGTGCTGATGCAGGTTTGCTGGATGAAAACTTCCTGCGGAGGTGTCTGAATTTCTATGGCATTGTAATCCAGCTGCTGCTGCGCATCCTTGACCCTGCCTATCCTCAGTAAGTCCACCCTGCCTTTGGACAGATTTCTTTTTGCTCTCTTGTCTTTAGCAGCCCTAATTGGTTGGTACTTAGAGACCCTGGAAGTCCATGGCATTAGGCCTCCCTTGCTTCATATAGCATGTTTAGGCGAAGTACAGCACAGGCATTGCATTTAAGTACAGTCTCTTTAAAAAACAAAAACCAAAACCCAGGCTTTTATATCCCCTGGTACGAGGGTAAGAGAAATCACAAGTTGACAACCAGTGCATCCCAAGATGTTGTGTCCTTGCATGTGTTCTGGGCTGATTCAGACAGAGCACAGGACAGCACAGTCATCAGACCTGCCCCAGCCTCTGTTAGTTGTAAGCCACTCCTAAAACAGTTGAGGCAACAGCTCCTGGTGCTGAAATGGGAGGGGTGGGTGAGTGGCCACCATTCTGTTTCTGGGCCTGAGCTATACATGTGTTTCTTTGTTTGTTTGAAGTTGTGTTTTCTCTCCTTCACAGTATCACACTGCCTTTAAATCCAGATGTCCCTAAGGTGTTTGCAGCATTGCCTGAGTTTTATGTGGAAGATGTTGCTGAATTTTTATTTTTTATTGTACAGTAAGTAAAGTCCATTTCTGACCTTAGTGCTGCTCAGATGGCTGTAGCCCTTGCCATTTGCCAAGTGTTCTCCCTAGAGCAGCCTGCTGAGATATGTCTTCTCACCAGCATGGCCCCATCTACTTTACAGATGAGTCTTTGACAGATGGAGTTTTTGTGCTGGATCCCACAGCTCCTAAGGAACAGAAAAGGGCCCTGCTTCAGTGATATTTCCATAGTCCCACATGACTTCTGATTGTAACCCATTTTACACCTAGAAACTCTATGGTATTCTATGAATAGGACTACAGGCTTCAGTTTTGACTCCTGCCTTGACAGACTGTCTTAGAAACAAATCCAGTATGGGTTTTAGAGCTAGCTCTAGCAAGAGTTCTGAGGGCAGTAACAGGAACCTTAGTGTATTCAAGAGAAATGGAGCAGATTTGATGAGAGTGAATGTTTCTAGTTGGAGGGGTGGGAAGAGCTGGGGGATGGAGATGGACAAAGGGTGATATGGGAAATAGATGTCCTTGGAGTAGAGGCCCAGGAACTAGAAATACTTTCATTGTTGGTTCTTTGGTTTTGTGTGATAATACCAACTTCTTCATAACAAATCTCCCCATGTGTAAAAGGAGAGTTAACTTGGAAAGAGACTGTCTTTTGTTTTCAGTAATCATTTTGAGGGTGAGGAGCACCTATGTCATTCTCTTTACCTGTTTTAATCATAAATTGACTTTAGTGCCAGAATTTAGAAGTAAATAAGTTATACTTTGGCTAATAGAAGCATTAGGTCTTCAGCTATTCAGTAATAATGCTACTTACTCGCTTGTATCTAGTGCCCCAACTACTTATCCATGGCGAGGCTTCACTTACCATTTCTGTTTTCTCTGTCTGCTAAGATACTCACCTCAGGTGCTGTATGAGCCCTGTACTCAGGATATCGCCATGTTCCTTGTTGTGATGCTCTGCAACCAGAACTATATCCGGAATCCATACTTGGTGGCCAAGTTGGTGGAGGTCATGTTCATGACCAACCCTGCTGTCCAGCCGCGGACCCAGAAGTTCTTTGAAATGATAGAGAACCACCCTCTTTCCACCAAGCTGCTAGTCCCCTCCCTGATGAAGTTTTATACAGGTGAGGTGGTCTGTAGTTCTCTCCTGGGGTTGGTTGGAGTTGGTGACAGTGAGGCTCATCTCAGGTGACGTCGGTGTAAGCGCCTACTACGTGCCAGGCACTGTGCTGAGCACTTTTTACAAATTTTGTCTCGTTTGAGCCTCACAGCAGCTCTAGAGTGTAGGTGCTATTATTGTTCCCCTTTTTACTGATGAGGAAACTGAGAAAAACAGGGTTAAGTGATTTGCCCGGGGCCACATTACTGGTATTTGTCTGAGGCCAAGTTTGAATTCAGGTCTTCTTGCCTCCAGGCTCAGTTTTCTCTTCACTTTGGTGCCTCCTCACTGCCCTTCGTAGGGAGATTTTATTGCTATTTGGACGGCATTTGCACTGTATTACTTTTCCAATCATGACCGTGGTTTTGTTCTGAGTAATGTACTAGACTCTGCAATCTTCTTGTAATCCTGAGGTGCGCATTTACCTGTTGTCTCCCTTCAGTTGGAATCCAACTTTTGGTTGCAGCAAGTTTTCTCCTCATAAAATTAACTGGTTAATTTCGGCTTTGAACCTGCAGTTCAGTTCACATTTGTACCATATCCCAAGGTCATTGAGCAAACTAAGCCCAAAGACAAATGACAGAGAAAAAATAGAGAACATGAGTGGTGAGGGCATGGGGAGTCAGTAGGGGATTGGAATCAGGGGGGTGTTCTGCTGAGCTGGCCTACTTACCTAGGGGAGTTGGAGTTTTGGAGAGGGAGGAGCTTGAAGTCTCTTGACTTATGGCAGTAGGGAAAGGGAAGGACGTGGTCATGGGATTGACCTAAATATGTAGATGATTTTTCTAGTTCAAGAAAAGGAAGAAAAGGCTGAAGGAGAGAGCAAACAATTAGTAATTAAGTCCAGATGTATAAGGAAAAAGTGGTCTTCCAAAGAAACAAGACGTAATAGAACCAAATTCCATATTTCACTTAGTCCAGTGTCAGTGAAAGATTGGATATTTCCCATTCCTACCTCATACTTAAATAAATTGACCATTTGTGTTACCAAAAGACTTATTTAGAACTCTTTTTCTTTGTTTTGAAAGATTGAGAGGCAGGAAGGTGTCTTTAAAGATTACCCTCATATTATAAGATTATTAGGACAACACAATTAAGGAGTAGAGTTAGAGTAAAAATTTTTGAGAACTCCAAAGAACTTTTGTTTTTGTAGAATCTATCAGTATTTACCATATTAGAAATTAAAGTCAACAAATTTCTAAAATATTTAGTTATATTTTTTATGAAAAACAGCTATTTTCCAAACCAAAAAAGAATTTATGAGAACATTGTTTCATATTTTTGCCAGTCTTTTGAATGTCTGGCTTACTAGCAGACAGGTGGAGTCTCATATCTGCCTCTACATTTAATCTGTTGTTTGGTTGAAATATAAAAATAAAATCTGGTCTCACATGGATAAATAGTTGGAAAAGGGAGTAGTATTTTAAAGCCCTCTCAGATAGTTGAAGATAGTTAGCTCCTGTGTGAAATTTGAAGCTGTGTCATTAAAGGTTTCATACTTAAAAGCCATTGATCTCTCTTGCACTTGAATGGATCTTTTATCCACATATAGTTTTGTAATATCATGCAGTCGTGTTTAGGAAGCACCTGCTATGTGGCAGGCAGTAGGGATTCAAAGACAAACCCAAATAGCCCTTTAGTCCTTGCCCCTCAGAAACTTAAATCCTCTAGGGCAGCAGTGCTCAACCTGTGGATCGTGACCTCTTAGGGAGTCAAACGGGATCGCCTAAGACCATCGGAAAACACATATTTCCAATGGTCTTAGGAACCGAGACACCGCTCCTCTGTCCGTCTCCAGGTGGGTCTGCCCACATATGAGTATTAAAGGGTCGTGGCATTAGGAAGGTTGAAAACCACTGGTCTAGAGAAAAACAATATGTACAAGTAGATACAGGTATTTAGCCAGGAGTGGGGAGTGGAGGTGGGAGCAGGAGAGGCAGAGAGAACAAGATCTGGAACAGCTTTAAATGGAGCTTATCACTTATGCCAAATAATTACAAGAGGTAGAAGTGATAAAGGAGTACATAGCCAGCAAGAGGGACAGCCAGGGCAAAGGCAAGAGGTGGGAGGGGGAGTGTAAGGTATGGAAAACAGTAGAAAGGGCAGGCTGAATGGATTGTCAATTGCATATCATAAGTAATAAAACTGGAAAGGTAGGAGCCAGGTTGTGAAGAATTTTAAATGTCATATGATGGGGTTTGTTTTATCCTAGCAGTAATAAGGAGTCACTGCATTTGATTGAATAAAGGAATAGTATGGTCAGATGTGAGGACTCTCTCTCTCTCTCTGGGAACTGGTGCAGGATGGATTGGAGTGGAGAGAGATGATAGAGAGACCAGTTCAGGGCCATTGCACTTATCCAGGCAAAAGTTGCTGAGGGCCTCAGCTAGGTTGGTGGGGTTGAGAAAGGGACAGATGTGGGTGACAGTTGGAGGGAGAAGATACAGCTTGACAACACTTTGGAAACATGGAAATGTGAGTGAAAAGTTGAAGCTGTAAACATGTGACTAAAAGCTTGATTGTGCAAGGACAATTCAAAAGCATGGCAACTATGAAGGAAGAATAGCAGGTTTGGTTTTGGACATGAGATATATATATACATATGTGCATGCATATATATATATATATATATATATATATATATATATATATATATTTAGGTTTTACATTTAATAAAAATGAATAATTAAGATAGTTTCCTGCTTTGTTTTTAATAGTATGATGATCAAGTCTGAAATCTAAGTACATCTTAGCATGTGAACGCTAAGAAGGGCTAGGAACTTTTAGAATCAGTTTTATTAGTATTAACCACTTATAAAGCACCTTATATTTGCAAAGTGCTAGGGTATAATTTTATACGTTTATGTGAATTATTAGGAATATTTCTTTTTGGACATGATATATTGGTGATGCCTGTAAAACATTCAGGGTGAATGTGTCCAGAAGGCAGTGGGTGAGGCGGGATTAGACTGTAGGAATGAGAATTGGACTAGATGGCTAGATGCCTTGTGCAGAATCTGCACCGAGACAGTAATGGAACCTTGAAAGCCAATGAGGTCACCAAGGCAGAAAGTCTAGATAAGGAAAAAGAGAGATCCCAGGACAGAGTCCTAGGATAACTGAACTTAAGGGATGGAATATGGATGCCAGCAAGAAAGACTGTGAAGGAAGGGCCAAACATTGAAGGAAACAGAAACACAGAGAGGTTAAGATACTTGTCCAAGGTCGTGTGTGGCAAATTAGTGTTTAGGTTTGGAGTGTCTTTTGTCTCCAAGTCCAATGTTCTTTCCACTCACTCCACTTATGCAAAGAGCTCATTATAGGTGGCAAAATGAAGCTGCTCCTTGCAGTGGGTGGCATGAAACCTAACCCATTCTTAACTTAGGACATGGGTTAGGAAATGCTTGGCCAAATAAAATGTTACTTCAAAAATAAAATTTATCTTAAAATAATAAGTACTTTTATCTAAAAACCACAGCAAGCATTATCTTTGATGAGGATAAGCTAGAAGCCTTCCCAGTAAGATCAGGAGTGAAGTAAGGATGCCCATTATCACCACTGTTAATTCAGTATTATATTAGAAATGTTAGCTATGGCAATAAGAACAGAAAAAGAAATTAAAGGAATTGAAATAGGCCATGAGGAAACAAAACTGTTACTCTTTGCAGATGATATGATGGTATGCTTAGATAATCAACTAAAAAGGTAGTGGAAATAAATAACAAAGTTGCAGGATATAAAATAAACCCACCTAAAAATCATCAGTGCTTCTATGTATTACCGACAAAGCCCAGCAGAAAGAGATAGAAATAGAAATTCCATTTAAAATAACTGTAGACAATATAAAATACTTGGATTCTACCTGCCAAGACAAATCCAGGAACTGTATGAACACAATTACAAAACGCTTTTCATACAAAGCCAGATTAAAATAATTGGAAAAATATTAATTGCTTATGGTTGGACTAAGCCAATATAATAAAAATTACAGTTTTACCTAAATTTACATGGTCAGTGCCATACCAAACTACCAAAAAATTATAGAGCTAGAAAGAATCAGAACAAAAGGCCAAGAATATCAAGGGAATTAATGAAGACACATGTGAGGGAAGGTTGCCCAGCCATACCAGATCTCAAACTGTATTACAAAGCAGTGATCATCACATCTGTCCGGTGCTAGCTAAGAAATAGAGTGGTGGCTCAGTGCAATAGATTAGGTTTACAAAACTCAGTAGTAAATGAGCATAATGATCTAGTGTATGATAAACCAAGGACCCTAGCTTTTAGGACAAGAACTCACTGTTTGACAAAAATTTGTAGGAAAACTGGAAGATAGCATTGCAGAAACTATATTCTAAAATATACAGGGAATTATGTAAAATCTATGAGAATACAAGTCATTCCCCAATTCATATATGGTCAAAGGATATGAACAGGCAATTCTCAGAGGTAAAAATTAAAGATATCTATAAGCATATGAAAAAATGCTCTAAATCACTCTTGATTCGAGAAATGCAGATCAAAACAACTTTGAGGTACCACATCTCACCAGCCAGATTGGCTAAGATGATAAAACAGGAAAATGGCAAATGCTAGAGAGGATGTGGAAAAATTGGAACACTAATGCATTGTTGGTGGAGCTGTGAACTGATACAACCATTCTGGAGAGCAATCTGCAACTATGCCCAAAGGGCTATAAATAATTGCATACCCTTTGACCCAGTAACACCACTTCTTGGGTTGTATCCCAAAGAGATCACAGAAGCGCGAGGAAGACCCATATGTACAAAAATATTTATTGCAGCTCTCTTCGTGGTGACAAAAAACTGGAAATTAAGGGAATGCCCATCATTTGGGGAATGGCTAAACAAGTTGTGGTATATGAATGTAATGGAATACTATTGTGCTATAAGAAATCGGGAGGAGATGGTCTTCATATTCACCTGGAGAGGCTTATACAAATTGATGCTGAGTTAGAGGAGCAGAACCAGGAAAAATTTGTACACAGTCACAGACACATCATATGTATGATGACCAACCTTGATACACTGGACTCTTCTCAGCAATGCACAGTTATAAGACAACTCTACAAGTCTCAGAATGGAAGGAGATACCTACATTCAGAGAAAGACCTAGAAAGATCAGAGTTTAAATGGAAACTGAAGCAATCTATGTGCTATTGCTCTTTTCCATGTTTGGTTTTGTTTCCTTTTTCCTGTTGTCCACTCCACTGGTTACCACCCTTCTGTACAACCAGACTAATGTCCAGTGTGAAAGTATCTGCAGATTCTATACTTGACTGCATGCCGCCATGGCGGGGGGGGGGGGGTAGAGAAGGGAGAAAACTTGAAACTCAAGGCACTCTGGAACTGAATCTTGTAAACTAAAAGTAAATAAACAAATCAATTTAATAAAAAAAGAAAAAGAAACTAGGTGTAAACCACCATCTTGCACTGTCTACCAAGATAAAATCAAAATAGGCACATGATTTAAACATAAAGCAAATTAGGAGAGCAAAGAATAGTTTAACTCTTAAATCTATGGAGAAGGAAAGAATTTATGACCCAACAAGAAATAGGGAGCATTACTAGATGTAAAATGGATAATTTTGATTATATAAAATTAAAAAAGTTTTTGCATAAACCAAACCAATGCAACCAAGATTAGAAAGAAATAGAAAGCTGGAAAATAATTTTTATGTCAAGTGTTTCTGTTAAAGGCGTCATTTCTCAAATATGTAGAGAATTGAGTTAAATTTATAAGAATACAAGTCATTCTCCAGTTGATAAATGATCAAAGGATGTGAAAAGGCAGTTTTCAGATGAAGAAATCAAAACTACGTATAGTCATAAGAAAAAATGCTCTGAATCACTACTGATTAAAGAAATACAAATTAAAATAATTCTGAGGTGGCCCCTCACACCTATCTAATGAGCATCAGCTAATATGACAGAAAAGGAAAATAATGAGTGTTGGAGGACATGTGGGAAAATTGGAACACTAATGCATTCTTGGTGGAGTTGTGAACTGATCCAACTCTTCTAAAGTGCAGTTTGGAGCTATGCCCAAAGGGCAATCAAACTGTGCATACCCTTTGATCCAGCAATTACCACTACTAGGTCTGTATCCCAAAGAGATCCACAAAAAGAGGAAAGGACCTATTTGTACAAAAATATTTACAGTAGCCCTATTTGTGGTGACAAAGAATTGGTGGGTGAAGAACTGTCCATCAAATGGGCAATGGCTGAACAATTGATTGTAATGGAATATTACTATGCTATAGTGATAAGCAGGCAGATTTGAGAAAAACCAGGAAATATTTACAAGAACTAGTGCAAAGTGAAGTGAACAGAACTAGGAGAACATTGTACACAACAACAGCAATACTGTACGATGATCAGTTGTGGACGATTCCAAAGGATTCATAATGAAAAATACTAGCACCCCCAGAGAAAGCACTGATGGGTCTGAAAGCAGATGGAAGCAAGACTTTTTCAGTTTCTGTATTTCCCCCCCTCTTTTTGGTCTGTCTTCTTTCGTAACATGACTAATATGAGAGGTGTCTATGTGTGTATTTGAAGAAAAAAACAGTTGCTTTATGTGCTAATCTGTGAGTTCTTGAACTTTCTGACACCATGGAAAAGAACTTGGTAAAGCAGAAGTTACCATTGTCCACATAGGAGGATGTCCTGTGATGCAGACTCAAACGAAGACCAGATAAACATGCTGAGCAACAGTGGCTCATGGGCCTTGGGCCTTGGTGCACTGTTGCTAATAATGGGGGTTGTGTGTTGGGGTGAATGAAGGAAGACAGAGAGAAGAACATTTACTGAATGTTAACCGTGGGCAGGTGCTGTGGGTTTGCCAAGGATGTAGACATGGCCATCTTGGTTCTCAAGAGTCTTTGGTGGAGACTTTGTTTGAGTCCCCTGGCTATCCCATGCCTTAATAAAAGTGCCTGTATCTATATCCTTCTTGTAGGGTGTTGTTCTTATGTGTATCTTCATAGCAGAGCTATTGTTATAAGTCATTCTGTTTTATGTCTTCTTTCCTCTTTTAAACAGAAGTTTTCCTTAACTCTCTTTGTCTTTAAATTTTATATTGCTTTCATTTCCAAATATATCCCTGCTTCTTCCCTTACTAAATGAGTGGCTTCTTTTGTAATAAAGATTAAAAAGGTGGTGAGGAAGGGGTGTCCAACAGTATGTATAATACTTCACACCTCTCATCTTGTTCTCTCCTCCTTCCCTGCAGTAAAAAGAGTGAGGTACATTTTCACAAATTCTTTTTGTTTTTATTTTTTCTGTTTATAGCCTCTTAGGTGTTGTGCGCCTTGTTTTCTGGGTTTTGCTCACTTTACTGCAGCACTTCATCACCTCTTATGCTCCAACCCTATTTGTATACCATGATTGTGAGGTCACTCCCTCACTGATTGTCATCCACTTCTTTATCTGGTTCTGAGCTGCCACAAACGTGCTGCTGTGAGGACTTTGGTAGATAAAGGAGCTTTCTTTCTGGTTTTGACCTCTATAAAGGTATACCCACCAGGAAGATCTCTGGGCCAGGGAGTTCATGGACATTTTGGAACAAACCCAAATTCTATTCTCACACACACTCTCACTCCCATATCCAAGACCTGCTGATTTCACCTTTGCAGCATTTCTATAATATGCCTGCCTCTCTCCTCTGACACTGCCACTGTGCTGGTGCAGGTCCTCATCACCTCATGGATTATTATAATAGTCTGTTGGTTCATCTGCCTGCCTCAAGTCCATCCTCCATTCCCCTGCCAAAGTGATTTTCCTAAAGTGCCTGTCTGACCATGTCACCCCCTACTCAACAGTCTCTTGTGGCTCCCTATCACCTCCAGCATCAAATACAAAATCTGTTTGACATTCAAAGCTCTGCATAATCTAGCCTCCTCCTACCTTTCCAATTTTCTTACACTTTATTCCCCACCCTGTACTCTTTTACCCAGGGACACTAACCTCCTGACCCACAGATAAGATGCTCCATCTATTAGCTAAGATGTTTTCTTTGGCTGTTCCCCATGCCTAGAATGCACTCAGACTACTGACCTTCTGTCTTCCTTTAAGTTCCTGTTAAAAATCCCACCTTCTACAGGAAGCCTTTCACAGCTCCTCTTTATTCCAGTGTCTTCACTCTGTTAATTATTTCCCATTCGTCCTGTATGTAGCTTTTCTGTATATTTGTTTGCATGTTGTCTCTCCCGTTAGACTGTAAGCTCTTTGGGCGGAGGCTGTCTTTTACTTCTTTTTGGCACTTAAAACAGTGCCTGTCACATCATAGGTGTTTAATAAATGGTTATCAATTGATATTTTACAGAAAAAAAGTTATTTGAAAAGCAGTTTCATGAATGTGAGTAGCAGTTAACCCAACTTAATCTTTAGTCCAGCTTGACACACCTCAGTAGAGAAGTGAGCTTCACCCTGAGAGTTAGGACACATCTATGACTCAACTTAGATACCCATTCACTCTGTGGCCCTCCACTTGTCACTCAACTCCATTGTGGCCCAAGCCACTCTTTCACCTCTCATGAGATGAGCAGAGCAGGTGCCCATCTCCAGGGCTAAAGGTTGTTTCTTTACCTTGACTTGCTATACCAGTGGGCAAATGTATTTGCACATTGTCTCCCCATTTAGACTGAGCCTCTCAAGGGGTCGGGGCTGTCTTTTGCCTCCTATCTCGAGCTCTTAGTGAAGTACCTGGCAGATAGGAGGTGTTTACTGTTTATTGGCTAAAATCACAAGCATGGTCTGTAAAAAGCCAGCTGATAATTTGATCCCTGCTTCCCAGTGGAGCAAGACTTAATTCAGTTGAAATCTTTTTTTTAAGGAGGTGGAAAGGAAGGGAAAAGTTTAGTTTCTAACTGTTGCTAACTTGTTTTTATGTATGTTAGCCAAGTCCTCATTGCCATCGTTGATTTCATTTTCCTGGATTATCCTGGTATGTTTTGTTTTGTTTTGTTTTGAAGAGATTGGGTGTGAGGAATAAACTTGCTGGCAATTATTTTTTTTTTGCTTTTTTGGAGGACAATTGGGGTTAAGTGACTTGCCCAAGGTCACACGGCTAGGTTTTGTGTTAAGTGTCTGTGGCCAGATTTGAACTCAGGTCCTCTTGACTCCAGGGCTGGTTTTCTATTCACTGTGCCACCTAGCTGCCCCCTTGCTGGCTATTTCTCCTAAGATAAAGCCAAATTAGGTTGGCCCTTTGTCAGATTTTTATATTTAGTTTTTAAGTGGTAGCAGCCATAATTGATTTTTGTAAGAAAACATGTAGACTTGACTATACCTTCTTTCTCTATTTTCTCTAGATGTTGAACACACTGGAGCCACCAGCGAGTTCTATGACAAATTCACAATCCGATATCATATCAGCACCATTTTTAAAAGTCTTTGGCAAAACATAGCCCACCATGGCACCTTTATGGAAGAGTTCAAGTGAGTATCAGATTTCCAGAATTACAACTTTTACTCATGTGAAAACCTTGGAAAGGAATTCTCTTATATCTGGTTTTCATTTGGCAACAATTTTGGGGGCTCTTGATGTATCTACATAGTTTTCTGGGTATTGTTGCTGAATTTGGACTTGATTGTTAGAACAATTCAGCCATTTTAGTTCAGTTTGACAACTGAATGGTTTCTCTGCACAGAGTTCTTTTGGGTGCTGGGAAGAGGAAGGTTTGTTAAGAAAGAGTATCTGTTGTCATGGAATATACAGTCTGTGAGGTTTACCCCATAGGCACAACAATAACAAAGATATTAGAGAGGTATAAAACAAACTGAAAGAGGTACTTTTTGACTTGGGAGATTTAATATAGCAGGAGACCTTTTCATTGGGCTTTAAAGTTTGAGCAAGAAATTAGGAAGTGAATATGGGTATGTGAGGACCCTTGAGACTTAGTGGGTTACATTAACCCAGAAAGGCCACAGGAAATCCGGATCTAGGTGTGCTGTGGGCCCAGAGAGTGGCTTATTTTGGCAGTGGGTATGATGGAGATGAGGTTATAAGGCCAGAAGGGCATTTGGGGCCCAAACATGGAGCATCCTGTTAGCCAGTCACAGAAACCAAATAACAGAATTCAGTTCAAGAAGTATTTATTAAGGGTCTACTTTGTGGCAGGCATATAATAGCTAACACGGTTTTAGGCCCCAGCAAGAGAAGCTATAGCATGTAGGAATAAGGAGATGGTGTTGCTTCTATTATCTGCCTTGATCAGAACGCATCTGGAATAGTACACTCATTCTTGGTGGCCTATGTGAGGGAAGGCCTCTTAAACTGGAGAGCATTCAGAGGACAATGATGAGAGTGGTGCAGCCTTGTGGCTTGGTTTAGATGACCACATTGAGGTTCCTCCTAACTCATTTATTTATTAGGAATAGTAGACTCATGAAGGTTTTGGAGCAGAGAAGTGATATGATCAGATCTCTTCATAAAATTGAATTTGTCTGGCATCAGTATTCATTCAGTCTGCAAATATTTATTAAGATTCTGCTGTGTGCAGAACCTGTTAAGTGCTAAGAGGAATGCAAAGTTTAGATTAAATCTGATTTCCATCCTCATGGATTCTAGAGTTGATCAGGGGATAAAAGTCAAACACATACAAATATAATGACCAACACATCATAGTGTATTAGACAGTTAAAAGTCATTTGTGAGGTCTAATGGGGAAGATTCTTATCAACTATGGACATCAGGAAAGGTTTGATGGAGGAAGTTTCTTCTAGGTTCAGCTTTATAGGATCAGTAGAATTTTGGCAGTTCAAAAAAAGGGGGAAATACCAAGCATGAGCTATGATGTAAGCAAAGCTATGAAGGTAAAAGAGCACAACGTTTTTGGTGAGTAGAGTAAGAAAAAAGATTATGGAGGATTTTTAATGCCAGGTACAGAATGAATGGTCAAAGGGAACCCTTACAATTTTGACACAGATGTGAAATGATAAAATCATACTTGCATTTTTAATGGAGTTTCTCTTTCCATCAGAAATATAAAAGTCATACCCTTATGGCTTGTTGTGACATGGAGGTGGTTTTAGGTTTCAAAGGCTATGCCAAGTGGAATGTAAGTTCTGAAAGCTTTTACATAGAAAAGCCCTGAGTACAGTCCTGGTGACTGAATGTTTTTATTAGAGAACCAGCTGAAAAAAGCATCACCAGTAGGTCAGCCACTTCAATAGAGTCTTTGGCATTGCCATTCATGAAACATATAAAAATACAAAATGTCTCTTCCCCATCAGTAGTGATAATTGAGAATTGGTAATAATGGGGCAGAGTCCTAGGTATCACACAGCTTTTCGATGCTTTCCAAACATAAAACATTTGGAACCTTCAATGGGAAATATTTGCCACATAAAAACAAGTTGATACACTATTGAAAGACAAATGGATGAGAGGGGGAGAGGAATAGAAGGAGAGGAGACAGGGAGAGACGGAATGGGGTTAATCATCTCCTGTGGAAGAGGCAGGGGATGGCTGTTGCAGTGGAGGGGAAGGATGAGAGGGCAGAAGGGAATGGGTCAACCTTGCTCTCGTTGAGTTTGGCTTGGGGAGGGAATGACATACACTCTAAATTGGGTGTCTTGTCCTGCAGGAGACTGGGGGGGATAGGGATGGGAAGGGGGATGATGAAGGGAAGGGCTGGTTGGGGAGAAGGATTGTTGGAGGCACACACTTCTGTGGAGGAACAGGGACAGGGTAGAGAGTAGAACAGGTTGGGGGGGGGCAGGATGGGAGCATATATAGTCAGTCTTTCACAATGTGTCCATTGTGGAGATGTTCTGCATAGCTACACATGTGCAGCGTGTTTGGGTTGCTTGTCTTTCCAGTGGGAGAGGGTGGCGAGGGAGGTGGGGAGGGAGTCTGGAGTTTGGAGTTCATACACACACACACACACACACACACACACACACACACACACACACACACACATATGTATGTATGTGTATATATATATATATACATACACACATATATACATATACATATACATATACATATATATATATATATATATATATATATTGTTGTTGTTGTTGTTTACATGTAGCTGGGAGTTGGGATGTACAGGCGCTGGGGTAGGGAGGTCCATCTTTCCCTGCCGGGGAGGATGTAGGGGGGAGCAGATCGGGGGAGGGGGTAGGCATGGCCTTGCTGTTTTGGGGAGGGATGGGGAGAGAATTTGTGGCTCAGGGTCTCATGGAAACGAGTGATGTAAACTGGAAATAAACATGGGTTAATTTTTAAAAAAATTTAAAAAGATGGATGGATGGATGGATGGATGGATTAGTGAATGGATAGTGTCATTAAAATGAAAATCATGTGACATAAAAAAACTCTAGCCAAATGGAAGAATGATTTGGGTTCTCCTTGGAACAGCAAATAAAGGAGTTGGCAGAGTTGGTTTCTTTTGTGTGCCTCAGAATAAAGAGAAGTATTTGATGGGACACTTGGTCATCTTACTTTGTAGTGCTCATAAGGAGAGTAGGCAAAAGGACCACTATGGAGATAATGGTAGCAAGTGTCTGTTGCTAAGGATGAAAAAGTAGAGAAATTCAATGAAGACCTTGACAAGAATGCCAGAATGAGCCAGCATACACTTGGCTATGATGTGATTTCATTTTTGAAAAGATAAACAAAGAATGATGGTTCATGATTAAGGAATAAAAGATACCTTAGATTTATAGATTATACAGAAGCCTCCTGCCCATAAATGATGAATATTTTATTCAAGAAAAGAATTAGGCAGCTAGATTTGCAAGCATTGAACACAATCTCAAAGAAGAAATTGACTGTATGTTAATTGATGTGGGTATCATTTTTGTCTGAATCAGCTGTGCAGTTAGATCATTGGCTGGTGCAAAGCCAAAACTCATCAGATTAGAAGGAAACAAGATGCCACATGCAATGACAAAATCTTCAACCTAACTAACCTGTTTAAATAAGCTTATGAATATGAAAAATGAATAATGGGTCAGTCTTCTGAGAAATGGCAGTAGTCCTTCACTACAAGGGGAAAATGAAAAAATAACCAAGGGGAAAACAGTGCTGTAGAAAGTAAGGGATGATACCCAATTGAGCAATAACATCCTGAGCATTTGCAGATAAAACTGCATAGAGAACAGGAAGTCGATTTGAAATGGAACAAATCTGCCAGCATTTCTAGACTGATCTGTTTACATTGTCAGTTATAGTGTAACTACTGCATTTGGACACTAAGCTTTATAGTACCTGTTAAAGTGCAAATGAAATTAGGGGAGCAGTTGAATCTGGCTATATACAGAGAAGAAATCCATCCTAGAGGCAGCACAATTTTTGAAGGTTCATTGATTTTGAAGCTGTCTTGGCGAATATTTCAAAAGAATGAAAAAGATCACGGATGATAATATTAATTTTGTCTCCAAAAATTGCTCTTTAAATCAAAAAGATATTAATATTTTGTGACCCACATACCTACTTTCTTTTTTTTTATAAACTCTTATATGTACATATTAAAATAAAAATAGGAGCAAAGAACAGGCAGGTTTTATTTATTCATTTGTTTATTTCTTCTTGAGACTCAGTTCCTCTCATCCAGGCTGGAAATGCAATGGTCACTCACAACCTGATCCCACTAATTGATATGAGATCTTTGACCCATTCTGTTTCTGACCCACCCTCAGGAGACCCCTTAGGCATTTTAATGGCACTTCACCCCTGGGAGCTCACATTAGTGCCAAAGAGCCCGTTGCAGTTCAGAACTCTTGAATTCAAGGAACCCATCAGCCTCAGCCTTGCTGGTAACAGACATTACTGGCATGTGCCACTATGCTCCATGGAACAGGTAGTCTGAAACAATTCTCTACAGCATTTTTAGTCAGCCATTTGACTGATAGAGATAGCAGAAATAAAATCCTAGGGTTTATTGTTTTGTTGGTTGCAAATGAATGTGCGTGTGTGTGTGTGTGTGTGTGTGTGTGTGTGTATACATACATACATTTGACTTCATTGAGCAAAGTGCATTCTTTAAGGCCTTCCTCCAACATTGTGTCTATAAATGTGCTGACATGAAGATCATGTAAGATTACTAGATAGATGGAGCAGCAGAGATAATTTTGTTCTGTCAGCTTTTGATTTTTGATATATATGTGCCAAAGCTACTCAGTCTTATGTAGAGGATGTCCTGTGTAAATTCTCAATGGAAGAGGAATTCTCTAGATTGTGTTAGGTTTCTGTAATGCCAAGCAAAGGCGACTTCTAAGGTTCAGATTACCAACATATTAAACCTCATTTATTCAGCAAACATTCACAGAACAGAAAAAAAGTCAGTTCTCGATTCAATCCAGGTACTACTCCACCCCTAGACAGTACATTCATTTAGTCAGTCAAAAGTCTCTTCTCAAATGGAGATTAGTCTCCAACCATAAACAAAGTACAGTTCATTTGGTCAGTCACTCAAAGGCTTCCCACCCCTGAATTTCAAAAGGGGCCAGAGAGCACAAAAGGCCATCCCCCCTTAAGTTACATGGTTAAACTCAGCATTGAATACCCAAGGAAAGGACCTTCTTTCATCTTCACTCGAGGCAAGCCCTCAGCAATCTCAGCTCCTGGGGAGACAAGGC
>CM053582.1:94624683-94681809 GCA_028627135.1 Pseudochirops cupreus
ATCCAACTGGAACTTGAGATACACAGGCACTGCAGTTGGGAGATCCATCCTGCCCTACCAAAAAGTGACATAGGAGAGAATAGACTGGGGGAGGGGGGAAATACTGGGATGGCTGTTTTGGGGTGGTGGGCGGGGGAAAGACGGGGAGAAAAGATGTAACTCAAAAAAATTTAATAAAGAATCTCATATAAAAAAAATAGAGAAATAGATCAGTGGATGATTAGACAGGGGAGAATCCAAAATAATGGCACTCATGGTTCAATAAACCAGTGACTTCTTGAGGTCAGAGCTTCTGAACTCTGATTGTTTTTCCAAAAGCACATAAGTACTTAGTAAGAATTTATGGAAGGATTTTGGTTACATTTTTATCAGGTGGCATAACAAGGAAGTGTGCATTATTAGGTTTTTCAGAAGAAAACTTTTAAACGATAGAACATGCAAGGGCTTTTAGAAGAGAAATTCAGAGAGCCTTTTAATCCATACTATCAAGTATAGCACCCCCTAAAACTAAACTTGTTCCCTATTTCTTTATTTATTTTTGGTAAGGAAATAAAAGGGAATCTGCTTTTTAAAAATTGATCTATGCTGCCTGTGGGGACTGCAGAATTTCCTGAGTGGATCTGGCTTCCTGCACTTTGCTGCAGCAAACTGACTGCTTCCCAACATTCTTTCTACTGCAGGCTTGCTGATTTTTGCAGCAAGATGTTCAGCTCCCAGGCAGAAAAACAGATGTATGCCTCCTCATTTCCACAATAAGGGTGGTGTCATAGGAATAAACAAGTTAGTTGTCACAGAGATTAGTTCATCTCTGCCTGGTGCAGCCACTCTTGCCGTTAGCCATTGAGTACAGCCTTTGGTCTAAAGCCATTCTGAGGATCTCAGTAACATTGCCTGGTTCGATGTCAGCTGCAGTACTTCTAGGGCAGGGTTGCCGTGGCCTTTAAGATTCCTAGATTTAGAACTTTTATACAAATGTAGTTTACATTTATGTCACTAAATTATGTCCTGAATTTTATGTGATTAAATGAGAGCAGTTAACCAACCCAAACAAGCAGTTAGCGGGTTTTGATATGCAACTTTCTTGTGGTTTACTATTTGTTGTGGAAGTAAAGACCATTATTTCCCCCCAGCTCGTTCATCTACCTGATCTGAGCCTTCCAAGTCCAGGGAAACTACATAAGCTGCTTAAATAGGAACTGATCGTGAATGGGAGAGAATGACTCCTTCCAGTATCTGAGCATTTCTTTCTTTTTTTTTTTCTTTAATTTTTTTTGTTTGTTTTTTTGAGCATTTCTTTCTATGAATACTTCTTGAATCTGGTACTCTCTACATTAATTAAATCTGCTTTATCTCTTACTTGGAAACTTCTCCTTTTCAGAGATCATATAGCAAGGAACTATTTGAAGAGGTGATTTTGAAGATGCGCAAAGCAGGAATAAAATCCACAATAGCAATAGAGAAGTTTAAGCTGCTGGCAGAGAAGGTGGAGGAAATAGTAGCCAAGAATGCCCGGGCCGAAATTGATTACAGTGATGCTCCTGACGAATTCAGAGGCAAGTGGATTACGTTTCTTTTGAAAGCAAAGTTATTTGTTGTAGAGTTGTATAACTTTTTTTTTTAATTTTATGATTTTTTTAACTGCAGCGATTTCATTTTGAAGCAATGCTTCTTTAGCATTAAATATGTTTTCCCCTTACTTCTACCCTAAGTCTTATTTCTCAGACTCACAGTTGAAAGGGATCTCGGTGGCCCTCTAGTCCTCCTTACATCTGAAACAAAACCCTTCTATGATTGATTGACAAATGAGCATTCAGCCTTTGGTTGGAGACCTTCAGGGAGAGGGGGACCCCACTTCATCCTGAATCAGACTCTTCCATTTGGGGATAGCCCAAATTGTTAGACAGTTGTTCATTCCATCAACTGTAAAGTGACTTCTTGCAACATCCACCCAGTCCCTCTAGTTTTTTGCCTTTAAGTCCAGAGAAGACCTGTTTAACCTGTTCTCTTTTAGTCTAACCAAGTAGCCCTTTTACAAATTAGAATTCCGATTTTAAAAGAAAAATTCTGAGAATTCCTGAGATGGTGAAGATCCTTTCCTGTCTTTATTGCAAAACCTTTGAGAGTCTGACATCCTGCCTCTGTTTCCTTCTTCTCAGCAGCAGTTGTCAGAAGATTAGTTTTCTTCTCCAAAGAGCAAAGCACATGATCCAATTCTTCTCGTCATGTAAAACTGGATGAATGAGCAGACTTAGATTTAGATGGGTTTCTTTCACAAGTTTGTTTTTCCAGTATCTGGGAAAGAATCTTTGTTTTGTTTGTGCCCTGTACTGCTAGGCACAGATTTTTAATGGCAATATCATTATCTTCTCAGACCCATTAATGGACACTCTAATGACTGACCCTGTGAGGTTGCCCTCTGGCACCATCATGGACCGCTCGATCATTCTTCGGCACCTGCTGAATTCACCCACTGACCCCTTCAATCGACAGATGCTGACAGAGAGCATGCTGGAGCCAGGTACTTCACTGAGCAGTTTAGGGTGTAGAGTCAATACCAAGGCAGAACGTGGGGAGCCCTTTCTGCCTGTTGGCTTACAGAAGATCATGATAAAATTCTCATCTGAAATACAGATTAATTAAAATCTCCCAACTGCACAAACTGCAGTGTCTGGTCTCATTAAACCATGCAAAGAACATGAACGTGCCCCTTGTTCTTCTCTGCCACATAATGCCTCTTTCTTCTTCCCTTCCTAGCCCTATTTTTTCCTCCTGAGTACTTTCACCAAACAGTCTATCAAAATAATGACTTTTTCTTCTCAATTTTGGAGGCCTATAGGTATAATTCCTTAGGGGGAGGAATTTTGTTTGGAGCACTAATCCTTACTTTTTTTCCCTACTTCAGTGCCAGAATTGAAAGAACAAATCCAAGCCTGGATGAGAGAGAAACAGAACACTGATCATTAGGTTGCCCTGCTTCCCCCAGCTTGAAATAGCCAGGCCCTCTTGAGGCCAGCAGGAGCAACCTTGGCAGCAGTGATGCTGGTTAATCTTTGAAGAATGGAGGTGGCAGAGGACGCAGAGGACCCACCAGCAGTGACTTATAGCAGAGAGCTGGAAGGACATCAGTGAGAGGAAACGCCTAATTCTTGTACATATATTTAAGTGATAAAAGATGGTCAATAGCTTGGGGGACATATTAGGAGGTTGCTCATGTTGCAAAACATGTCCTTCAATGTCACATTTGGGGTTTTTGCAGCTGTTACATTTTAGCAATGACAAATGAATCTGGGCAGCATCCCTTCAACTTTATTTTTTACGAACAGATATCCGTTGATTTGATTGTGATTAGAACTTTGGACATTTTGCTGCTAAAGAATCTTATTTTCTCCTTCTCCCTGCCCCCACTTGCACTGCTGTTTGGTTTTTTTCCTTTTTTTTTTAAGTGATGCAAAAAAAAAAATGAGAAAATAAACTCCATTTTCCCCTGACCCTCTAAACACATATATTCTATGAAATAACTGTGCCTGCAACAAAGTGTTAATCCTGGGATCGTATTTTTATATCATATTCACATATTTGAATTTTTTTTTAATTGGTGTTAAGTGACACGTGATTTTAAAAAAGGGCAAAATATTTTCAAGATTTGGATTTTTTTTCCTTTTGAAATGTCCCTTTAAAAAAATTTTTTTTATCGTGAACTAAATGAAGAGAATCTTGTTGCTCTGGTCCTTTTAATAAGCCCTGAAATAGGAATCTAAGAAAACAGCTGCAGAAAAGGAGGTGTTTGAGTGTATCAGGACTTAAATGACATGTTATTGGGGTTTTTTTTGTTTTTTTTTTATTTTAAAACTGGTGATGTACTATGCTAAGGGACAGTTCTAAACCTTTCCTATTTACCTCCAGGAGGGTAAATAAATTCCTCAACTCTTGAATTTGTGAGTTTGGGAGCAGGGGTCATTTTTATGTTGAAAACTAGTTTCTGTCCATGGCTTGGCCTTACCAAAGCAGAAAGAGTGTGGGAAATGTTAAAAGCATGTTTTTCTAAGCAGCAACACATGCAAGAAGATTTTGTATTACTGCCCCTGCATACAATACTTGAATTCTTGAATTTCCTTTGGGGGGAAAAAGGATTTTGAAACCACGAAGTGTTTTAAAGAAATTAAGCCTGTTTAAAAAATTTTGTTTTTCTTTTCCTATTTCTTTTTTTTCTCCACTGACAGTGTCCTCTGTTCAATTCCTGACTCTTGAACTACAATAAATGGTGATCTACATTCACAAGGAACCTTCCTAGAGTCTCCTCTTTTATTTCAGAGGGGATAAAGGGGCGGGTGAAGAAACTGAACGAGGGCCATATCCATTTGACTGTGGTGAATTATCTTTTGTTGGTGAAATTGAGAGCTTCTGAATTTAGTATCCTCCCATATGTTGTCTGTTATAATTTGACATTTGGTTCTCATTATTGCCTTGGTCACATAACCGACTAAAAGGTGAAGAAAATGCAAGATCCTACTGTGTTTTGTTCTGTTTTGTTTTTTGATTCACTAGAGCAAAATGTGGCTTTAAGACTCACCAAAGTGTTTGCCATATACATGTTAAAATTCTGCATATTTCCTAGTAGATACATCAGTAGAAAGAATTTTCCTCGCCAGTCCTTTGATTACTTTTATCTGACAAGTCACAAAACAAGGGAGATGTATTCATCAAAGTTATTTGCCACCATCATGAAGGATGTCCTACCCAGAGTTCAGTTGGAAGAGGGATTCTCTATAGATGAAATCTTCCAGATTTTCTTTTTCTTTTTTCAGCTGGTATTATACTGACTGCATCAAGTCCTGCAATACCACAAAGCCTTCCTAAAAAGATGCCACCACTCAAAAGTCCTGCAATACCACAAAGCCTTCCTAAAAAGATGCCACCACTCAAAAGTCCTGCAATACCACAAAGCCTTCCTAAAAAGATGCCACCACTCAAAGGAGTTTTAGTCTTAACAATTTGGACAGGAGAAACCAAGGGAATGAAGAATGCCTGTTCTCCAGCCTGATAAACATCTGAACGGACAGTCCTTTGAACTCACGTACAGTTGCTCTGGCTTGACACCGAAGATGAACAGGGAGCTGGGTTGGGAGAGTGGACTCTCTCGTTTGAGATTTGGCGCAGTCCTTTCCGAAGCTGTCTCCTGCAACAAACCTGTCTTTGAAAACACCATTCTTTTCTGGATGATGCTATCTGGTTCATGGAACATCCTTAACCTTTCAGGTATCAAAATGGTGGGTTCCCCAAAGGGAAATGGAGAAATGTATGGTAGACATAAATAGGGCCCGCCATACAGCCAAAAACAGCATAAAGGATATCCTCCAGGAGCTGTGTGAGAAAAGTGTGGCCTAGTCATGTAATGGGAGCAAGTGGTCACCCTCAAGCCTGAGTGCTGCAGGGGTACGCATACCACGTGAAGATGCCTAGAGGGCTTACATCATGTTAAACGCTTTGAGCACTTAGAGGAGAACATGGACTATACACACAGGACGAGAAGGTATGGAGAGGTTGTCGTCAGCCCTGTGGCAGAGATTATAGCCGCATCAGAGATCCCAAATGCCTTCATGTATAGCACCACTTACAGCAGTGAGGGGAAGCTTGGCTCTCTGCCAAGCTCATTCCTGAACCTTTAGGCTGCTTCTTCCCCCTACCTCCCCAATCTAGAATAAAAACTCACATTTTTAGAGGGTTTTAAGCTATTCCTTGCCCCACTTGACACTCTCTTCTCTAATAGTTTTTGTGACACTTCCCTGTCCTGGTGCTCTCCTCCTCCTTAGCCAACTACTCCTCCATCTCTTTTAGTGGGTTGTTACCCTCGTCTTCCCTTCTGCGCAAAGGTGTGCCTGAGGTCTTTATCTGGGGCAGTCTTTTTTTTCTCCCTTCACAGTTGTTATATGTGATATCATCAGCTCCCATGAGTTGGTATCCCTATTGAGATCTAACCAGGGCAAAATATAGCAGACCATAGCACTTCCCTCTTTAAAAACATTACTGTGACTTTAAATTGTCTTAGGTTTTTTCATTGCCATATCACATTCTTGATTTGTTTTGACTTTATAGTCCACTAAAACTTTCACATCTCTTTCACATGAATTGTTTACCCATGTTTTAAACCCCATAATTTACTTGTATGGTTGATTTAAAAAAAAACATAGATGACAACATTTATTTGCATCATTCTAATCTGTCAAAATCTTTTTGGTCACCACCACTTCAGTCCTTGGTCCTTTATCAATCTTTATATTGTCTTATATTCAATCTGTGTCTTTGGTGTGTCCCCCACAAAAAATGTAAGCTTAGTGAAGGCAAGAATTATCTTCGTATTGTCTACAATCCCCCAATGCCTCATACACAGTAGAGGCTACATAAATGATTGTTAGATTGAACCAGACAGGGAGTTGAATTCCTACTTATACTGCCTCTAGGGTTAATGCATTTTTGCTTTTAATTTTAGAGGTATATGGCCGTATGACAATTCTCTAAACCACAAATCATTAGAGAAATACAAATTTTAAAAATCTAATATGCCATTTTACACTCATCAAATTGGCTAAGATGACAAAATGTAAAATGATAGATGCAGGAGGGATGGTGGGAAAAGAAGAACACTAACGCACTGTTGGTGGAGCTGTGAAATGGTCCGGCCATTCTGGAGAACAATTTAGAGCAGTGCCCAAAAAACTATTAAACAGTGTGTACCCTTTGACCCAGCAATACTGATACCAGGTCTAAATCCCAAAGAGATCAGTGAAGGGGGGAGGGAGAGGGAATCCATAAATATAAAAATCTTTATAGTAGCTCTTTTGTGGTGGCAAAGAATTGGAAATTGAGGGGACTCCATCAATTGGGGATTGACTGAACAAGTTGTGATATGTAAATGTGATGGAATACTATTGTGCTGTAAGATAAGATGAATGAGATGATTTTGAGAAAACTTTTGATATAAACTGATATGAGTATGAACTGATGCAAAGTGAAAGTGAGCAGAACCAGAAGAGCAATTTATTCAGTAACAGCAATGTTGTAAAGATAAACAACTTTGAAAGACCTAGGAAGTCTGACCAAGACAGTGACCAACCACAATTCCAAAGGACTTACTATGAAACATGATCCCTTCCTCCAAAAGGAGAACTCATGGACTCAAAGGGCAGAGTAAAGCATATTTTATTCTCTTTTTTCTATTTTTGAGACAGCTAATGCAAGAAGGTTTTGCATGACTATACATATTTGTAAGGAGTGTTGTTTTTCTTGCCTTCTCAATAGACAGGAGAGAGGGAGGGCTCAGAGAAAGAATTCAGAACTGAAAATAAAATGGTTAGAAAAAATTAATTTTTGAGATACGATGCTGCCGTTTTACTGAATCTACTGGTTACTTTTAATATTTTGAGCAGAGTCATTGCTAAATTTTAAAGAATTTTAAGGGTAGACTGTCCAGAAGGAGGTTGGTTGATTAAATGAACAGGGAAATACTCGAAGCAGATTGGAAACATTCTCTAAAAGATCAGCTACTCAGAGATGGCCCTTTCCAGATGTAGGCAGCATCAGACCAAGCATCTCATTTGTCTTGACTTAAATTTTGTCTTGATTTAAAAATCTGTTGGAAACAGCGCTCACCTCCTTTTCTTTATTTCAAAATGTCTTACTTTTGGATTTGAAGCATAAGACAGCACGCTTCCGTGTCATTATTGAGGCGTTTGGTGGCATTAGACTCGCCTCATCAGATCTGGAAAGAGAAGACCTAATGATATTCATACACACAATAATCATCTGCCATTGACATTACCCTGTTAGCTCTGGCTTGTATGCTGGCCAAACTAAAACAGCTTTATTGACTGAGAAAATATGTGTAAACTTCAGCATCTGTGTGCAAACCAAGATGTTTAATGTCTGTGTCAGAATTGCACTGAGAAGAACCATCCTTTACTTGTTAAAACTTTGTGTCAAACTCATTTCCAGACAGTGATATGGGGTGTCCAGAAACTTTAAATTCAATTCTGCTTTTTTTATTAAGTGTTTTTATGCATCAGGCTCTGGTGCCTGAGGATACAAAAACAAAAGGAGTCCCCACCCTCAAGGAACCTACATTCTATTTAGGGATAGAGGATTGGGAATATGACATCCATTCTGAAAAGGAAATACAGAATCATCTCAGGAGGGAGCAGATAGTTAATGTCGGGGTAGGCTTCACAGAGGATGTCCACCAAAATTGAGATTTGAAGGAATATAAAGATTTGGAGAGGCAGAAGTGAGGAATGAGTGTATTCCAGGCAATGGGGATGGTCTTGTGCAGTGCATAGAGGGAGCGAGGATGGGATGTTGACTTTCAATTTGCATAGAACATGTAGTACATGAAGGATGGGGAGGAGTATTGTGACGCAAGAGTAGAAAGGTCATTTGGGACCAGATTGTGCAGGGTCTTAAGAGCCAGGGTGAATTTGTATTTTGTCCTAGAGCCTGTAGGGAACCGCTGCAGGAGTTTTGTTTGTTTTTAGGGAACTAATTGTTCATGCCTATGCTTTAGAAAGGTTCTTTTATTCCCCATATGGAGATTATTTCCTAAATCCAGGCAAGAGGTTATAAAGGCTTGAGCAGTGGTGATGCCTGTGGGAATGGGGAGAGTGGAATGCTTTCCAGAGGTGCATGGGTAGAATCTTACAAGGACTGGTAATAAATTGGATAATGGTAGAGGGTGACAGTGATGTGTGATGAGTGAAAGATACATTGGTGACTGGGGAAGTTTGGAAGAGAGGAACATTAAAGAGGAAAGATGATTTTCATTTTTGGACATGTCGACTTTCAGGTGTCAATGAGATTTTCAGGTAGTGATGTCCACTAAGTAGTTGGTGAGGTGGGACTGCTGTTTAATGGACTAAGATCTTGGTCAATCAGAAATCATTTATTACAGCGTTCTGTGAGGATGAGCCACAGGTAAATTGGAATCACGTATTGTGTAACCACCCCTTCAGTGGAAAAATCACCAGGTAATATTCATTTATGTGCAAAGTTGGATTGTTGCATTTTTATTTTATTTTATTTTGCTTTTTGGAGGGCAGTTGGGGTGAAGTGACTTGCCCAAGGTCATACGGCTAGTAAGTGTTAGGTGTCTGGGGCCGAATTTGAACTCAGGTCCTCCTGACTCCAGGGCCAGTGCTCTATTCACTGTACCACCTAGCTGCCCCAGATAGTTGCATTTTTTAAAAAGTGCTGAGATGTTGCCTAAAGAAAAGCCATCTCTGAAGTGAAAGCAGCTAGCTGCTTTCCCACAGGACTCTATAATGTGGTTCTACAGGTGCTGCTATAAAGGGAGAAGTCTTCCCACCATAGTCGGAAGAAAGAGAAGTGAATAGTGATGGTTCATGAAGTACTAGAACAACTTTTTAAAAATTTATTTTATCTTTAGCTTATAGAATAAAACATTTCTATAACCGTATAATAAAAAAGATGATGGCACATCAAACTGCAGATCTCCTATGTATAACTTGCTATTTCTCTTAAATCACTTTTTATCCGTCTGATGACAGAAAGGCCTGCTCTCTTCCTGGAGCACACCTCCAGTGGCCAAGAACTTCCCAAATAATTGCCGTCCATTTTCCCTCCATCCCAAAGCCACACTGCCTACACACTGGCTTCCTCCTCCCACTAGAACTCTTGCCTCTGGCACCCTGGGTTCTGATGAGTGAGCTTTCATCTTCCCTGGCTGGGCCCACCATGTCATTCCCCAGTCATCTCCAGGATATTCTGCCAGCCCTCCAGATTCTTCCCATGAGAACTCAGACTTCTGGTCCCAAACCCTGGGCTCTAACTTTATCTTGCCTGGCCCTGGGCCCTCCACCCTGCTTCCTGGCCATCTCTGAACATGCTGTCACATTTATACACTCTCATGCATTCCTTCCTTTCCAGAGTCCTCTTTCCCTTTTAGAACATAAGATTCTTGAGGGCAGGCACTGTATTATTTTCACATAGCCCAGTGCCTGACGTGTAGTGAATGTTTAATAAATACATTTTTCATTCATTCATTCTGGTGATCCATGTGGTCACAAATGATGCTACCTGAAGAAACCCAGAAAACATTACAACTTGGGCAAGAAATAAAAAAAACGTAAGAGTACTGGTGGAATTTTTATCTCTGCAGCCCACAGAACACAAGGGCTTCATAAAAGAGAGAAATTTGGGGCAGGTAGGTGGTGCAGTGAATAGAGCATTGGCCCTGGAGTCAGAGACCTGAGTTCAAATCCAACCTCAGATACTTAACACTTACTAATTATGTGACCTTGGGCAAGTCACTTAATCCCAATTGTTCATGGACATCTTAGCTTCTGTCTACATTTAAATGCATCACGTATCAGCAAGAGGAACTGGGGATACTAACCCAAGGGTACAAAGTAGACTCAGAGATACCACTGCCTCATTCAGAAGGAGCAGGATGGAGAAAAAGTTATGGAGAACCTACACAGTAGTAGTGTATATTTTTTTCATTCTTTGGAGAAAATAATAATAATAGCATTTTTATAGCATCTCAAGGTTTGCAAAGCATTTTATATTTATATATATACACATATATATGTGTCAGTGATTGAAGAGAGTGGAGGACCTAGGTGCGTGTTTGTGTGTGTGTGTGTGTGTGTGTGTGTGTGTGTGTGTGTGTGTGCGCGCGCGCGCGCGTGCAGGCGCATGGGCGCACAGGCTTTACTTGGTGACCTCATCAGTGCCCATGGGCTTAATTAGCATTTCTGCAAATGATACAGATCTCTATCCACCTTTAGTCTCAAGGGTACCAGCATCCTTTCAGGTACCCAGGCTTGTAACTTCAGCATTAACCTCTGCTCCTCACTTTCACCCATTGCACATAGCCGTTTAGTTGCTGAATCTTGTTTCTCACTCCACAGCCTCTCTCCCATTCATCTCTTTCTCTCCATTCCCATAGATATCACCCTAGTTCTGGACCCAGTAAGCTTTTGCCTAGGCTATTAGAACAGTCTTGTAGCTGGTCTCCTTTCCTCTACTATCATCAGTCTTCCTCAAAGCTGCTAAAGTGATTTTCCTGAAGCATGGATCTGCTCATGTCACCCCCCTACTCCAGGGGGCTCCCTTTTATCCTTAGGATCAATTAGAAACTCTTCTACTTTGCTTTTAAAGCCTTCCCCTAATTCTCTAGCCAGTTTACGCACTAACCTCCACACCCTGGTCCAGCCAAACTTACTTTGTCTCCTTTCTTCCAGCCCACACTCAAATCTTCTGTCTCCACACCTTTGCAGTGGCTGTCTCCCATGTCTGAAATGGATTCTCTCATCACCCGGGCTTATCCCTGACTATCTTTCTAGTCCTTACACTTCCCTCCTCTCTACATACACTACAGTCTAGTGGCCCTGGCTGTTTCCTGTACAAGACACTCAGGAAGCCTTTCCTGTTCTCCTCCCCACCCCATACATTGCCTTCCCTCTGAGATGACTCCCAGTTTATCCTCTGTATCCAGTGTGTTTACACCTACTCGTTAGCATATTTTCTTATCCATTAGAATGGGAGCTTCTTGAGGGCAGGGACTGTTTTGCCTTTTCTTTGTATCTGCCAGGCTTTAGCACAGTGCCAAACGTGTAATAAATGCTTAGTCAGCAAACATTAAGTGCCTTCTATGTGCCAACAACTGTTAAGTGCTAGGAATTCAAAATGAGACAAAAGACGATCTCTGCCCTCGAGTTGCTCACAATCTAACAGGGAAAAACAAGTGAACAAATATGTGCCAACAAGCTAAATACAAGACTCATAGGAAAGGCACTAGAATTAAGAGAGGTCAGGACAGGCTTCCTAGAGAAGGGGGGATTTTAGTTGGGACCTGAAGGAAGCCAGGGAAGATGGCGGGGAGGAGAAGAGGGCATTGCAGACAGGGCGCACGGCCAGAGAAAGTGCCGGGAGGTGAGCTGTGACGTTGGGTGAACAGCCAGGAGACCAGCGTCACTGGATCCAAGAGTGCGTAGGGATGTGAGGCGAAAGGTTTTAGATGACTGGAAAGATAGGGGCAGGTGGGCTGTGAAGGTCTTTGAAAGCCCGGTAGGATTTGGTATTTGATCCCAGAGGTGATAGGGAACCACTAGAGTTTATTGATTTGGGGGGGGGCGGGGGTAGGGTGGTGGTGACGTGGTCAGGCATGTGCTTTAGGAAAATTGCACTGTGGGCTCAAAGAAATCTGGATTGGAGTCAGGATGTGAGGCAGGCAGAAACGTCTGTTGATTTACTAACTACCTCCCAGAATCCCTTTTCTATAAAACTTTCAAGTGACAACCTGATGAAGTGTTTCCTCACCTCCCCCCAGCCCCAGATACTTGTGTCCTAAAAATTTATCATACATCTACTTTGGATAATTTTATTTATATTTTTGTATGTGTGTTTGCTGTACATTTGTATATTGTGTATTTGTATGAATGTGTGTTTGTATGAAGCATCTCCCTCCCTACCAATCCCTAGAGTTTTAATTACCCGGAGGCAGGCAAAGTTTATATTTATGTATCCCCAGTACTGAAACCCAGCACATAGTAAGCACTTAAACGTATCTTGATTGATCAAGTTTGCCAATTACAGAAAATTAGGAGATATAGTTAACAAGTTGGGAAATAGTTGAGATCCCCACCCTCACCCCAAATCTTGGCTACTAGAAATCAAGGCCAAAGCTAAGCAGGTAAAATTTACAATGGGATAGTGAATAAATCTTAAAATCCACCTCCCAAGTACAAGATGGTGGGGAAGGGGTGACCAGACAAGAGCTTCTCCAAAGGGGATCTCTGGCTTTCATACAATCACAGAAGTAAGAGTTGGAAGGAAGGGACCTCTGCAGCCATCAACTCCATCAACATATTTTGACTGATTGTAGGTTCAGTGTGAGTCAACAATGCAACAGTATGACTTGTCAAAAAACCTCATGTAGCTTGCATTAGGATTCAGGACTAGAGAGGAGATTGTTCTGCTGATTTATTGTCCCTATTTAGAGCCCACCTACTATCATGTTCAGTTCTCAGTGCTCTGTTTTAGGGCAGGAACTTGAGGGAGCATTGAGGGGAAGGTGACCAACAATGAGCAAGTTCAGGTTGACCCTTTGAAGGGACAAGGATTTGCTTAACCTGGACGTAAGATTTAAGAAATGAGAAGATTGGGCTGTTTCCATGTATCTGGATATCTGGCATTATTTTGCTAGGCCCCAAAAATCATAGCTAGGGACACCAGGTGAAATTTGAAAGAGGTCAGTTTCAATGAGCTAAGGAAGAATTTCCTAATGATTAGTTAGAGATGTCCAGAAATTGGAATGGCCTACATTGGGAGTTGTGATGGCTTTCTTCTCAATGGAGGTCTTGAAGGAAAGGCTAGAGAAACCCCTGTAGGTAATGTTAACGCTGAGGATTCTTATTCAGCTCTGGGTTGGATGAGATGGCCTCTGAGGCTAATTCACCAACCCAAGCATGAAGTAAATTTCTTCCCTGTGTTTTTACTATATTCCCTTCCCCTTCTTGGCTTATTAAGTTCTCACCTGTTTTTAAAGGTCCATCCAAAATTCACCTTCCAGGAAGCCTTACTTGACCCCCTTGATGATTTGTGGTGACCCCACTCCTCACTCTGTACTTTACTTTGTATCTCTGAGACATTTAGGATGTGATACTGTCTCATCAGTCTGTGTTGTGTATCTATTGCTATGGGTGTAGCTCCTCTAGTAGAGTATATGCTTCTCAAGGACCATCTCAGCATGTTTTCTGTACTTGGAGCAGCTGAAATGTCTGTTTTTGCTTTTTCCTGTATCCCACATGAATAGAATTAGGGCATGAGAACTACTTTCCATAGAGCTCACTTCACTCAGTCATAAATCAGATGCGATGAATCGCTAGAATGTTTGTAAAAGCTCTATTCATCATGACTTTGGGAGATGAAATAGAAAGCTCATGAATTATCACAAAAATAGCAGCTCAGGCACGTTGTAAAACTTTGTTCGGGAGATAGATGTTTTTTTTCTTTCTTCCAAAATTCTTGTGCATGTTTATTTTGCCTGTAAACGCTGGTGCCCTCCTATTGTTGCAGTTTCTCTGAAACCACTAGGAAAGATGTGACTCTCCTCAGAGGAGGCTTCTTCTTTCTCCCAGCTCTGTTCCATCTTATCTCAGGCCCCTCCATTTTGTGTGTGTGTGTGTGTGTGTGTGAAATGGCCAGAGTACATCACTGGTTCTTGTTCCACTCCTTAGTTTTCTTGTGACAGACCTCATCAGCTCTTGGAAAGTTTTGCCTTTGAAGACAAAGGGGAATTTGGGGAAATGCCATTGCTGATCCTGTGTTGAAACTGAATGAAAATATTTTGTGTGTTTCTGAGTACCTATCACAAGAGTGAGAGATGGGGCAGCAATGAACTTTCTTCAAAGTTTAACTCAGATCCCAGCTCCTACAAGAATTCTTTCTAGATCCTCCCCATTTGTTAAGGTTTTCTCAGTTCCTGCATTATTTTATATTTATTTATCTGCATGCCTGTTTTCTCTCCCCAGTCCTCCACTCCTTGAGGACAGGATTATTTCTATTTTTGTGTTTACATCTCCAGCAACCCATACAGTCCCTGGAAGTCTGTCGGCAAGTATTAACTAATTAATTAATTTTTTGAGCTCTTACTATGGGCAAGGCACAATGCTAAGCAGTGGGGATGTGGACAAAAGTGCAGACATGGCCCCTGGTCTCAAGAAGCTCAGATTACAGAGGACATAACATGCAAACACTTATGTATATACAGGATATATACAGCATAAATGGAAGGTAATTTCAGAGGGAAGGGACATAGTAGGAATTTAATACATGACTGTCAGATTGTATTCAATGGACAAGACAGAGAAATTGAGCCAAAAGCCCTGCCATGGTGGTCATAAAACAGCCAGGTTGTTCACGTCTAACTCTGAACCCATTTGAGGTTTTCTTGGCAGAGATACTGGAGTGGTTTTCCATTTCCTTCTCCAGCTCATTTTATAGATGAGGAAACTGAAGCAAACAAGGGAAGTGACCTGCCCAGGGTCACACAGGTAGTGCGTGTCTGGGGCCAGATTTGAACTCCAGAAGATGAGTCTTCCTGACTCCAGGCCCAGCCCTCTATCCATTGTGCCAGCTAGCTGCCCCTCAAATAACCCTGGCACATAGGAATGTTTAGAGAGAGATGACCTATTGTGGTTTCCAGAAAGTAGATTCCTTTAAATCTTGATTATGTTTATAGTATCAGTATTACTTTTACTCTGGCTTGAATTATTTATACTGTCATTTTGATGCAAGTTAAGCAGATCTGATAAGAGGCCTTTAATCGAATGGCTAAAAATGTGTAACCTGAGCCCCATGACATTCCTTATTCCTGATGAAGCCTTAACTCAATTTGCTGCTAGGCTAGACTGGGGTCTGAAAACAAGTTCTCTGTTTCCAGGTCCATTGTCATAACTGTAATATTTTAGATGATTCTTTGGCTCTTTATACGCTCCATTCAACATAACCTTGGTTTCTAGCCAAGCCTGGGACCTTATGCCTAAGACTTTGCTAACGAGCAGAGAGAATTCTAACTTCATGTTGCCTTCCTGAAAGGTGAAGCTGGTACAAGAGCTTTGGGAGAGGTGACTTCTCTAAGATAAGATTCCCATGATCCCAAGTTCTCTTGGGGACCAACTCCAGATGTAGAGATAAGAGCCAACACAATAGCTACAAGACAGACCCCCAGAATATCATGAGGCTGGGTACTCTTTGTCCCCATCCCTAAGAGAGGTGCTGGATTAGAATCATATCTGTGTGTCCCCTGCTAGTCTGGGGGGGTAGGTGCAGTAAAATAAACAATTGCCCCTTAAAGGAAGAACACAAAATGACCCCCAAGGTTACACTTGCAGTTGTATGTTCAGTTCTTTTATGCAAGTTATAAGAAGTAAATCCATTTAACCAAGCAATTAACAAACCAGAAAAATCATATAGATTAAAATATACCAGAAATTGCCAGTGTGAATGAACTCTCTAAAGAGAAGTGAGATGAATGAAATCTCGGCTCATCCAAGAGAGATGCCCAGTTTCAACCAAGGGGAAATTTCCCAAAGTCTCTAAGGAGGCAAACCAGAAATTGGGGATATATATGTCTGAGAGCCAGCTTCCTCTACAAGGTAGCAGTTTCCAAAGTGTGTTTGTCTCCCTCTGCCTCTCTCACCACTACCCACTCCCCCACCCCCTGTCTGCAGTTAGTCCCCAACAAAATCTGGTACCATGTATGTCCTCCCTTGAACTCTCTTCTCTACCATGCACGTCCTCTCTTAGACGTCTTCTCCACACATGTAGGCAGGGTTGAGTCAGCAATCTCTCCACCAACTGGGAGAGTGTCATGCAACATGCTCTGGACTTATATAAAGACCTAGGGTTCATCAATTCAACAAGCATTAACCACTCACCATGTACTAGGCACTAAGTACATGACACAGACAAGAAGTGAAACCATCCCTCAGCAAGCTAATATTCTGCTGGCTAGATAGACCCGTGTACAAACAGGCAGAGACAAAATACACATAAGGTAAATGCCAGTTAACTTCCGGGAGAAACAAATGCTAACTGGGGCGACCAGGAAAGGTCGTGTTGAGGAGTTGGCCGTAGAGGTGTACTGTTGAAAAGAGCTGGGGATTCTGTGAAGTGGAGGCGAGAAAGGAGCCTATTTGAGACATTGGAGACCACTCGTGTTAAGAGAGAAGAAGTAAGAGATGGAATGTCACTTGACCATTTTGTCCAGAATAGGGTAGATGAATAAAATGGAATGAGATCTGAAGGACAGGTAGGAGTTAGGTTGTGGAAGCTTGAGTCAAGGAAGGCCCCAAGGTTGTGAGTGGAAGATTGGCGGGGCATTGGTAGAAATGGGGAGGTCTGGAAGATGGGCAAGTATGTTTAAGTGACAAAGATGATGTTTGCTGGTCTTAGGTTTGGAACCAGGTAGAATTATCCAGGAGTCAACTGACCCTACCAGTTTAGGAAGTTAGGAGAGAAATTAAGGCTGGAGGTACAGATATGAAAGTCTTCAGCACAGAGATTAATCTGCCAATCAGCAAACAGTTATTAAGTGCTTTTATGTGATACTTTGTGAAACATCCCCCCTCCTCAAAGCAATTCCATTCTGTTGTACGTATGTAAGTATACACATAATAGATGCCAAATGAAGATGAGCTAGTTTTGGAAGGGAGGAGCAGGATTAGCAGCTAGGAGAATCAGGACAGGCTTTGGGGATAAACACTTGATCTGAACCTGGAAGGAAACCAACAGCTATTCTAAGAGGAAGAAGTGAGGGGGAATGTGCATTCTAGGCTCTAAAGGTAGAATAATGGAACTCACAGAAACCAATGAGGTTAGTGAGAGAAGTAAGACAAGCATAGGAAAGAACTTTGTAAGGATGTCCCTGCTTACTGGCATGTTAAAGAGGTGTTAGCAGTGTCAAAAGCTGCAGAGTAGGCATACAACATGAGGACTGAGAAAAGGCCATTGGCTTTGGTAGGCAGGAGACCTTTGGTAACATTAGAAAGAGAGAGATTGCAATGAAGTGGTGAATTATGATGTCAAGATCACAAGGAGTTGAGGAAATGGAGGTGAAGGGAATCCACAGCCCTTTCCAGGACTTCCGCTGTAAAAAGAAGACTTAAGAGGATGATAATTTAAAAGAATGGTAGGGTCAAGTGATTTATTAAGGATAGGGGAGACCTGTCATGTAGGTGGGTGGAGGGAAAGGGAACCAGTCAATATGGACAGATTTAGAGAGAGAATGATTAAGAGGTTGCAGGTTCCTAAAGGAGAGGAAGGGCTAGAATTAAGACTCCAACTATAGGGATTAGCCTTGGCAAGGAGGAGGATCACTTCTCCCCCAGAAATTGAAGCCAAGGAGAAGACTATGGGTATTGAAGAAGAGCGGCAGAGAGGAGGAAAAGAAGGGTGGCCTTCATGGTGGGTGGCCTCCTTTTTCTCAGTAAAGCAGGAGGCGAGTTCTTCCCATGTTACCCATTTTGTAAAACAATCACGTTTCCTATCAACATCATGGGGAAAGAGGAAGATTAATGAGGTAATGGTTTTTAAAAGCTTGAAATTCTTTGGAAGAAAAGCACATTATAAATACTTAGTGCTATTTTAAGTTATCATAAACACATGGTCAGCTGTTTGAATATACAGACAAATAAATTAGCATCTTGCTCAGAATTCTTCTCTTTCTTGGAAGGTTCAGCTTTATTTTCTTTCTGTACCAAGATGAACAGGATATATAGTAAGGCCATCAGCAAGCAATACTGCAAACATTCTCCATTTCCAATTGATTTTTTGGGAGCTCTTGGGAAATGTTGATTTTTAAAATGTCAGTTTTTAATGTCTTGCAGTCTACGAGTCTGGTTGTGAGTCTGAGACAACCTTTCAGTTAAAATCTCAAAGGCTCCAATTCTCCTATGGTGACCCTTTATCTGGGGTTCTAATTAATTATCTGCATTAGTCTAAGGGAAGAGCCTTGGGGTATTGTGGTGGTGTAGGGCAGTGGTGTCCAATTCAGACAGAAACAAGGGCCGTTAAATCATGCATAAGGATCCCCACGTCCTGACTTAAAATGTAGTATTATTTGTGTTTTATTGTATTTATATTTATTTTGTTAAAAATTTCCTGATTACACTTGAATCTGCTGCACTTCAGAGTGTTGGTGGGCCGTATGCAACCTGCAGGCAAGTGTATTTGGCGCCTCTGGTGTAGGGGATCAAGTCCTGGCCTTAAGGTCCAGAAGACCTGAGTCTCAGTTACCAGCTGTGTGACTTTGGGCAAGTCACTTCAGCTCTATCAGCATCAGTATTCTCATCTGTAAAATGGGGATAATAATAGCACCTACCTCCAGGTTGGATTTGAGGATCAAATGAGAGGACATATGTAAAGTATTTTACAGATCTTAAAAGTCCTATACAAATGCTAGTTAGCATCATCATTTAATGATGAAGGGAGAGAAGTGTTCTCTGATAAACATGTGAACCAGGAGGACTGACAGAGTAACAGTTGGAACCAAAACTTCCTTTCTCCTGCAAAAAGTTGGACCAATGAAGGAAGAAAGAGCGGATTAGCTCCCCTGATTGTGTTTCTGGTAGCTCATTTGTTAATAAAGGCAATGAGCAGAAAAGTAGAAGTGAGGGAAGCATAGAAAAGTTTCTTATTTCTTCAACTTTATTTCTTCCTTTTTGAGAAAAGTAAGGGAGAAATCCCTCTTTGGAAATAGCAGGATGATTCTCAGTGAGAGGGGAGGGAGTGAGAGAAATCAGAACTTAGAACTTTGAAAAACGAATGTTAAAAATTGTTTTTACATGTAATTGGGGGAAAATAATAAATAATTTTAAAAAGAAACAGTGGAATGAGAGAGGTTGGAAATGCTGCTGAATATACTTTTTTTCCTTAGGTATCTAAATATCATGCTTTTACCTGTTTAATTTAGGTAAGGGCATTCTTATCTTTGCTGTTATGATCTAGTTTTGTGTTGAGGGAATGGAGGAGAAAGATGACTCTTAAAATAATCACCCTTATGCTCAGTCTATATATAGGCAGGGATTTTAGGTGCTCAAGATGGGGTATCTAGAAAACCACTTTATAGCTAGTAATGAATGATGTCTCACTAGCGATGAATGACAAGCTATGTTAGCAACTGGTCATTTGTTATTGTTGCCGGTTATAATTCTACTTCAGTGCTCCTCTCATGCCTCATCTTGTCACGGTGGGGATGCTGGGTTCTTGAAAGGGAATGAAAGTGGAGTGGAAACCCTGGTGACTGCAGTGATGCTGAAAAGGCTTTGGAGCTCATGCCCAGTGATGACCCGTGTGCCCTTCAGAGGAACTTTTTCAAACTTAGCTAGAAATTGTCATCCCAGATGACTAACTCCCAGCTCGTGCCTTTTTCTTTTTTAGCTACGACAGCCCATGAAGGAGCGGTATAGAGGAATATGACCCTCCACACTGATGAAATACTGGTTCTTTGAAATACCAGAGTATTTAGTTTGGGTCAGTCATGACAAAAAAGTAAAATATATGCTTAGAAATAACACATCAAGCAGAGAAGATAAGGGAATAACTAATAAGATACTATGCAGATTTATCTGTTGACATTAAATTAGGAGGGATAGCTTGCATGTCAGATGAACAGGTCAGAATAGGGGTGGCTAGGTGGTGCAGTGAATAGAGCACCGGCCCTGGAGTCAGGAGGACTGGAGTTCAAATCTGGTCTCAGACACTTAACACTTACTAGCCATGTGACCTTGGGCAAGTCACTTAACCCCAATTGCCCTGCCCTCCCTCTCAAAAAAAAAAAAGGATCAGAATTTTTTTTAAAACTGATGGCAAAATTTGCCACTAAATCTAACCAGACAAAATGTAATAGGAATAAGTGTAAAATATTAAACTTGGAATCAAAAAATCAAGTTGTGGGATGCCCCACTAGGTGGTAGCTCATCCAAAGAGGATATGAGGATTTTGGTGGAACCAAAGAAGGTATTTTGATTCAGGGTCCCTCTGACTGGAGAGCAGAGCCGTGAGCTCTCTTCCCACGTTAGACTGTAGGTTCTTTGAGGGCAGGGATGGTTATTTTGTTTGTTTTTTAATTTGTATTTGTGTCTCTTGGCACTGGGTCTGGCATTTAGAAGGTACTTAATAAATGTTTGGGTCCGCTAGATGGTGCAGTGGATAGAGTGCCAGGCCTGGAGTCAGGAGGACTCCTTTTCCCAAGTTCAAATCCAGCCTCAGACTAGCTAGGTGTGTGACCCTGGGCAAGTCACTTAATCCTGTTTGCCTCAGTCCCCCCATCTGTAAAATGAACTGGAGAAAGAAATGGCAAACTGCTCCAGTACCTTTGCCTAGAAAACTCCAAATGGGGTTACAAAGCTTCGGACAGCATTGTAAACTTTTGTTTATTTTTAGTTTACATCATTCATTTCCATGAGATTTTGAGTTACAAATTTTCTCCCCATCTTTCCGCTACCCACCACCCCAAAACAGCAATCCCATTGTATACCCCCTCCCCCAATCTTCTCTCTTCTATATCCTCCCCCATCACCCCTCTGACTTTCTGGTAGAGCAAGATGGATTTCTCTACCCCAGTACCTGTATATCTTATTTCCCAGTTGTATGGAAATAATAATAATTGATAATAATATATATATATATATATGTATATACACATATATTTTTAACATTTGATTTTAGAACTTTAAATTCTAGATTCTTTCCCTTCCTTGTTACCCACCCCCACTGGAAAGACAAGCAATTCAATACAGGCCGTACATGTGTAGTTACGCAGAACATCTCCACAATGGACATATTGTGAAAGACTGACTATATTTCCCTCCTTCCTAATCCTCCCCCCACTTGTTCTATTCTCTACTTTGTCCCCAGACAGAATTGTAAATAACTTAACAACAACAATAAATGTTTATTATCTTAAAATTGACTATAGAGCTCAGGTCTACATCTGGAATATTCTATTCAAGGTTGAAAGGTATTGATGAGTTATAAGAGTGACCAGAGGTGAGCAACCAGAATGATGAAGAGCCTCAAGGTCATGCCATATGAAGTTTGGATGAAAAAGCTAAGGAATTTTAACCCCAAGAAGAGAAGCTTTGGCAGACACATAATTGTCAGCAAGTATTTGAAGTACTGTCACATGGAAGAGATTAGATTTGTTCTTTTTGGCCCTAGAGGATGGAACCAGGAGCCAAAGGTGGAGTTTTAATATAAAGAAACCCAACAGAGTCATCCCAAAGTAGAAAGGACTGCCTCTGGCAGTTGCAAGTTTTTAGTTAATGGAGGTCTCCAAGCCAAGGCTAAGTGAAGACAAGTTGATAATATAGTAGCAGAAACTTTTGTTTGGGTCTGGGCTCAAATGGATGGCCTCTGAGGTCCCGTCCAACTCTGAGATTCCATGACACATATTTGAAACTGTAAATAGTTGCAAAATGCTTATTCAGTCTTTTGATTTATAATTAAGTGCACATTGTTGTTGTTGTTGAGTCATATCAGATTCTTGGTGACCACCATGGGCCTTCTGTCCTCCACTATCTTTTGAAGAATGTCCAAGCTCATGTTCTTTGTTTCCATGATATTATCCATCCATCTCATCTCCTGCTGTCCCCTTTTCCTTTTGCCTTCAATCTTTCCCAACATCAGGGTCTTTTCCATTGAGTCTTTACCCCTCATGTGGCCATGTTCTTTAAGCTTCAGCTTCAGAATTCACCTTCCAGTGAATAGACTTAATTTCTGTGCCTTGTGATTTTCAAAACTAAAGTTGGGCCTGTATGTAGAGAAAAGGGGGAAAGAAAACTTAATGAAGATAGAATGATAGAATGTCAGAACTAGAAGGTGCCTTGAATATCACTTAAATTGAGTTAAGGAAACTGAGGGCCAGCGAGGGCAAAGTGACTTGTTAGTGGCGTTCGTCAGCAGTGGAGCCATTGTCTGTGTATAATTGCAATCAGGTTGGTTTCTGATATTATAGTCCATTACTTGCATTTAGGGAAACTGGTCGCTCCAGAAATCAGGGAAGGTCAGGGAGCCCAGAACCCAACACTCATGACTTCATTCTCATTGTTCATGGCTTGTTTCTCTCTTCCAGATGAAGTTTTTTTGTGTGTTTATCCAGTGACACTGGTCTGCTGGCAGCTTCACAGACAAGACAATCCATCTATCTCTTGGTTCCTGGCATTTTCTCTCGCTGTCTCCCATGCCTGGAACATTCTCCCTCCTCTGCTCTAACCACTGACCTCCATCATTGCTTTTAAGTCCCAACTAAAATCCTACTTTCTACAGGAAGCCTTCCCCAATCCTTCTTAATTCCAGTGCCTTCCCTCTGTTAATTATTTCTTATTTATCCTGTACGTAATTTGCTTTGTATATATTTATTTGCTCTTGTCTCTTCCATTAGATGGTAAGCTCCTTGAAGGCAGAAACTATCCTTTTGCCTCTTTTTGTATTCCCAGGTTTTAGCACAGTGCCTGTCACTTAATAAATGTTGATTGATTGATAAAATAATCTATTCTCTAATACTTCAAAAATCTGTGACCTCACAGGTGTGGGTCCTCCTGTTGGCACAAATCATCACACACACACACACACACACACACACACACACACACACACACACACACACACACACATATACACACCCTATAATTTTGAGAGCTACTGAGTCTCTCAGTTTTGTCAGGCTCATCCTCTAATAACAAATGTGCCAGTCTGGTATTTCCAGAGCTATGCAAGAGCCTTTGAGAACCCCGGCAACATGGCGCCAGGGAAAGAGTGCCGTATCTGTTGTCAGACACTCTGGATCTGATTCCTGGCTCTGCCACTTTTTACTTTAATCACCCTGGGGCAAGTCACTTACCTTCTCTGTATCTCAGTTTCCCCATCTGTAAAATAAAGGAGTGGGACCAGATGGCTTCTAAGGGGCCTTCCAGTGCTAAATCTATGATCCATATGTGGGGAAGCACATTTAAAAAACAAACTCTTTTTTTGTTCCTCCAGAAATATCAGAAATAATATTTTCCATCAAAGCCCTTTCCAGACTCCTGGAAAAAAGCCACTTGGAAAGGAAGATGGAGGACAAAAAAAGTCTTTCATTAGGTGATTAGATTAAAGGGCAGTTTGCTGTCTTTGTGCCCTGCAGGGTTTAGTCTAGAGCCCAACTCTGGGTAGTGCCATCTTCCCTCAGAGGGAGGTTCTGTCTCGCAGCCTCTTTTGTCTGCTGTTCAATTTAGATTCTTGATATAAATCTCTGGTAGGGATATCAAGATTCCTCCAAAGGAGTGGTCCAGAAAGAATGGAAGTGTGACGTGGTTGTTCAATTCTGGAATGTCCACCTAGGATTTTTTTTTAAATTTTCCTTGTTGAAGATTCCTATAAATGTTACCTGAAACTTTCTTACAGCAGAGGCTCTACTGGTTTAAACATCTCTCCCTCCAAGCTAGAGATGGCTTGGCTATAGAATAAGGTATATATAGAGTAAAGTAAATTCATCTGTTTCTGAGAGACTGGCGACTGAAATGAAGAGTGTAGTATCAGCATTAACATTTTTTTCTTCAACATAGGAATCCTTTAGCTGAGGTGGATAGATAGTAGGGGGGTCCATGAATTTGGATGGGAAAAATGTTACATCTCTCTTTCCACTAACCTCTAACCACTAAGAAATTTAGCTTTTCTTTTAGTTATTAATGTAGGCAACAAGCCTGATTCTGAGAAGGGCTATATAAGCTTCACCAGACTGCCAAAGGGGGACCATGATACCACAAAGGCTAAGAGCCCTGATATAAAAGCTCTATACCAAAATGCAGCATTAAACTGTGATTTCAGTGGAAGTGATGGAAGGAAGGAGTGGAGAGTGGTTAAGGAGGAAAGAAAAGAAAGAGGGAGAGGTAGATAGAGTGATGGAGTGATAGAGTGATAGAGAAAGATATGTAGATAGAGATGGGTAGATAGGTAAAAAGATAGAAATAAGTAAGAAACCTTTATTAAGCACCGAGCCCTGTGCCAAAAACTAGGGATACAAAGAAAGGCAAAAGTTTTCACTCTGAGGCCTTCAAGGAGCTCAGAGTGTAGGGGGAGACAGCAGAGGGAGGATACTAGCATTAAGAATAACTGGGGAAAGCTTGGAGAAGGTGGGATTTTAACTGAGATTGGACAGAAGCCAGAGGAGGAGGGGGAGAAATCCAAAAGCTAGTGATAATTCATGGAGTCAGGAGGTGAGGTGTCTTGTGCAAGGTGGGCAGGTTAGTACATCAGTAGAGAGGGAGGAAAAGACAGGGAGAGGGAAGAGAGGTAGAGGGAGAAGGAAATTTGTGTGTATGTATACATATATACACACACATATATATATGTAATAAATTATATGTGTATATATAACATACCTATTCAACTTAATTTAGCACTCACTTCTTAAATACCTACTATGCGATAGAAATGGTATTAGGCACTGGAGATAGGCATAAATTAAATGATCCCTCCCTTTAAAAAGCTTACGCTCTAGTATAGTGGGAGGAAAGAAGACAACATGTACATAAAGATATATTCAAAAATCCAAATACAGTAAATATTTGGAGAGGGGATAGGAGAGCACTTGGGGCTGGGCAAATCAGGAAAGGCTTCATATAGAAAGTGACAACTGAGCCATTTCCTTGACGGAAAGTAGAGATTCTCCAAGGCACAGATGAGAAGGACTGCGGTGTAGTCTAGGTAAAGTACAGTTTGGAAGCAGACAATGAGATGTCATGTATAGGAGACAGTAAGTAGGGCAATTTGGCTGAAAAGTAGTGGGTATGTTTGATCCTTTGGGGAAAAATAGATTGGAACTAGATTATAAAGGGCTTTGCATTCCAGATAGAGGATTTTGTACTTTGTCCTGTGGGCAATAGAGAGCCACTGAAGTGATTAAGAAAGTGATATCAATGAACAAGCATTTCTTAAATGTTATCTATTTGCCCCCATACTCTATAGGCTCCAGGAATACCCAAAAAAAAAAAAGTGCAACAATTTATATGATGTAACTTCAGCAGAAAGAGAGTAGCAGCCTGGAGGTGGAAGGGGTCAGGAAAGGTCTCATACAGTACAGGGAGCATTTGAGCTGAGCTTTGAAGGAAATTAGGGATTCTAAGAGGCAGAAAGGAAACAAGGGTGCATTCCAAGAATGCGGGAAGAGGGCAGGCTAGGCAAAGGCATAGATAAAAATATCAGTGTGTTACAGTATGTAGGCTGATTTGGAAGGACAATGTAGGTCGGACCTTATAGGTTGTAAATGGCTTGGAATGCCAAGCAGAAGAGTTTGGAGATACAGTCAGACTTATGCTTTTTAAAGTCTACTTTTTTTTAAAATTAAAGTCTATATTATACATTTGTTTCAAATATTTTGTTGGTTCAATACTGTCCGACTCTTTGTGACCCCATTTGGGGTTTTCTTGGAGAAGATATTGAAGTAGTTTACCAATTCCTTCTCCAGCTCATTTTACAGGTGAGGAAACTGAGGCAAAGAGGGTGAAGTGCCTTGCCCAGGGTCACACAGCTAGTAAGTGTCTGATCCAGATCTGAACTCAGGCCTTTCTGATTCCAGGCCCAGTGCTTTATCCACCACAGCACCGAGCTGCTCTGTGTTTCAAACATGCGCACCTAAAACATAGCGCGTATCTTACGTGCAGACACATCACACTTGTTTTAGATTTTTGTGCTCAAGACAAATATAATTTCAGCATGGACACAGTCAGTGCGTTAGCTAGAAAACAGCAGGGGCGGCTAAGCAGCGCGGGGAACGGAGCACCGTCCTGTGCTGGCGGTCAGGAGGACCAGAGTTCAAATCCCGCCTCAGACGCCCAACACGAAAAACTAGCTGCGTGACCTTGGGCAAGGCTCTTAACCCCAACTGTCCTACCTTCCCCCTCCAAAAAAATAAAAAGCAAAAAGAAAACGGCAAAAGTTTAAAAGAAAAGTGTTGATACAGCGAACCTGTGGAAAATAAGAGGCTAGGTTCTCACGACCACCAACATCTGTAGTTGGGTTTTTTTTGCTGAAAATACACTTTTCTGCATACAATTCTTTATGACAAAACGTTAGTTCTGACAATATGCACTTTTCCTAAGACAGCAACCATGAAATAAACTACAAAGTTTATTTTGTACACAAAATAAAAATGGTTAACATGTAAAACTTTTTTTCTCACTAATAATTCCTTAGAATTCTGTGACCTTTTGTGCTAACATCTCAATAATAATTTTAAAAAATCATTGATTTCAGCTAATAACTCATTATTCATAACACATGAAATCTACAGTGCCATAAATACTCTACAAAAAATAAAATTCTCAAAACAAAAACATTTTTAACCTGAATCTTGCCTTCCACGGCGTCTGATGGCTGTGTGAGGGCGTCGTACCTACTGTATCCTTTTTTCTGTCAACCTCTCTGCCTTGACTGCTCTCTGACAGTCAAAGGAGAGGTTGTTGGGACTTCAGCTTCTGCTGTCTGAAGACGTGGAGGGGTCGGCATCACCTCCAACACTGTCCTTCGCAGGTGCTGGATGCTTTGGAAATAGTCAAAGACGCACCAACTCTGAGTAATCTGTCAGCCACATCTGCTTTTCTGCCACGGTTTGAGATCCTGAAGTGTTTCCTGAAGTGGCTGCAGGACGTTTCAGCACAAAGTTGATCTAACACCTTTATTTTCCCACCAAGCCACGTCATTGACTTTGCATGCTTGGGCTTAGATCCAAAGGACTTGTTCTGCACTTTGGGGGCGTAATTGCAGCACACAATTTGAGTTTTAAAGATCAGTAATGAGAATATGCAAGGAATGCACAGGGGCTCTTTACGACGGTGGTGTCATGGTTCTCAGAATGGACCAAAATGACATCACTGTGCTAGAGTCAAGTTTCAATATGCCCAATTGTGACTGATCAGACCAATATGAACTTGGAAGGCTTTACCCCATGTTGGGCACAAATATTATGTGTGGACGTTTGGGGTGGATTCTCAAAATTTGCGCATCCTGTGTTTCCTTTGAGCTGTTTCAATTCTGCTTTGCTCATAGAGCACAGCACCTTGTCTGATGTGGGCATGCCATGCTGAGCAGTCCTGTGCCATTGTCTACCATGTCACACAATCAATTCCAAAGTTCTTCAGAGAGATCTTGAGAATGTCCCTGTGTCACTTCTTCTGACCACCATGTGCATGCTTGCCCTGTGTGAGTTCTCCATAAAATAGTCTTTTTGGCAAATGTAATAAGGCCAGTGAAGCACCTGGTAGGACACCAGCTGCTCTACAACCTGTACCCATCCAGTTTCTCTTTTTTTTCCCCTCTATTGTACATACGCATGGATGTGCATAGTTGCTGGTTCAAAAGTGAATATGAAATTACTCATAAAAATCATGGGAATGCTCACAGTAAAAAAAAGTTAAACATCGAGGATTCCCTGTACCCACATGGTTTTTAGTGGGCATCATCTGAAAAGTTTGGTGTGTTGAGACCTTAGACCTGGGGCTCAGAGTTCTGGGAAATAAGAGATGTGATGTTTATGTGAAATGTCATCGTTCCTGGGGTGCGCCTTGTTCCTTTGCAGGTGATTCTTCTCATCCCCTCCATTTGGACCAATTTATTCTCCTTCCTCTTTTACAACCTTGCCTGTTTCCTATCTTCTCTTATGTGTCTATCTTCTTCTATGAAGAATGGGCACTTTGTGGTAGTTCAGCCTTGGCTGTGGATTTGGGGGCAAGCTTATTTCAAGCACCATCTAGCTCCTCCTGCCCATGTATGCTAAAACCATCTGTCGCTGATATAGCAATTCCTATAAACAACAATTTGGTTCCTTTAATCATGGTTTTAAGACCCAAGTTAATTGATATGAGGTTGTCCCTAATTAGTGAAAATGCCTGTTACAGAAAGATGATACATGAACTGCAGTTCACAGGAGACACACTGTGCAAAGCCTTCTCATCAGACAAATTACATACCTCCAGCACAGCCCAGGAAAGCAGTGGGCTGGGGACGCCTGGTCCAAGTGCTGACAGTGTTGAGAAGATGCCATTATTGGAGTCCCAGAATATAAATTAGAGCCAGAATCTGATGCAGATCTTATATTTAGTATTAGATCTTCAACATTTAAAGTTTCTATGAGAAGAGTGTGGGAGGTGAAGAGAGAAAGCACACAGGAGCCAATTGAACCATTTTGGTTATCCTTACAAAAGAGTTCATATGTTTGGCATTTGATTTATTATTTCTGGAGAAAAGCTTTTTAATGTGTGGTTTCTTCCCAGAACCAACTTGATTGAATTGATTGTGCTAATCTAGAGGGTGGTGTGTAGATTAATTGGCAAGAACATATTCATTTAAATATCAATCAACATTGCAGGGGAAGGAAAAAATGACCTAAGTGGTGTAAGTTTATTTTACTGCTGCCTTTGAGGTATTTTAAGAAAATGTACTCCAAGCAAGATTATATAAATACATCTTCCACTGAAGTCCTCCTCAATGCCTCATCATAGCATGGAGGTGACCCTGGGCTCTCCAAAGCTCCAATAGAGGAGTCCAAGGGACCTCTGGCAGGTCTCTCCAAAATGAAAAGCCTTTGAATGCAGCATTTGCTGCATGTGCATGTAGAAATGTATGTTGCACTTGATAGTACTTACTACATGCACATGTAGAGATGTATGTTGTCCATGACAGTATTTTACACAGTGATGAGATTGAGCTTTTTTAACAAACACAACAGAACTTGGAAACAAACTACCTTAGGGTATTTTGGACTCAACTCATTTCTAGAGCTTCTCTGAGGGAATTATTTTTAGATTGTGTGGCAAGGATTTTAGAACACCCTTAATGGTGGTAAATCATGCTTGAAGAGTTCTTTTGCTTTTTGGGGGGGCTGGGAGGAGAGGCAATCAGGGTTAAGTGAGTTGCCCAGGGTCGCCCAGTCTAGTAAGCATCAAGAGTCTGGGGCCAGGTTTGAACTCAGGTCCTCCTATTTCATCTGCTTTTTGGAAAGAGCCAAAAGCCACCCAGAGCCAAATGGACCCAGCCTCCTGTGCATTTATTTCCCATTGTGACTTGCTGTTATTTCCTGCTATTCTCTCCAACTCCCAGCTTTATAATTTCCTGCTTCTAATATTCAAACCAGAGAACCTAGCTTGTGAACATTTTATGTAAAATGAGTGAATAAAGGCATGGGAATCTGGAGGAGAGAAAACAGCAGGACATGATAAGTGTTGAGTTTATAAAGAGTTGTCAAATGGAAGAAAGATTAGGTTTGTTCTGCTAGTCCTAGAGGGCAGAATTAAGAGCAAAAGGCAGAAGCCAAAAAGAGGGAAAATGTAGTCGAGATGTTAGGAAAACGTTCCTAATCATCAGAGCTATAATGGACTGACTGGGGAAGTAGTGAGTTTTCTTTTCCTTGTGGTCTTCAACCAATTGTTGGTTATGTTATAAAGGGGAATCATTTTTCAGGTATAGGTTGGACTAATGGTCTCTGAGTTACCTTCCAATTCTGACATTTTGCGATAGTAACTGTGATTGTAACTCTCCACTCTCAAAGAGGAAGTAGTGACATCAGCATGCTCCTTTGTTCTAAGTGGATGATGAATCAATAGTGACCGACTGCTGTAAGACTCCAACTTAAAATGAAGAGTTTTCAGAGCACTCCATTATACATTATTAACTCATGGGGCATTCGTCATGGTTATGTCACAGCCAAAGCATAAATTTTAAGTTTAGAGCTAAATAATTCACTGCCAAATCCAGAAACAAGAAATAACTTATTTTACTTGTGATTTCTGCTAGAAAACTAGAGAGCTTTTCTCAACTTTATAGGATAATAATGATACTTGACATTATAATTATACATATCATAGCTGAATATTCTATTGTATCAAATACAGAATTGAAGTCAGCCCAAACTGTTTGGTTGGTTGTTTTTCCTCCTTGAACTGGAACTAAATTTTATTTTATGTTGATGTTACTACTGCCACTTAATGTTTGTTTGTAATTGTATAATAACAATAATAAAGATAATAGCTTATATTTACTGCAGTAACAGTTCTCCGATGGGCACCTTCCAGATGGCATGTGAGGCACAAAGCAGGAAACACAGTTCTTTCGTCCATGATCCTGATACAAAGCATTCTGCTTAGCTTAATGAGTATGTAGAGATTTTATACATTTCCTACTTCCCTTTTATAAGCCTGAGTGGGAAGGTTGTATAATTGGGTCAGATGGGTGGATGGGAATCCACTTCTCATTTCCAGTTAGGAAGACTCTTTGTGCACTTACTCTTTTCACATTTGTCTTATTAGTGCTGGCCTTAGCCTAGCCCTGTGTGCTCAGGATCGTGCATGCCCGCCATGCTAATGACCAGGGTTTGTTGTAAGCACTGTTGGCTCAGGGGCCATTCAGCTGATCTGATGTTTTCAATGTTTTCCCACATCAGTGCTCCTTTAGAATGGGGATTCCTAATGGGTAGAGAGCCGATCTAATCATGTCTGTGTCAGGGAAATGCAGTAAAATGTACAGCCATGATTAAAGAAAGAAAACTAATCAGGTTTTGTGTGTGTGTGTGTTTTTTTAAGTGGGGTTGACAGGGATTCAGACTTGGGGGACGAGAGGAAGTAGGTTATTTCTCTCCATGCCTACCTGCTATTATCAGGTTTGGGAAGAAACGTAGACAAAGACCTTGTAATAGGGCTCCTTTGCATTTTAAAACACAGTTTAATATTCACAGCAGATCAACCAGAAAACACTTAGGGATGATTTACTCTCCCAACCCAGGCTATAAGCTCTTTGAGATCAGGAACCCTATTTTATGTTTCTTTGTTAAATATGATGTTGAATACATAATATTCAGCTACTAAATACTTGCTTTCACAAATTACTCATTTTTCTTTTTCCTCAAGCATCATTTTTATCATATCACCTCACAGAACCTATCATATCACCAGAATTGCTCCCTGATGCTTATTATGTAGAAACTAAACTTTGGCTGGTTTACAAGGCCTTCCATAATCGGACCTTACCCTGCTGGTCCAGCCCTATTTCCCATCACTGTCTAGCAGCATTCCTCTGGTCCAAAGATTATTGTCTCTCTCTGTCTCCTGAATAGACCACCCTCATTCTCAGCTTTGTTCAGGCTGACAGTTACTTCACCTTCTTCCTTTCCTCTCCCTCCCACAAATGCCTTACTATTCAAATCCTCCCCATTCTTCAAGGCCCCATCATGTGTTCTTCACCACCAACTGCAACTGGCATTGTTCTCTTCCCTATCAGAATACATAGTCAGAGAATCATAGATTACCTGGAGGAAGGGACTTTCATATCCCAGCCTGTGCCTGAACAGGAATCTTTGGTAAGACATACCTACCTAACAGATGAGACACCTAATTCTACTTTTAAGTAGCTTTGATTATTTGGAAGTTTTCCTTCCTCTGGTAAATTTTTTCCTTACTTTTGGTAGGTAGTGGTTACAACTTTTCCACACCTGGTTTGACTATCTTCCTTTTTCTCCCCCAGACACTGTAAAGGTCTAACCCTTTCCCATACATTAGTATTTTAATCACTTAGACAGCTCTCACTTCCCCAACCCATCTCCCTCCATCCCCAATGCCCCAGTTTTTCTTCTGCAGATTAAACATTCTCCTTTCCTTCAAACAATCATAGCATTATAAAGATGTCTCTCCCATCTACTTAGCCAACCCTAGTCTCTCTCCCAAATTCATCTTGAATCTTCAGACTGACTTTTAGACATCTCAAAGTGGATGTCCTGTAGATGTCTCAAACTCAATATGCCCAAAACAAAACTCACTCTCTTTCCCCCAAAACGTTTCCCTCTTCCTAACTCCCCTCTTATGGTCAAGGTAATATATACCATGCTCCCAGTCACCCAAGTTTGCACCCCGAGTGCTATGCTTAGAAGCTCACTCTCATTCTCCACATCCATTCAGTTATTGTTTCTACCTCCATAACATCTCTTATGTAGCCCTAACCCTAACTCTTCTCTTCTCTGACACTGCTATGACCCTGGTGCCTCATATCTTCTGGTTGGTCTTCCTACCTCAAGTCTCTCCCCACTCCACCACATCCACAAGTCAGCTATCAAACTGATCTTCCTAAAGTATGGGTCTGACCATCTCATCCACCTATTCAATTAGCTCCAAGCGTTTTCTATTACCTCCAGGATTAAATATAATATCTTCTAGTTGTCTTTTAAGGTCCTTCATATCCTGATCCCTTCTAACCTTCCCAGTCTTCTGACCCCTTCCATGTGCACTAGGATCCACTCACACTTGTCTCTTTGGGTGTTCCTTCAGTTGGGCACTTCATCTCCCAGCTCCATGCATTTTCACTGACTGTTGCCCATACTTGGAACACTCTCCTTCTTCATCTGTGCCTCTGGCTTCCCTGGCTTCCTTTGGGTCTCAGCTAAAATCTCACTTTCTTCAAGAAGCCTTCCAAAGACCTGCTTAACCTCAATGCCATTCCTCTCTAGATTATCCCCATTTTGTGCTGTTTAGCTTGTTTGTGCAGAATTATTTTCATATTCCCGCCCCCCCTCCATTAGACTTTGAGTGCCTTGAGAGCAGGGATTATTTTTTTAGCCTTTCTTTGTACCCCCAGAGTTTAGCAACTGTGCCTGGTACATAATAGGTGCTTAACAAATATTAGTTAACTGTCTGGTCCTCCTCCAGTTTAATCAATATCCTTCCTAAATTGTGACTCTCAAAATCCAATGAGATTCTCACTTCTCTCATTCTGGACCTTCTACCTATCCTAAAAAAGACCAAGATCACATAAGCTTTTATGCTGACATGATATACTCATATGACTTTTTGATCCTCTAAACCCCATCCCCCTGCAAATAATTTTCTCCCAAATTACTGTCATCATACATTCTTTGTTCTCTTAGTTGATTCCTTAAGCCTAAAGGTTTATAAATCAATCCTTATTGGCTCTCCCCTTCTTGGATTGTACCCATTGTTCAGTCCTATTGAATTCCCATTGGATCCTGCCTTTGTCATCCAAAATGATGGCCAGCTTTCCAAGCTTTGTGTCATCTGCAAATTTGCTCTTTCATCCAAATCACTGATAAAAATTAGGACTAGCACAGGGCCAAGACAGATTCTCAAATCTCTTCCAATGTAGATGCCTCCCTCCAGGTTGATGTTAATCAGTTTATGATTTGGACCCAGTCACCCAACCAGTTCTGAATCCATTTACATGGACTGTCATCTTACATGCCTCCATTTGTCCCCATGGATAACATGAGAGACTTTACCAAACACTTTGGTGAAATTCCATTGTATCCCCTTGCTTTACCAACCTAGTGCCTGTCAAAAAGGCAAATGAGATTAGTTGGATGTGATTCATTCTTTGTGAGGCCATTCTGGCTCTTGATTGCCACTGTTCCTTCTAAATGCTTAGAAACTGTCTTGGATAACATGTTCTTGAATTTTCCAAGAATTAAAGCCAAACTCACCCGCCAAACTCCAGTGCCTTAGCACAGTGCCTGGCACACAGTTAGCAATTAATAAATGGTTACTGAGGGGGCAGCTAGGTGTTGCAGCGAATAGAGCACCCGCCCTGGAGTCAGAAGGACCTGAGTTCAAATCCAGCCTCAGACACTTAACACTTACTAGCTGTGTGACCTTGGGCAAGTCACTTAACCCCAATTGCCCCTCCAAAAAAGCAAAATAAAAAAAATAAATGGTTATTGATTGATTATGTAGATCACAGTTTGAAGACTTCCCCATTCTCCCTTTTTGGAAAATTGGGACTTTTGCCTTCCTCCATTTCTGAGGCACCTCTCATATTGTAGGTTTTGGAAGCTCATAATTAGTGACTAAAATGCATACTATAGCTCTCAGCTCTTTCAGAACCTTTCTGTATTTAGGGAAGGGGAAGGGAATACGTCTTTATTAAGTGCTTACTATGTGCAGGGAGTGTGCTAAGTGCTTTGCAAATATTATTTCCTTAGATTCTCAGGAACTCTGGGAGGTAGATGCTGTTATTATCCCCATCTTACAGTTGAGGAAACTGAGGAAAACAGATTAAGTGATTTCCCAAGGAAAGGAAGTATCTAAGGCTAGATTGGACTCAGGTCTTCCTGACTGCAGGCCCAACATTCTATTTACTGTAATACCTAGCTGCTCTAGGTGAGGATAGTCTTTAGATAGGAGATATAGGCTGTTATTGAGACAATATTTAAAGTTTTCCAGCAGAGTAGACTGTGCCAGAGCTCATGTTCTGCTAGTATAGCCTTGGAGAGTCCAGGATCACCCTGCATTATGATGATGCACTGGAAAGTCCAAAGTCTGGTAAAATCTATGAGGCTGAATATTCTTAGATTAGGATTTCTAGATTACCTTGTTTATTCCACACACTTTGTGGAACAAAGTGCATAGACATATGAGACCATAGCTTCTATTGCTGGCTCTCTTTGTGGATACTGTTTCTTATGCAGCTTTGATATGCTTTTTTTTTTTTAATGTTAAATCAACTCTTACATGTGGTATTTGGCTTGGCAGATAAGTGAGACAATTGTTTCCTTCCTTTCCCCCCACATTTTCCCTTTAAAAGAGTCATTTTGATTGGGTTTAAAAGACTAAAAGAAAATGTAGTTTTTCTGATGCTCATAAGATGTACGCTGTCCCTAGCTAAGAGTCCTTCACTCTAGCAGTTTAAACCTTAGTCTAAATTTATTATTTTCAGATCTCATCTGAAAAGAATGTTTAGTCTTTTCAGATACCATCACCTTAGCCTGGTGTGTACTTCTCAGATTTTCGTTTCTCTTCATCTCCCTGTCTTCTACTAGCTGCACTAAGAAAAATACTGTTTTTGCCCCTATGAGTTTCATTTTGTCGGGTTTGGGTTTTTTGGCCTAGGACTTCATTTGTTTTTGGGTTTTTGTTTTTGTTTTTGTTTTTTTTGGAGCGGGGAAAGGACAGCAGTTGGGGTTAAGTGATTTGCTCAAGGTCACATAGCTAGTAAGTATGTCCAGTGTCTGCGGCTGGATCTGAACTCAAGTCTTCTTGACTTCGGGGCGGTGCTCTATTCACTGTGACACCTAGCTGCCCCTAAACACCTACTATGTGAAAGGCATTGGGCCAGGTGTTAGAAATAGGAAGACAAAAAGAAACATTCAACTCAGGGTGGGCAGGATAGTGGGCCAGGTAACAACAAACAAATGCGCAGATAAGAAGATACGCAGTTTTTCAAAGTAATTTTAAGAGAACAACTTATGGTTGTTGAGGGGGGGAAAACATGAAAAAAGTGGAGGTGGAGCATTTGGGCTTTGCTTTGAAGGAAGCCAGGGATTACATGAGGCACTGAAGAGGAGGGGAAGCATTCTAGACCTCAGGGCTGGCTGATTAGTTGTCCTTCATTCTGGAAGAGGATCAAAATGACATCACTATGCTAGAGTCAACATATAGTATATTTCAACTGTGACTGGTCAGACCAATACTATTTCAAAATGCTCTACCACAGGGTGGGCACAAATAGTTCATGTGAACATTTGGGGTGGATTCTTTAAATTTTCACATCTTGCTTTTCTTCTGAGCTACTTCAATTCTACTTTGCTCAAAGAGCCTTTGATGTGGGCACACCATGCTGGATGGTGCTTTGCCAGCATCTACCATGTCACCCAATCAATTCCAAAGACCCCAGCAACTATGCAATTATATTTGCAAATTATATTTACACTTATATGTGTGGGATTCACTGAGTCAATCAGTCATCCCCATCCCAACTTGAAGAAACTTCCAAACTATTCTACCTTAATACTTTTATCAGGTGAGAACACCTCTTATTGAAGCAACCAACTGATTAATTGGTTGATTAATTGCCTTTGATTAAAAGCATTTAACTAATATATGCCTACATGTTGTGTCTTACGTGGCTTCTATAAAATAGCAAACCAAGTTGGAACTCAGCATTGGAGCATCTAAGAGACTAGAGGAGAGATCAGTTCAAGCTAAGCTTGAAAGTAGGAATCACTTTGTAGGAGAAGAGAGACAGAATCTCTTTCTCCCCTCCCCCTAATTTCAGAGGGTCAGGGGATTTGATATTCTCATCAGCATCCTAGGAACAGCAACATGACTGGCAGCAAAGGTGATTGAGAGCCAAGAACAAACTTGACACACCAAAGAAATGTAGCTTTTAGAACTCTACAAAGGGCCCAGCGGAAAGTTACATCCTACCTAAGGGGAATTTTGTGAAGACCTTATAGAGAGGAGAAAAGGACTTTGAGGATTTGTAAGTTACTCCCTTTGCCCCAATGACCTTCCTTTCCCCTGAACTTTGTGTATACTTGTAAATGTGCCCCTAGTTGGGGGTAGGAGGAGGGAGTGTATTATACTTTATATTATACTTTATATTATACTTTATATATATGTATATATATATATATATAATTTTAAATATATATTTATATAATATATACTTTCTATACTATTCTTACTATACCAACTAAGTAAATGCCCCTTTTAAAAAGCTAATTAAGTCTGGCTGAGTAGTTTCTATCAACTGATAATTGAGGAAACACACTGGTGGGGGCTCATGAGCTACTCTATAGTTCATCTAACAAATCCTTTTATTAAGGGGATTTATTCTGTGAAGAGTGGATTCAAAGGGCTGCACTTGAGGACACAGAAGGCTATACGTGGTCTCAAGGCTACAGGTTCTCCACCCCTGAGCTATAGTAATAAAAATAAGCCAACAACATAAAAACAACCCCACAGGCCTTAAGGATTACCCTTAGAACCTTGAGAGAAGTAGTAGGCAGCCACACACTCTGGAGATCTAGCCTAGAAGTGCAAGTGGGGCATGGAAGAGTATCTTCAGATCATATACAGTAAAAAGAAAGGCATGGGGCAGCTAGGTGGCATAGTGGATAGAATACTGGCCCTGGAGTCAGGAGGATCTGAATTCAAATACAACCTCAGATACTTCCTAGATGTATGACTCTAGGCAAGTCACTTAACTCTGATTGCCTCTGAAAGAAAGAAAGAAGAAGGAAGAAAGAAAAGCTTGGAGATAGTGAATGGAATGCCTTATGTCTCCTAATCATTCTGTGACCTTTAATGCTTCTATCACTTAGTATTTTACCCATCTTTAGCTACCTTCTCCTCATTTCCTACTTTCAACTAGGAAGCCAGTTCAATTCTATACCATCTTTTACTTTTAAATCCCTTGTGTTCTTGTCCTAGTTCCACTCATACTCTCTCTCTCTCTCTCTCTCTCTCTCTCTCTCTCTCTCTCTCTCTTTTCCTCCCTCCCTCCCTCTCTCTTACTCTCTCTCTCTCTCTCTTTCCCTCTCTCTCTCTCTTTCTTCTTTCTTTCTTTCTGGCAGTCAGGGTCAAGTGACTTGCCCAGGGTAACCCAGCTAATAAGTGTCAAGTGTCTGAGGCCATATTTGAACTCAGGTCCTCTTGACTCCAGGGCCAGTGATCTATCCACCACACCACCTAGCTGCCCCACCATTCATACTTTTCAAAGTCCCAAAACCTGATTGTTTTCACATCTCCTTCCTCTTTTATGCGTCTGAACAGAGATAGAGATTGCATTGACTGGGTCCATTACAAATTAGCTATCCTCACTGGGCCCTTGCTACAGCAAGACAATCCTTCTATCCTCCCTTTTTGATTCTCTATCCCACTCACCACAGAATCAGTTTTAAATCTTCTCTACTCTCTTCAAGCCTGCACATCCTTCCCTTCTCAGTTGAGAACCTGTGCTACTCACAATTTACTGAAAAAATGCAAACCATTTGCCATGATCTCTCTTTTCTCCCTTTCTATTAATTTCGCAATACTTTTACATCATCATCCACTATTGATTCCTTTACTCCAGTCTGACAATGAGGTGGCCCTTCTATTCACCAAGGCCAACTCCTCTACCTTGACTCAATCCTCTTCCATTTTCTTCAGCAGACTACCTATTTCTTTAATCTTTAATCTAGTAGTGATAATAATAAACTAGTCACCTAGCTTGCTAGTTCCTTCCCTATTGTCTACAAACAAATCCACATCTCCCCTATTCTTAAAGAAAAATTTTAAAAATACTTCACTAGGTCCCACTTACCCTACTGGATATTATCCTATATCTTTGCTCCCTTTCTCCTCCAAACTCCTTAGGGAAGCTATCTAAATTTAATACTTTGACTTCTAAACTCTTCAATCTGATTTCTGAGCCTATCAATCAATTGAAACTGTTCTCTCCAGAGTTATCAGTGATCTTTTCATTTTAACTCTAATGACTTTTTCTTAGTCCTTAACCTTTTTGACTTCTCTGTAGTATTTTGCTTTTCTGACCACCCTCTTTTTCTTAGATACTCTCTCTTCTCTGGATTTTCATGTTATCACTCTCCCGATTCTCCTCTCATCTCCCTGATCATGTCTTCTCAATCTCCTTAGCGGGATCATCTTCTTTGTCACACACCTAACTGTGAATGTTCCTCATGGCTCTGTCCTGGGCCCTCTTTTCTCTATATATTCTCTTATTTAGTGACATTATCCATTTGTTTATATTAAGTTGTATGTGTGTGTATATGTATTTATATATATATATATATATATATATATATATATATATATATACATACATATGACTTCTAGATATAAATATGCAGTCCTAGTCTCTTTCTTGGACTCCAGTCCTAAATCACCAGTGACCCTTTGGCTTTTTAAAACTGGATGCCCCATAAACATCATAAATCCAACATGTCCAAAACAACTCACCTTTCATCCCAAACCTTTCAGAATTTCCCCATTTCTATGGAGGGTACCCACCATCCTTCCAATTTGCCAGGTTAGCAACCTTGCTATCATCCCTCAACCCCTCATTCTCACTTACCCCACATAACATGTTATTTGTGACATCTTGTCACTGATATCTCCATAACATTCCTTTTGAATCTCCTCTTCTTTCCACTCATGCGACCACCATTTGGTTCATCACCTTTTGCTGGAACTATAATAGCCTCCTATTTTGGTCTCCCTTTCTCAAACCTCTCCCTACTCTAGTCCCTCTTCCAACCATCTAAATGATTTTCCTAAAGTGCCAGTTTGACTGCATTTACCCCCTCCCCCCCACTTAATAAGCCATAGTGGTTCCTTATTACCTCTAGGTCTAGGATCAAAAATAAACTCTTCTCTTTTTTTAGGGGGAGGGGAGAGGTAAGGCAATCGGGGGTTAAGTGACTTGCCCAAGGTCACAGAGCTAGTAAGTGTCAATTGTCTGAGATCAGATTTGAACTCAAGTCCTCCTGACTCCAAGGGTGGTACCCTATTCACTGCGCTACTTACCTGGCCCTAAACTCTCCTTTTTTGACATTTTTTTAAAATTAAATTATTTTTAGTTTTCAACATTTACTTCCATAAGTTTTAAATTTTCTGTCCCTCCCCAAGACGGCTTGCAATCTGATATGGGCTCTATACATACATTCCTATTATACACATTCCCACATCCATCATGTTGTATAGAAGAATTATAATGAATGGAAAAAACCATGAAAAAGAAAAAAACAAAATAAAACAAAACAAAAAAGACAATAATCTGCTTCGTTCTGCATTCTGACTCCATAGTTCTTTCTCTAGATGTGGCTGGCATTTTCCATCATGTGTCCTTTGGAATTGTTGACATTTAAAGCTCTTAACTAGGCCCCTTCCTATTCCTCCAGTCTTATCATACTTGAGTGCATTAAGCTCTATGCACTCTGTAGTTCAAACATACTGGCTTACTCACCATTCCAGATACAGAAATGTTCATCTCCCATCTCCATGCCTTTTTATGGTCCATTACCCCTTCTCGGGATGTTTTCCATGCTAACTTCTCTCTTGGAAGTCATGGTTTCCCTTAGTGCTTAGAAGACATAGGCTTTTCTGATCTGTTCATTCATTACTTCCTTTCTACCCAACTTTACCTGTTATCTATTCTGCATCTATCTTACGTGTACCTGTAATTTCCCCTTTTAGAATTAAATTCCTTCAGGTAAGTGGCTTTTACCTTTGTATTAATACCACTTAACAGAGTACCTAGAACACAGAAGTCACTTAACTGCTTGTTAATAGATTGATTAAACTGACAAGCAAGTTTTCCTCCCTAACTGGAATAGAGAGTGCATGGAGAGAATTGATATGAATTAGGACTGGCAAGGTGGTAAAGGGGGGCCAGATTGTAGAGGGCTTTAAGGAACAGGCTAAAGATTTTGTATTTTATCCTAGCGCCACTGATGATTATTGAATAGAGATTGGATCCCATTGGATCTCTGTGTTCAGTTTACCAATTGGCACCTTTGTATAGGACTGAATGGAAAGGGGAGACACCAGAAGTGGGGAGTCCACGAGGATGCTATTGCAGTAGTCTGTGAAACCTGAACAACCTACCAGCACCATGTCAGCCATGGCATTTGAATTGACTTAGGAAGATTCTGAAAATCATCTGGCAAGATAAGGTACCAGACACTGAGGTCCTCTCTTGAGCTGAACTGCCAAGCATTAAAACTCTACTGCAGAGATGGTTATATTGTTCAAATGCCAAACATGTGTTTGCCTAAAAGACCTTTTTATGGAGAACTCACACAAGGCAAGTGTGCATGAAGGACACTCTCAAGGTCTCTCTGAAGAATTTTGGAGTTGACTGTAAGATATGGGAAACACTGGCACAGGACCATTCAGCATGATGTGCCCACATCAAAGAAGGTGCTGTGCACCATGAACAAAGCAGAATTTCAGTAGCTCAAAAGAAACACGAGATGCATAAATTTAGAGCCATCTCCACTCCAAATATTCATGTGGACTATTTGTGCTGAACCTGAGGTAGAGTCTTCTGTATAGCCAAGGCAATATTCATATCTCTGATAGGCAATTATGAATATGCTGGCATAATTATTAATTGCAATATATAACAGACTCTCCATATAGAAGACAGAAGCAAAATATTTATTCAGACACCAGGAAGCCAAATCCATCATAGCAACAAAGAAATCTATGCACAATAACACTGCAGAAAGCAACACCATCCCAAAGTCTTCTCACAAATACTCAGAAGTCTAGCTGTCTCCTTGCCTTCATTCTCACCCTTCCACTTGTACTAACTGCTCTGACTCCTAGCTTCCTCTGGGCTCTACCCTTTCTGCTTCATTCTTTCAATAAACTCCTCCCAACACAGGCTCCATGTGATTACATTTGGCCTATTAAGGGGCAGGGAAGATCTTCAAATTAACATTACATTACACCTTCCAAACTCATATTGGTCTGATTCGCCAAGGTCAGACACACTGTACATTGACCCTGCTGTTGTGACTGCCGTTTTGGTCTTTTTCAATTACAAAGAGCAGCAACAACAATGACACCAGGTAGAGGTAAAGAGGGCTGAACTAGGGTGGTAGCCCTGTGAGTTAGGAGAAGCTGAGACTCACAAGATGTGATAGGGGCAAAATCAACCAGATGTGGCAACTGATATGACTATTTTTATAGGAAGAGGAAGAGAATGAAGCTAAATTTGCCAATCTAGGTGACTTGAGGAATGATGGTTCTATCAACAGAAATGTGGAAGTTTAGAGAAGAAATCTGAAAATCTGGACTTTGAAGCTCTCCCTAATGAATTGTCATTGACAGCCTCTGGATACTGTTGTTTCTGAAATTCTAAGTAATACCCAGGAGTAACATAACAAATATATAGCAGTTCTGATCAAGGTGTTATCCAATGACTATGTTGGTAATTTGGGGGATGGGTCAGAGATTACCTTTTGTTTTGTTACAGAAGCATACTTGTATTTGTTTGAATATAATTTTGGGAGGATTGGAGCACAGTGAGATAATTTAGAATTACCATCCCCCCCCCATAAAATAACCGCCAAAAAGAGTCTGGGTTTGGGGGAGCTAGGGGAAATACAAAGGGTTTTCTTTTGAATGTTTTGAGCTGCATATGCCCATGATTCCATGTTATGGGACATCCAGGGAGTGGTTTCTGGCAGCTAGTTGGTAATGAAGGACTAGAGTTCAGGAGAAATTTAGAGCTGGATAAAAATCTGGGAATAATTTACATAGAGATCATTGAACCCATAGGACTTGATAATACCAGAGAAGGGCACTGGGTCAAGAGAAAAGAGGGCCAAGGAGGTATGTCCACACTGAGTGGGCTGGATCAGGTAAGATGCCATGAGGGCCTGAACTAGAGTAGAAGCAGCATGAATGGAAAGAAGGAGGCAAATTCATGAGAGGTTGTAAAGGTAAAATCAAAAGAACTTGGTAACTTATTGAATATGGGTGATGAGGGAAGAAAGAAAAGTCATATGTGTGTGTGTGTATATATATAAAATTGATTTATTTTTAGTTTTCAACATTCACTTCCCTAAGATTTTGAGTTTTAAATTTTCTCCCTCTCCTTCTCCTCCCCCCTTCCCAAGATGGCATGCAGTGTGATAGAGGCTCTATTTGTACATTCATATTAAACATATTTTCACAAAGTTTTGAAGGTTACCTAACTGGGAAGATGAAAGAAGATAATTTGCTGTCAACAAAAATGGGGTATTTTGAAGGAGGGGGTAGGTTTGTGATAGAAGATGGTTCATTCAGTTTTGGGCGTACTGAGGTGCTGGTGGTATACATTAGTGGAAAGATCTAGTTCAGAGGTAGGGAACCTATGGCCTGGAGGTCACATGTTGCCTCCTAGGTCCTTGGATCCTGCCTTTTGACTGAGTCCAAGTTTTATAGAACCAATCCTTTTATTAAGGGGTTTGTTCCGTGAAGTTTGGATTCAGACAAGGGCCACAGGAGGACCGAGAGGGCCACATGTGGCCTTGTGGCCGAAAGTTCCCCACCCATGGTCTAATTTGTAGTTGAAATTGCAGGAGCTCCAGCAAGAGCAACTGAGACTAGATTTACAAATTGGGGAGGTGTCTGCATGGGAGTGGATGAAATCACTGCAACGGAATGCAGAGGGCCAAGGCGAGAACCTTGAGGGACACCCACACTTATGGGGCAGGTGGAAGAGGATGAATCAGTGAGAAAGTAGTGGTCAGACAGGTAGGAGAACTCGGAGAGATCAGTGGTACAAAAACCAAGGAAGGAAAAAGGATGTGGTAGGAGAGCATTGTCATGAGTGTCAAATCCTGCAGTAAGACCAAGGAGGAGGAGGAGAAGGAGGAGGAGTAACTCTGAGAATAGGTCATTATATTTGGTAATTAATTAAGAAAGCAGTTTCAGGAGAGTGGTTGTTGGAAGCCCATTAACAAGAATTGAAGTGGGTGGTGAAGCAATGAGTAGAGATTTCTCTTTTTTAGAAGTTTAGCAGTGAAAAGGGAGAGGAAGGAAGGGAGAGAGGGAGAGAGAGAGAAAGGAGGGAAGGAAGAAGGGAATGGGAGAGAGACAAGAGGGAGAGGGAGGGAGGAAGAGGGGGGAAAGGGAGAGAGGAGAGAGAGGAGAGGGAGAGACAGAGAACATTATCTTGTGAAAGCATAAGGTTTGTGGGTTATTTTTTGGAGGGGGATTAAATAGACTTTTGCATGTTTGTCAGATGTGGGAAAAGGAGATGAGAGAGGGAGAGGGTGAAGATAAAAGAGAAGGACCAATTAATGGAGTTCCTGAAGAGATGGGGTCAAGGGTACAAGTGGAAGTATTAGCCTTGGCAAAGAGGAAAGACACCTTATCTTCTAAGATAAGATAGGGGGTAATCTAAGGGTAGTTGAGACTACCTGGTTTTATTAAATGCTCTGTTCTTTGAGGGAAAGGATTATGTTTTCTATATCTTTGTTTATTAGTTCAATGAAATAATGTGCTATATTCTAGAAGTTTCTTGTACCTGTCTTATCTCACCAACTAGACTTAACTCCCAAGGACTGAGATTGTGTTTTATACTTTATTATTGCCCTTTAGCATTTATTAAAGGACAAACCTATTCACAACCGGCCCTCTTCCATCCTCCTCCCCTTTCCAGTTTTCTTACACTTCACACCACACCAAATATTGTTCAGTTCAGTGACACTTACCTCCTTGTTGTTTCTGGAACAAAGCACTCCATCTCCAAATACCGGGCACTTTTACTGCTTGTTTTTCATGCCTGGAATACTCTCCTTCCTCATCTCTACCTCTTGACTTCCTTCAATTCCCAACTAACATCCCCACCTTGTGAAAGAATTTTTTCCCCAACCTCTTTAATTCTGGAACTTTCCCTCTCTTGATTATCTCCAATTTACCCTGTATGTAGCTTGTTTGTACATAGTTTGCATATTGTCTCCTAATTAGACTGTGAGCTCCTTGAGAGCTTTTTTAAAAAAAAACTAGATCCTTTTATTTAGTGTTCTCAGGGATTTAAGATTCACTCGTTTAAAACAAAGTGAAACAAATCTTAGGGTCCCAAAGTGTAGGAGATATAGGAAACATACAATCCAAGGACCCCAGGTGATCCTTCAACATTTTGTTTTCATTTCAAGAACAACTTCTACACCAGACTATGAGAAACTGAGGTTTGGTAACAAATCCTCGCTCCCTCCCCCAGCTAGATTAGCGTTTGCCTTTCTTTGTACCCCCAGTGCTTAGCAAGGTGCCTGGCATAGACACACGTATGTATGTAATAGGCGCTTAATAAATATTTTATCTACTAACTGGCTAAACCAGTATTTTGATTGTTAGATCTGACTAGGAATGATTGACCTGAAGAAGGGAAAACTTGGGGTTGGGGGACAGCAAGAGGCTGTCCCAGGATAAAGAGGTCAGAGTGGCCCCCTGAGGGCAGAAATAGGAGCACCGGGCGGAAGAGGCAAAGATGCTGATTTGGGCTGGATTCAAAAGCTCCTGCATCCTGGAGGATGGGCTGGGTTGGGCTGCGCAGGGGGTCGCCCTCATCAGAAGTCCGCAGGCAGAGGCCGTATCTCGTACCTACTGGTCAGGCATGTTAAAGAGGGGGATTCGCGAGCAGGGTCTGGATGTCCGGCCAAGACCCCCAGTCCCAGCTTTGGGAGCCTGATTCCTCCTCTCCGGGCCCCGTGACTCGGGATGTGGAGCCCGCCCCGCCTCGCTCGCCCTGGAGCGGGGCCGGCTGCCGACGGTCCAGCAAGCACCCTGGTATTCCAGGCCGGCCCGTGGGTCGGGCTGCATAGACAAGATGACCTTTAGCAAGGGCCCAGCACATACCCCTCCCCCTTGGTACCCTCCCCACCGGCTCCGGGGCCACCAGGGTGCGCTGTGTGGGTGTCCCCGAGAATTCTCGCCCCTTCTCCGGCCCCCCTCCCCTGCGTAGGCCCGCCCTTGCTCCTATAGGCTCGGAGCGCCTCGGACTCTGCCTCCACATTGGCTGGAGGCGGTGCCAGTTTCTCGGGTTGGGAGGCGGGTCCCGTGACGCGCCAAAGGGGCGAGGGCGGTGCCGGCGGCTCGAGGGAGCGGGGGCGGGGCGGGGCTTGGGGCGGATCCGCCACTGTCGCCTTCGCCGCTCTCCGCCGTCGCCAACTCAGCCAAGCTAGTGAGAACGCGGTCGTGGTGGGTATCGCAGCCAGCCCCGCAGCCGCGTCCCTGCTTCCCTCGATCCCCTCGCGTCGCCCCTGCGATGCGGGGCCGCGCCTCGCCATGACGGCCTCGGGACGCCCTGCTCTCCGACTCCGGCTCCAGCCCCAAGCGGCGACTCCTCTCGGGGTGGTGCTGCGGCGCGCCGCCGCTGTCCGACCCGGCGCCTGCTGACTGCGGCTCCCGCTCCTCCTCCTCATCCTCCTCCTCCTCCGCCGCCGCGCCCACGCCCCGGCTCGGCGCTGGTCCTGAGGTGAGGCCGGGGACGAGGGCCCGGAGTGGTGGGGCCGTTGGGGGCCGCGAGAGAAGAGACGGACCGCTGCGGGGGGGGGGGGGCTGCGGGCGGGCCGGGAAGGGGGTAAGGGGAGGGGGCGCGAGGCCGCGGGCAGGCTGGGGTGGGGGGAAGAGGGCGAGCTCCGAGAAAAGATTGAGGGCGGGGGATGGAGGCGGGAGGGCGGGAGACGCATTAGTGGCGATTGACAGGCGGGCGGGAGCCAGGAATTTGGGCGAGCTCTCCCTAACCCCGAGTCTGCCAGGCGGCTCCCCCTCCCTGCGCTCCACCCCTTCCCCCAATTCTTAAGAGATCGGGAGGGAGGTGGCCCCCGCAGCGGGGTGGAGGGGGGCGGAATCAGGGAAGCTTCTGGGCATCCTTTCACCCTCTGACAGCTGGTGCTGCAGGGAGGGTATCAAATAGACCCCAGCTCCTCTCTCTCTTCTCTCTTCCCTCCTCCCCCTTCTCCCTCCCTCTCTGTCCCTCCTTCTCCCTCTCCCTCCCTCTCCCTCTCTCTCTCTCTCTCTCTCTCCCCCCCTCTCCGTTCCCCTTCTCTCCCTCCCTCTCCATCTCTCTCTTCTCTCCCTCTCTCTCCATCTCTCTCTTCTCTCCCTCTCTCTCTCCCTCCCTCCCCCTTCCTCTCCCTACTCCCTCCCCTCTCTCTTCCCCCTCTTTCCTTCCCTTCCAGTCTTGCTCCTTCTCTTCTCCCTCCTTTTCCACTCTCTCTTTGCCCTCCCTCCATCCCCGTCCCCCTCTGCCTTTCTCTGTCTCTCCTAACCTCCCTCCCCACAGAAGGAAAGCTGTATTATATGCTCCGATGAGTTGTTGGGATACTACTCCTCCTCGTAGTGGTTTTTTGCCTGGGTTAGGGCTTTGATTGTGGATTTGATCCTCTTATCCCTATTGTTTACCCCTCACTTCTTGCAAGACCCCAGGCCAACTGTGTTCTTGGCTGCTCCAGCCTCCAAGGTGCTGATGTGTGCTAACCTGATCTCTAGGCAGTTGGATGCCAGGATTCTCCTGGTAGTTCTTTCCAGTGGCTCATGGATAAGCTGGTTGATCTATTTTCAGAGGATGGGGAGGTTCTGAGCAATGTCTACCCTAAAAGAGGATATTTCCTCTTTTAAAAACCCTGCCCTCTCAGTTTTTCAAGTCTTTGCTGGCATTCAAGATTTCAGTTAGGAATATAATTATTCCCCTTTTTGAGACTGATGGAGTAAGTGACACATAATGGGACTGAGAAAACTGAAGATCTGAAGGCTAGGAAGAGGAGGGAGGCTGAGAAGGAAGGGATCTATTCAGTTATGTCCAGATGTGATAAAGGCTGTATGTAGTTACTGTATTCACGGTACAGAATTACCATGGCAGCCATATTGGGAGGATGATCTGACAATCCTTTAGGAGCCAAGTCCAGGCTGCTGGAAGGTACAGAATGACAGCCCTGGCTGCTTTCAGGGTGACTGGTTGCATTAGAGGCCAAGTTATGGGGGTTGGGAGGCTGCTGGAGTAGGCTAGGCATTGTTCATATAAAACAAAACAATACATTGCACTTCTTAAAAGCAGAATTGAGCTTCCAGGTCATTTTTTTCACTGGTGAATTGTAAAATTGGCTTCAGATCTGAAATGCCCTCAAGATTTCTCTCTTCCCTTAGCATGAGATATAATGTGTTACTGAATTTACCCTGGCTGGGCTTGCCTGAAGGTATTATTATCTATGGGCAAATAGGATTTGTGCTGAGGTTAATCCTGGTAGGTACTTGATTCAGCATATTTTGCGTATCTTAAAAAGATGTATAATTGTGAATGTTAAATAAAAAATATTCCAATAATGGTTTATAACTGAGGTCACTAGCTATTTTATGTAATCTGCCCACAGGGTATCCTTTGCTCCTGGTCTCTCTGTTTTAGGTGGCTGCTTCACTTATTACACACACTGCTTTGTGTCATCTTATGTTTCTGAGTACCTGTCCTATCTTTAAATGGAAGTGCAGTGTTTAGCATGTGGCAGCTTTTAAGAGATATATCATTGATTTTAGGAAAAGGATGCCATTTTGTTCCTGTAGCATATTTCTAAACTTAAATCTTTATTCAGCATTACTTCAACTAAACAGTAAAGTCTGACATTTCTTGCTTTATTTGGAATAATAGTTGATTATCTAAAGAAAATTGGATTACCAATTGATCATATTGTGGAAGGGTTGTCAGTCTTCACATTATCAGAGTCCTTTATATTATCTCAGTTCAAGTTGAGAACTCAACACTTAGTGTTATCTACAGTCACAAGCCTGGAATGAGACTTTAAAGGATCAGCTTCCAGCCCTTATTTTCTTTATTAGGAAAAAAGGACTTCTTGAAATGAACTCAACTTAAAAATTTATTTTATGAAAATAGTGTATACAGCCTTAATAATTTTGGTTTTAAGTCTTCCTTTTAAAGGTTTGGAAAGTCTTGGGTAATGTATTTCAAGGCACATAGACAGCAAATCATTTTCAAACTGAATTAAGGTATGACAACTTGAAATTGGCTATATAATTTTGGTTTTCCTAATTACAAAAATATTCTTAAAAATAAATTAAGGTTTTTAAAAAATGTGAATTGGAGAATTCCATCTAAATATGTTTTCAACATTTTTTAATGTGAGACGTGATTAACTGAATTGTGAAGCAGATATGGAGGCAGCAAAATCTTAAGTATTTGTGAAAATCTGTTCCTTGACAAATACTTTTCTAAAATTTATCCAACTGATTACAGTTTCCAGGTCTTAGGACTGGCTGTTTTTCTTTACAAGACTAGATATGCATCCAGTTTTTCCTCTTTCCTTTCATGTTTCCCAGTTTGGATCTATGCAATGAATAAATATCTAAGAATAGTCTGCCAACAAAATGTTTCCAAGGCAGAGTGATTCACTCTAGCTTATTTTCCTGGTTGTAGTCTTGACCTATACAAAAAATAAAGAGCTGGGCTTCTGTGTTCTTTCTTGTATGCCCCTTCCCAAGGTTGCTGACCCAAGCAGGTCTTTTTCTGAAAGAAATATATTTATTTGACATGGCTCATTTTCTTTTGGATTTGAAATTAATGACATTTCCAGTCTACATTCTGTAACTGTCTCTTTGAAAAATTGGTCTTGTTTAATGGACAGTAGTGAATTTTTACAATTCTTGTAGAAATATGAGCAGGAAAAAAAAACCTTATAGAATATCCTTTTTTGATAATTAGGTTGGTAGAAAAATTAGAAAAAATTGATACCAGGATGGTTAGCATGCAGAAAGTCTACAAAATGCCCTTGACTTTTTCCTGAAGTAGAATTTCTTCTTAGTGAACCAATGATCTTTTTAGTTTTTTTCTCTAGGACCATTATCAATTAATATTGGATGCCTTAAGTAGAGGCTTCAATGTATTTATTTATAGACTTCCATTTGTAGATTGTAGGCATTTTGATGTGACCAAACTGATTCTCTTTTATTCATTCTATTTTCTCCAACAACTAAGAATTTTTACCCCTTACTAGGCCCATCAACCAGCCAAAAGTGATTCAAATTCCAATATTTGTTGCCCTATGTCTGAGTCTTGTCTCCCAAATAGATTGTAAGCCTCTGGAGGGTAGAGGGCTGGGTCTTGTACTACTTTCGTAGCCTCTACAGTGCTTAATGATTTATATTATGCTTCATACTTAAATTAAACATATAGATATTCAGACTTATAAAATGTATAAAGCAGGGAATAGATTTGTTAGGTGTTACTTGAAGACACCCAACATGTTGGATAAGATCCCCTGTGGAGGATTTTTGGGAGGTCATGATCAACAATCCTGTAGTTAAGAAGGTATGTATGGACTGAAACATACCATAGGAGTTAGTACCTATATGGTTGTTGTTGGTGGTGTTTAGTCATGTTTACTGTCTATGGGGTTTTCTTGGCAAAGATACTGGAGTGGTTTGCCATTTCCTTCTTCAGTGGAGTAAGGCAAATGGAGGTTAAGTGACTTGCCCCCAGGGTCACACAACTAATAAGTGTCAGGCAGGATCTGAACTCAGATTTTCCTGACTCCAGGCCCAGTGATCTATCCACTGAATCACCTAGCTCCCTCAGTACAGGATCACAAATTTATGAACGTATAGAAGTGGTTGAATATTTGGCTTTGTGGAATTTTTAGGTCCTCTTGGCCATGTATTCCAATAAATAAGTTCTCCTATTAGCTTATTTACTTTGGTATTTTGAATAATTTTCTTTACCTCCTTTCAGTTCAAATGAACTTGATTTCTAAAATCCAAGAAGCTTCTACTTCATACTTAGAAGTAGTTTGAGCGGCACTGAATAAAGAATGCCATCCTATTCTGTTCTAAAATATTGTGGTTGCTAAAAGCAGAGTAGCATGCTATGTGGTTTGTTAAACTATCAGACCTTTAACCCAAGGACACATCTTCAGTGACAAAAAAAAATGACAAAAGAGGATGTAACAGAATAATTTGCTTTACAGTCTCCCTCACCCTCAGGAATACTTTTTTTAAAAAAAATCAGATGTACCTGGAATTAGGATTTGATAAGTACGTCTTCAAAAGAGAATGAAGTTTCTATGTAGTTGACTCTCTTTTTTACAGCAGTGTTTACTTTGCTGAATCTCTATCAGTGTGTGGCCACATCTTATTCAGTGATACTTTTGTCTATCATATCCTCCTGTAAATCCTTCATGGGGGCTCTATCCATCATGACAGTAGTGAGAGAGGGTGGGTAGCGCCTTCCTTTTTCACGTCTTTTCATTTGGGGTTCATTTGTTCAGTGGTGCTCCAGTGGAGCACAGGACTTTGCTTCCATCAGTTATTCTTTGTTCGTGCTATTTGACCAGTCAAACCAATATACTTTTGGTGATGCTTATGGTTATAAAGCATAGAGTACCACAGTCTTTAAAAAGTTAAAGTTTTAGTTCACCCAAAGGGATGGTGTACATGAATAGGCTGCAGTGTATTACTCTTAAACAATTGTAGAGAATAGACATCATCAGTGTTACTATCAAAGAAATACAAAATCAGAATGAGATATGTCTGTTTTTGTTATTGTTAAATAAAAAACTTGGAAGGAAAGTGCTTTTATTTAAATTAGAGATTTTATTGCTACAATTTCTGTAATGGTCTATTTTCTTTGGAAAATGGAACTATTTAAAACACTGCAGCAAGTTGTTGGTATTTACTTGTCAAAATCTCAACTTCTGGCCAGTTCAATGCATTTTCTTTTTGGAATACAAAATTAGTTTTTATTATTATGAATATTATTATTATAATTACAAATTTAATTCTCAACAAAGACTAAGAAACATACATAATAGGGAATAAAATCTTAATACCCTTAGTTAACATAGTAGAAGCAACCAACTGAAATAATAGATTATGGTGAACCAAAAAAAAAAAAGCTTTTGCTCTGAATTTCTGAGTCCTCTGAAGTTCTATCTTATCCCTTTGGCTTTGTATTTCTCATATTGTTTTCTTTAAAAATACATTTTTGTTGATATTATAACAAATAATATTTTTAAAGATAGAAAAAGAAAAAATCAGCATAGTTGATAAATACACCAAAAAGTCTGAACATATGTGCAGTGTATAGCCCTTGTGAACTTCCCACCTCTGAAAAGAAGTAGGGTGGATGTAACTTCTTATATTATTTCTTCTTTAGAGCTGTGTTTAGTCTTTATCATTTTGTAACATTTTAAAAAGTTTTGGGGAGGTTCTTTCCATTTACTTTGTTGTAGTCATTGTATATGTTGTTTTCTTGACTGTTTCCTTCTGTGTCAGTTGATGTAGACTTTTTCATGCTTCTCTGAATTAATCTCATTCATCATTACTTTCATTATTGTAATATTCCATTACATTCATGTGCAATAGTTCAGTTAGTCATTCCCCAATTGATGGACTTGTATTTTGTTTCTAGTTCTTTGCTATCACAAAGAAATACTGCTATAAAAATTTTGGTGTCTGTAGGGATTTTCTATAAGCCAAGAGATGGAATCTCTGGGCCAAAGGGTATGGACATTTTAGTTTATTTTCATAGTTTCAAATTTCTTCCCAGAAATTGGTCCAGCGTTTACTATTCTAATCTTTTGTCACTGTTGCCAGTTTTCTTGTTATTAGGTGAAACTTCAGGGCATTTTGATTTGCATTTCCCTTACTGACTTGGAGCATTCTTTTATTTTATTGACAGTTTGCAACTCTTTGGAGAACTCTGTGTATTCAAGATAGGTCAACAATTAACAGATACACACAACCATTCCTCAATAGGGACATGGGAGATGTGTGTGTGTGTGTGTGTGTGTGTGTGTGTGTGTGTGTCTGTTAATTGTTTATATATCTTGGATACTGCATCCTTATCAGAGAAATTTGATACAAAGATTGTTTTCTCCCATTTTACCACTTTCCTTTATCTTAGATGAATTAATTTTGTTTGTGCAAGAGCCTTTTAGTTTCATATCATCAAAAGTGAGTCATTTTATCTTTTGTGATTGATTCTGCCCCTTGTTTGGTTAAGAATGCAACTCCTCCTTCTCCTACCTGCGAGAGGTATAGGATATGTTTCTCTTCTTATTTTTTTAGTTGTATCATCCAAGGCAGTGTGGGATAGTGACTAGAGGGCTTTGAGACAGGAAGATTTGGGCTCAAATCCTCTCTTTGCTCTGTGACTGTGGGCAAGTAATTTCTTATCTGAGACTGAAATCGCAGGTCTGGACTGGGGAAAGCAGGAAAGCAGTATCTATGCTACAGTAGAAATAGTGAAAGACCTAGAGTGGGAGGACTTGAGGTTTATTACTATTATACATTGGTTGGTCGTTGTCCTTGGTGCTGGAAGAGGACCAAAATGACATCACCGTGTTGGGGTCAGGGTACAGTGTATATGACTGTGGCTGATTAGACCAATGTGAACTTGGAAGGCCCTACCACAGGTTGGGCACAAATAGTCCATGTGAACATTTGGGCAAGTCACTTAACCTATCAGGGCCTTCATTTCTTGTCTATGAGATGAAAAGGTTGGACTAGATCAGTAGTTTCCAATTTTTTGTTCTGTGAACACCTTTCAGTAACAACAAAAATGTGTTGTGAATTCCCAGCATACTTTAATACACTGCTCATAATCCCTTCATTCACTAGGTGCTTATTATAGCTACAATGCTAGCTTTTGCCTCCACTCCAAACTCCAAATTAAAATGTACATTATGTGATTATAATTATAAAATATGAAATTTTATTCTACAGACCAGCTAGGTGGTATAGTAGGTAGAGTACTGGGCCTGGAGTTAAGAAGACTTGAGTTCAAATCTATCTTAGAAACTATCTGTTTGGTCTCAAGCAAGTCACTTAACTGATATTTGCCTCAGTTTCCTCATCTGTAAAGTGGAGATAATAATAGCACCCACCTCCCAGGGTTGTTGTGAGGATCAAATGAGATAATATTTGTAAAGTGCTTAGAACAGTGTAAGCACTATAATTTTAAATATTACTATAATTATTATACCTACAGTTATGTGAACTAAATGTGTAATTATAGAATCCCTGAAATAATTAGGAATATTTATTGTGGGACATTCAGCAAGACCTTATATACTCACTGTTATCTGCAAAACGTGTTATTAAATTTCCTTATTTTACAAATTTTGTTAAATGTAAGTAATATTTTAATGAAATAAATTATAACTTGGAAGACATTTAATATAAAATAATAATCATATATTAACTTAATTTCAATGTTGCCTTTTTTGTTTGAACAAAAGTTTGCCACTTTTGGGTCAACATCAGACAAACACAATCTTGAATCTGGTTCACAGAGGAAAAATCTTTTTTTGTAACATAATGGGTGATTATTTACTGCTTAAGCAGTTAAAGTACTTTTAGCATAAACCCCTTGGACCATAGTCATAACCCCTCCACCCTCATCCCCCAAGTAGTCTTTAAAGTTTCTTTTCGCTCTGTCATCTTGTCCTGTATAGTTGTCAGTTTCTGTAGGTTTCTCGTTCTTCTGCTGTCACTTTTGACTACTTTGTAGAGTTCCCTCTATCTTTCCTTGCATTCTTCTTCAGGATAGAGACTGGACCTATGATGTCATTGATACAGGCAAGTGAACTCCCTCTACTTGTGCAGGTCAGCATTTTCCCTGCAATTTGTAGCCTGTCAATCAATCAGTCAACATTTATTAAGCACCTACTATGTGCTAGTCACTGTATTTAGTCCTGGGGATACAAAAAGAGTCAAAAGACAGTCCCTTTCCTCAAGGAATTCCCAGTCTAAAGGCAGAGGCAATATACAAGTAAATATATACAAAGCAAGTTATATACTGGATAAACAGGAAATAATTAATAGAGAGAAGGCAATGGAATTAAGAGGCACTGGAGAAGGCTTTCTGCAGTAGGTGGGATTTTAGTGGGACTTAAAGGAAGCCAGGGAGGTCAGTAGTTGGAATGGAGGAGGGAGAGCATTTCAGGCATGGGGACCAGCCAGAGAGAATACCTAGAGCTGAGAAGGAGCAGGGTGCGACATCCAAGAGGTCATTGTCAGTGGATTGAAGAGTACATGTCGCATTCTGCCTTCTCACCATGGCCCACATCGCCAAATCTTTCTACGACCTCAGTGCTACCAGCCTGGAAGGGTTGAAGATAGATTTCAACACTTTCTGGTGTCGGGCAGTACTCATTGAAAATGTGGCCTTGGAGCCGGGATGGCGGCGTGGAGGCGGCGGCGTGTGGCAGCTCTCGCGTGGCCACCCCAGGATACCCATGGAGTGGGACTCTGGACCGGTCCTGGAACTCCGGAGCGCACACAAAGGTGCTTCCCACTGGAGTCGGCTGGGCTGCGGGGAACCATGTCGGCGCTGTGGCCGGGACCGGCCTGGCCTGGGGCCTCGGCTGTGCCCTGGGGGCGGCTGGACGGGAGGAGCTGAGAGGCTTCGGGTGAGCGGATTAGCGGCAGCTGTGAATGGGATTTGTGAAAGGGGGAGATAGGCGGTCCAGCCAGAAGGCCTCCAGAGCGGAAAGGTGAGGGGCAGAGGTTTTGCACCCGCCTCGGCTCTGCAGCTTCCCGCCGCAGCCTGCAGACAGCAGGGGGACTGAGCGACTGGTCTAGCCAGGGCTCTCGCGTTGAGTGGCTTGGATCCGGATAGCTGTCTTGGGCCTCGGTCTTGGAGTCTTTATTATCCGGTCAGCCGGAAGTATATAGGAAGAGTTCCCAGCCTCTTTCTAAGAGCTGCGGCAGCCGGGAGGACCCCAGCGATTTGGGGCGGAGCTTTCCCTTCTGGAGGCAGAGCCCCACAGAGACTTTAAAAAAAAAGAAAAATCACGGTCTGAAGAACCATGAGTGGGAATAAGCATAAGAAGCAAAGTGGGAATGGCTCCCAAACCCTTGATTCCTTCTTTGGGGAAGGGAAGGATCATGGAAGAGAGAGGGAGGAGGAGATCGCAGCTGGAGCGCCCCCGCCAGGGGCCTCCAATGAACGTGGAGAGTGCCTTGAAGCTGGGGATGAGCTGAGGAAGGATTTTCAAAGCCAAGTGGGGGAGGTGGAGGAAAAATTGGGAAGAGAAATAGGGGAGGTGAAGGAAGGATTGGGAGGAGAAATGGGAACGTTGCGGGAGAATCATGAAGAGAGAGTCAGCGGTATGACTGAAGAGATCAACACCCTAGGGAATGGATTAACTCGGATGACAAGGGATGCCCGGGAAGCCAATGAGGAGAAGAATGCCTTAAAAAGTCGCCTTTGCCAGATGGAGGAGGAATCTCAAGAGCACTCTGAGGAGAATAATTCTGTCGGAATTAGAGTGGAGCAAATGGAAGCAGATGACTTCATGGGAAATCAAGATACTATCAAACGGATCTGAACAGATGAAAAAGTGGAGGGCAACGTGAAATATCTCCTTGGGAGAACCACTGACCTGGAAAGCAGATCCAGGAGAGACAACTTGAGAATTGTTGGACTACCGGAAGGCCATGATCGGGAACAGAACTTAGAAAGCATCTTCCAAGACATTCTTAGACAGAATTGCCCAGATATTCTAGAACCAGAGACTAGAATGGAACTTGAGGGAGTTCACCGATCACCTCCTGGAGGAGATCCTCAGGAGAAAACTCCTGGAAATGTTGTAGCCGGGTTCCGGAGTCCCCAGATCGGGGAGAGGGTGTTGCAGGCTGCCAGGAAGAAACAATTTGAATATTGTGGAAACACAATTCGGATGGCCCAGGATCTGGCAGCTTCTACATTGAGGGATCGAAGGGCCTGGAGTACGATGTTCCGGAGATCAAGGGAGCTTGGATTGAAGCCGGGAATCACCTACCCAGCAGGATTGAGCATCGTATTCCGGGGGAAGGTATGGTCGTTCAATGAGGTGGAGGACTTTCAAACATTTCTGCTGGGGAAACCGGAACTGAAGAGAAGGTTTGACACTCCAGCACAAGAAGCATGAGAAGACAAACATGGAAAAGAAATCATAAGAATCACAGAATTTGGGAGAGTGAAGGGACTTCAGGGGCCATCTAATCTAATCCATATCCTACACAAGGAGTCCTTCCTTAGAATTCCTTTGGAGTGTCTACATAGTCTCCGCTTAAAGACCTACAAGAAGGGGGATCCACCATGTCTCACAGCAGAAAGTCACTTAACTTCTGGACAGCTCTCACTGTCTCCACGTGAAACCTAACTTTGCCTCTTTGCAATTACACTCATTCCTCCTGGTTTTGTCCTCTGGGGCTAAAGAGAATAAGTATGATCCTTCTTCATGACAGCCTTTCAAATACTTGTACACAGCTTTCATGGTCACCTATATCTCTCCAGGCTAAAAAAAAA
>CM053582.1:94689295-94700899 GCA_028627135.1 Pseudochirops cupreus
ATCTATCTTGCTCTTCCTTTCATTTTATTTTTAAAACTTATTAATTAATTTTTAGTTTTCAACATTCACTTTTATAAGATTTTGAGTTCTAAATTTCCCCCCTCCCTTGTCTCCCAACTCCCTAAGACAGCATGTAATCTGATAGAGGCTATACATGTACAATCATATTAAACATAGTTCCACATAGTCATGTTGTGAAAAACAATCAGAACAAAAGGGAAAAACCACAAGAAAGAAAAATAAGAGAAAATAGTGTGCTTTGATTTGCATTCAGACTCTGTAGTTCTTTCTCTTGATGCGGATAACATTTTCTATCATGAATCTTTTGGAATTGCCTTAAATCATTTATTGCATTGCTGAGAAGAGCTAAGTCTTATCAGAGTTGGTTGTTGCACTATGTTGCTCTTACTGTGTACGATATTCTCCTGGTTTTGCTTGCTTCACTCAGTATCAGTTGATGTCTTTCCAGGTTTTTCTGAAATCTGTGTGCTCATCATTTCTGTGCACAGTAGTATTCCATTACATTCATATACTACAGCTTGTCCAGCTATCCCCCAATTGATGGGCATCCCTTCACTTTTCAGTTCTTTGCCACCATAAAAAGATCTGCTGTAAATATTTTTGTATCTATAGGCGGTATTCCCCATCCCGCCTCCCTTGTTTTAGTGATTTCTTTGTTGCCCTCCCTTTTAAATACTTTTCTCTCTTCCTCTCTTGACTTTCATGGTTTGTTTGTTTGTTTTAAACGTTACTCCGTGTATGTGAGTATATTCAGCTGTTCAACTTTTCTTTTTTTGGTTCATATGATAGTGATATTTGTGTGATATCCATTCTCCTATACCTTTCCCTATGTTCGTATCCTCTTCGTCTCATGTATCCTTATTAGTTGGAGTGGGATAGTGAGTTCCCTTCCTCCTTCTTTCCTCTCCAGTATAGAGTCCTATCTCTTCTACTTCCTTTTTCTCCTTTGACCCTGAAAGTGAAACAGAAACATTCCCAGTCACTCTGCCTATCTTACTTAACTTTTTCAGTGATCCTTCAAGACATTAGAGTTCTGAGAGGATACTTGTTTCTTCTCTTCCTATTAGCATGTAAACAATTTATCCTCACATAATCTTTTTCAGTTGATCAAATGTGTGTACCTTTTAATGTTTTCTTCTAACTCCTGTGTTTCCATTTCCATATTCCCTTAGTTCTGACCTTTTACACCAGGAATTCTTGGAAATCCTCTATTTCATTAAAGGTACATTCCTCCTACCCCCATAGGATTATACTTCTTTTTGACAGCTAGGCTATTCTTGGTTGGCAGCCTTTACCTTTTGTCTTTTGGAATATTGTGTTTCAAACTCTCTGCTTTTTTTTATAGTGGCAGCTGCTACATCTTATGTGATCCTGGCTGTGGTTTCTTGAGCTCTTTCTTTTTGGCTACTTGAAATATGTTTTTTCTTTGACCTAGAAGCTCTGGATTTTGGTTATGACATTCCTGGGAGTTTTCATTTTGAGGTTTATTTTAAGAGGTGACTGGTGCATTGTTTTTGTCCTCTCGTTATAAGAAAGCTGAGCATTTTGCTTTCAAGATTTCTTGAAATATGATGTTTAGGCTCTTTTTTTTTTTTTTGCCTTTGCATTCAGGTAGTCTAATTCTTAAATTTTCTCTCTGTAAATCTATTTTCCAAGATCACATATTGTTTTATTCTGAATATGGAATAGGGTCTTGAATCGAGGTCCAGCACTCTAGCCACTTCATTGCTCAAACTCAACATCACTGCTGAAATTTCTCAGCAGTTTCTGTTTGTATATTTTCTGCATTCTAGTTGGCAGTTCCTTAGGTAGTTTGGCTAGTGGTAAATGGAATAATATTTTAAGTGGTGGAAGTTCTTCAGGTGAGTGGGTTCAAGTTTTAAAATGCTACCTGGTTATAAAACTGGATTCTTAGAGATTGGAAAGTATATATTTTGAACCTCGAAGTCCAACACAAGTCCCATGTGTTAACTGCATTAAGATCTTGCTGTGTTGGCGGGAGGCCTGGGTTGCTTACAGAGATCATAGCTGATTGCAGATGGAATGCAGCTGAATGTTCCTGCTAGTAGGTCTCTGATGAAAAAAGAGATGAGGGTGAAGAGCTCTTTGGGAGAGATGCCAAACATCTGAAAACTGAGAAGTAGAAAAATTTCACTGAAGCACTTCTGGTCTCATAGGGAATATTTTCCATAGCTTTGCTTATGGCAGGGATAAATGTTACTGCCGTGACATTTGGGTACCAGACAGCATAAAAGTGGCTTTGTTTAATAATATCTCATGTATCTTAAGTTTCTCCTACTCAGGAAGTATTCCTAATGATCTAGTTATTTTTAAAAAGGAAATTGGGGCTAAGTTCTTGGCTTAAATTATAAGGGTAACATATAGGAGGAGAAGTATTGGCTCAGTGACACTGGGCAAGTAAGTCCTTTAACCTTTTAGTGTCGTAGGCAACCTCTCAAGACTATAAATGACAAAGAAGGTGCTGAGCTCAGTTCCTCATCTGGAGTAAATGAATCACAGTTTCCTGGAAGAAAATGAAATATATAAAACTGTGACTTGAAATTATGTTAATGAAATATGTTCGTTGTATTTGTTTTTGCTTATTTTGTGACTTTGTCTATTCAACAAAGCTTTAGTTCTTTTTCCTTTTGATATTTGTGCCCCTGTATCTATCAACTTGACTTGCTCTTAGCCTAATGGAATTAGGATGATTTTTTATCTCTTGTTTATTGCTTATGTTTTATATTTACCTAAAAGCTTTGTTTTTTAATTCATACTCATAAACTTCTCAGTTTTATTTTGACACACGTGAATTGGGGAGGGGAGGGTTGCAGGTAATAATGAAAACTGATGTGTGTGCCTAGAGGAAATAGTGAAGATGGAAAGTACAGAGAAATAGTAGGCTATAAGACAGATAAACACAGCACACAGGTGGGCTGCTACCACAGGTTCGCTCTTGATCTGGTCAGACAGGAAAGACACTAAGACAGCTTTGAAGGGGTTAATAATCTTACTTTATTTTAGTCTAGTCTTCTTACAAGAGGGTTGCTGATAATAGGAGCACAACTCCTATAGTATTCCCTAATCACCTTTCTCACAGGGGCCAGAGGGAAAGGGGGAGCAACTACCTGTAAGTTTCAATGGGGTAAATCGAGACAGGCACAGCTTGTGCATTCCTCTAAATCCCCTCAAGTCTCAATGGGGGCTGGTTGAGGCAAACACAAGCCTTGATGGAGGCCAAACAAGGTACATACAGCATTCCAGCTTGTGCTTTCAACCCTAAGGATTCCCCACTCTTTAACCAGTGTCCGCCTGCTTTATAGGGCAACAGACAAAAAAAGGCATTTTGCCAGCAATAGCCTCGCAAGTTTACATCACCTTATGCCTGTACCTGACTGTGCAGTCGCGGTGGATAGTTATAGTTACAGTTTAAGCACAAATGTTTTATGTTATTTATCATTATATAATGCTATGCAAGTGTGGTGGAGATGTTTTGAACCATAATTGTGAGAACTCATATCTAATACCTAGGAACAAGAGATTGTTATGGCTATGGACCCCGGGAAACTGAACTCTAAGAAATAATAACAAAAATCCACTTTATACACACAATCCACCTTACTTACATAGACCTTTGAAAAGAATACATTTGGCACATAATGGAGAGGAGAAAGAGGAGTTAATGACAACTGAACTGCCATTTGGGGATTCTTATTAGATATTTGAAGTTCCCTGAACCTGAAGTAAATATTGGACAAGGGGAAGATTCCAGTTTGGAAAAAGTATACAGTCTGAGGGGGAGGGGTATGTATTGATTGAGCTAGGGATTATAGGGGAAGATTTGGGAATGAGAGACCTATGAAGACATGGAATTGGGAGGTAGAAAGTGGTGTACTATTGTTGGTAGGGGTTGCAGATGTAACCCTTCATGACCTAGCTACATTGCCATGGGAATGGGAGGTACAGGAAAGGAGTTTCAGTGCCCCAGATGTTTTTTTTACTCAGAGTTTACAAGGCTCCATGATGTTTGAGCTTGGGTTGGAAGAGAACACTAGGAAAGATGAGGACATGGAGAATTTATCTTGACTGAGCCAGCAGAAGAAAGGAAAGAGACTTGGGGGGAGGGGGACATGGTTAGAGAGATACCCTTGACACTTTACCCTTGCCCTAGGACTCTGTGATCATGAGATTAGATGATGAGAGTTGGGAAACTGAGCTAGAGAAAATGCTGAGAGCTGACAGGGCAGTGAAACAAATTATGCCCAGGTGGTCTGGCAAACCACCCATAATGGCTATCTGGGGTCACTCCATATTTGCTTTTGATGTTTCAGTGAATGAAGCAGGAAGGGGGGAGGGATACCCCATTCTGTTCCCTACTCTTTCCATTGTATTGTTAAAGTGATTGTATATATTATTTTCTTGGTTTTGTTTACTTTACTCAGCATCCATTTATCTAAGTTTTACTATACTTCCATTTTCAGTATATTTCTTCTCCCTTTCCCAACCAGAGAGCCATCCTTAATAATATGAATAAGAAAGCAAAAACAAAAGCAGGTGAGTAAAGCTAACTATCATCCGAATCCTATGTTTGTTGCAGTGTTCCAAACCTATTAGCCTCATACACAGGGAGACATGTTCTCTTATTTCTTTGGGGCCAGGCTTAGTTATTATAACTATACAATATTTAGTCTGGATTTTTTTTGGATTAATATTCTTTTCATTTACATTATTGTGGTCCTTTGGCATATTGTTTTCCTGGTTCTGCTTATTTCATTTATATCAGTTCATATAAATCTTCCTGTGCTTCTATAATTCTTCATATTTAGCATTTCTTTTAATACAATGATATCCTATTACATGCGTATCATAATTTATTTCCCAGTCAATCAACAAGCATTTATTTAGCTCTTATTACTCTGTGTCAGGTACTGTGTTAAGCATTAGGGATGCAAATATTAAGAATGAAGAAATTGCTGCTCTCAAGAACCCATTGAGAGAGACAGATACTTATGTAAGGAAATACAGAATACATATAAAGAGAATAAATACAAAATAGTGAAATCTAAGGCAAAGAGTACTGGCAGTTGGGAAGATCAAGAAGATTTCATGGATAAGATTGTGCTTGAATTTCATCTTGAAGGAAGTGAAGGATTCTATGAGGAGGGCTGTGTTGCAGGTGTGTGGGACAGCTACTTACTGCAAAGACATGGAAATGGAAAGTCAAGCGCCCGTTGGGAGGAACAGAGAGAAAGCAGGTTTGGTTGGATCATAGAGGGCAGCATGGGGAGCAATGTGTAGTTGATGCTTGTCTACTACATTTCTAGTTCTTTAAATTAAAAACTACCTGGTAGTTCTTTTGCACTACCAAAAAAGTCTGGTCATCAATGTTTTGGTGTATTTTGTGTTTCTTTTTACCTTTGACCTCTTTGGGTATATACCAATAGTGAGAATCTCTGGTTTCAGGGGTATGAATGTTATAGTCATTTTTGTAGCCTAATTCTACATTTCTTTTCAGAGCAGCTAGACTAACTTGCAGTTCCACAAACAGTGTATTTGTGTATCTGTCCTTCCACAGCTTCTCCTTTATTAACCATGTCAATTTTGGACATCTTTGCAAGTTACTGGATGTGAAGTAAAACCTAAAGTTGGTTTGATTTTAATTTTTCTTATTAGTGATTTCGAGCAATCTTTCATATGCCGGTTAATAGTTTACAGTTCTTCTGAGAACTACTAATATTCTTTGACTATTTAAATAAGAATGGCTTTTGGTTTTAAATATTTATGTCAATTTACTATTTGTTTTGTACATCAGACACCAAACATACTGATGCAAAAATTTTTTTTGACAGTTACCTGCTTCTCTCGTCTTAATTCCAATTATTTTTGTTAGTATAGAATCTTTCCAGTTTTATGTAATCCATATTACCTGTTTTACATTCAGTGATTATTTCTGGCTCTTTCTTGGTTAAGAACTCTTTACCTAGCCATGGCTGTGAAATGTACCAGATTTGATTCTCTTCTAATTCTTTTATTATGTGACCTTTAGTATTCTGGTCATATATCTGTTGGTTTAAAAAAATTATTTACTTTTAGTTTACAACCTTCAGTTCCACAGACCTTTGAGTTCCAAATTTTGTCCTCATCCCCTTTCCCCATGGTGGCATGTAATCTGATATAGGTTCTAAAAATACCTTCACATTAAACATTAGTCAAGTTGTATAGAAGAATTATAACCAATGGAATGAACAACAAGAAAGAAGGAACAAAACAAAACAAAAAAGAGAGCAAGTAGTTTGCTTTAATCTGCATTTAGACTCTATAGTTCTTTCTCTGGATATCAATTTCCCTTTCTGTTATGAGTCTTTTGGTGTTGTCTTATAGTTTTGCATTGCTGAGAGGAACCTAGTTTATCAAAGTCAATCATCACAGATATGATGTGTCTGTAATTGTGTACAGTGTTGTCCTGGTTCTGCTCTCCTCGCTCAGCATCAGTTTATATAAATCTCTCCAGGTTATTATGAAGTCTGTCTGTTCCTCATTTCTTATAGCACAATAGTATTCCATTACATTCATACACTACAACTTGCACATTTTTATAGCCTTTTGGGCATAGTTCTAAATTGCTCTCCAGAATAGTTGGATCAGTTCACAATTCCACCAACAATGCATTAATGTTCCAATTTTCCCACATCTTTTCCAGCATTTATCATTTTCCTGTTTTGTCATGTTAGCCAGTCTGACCAGTGAGGTGTGATACCTCAGAGTTATTTTAATTTGCATTTCTCTAATCCAGTGGTTCTCAACCTTCCTAATGCCTCAACCCTTTAATACAGTTCCTCATGTTGTGGTGACCCCCAACCATAAAATTATTTTCATTGCTACTTCATAACTGTAATTTTACTACTGTTATGAATCTATCTGATATGCAGGATGTATTTTCATTGTTACAAATTGAACATAACCCACAGGTTGAGAACTGCTGCGTCTAATCAACAGTGATTTAGAGCATTTTTTTTTCATATGCTTATGAATATCTTTAATTTCTTCCTCTGAAAACTGCCTGTTCATATCCTTTGACCATTTATCAATTGGGGAATGACTTGGATTCTTATAAATTTGATTCAGTTCTCTGTATATTTTAGAAATGAGGCCTTTATCATAGATATTGGTTGTAAAAATTTTTTCCTAATTTTCCACTTCCCTCCTAATCTTGGTTACTTTGGCTTTGTTTGTACAAAAACTTTTCAGTTTAATGTAATCAGAGTTATCCACTTTGCATTTTGTAATGCTCTCTATCTCTTGTTTGGTTATAAATTCATCTCTTCTCTGTAAGTCTGACAGGTAAACTCTTCCTTGCTCTCCCAGATTGCTTACAGTTTCAACCTTTATATCTAGATTGTGTACCTATTTGGACTTTATTTTGTTATATGGTGTAAGATATTGGTCTATGTCCAGTTTCTGCCATATTATTTTCCTGTTTTCCCAGCAGTTCTTGTCAAATAGTGAGTTCTTATCCGCAAAACTGGAGTCTTTGGTTTTATCAAACAGTAGATTACTATTGTCATTGACTGCTGTGTCTCATGTACCTAATCTATTCCACTGATCCACTACTCTATTCCTCAGCCAGTACCAAGTAGTTTTGATGACTGCCATATATCTGTTTTGAATCTATTACAGTTCATAGTATAAAATAGTAGTCTAAACCTAATTTTTTACCAAACTACTTTCCGTTTTCCCCAGAGATTTTTATCAAATAGAAAATTATTCATGAAGTAATTTAGGTTCATATGTTTATTGAAAATTCAGTTTATTGAGTTCAGTTATTTCTTATTATTGAGTATTTCACGGATCTATTTTTATGACATTGGGTGTTTGAAAAGTTATGTTAGTCAAATGCAGGTTTTAGAAGGTCTGACCAAACTGGAAAGGCTTTGAGTAGATAGGCCCAATAGTGAACATTGTCACACAAGGACCACTCTTGCTAAAGAGAATCATCACCAGATTTTCCATGGAGTGGATTTTTCAGATGAAAGTCATGAAAACCACATGTTAAAGCATAGAGAGAGTAGGACCTGGGTCTTTGGAAGGATGTATCCACACAGTGAGGTAATAGATCATTGAAATATCGTTAATGCTGAGATACCAAAAGAGCATATGCTCTTTAACAGATAACTCCATCGGCAAAGTCCATGGGCATAGTCTCCACAAGCAGCAGCTGTGGAGATTATATTTATAGCAACTGGATCTGTAAGAGGCAGCTGAGGGTGATAGGCTTACCAGTAGCTCTGTGAAAAAAAGTCCTTGGCTTAAATATTACCCTGTAACCATATTTTCATCCTTTTTGTAGTCATTTAAAAAATTCTACAGAAGCACTACAGAATGCCTAAAGTGATCTTTATTTACTTCTTATACTAATGGTGTCAAACATGATAGGGTGAGGGGGAGAAGGAGGACCAGGACTAAAAGGTTATTGGAAAATATTTAACAAAAATACAATAAAACAGATAACATTGCATTTTAAAACTTCAGGGATCCTTACATATGGATCAGTGGCCCTAAGTTTCTATTTGAGTTTGACACCACTACTTTTTATACCCTTGGAATGTCTTAGTCTATCCTTTTTACTCTTTAGCCAATGTATCATTCTCTTTAAAATATCTATAGATTCCCCCCCCCCCATTGTGACAAACTGAGAATGAATGCTTTGCATTAAGTTCATAAACATGTAATTGACTGATATTTGTAGAAGTCCTTGGCTTTCCCATCTTTGAGTAGTAGTTATGTGATGCCTTTTGTTAAGAAAGGTTGGGTCAAGTTTACTTCTGATAAGAAATTTATAAACCATTTGTATTAATAACTGTGAATGTTTTCTGTCCCTGCCACTTTCCAGTTTTTCAGAGAAACTAAAGTCACCTCTATTGATATAATATTCTTTTATACATTATTCTAATGTTGTTCAAGCATTCTGTTTTTTCATTTAACCTGACCTTGTATTTTCCTTTTATAGAACTTGCAACAATAGAAATGACCAAAATTTTTCCACATCCTCTCTCTTCAGGAGTTCTCTTTGATTTCTTTGCTTCTCATACCTCTGCTATCAATTCCTCAATTCTTTCAGTTGCTGATTAAGGAAGTCTAGAATTTCTGTTAGCCTTTAGTTTTCTGAATTTCCTTTTACCTGATTCTTTTGTTACTAATTTTAGTTGGATGATATGGCATTTGAGTTTTCTACTCAGTGTACCAACTAAATGTTGATATAATCTTGTGGTGCCTTCTGAATGTCTTCAATAGCCCTCTCACGTCACTTAAGACATTTGACACCTCTTTTTAGTGGTATTCCTTCTTAGCTCCACCTTTCCTTTTGTGTTTCTTATTATAGTAGTGCGGGCCATATATACTATTGTGTGCAGATCCTGAAATGTTTTTATAATTTTTGTCAAATATGGTGGAGAATTTGTTTATTCCTGATAGTTATAGGAAATCCCACCCTTTTTGAATTACTCTGTTTTGGTATGATATGTCTGCTAGTTAAGTTGATATGATCAAACTTAAAAAGAACTTTTTGAAACTCTAGTCTGTGTCCATTTCTTTCCCAAAATTATTTGAAGCATTAGTGTTGTTTTATTAGTAGGTATATGTTTCCAATTTATGTTAAAAGTGAAGATTTTTCATTGACCTTAGGTTCTTCAACTTTTCTTTCCTATTTTAATAGCTCTTCAATTTTATCTTTTTTTGTCTAACCTAGACTTAGGGATGAATTACTTCTTAAGATTGCTGCCCTTGACAGTACTATTGACAGAAAATCTTTGCTTACGACTGGTGTGTTGTTTTCAGTTCTGTTATGATGTGTATCATGAAAGCGTTAATGTTGGAACATTTCCTGTGTACTTATGGTTAGCTCACTTTAGTTGTTGGCTCTATCTGCACCAAAGCATTTCCAGCAGGTGGGGTCTTGCTCTTTCTGATTTGGTCTAGGCTGCCTTGTCTTCTTGTGGTACAAGAACATGAAGGAGCACATCTCTGTGGTCCTCTCCATTGGGCTGATCACGATGATTGCAAATTGTAGCGTCCTGCAATAGATAGCAGTTGCATCAGACTGACGGGAGCGCTGACCAATCAGTGATGTTGCCAGAGGTACCTCTGCCAGTGTTTCAGGGTTCTGGGAAGACCTTCATAACTACCCTAATGATTCTAGGACACATCATATTTTTGCTGTGTATGACTCTGGCTAATGTTTTTCTACCTGTACTTCATGGCATGGGTGATAGGTTGGACTTTGGGAAGGTTATTATTTTTATTAATAATATTATCACCACCTCACTATTCTCATATTTTTCTTTTTTAATTTAGTGCAAATTTATATTTTATATCACACTCCATGTTATGTTTAGATCCATCTTCTCTTCCTCCCACTTTCCATCCCTCATCAAGAAAGCCCATCTTTTTCAGTGAGGGTCAGAGGCAATAGTCTTGAGAGAAGTCATTATTCTGCTAATGCTGTTATTCTTTTATATTTAATTTTCTATGTCCCCTTACACAGCTTATAAACTAGCTGCGTTTAGTGGTTGAATAAAAGATTTGGGGTGTGTCTGTGTATATGTGTGTGTATTTGGGATATGTAGGTTCATCTTTATAGGCTTGTTGAAAGCATGCTTAGTTCAAATCCTGTAGCAGATAGGATAACAGGGATATTCAGCATGTCATGGTTGTGGAAGAAAGAAATATTAATTTGTTGTAGGCACTCTGTGTTGTAGGCACAAGTCTGCCAGAAACAATTTTTAATAGTACATTTATTCTGTATCCAAGCCATTTCTAGCTTGGAGAGAAAGATGTCTAAACTGTCATAGTTTTCTTACATTCTCTGGTCCTCACCAACAATAACACAACAACTCCAATAATGTTTATTGTAAAATGTATAGGATCTTGAACAAAGGAAATAGAATATGTTTAGCATTCTAGAATAGACACCGTACAATTGAACCATTGCTTTCAAGGATACTGGATGGGTTTTTTTCCTCCTTTCTTTCAAAATCTCAATCTTGAATGCAAAACAGGATACTGTTCCTTAGGTGGGTCATGGCTTCGGGTGGATGAAGAAGCAACAATCTTATCTTGACCAGAGCTGTTTCACCAATAATCCATTTCCCTAAGAAAGTCCGTAGCTGGGGGGCGGAGCCAACATGGCGGCATAGCAGCAGCAACACATCGCAGCTCTCACATAGCCACCCCAAAATACCCATAAAATAGGACTCTAAACCAATCCTAGAACTCCAAAACACACACAAAGATACTTCCCACTAAAGTCAGCTCGGCTACAAGGAACCATATCAGCACTGCAAACCGAAACCAGCCTGGCCTGAAGCGGGGGCTGTGCCCCGGGGGCGGCTGGACAGGAATAGCTGAGGAGCCTCTCAGGTGAGCAGATCAGCAGCAGCTGTGAATGGGATTTGTGAAAGGGGGAGATAAGCAGTCCGGCTGGAAGGCCTCCAGAGCGGAAAAGCGAAAGGCAGAGGTTTTGCACCCCCCTCAGCTTTGCAGCTTCCCGCCCGCGGCCTGCAGGCAGCAGGGGGACTGAGCGATTGT
>CM053582.1:94701399-94771983 GCA_028627135.1 Pseudochirops cupreus
GGGCGGGGGAAAGACGGGGAGAAAATATGTAACTCAAAAAAAATTTAATAAAAAAAAAAAGTCCGTAGCTTTTGTTCTACCCTCCTTCCTAAAGGGGAAAGTGTGTAAAGGGTTCTAGGTTGAAGAAAATATTGTTTAATATTTTCATTTAAAATAAAATGGAGATTTTAAGTGTTTCTACATGCTCTTCTGACATGATTTTGATCTCTTCTGCTAGGGTTCTATATTCTAAAAGTTTTTTTTAATGTATTAGAGATTATGAATATTTTCTATCCCATCTATTAAAAACTTTCTTATATTTTTATTATTGTTACTTTTTTTTGTTAATGACTTGCCTATGGTCACATTGGCAGAAAATGGCAATAGCCAGGATTCAGACTCCAAATACTGTGTTCTTTTTATCCTACTGTGCTGCTATACTAGAGACTCTCTAAGAGTTCCTCTGAACTCTAAATCCTGTGGTTCTGTTATAAATAGATGCAAAAGTTGTGCTCAAAGTTGCAAGTATTCTAAAAGCATGGTGTAGTTGGAAAGAATGCTAACCTCTGAGCGATTCTACTGTGACATTGAGCAATTAAGCCACTTAAGGTTTCTGAGCTCAAAGCCTCATCTGTAAAATGGAAATAATGCATGCTTACAGGGATGTTGGGATAAAGGTACTTTGTAACCTACGAAGTGTTATATCAATAGGAATTCTCCTTAGGCTAATATCTAACCTTTAACTTTCATTGTAAAGAAAATGGAATCATGCCTATGCTTCTGCCTCATCAGTGGTTATGAGAGGTTCGGTTAGGAATAGATGCTTGTGGAGGACAGCACATCTCTTCTTCCTTTGAGAAATAGGCTGGGTTATTTCAAGAAGATCATCTGACTGTGAAGTGTCTTGGCTACAATGTACAGCAGAGCCCTGTGTGTGGATAGTTTGTTTCAAACACAAGACTGTTAGAAAGATTGCCCAGAACTATTCTACTGCACAAGATATACCTAAAATGAAGATCAGTCACTTTGTTGAAAAAGAACACTTTGATTACAAAGAAGGTTTATTTTCCTTGTCTGATTTGATAACTTTGTTTCTTTATAATGTTTATAAAGTAGCAAATTTAATGTGAACATAGTTGCCATGTATTATTAGAAGTTTGAAATGTCTAAGAAAACATTAACTGGTGTTCATTTGTTCATCTTTTTTCTGAAGCACCAAATATTGTCATGCATACCTCATGCAGTGATTGTGCTCTAAATATAGGCTGCACCTGAATATAAGCCATATATCAAAAACTAGATGTCTTCAAAAGGAAAATAACATAGATGTGAGGATGGAAAAAAAATTCCACCGATTCTAGGCTCCAATCAGCATTTAGAGACCCTGGACTGGGAGGGCAATGTAGTGCCTATTTTTGGACCAGAGTGATGAGAGGCATTGGCAGCATAGTGGATGCGAGTGGTTGGTGTGGGATCTGGAATATCTGGGTTCAAATGTATCTTCTGATCCGTCAAAGCTGGGTTGCTTTGGGGAGTTGGGGCAGATTACTTAGAACCTCCTGCTCTCCTTCTTCCCGGCCTCTCCTGTGACTCCCATTACATGAATTTAGCCCCTGCTTGAAGCTCCTGCAGCCACTTACTTCCAAGCATCCCAGCTCTTTTTATACAATGCTTCAAATATCTGTTAATAATAATTACTACAATGTAGCATTTTAAAGTTTGTGTACATTATCATATTTGATCTTCACAATAACCATATGAGGTAAGTGCCACAGATAACCTTATTTTACAGATGAAGAAACTGAGGCTCAGAGAGGTTTGGATTTATCCAAAGTCTCATAGCCAGTAAATATCAGTGGCAGGATTTGAACACAAATCTTTCTACTAGAATTAATTCTAGCCCTCTGTTAGGAATTAGTAGCAGCCTTCTGGGTGCATAATCTTTGAACTTAATCTGTTCTCTTTCTCTCTCTCTCTCTCTCTCTCTCTTTCTCTCTCTCTCTCTGTCTCTCTCATTAGGGCACCATTTGCTCACCTTCAGTCTTCTGTAGTGCATCCAATTTATTTAAATAAGCAAAACAGAAAAAAAGTCTCCCTATTTTATTGAAATTTACTACCAGTTGTTTCTCATATCTGTACATTCTTTTGGAAATCTTTTGTAAAGACCTGGAGACTTCACCTCATTTAAAGTGGCTGGGTATTCTTATTATTTTTTCATTTATCTTAGGGATGTTTCCTAATGTTTCTTCCTTTTTAATTGAGAAAAATGATATCTTTTATTAAGGAAGAGATATTCAGAGTCAGACTTGAAGTAGTTCTGTTTTTACTCTCACCAAAAAAAAAACCCCACACCCACCCTATTTGATTCAATTTAACAAATGTTTATCAGATGCTTGCTGTGTCACAGTTGTTAAATTATACCATTTTCCTAAAGCATTAGGCCTATTTCCTCCTTGTTCTTGTCCAGAGCAGAGCAAAATCTTTATTTGACTTAATATTTTTATGAGCCTTAGCTCATTCTGAGATTTATATTTCCCAGTGATTTTCATAACTAAAATAGCATGTTATAGTGGCTAGAGTTCCACATTGGGAGTCAAGAAGCCCTGAGTTAAAACCTGACTTTGGTTTCTCCAGTACATGTCTATGTTTCCCATCTGTAAAATACAGGCAGACCTTGTTTTATTGAGCTTTGCTATATTGCGCATTGCATATCTTGCATTTTTTGCACATTGAAGGTTTGTGGCAACCCTGCATTAAGCAAGTCTGTCAGTGTCATTTTTCCAAAAGCATATGTTCACGTCACATCTCTTTGCTACATTTTGATAATTCTTGCAATATTTCAAACTTTTTCATTATTATTACACCTGTTAAGGTGATCTGTATATAATCGGTGATCTTTGATATTGGTAGTATAATTGTTTTGGGATGCCACGAGCCATGCCCAACTTAATTGTTATATGTCATGTGTGTGTTCTGACTGCTCTTCTGTCTCTCTCCCTATCATCTGATCTCTCTATTCCCTGAGTTTCAGTGGTATTGAAATTAGACCAATTAGTAACCCCACAATGACTTCTAAATACTCAGGTGAAAGGAAGAGTCAGTCTGTGTGGCAGCTACGTTCTGGGGTCCTGGTCTCTTTTTCCTCAGTTATACGTATACAGGCTCTGTCCAGGCCCAGAATGAATTTTGTTGTGTAAGTTTGTCCTTTAGAGTTCATGTCCTCATCTTGCCCAGATACCTTTGAATGCTAAGCCACACATAGCTTGCCTTTTCATTTCTGGCATTTCTAAAATTTCTTGTATCATTTTGACATAATTCAGATATTTCTCTGACATGATGATATAAGAACTCCCCAATGACAGAAGAGATTTACCTATACTCAAGCAGTAGTATCACTAGTGATATTGAAGATAATAATAACTAATATTTATAAAGTGCTTGCTATATGTTATCACAATTGATCCTCACAACAATCATGTGAAGTAGGTGTTTTTTATTTTACATATTGGGAAACTGAGGCTAAGAGAGGTGATATGACTTCCCCAAGGTTGCTCAGATAGTGTTAAGCCATTTCCCTTGCTTCTACCCACCCGTACAAGAATATACCACCCCTAATAGAAATCATCATAATAATTATATATAGTATAGTGTGTAGTACAGTATTTATATAGTATTTTAAAGTTTGCAAAGTTTAGCTTCATAACTTTGCAAGATAGGTATTGTAGTTATCTTCATTTTACTGATGAGGAAACTGAAGCTTAGAGTGCTTAATTTGTTCGCACATAGTCATATAGCCTAATAAGTCTCAGGATTGGGAATTCATACTCAAGTCTTTGTGACTTTTGTTGTTGTTTAGTTGTGTCCAACTCTTTGTGACCCTATTTGGGGTTTTCTTGGCAAAGATACTGGAATGGTTTGCCATTTCCTTCTCCAGCTCGTTTTACAGATGAGGAAACTGAGGCAAACAGGGTGAAGTGACTTGCCCAGGGTCACACAGCTAATAAGTGTCTGACACTGGATTTGAACTCAGGTCTTCCTGACTCCAGGCTGACTGCTCTATCTACTGTATCTGCTGCACCACGTAGTTGCGCCTCTTTGTGACTTACAAGTCCAATGTTCTATATGACTATGCCATACTACCTCATCAGAAACTTCTTCCATTCTTGGACTTTGCAGAGGAAGTCATATTAATCTCTTGGTCCTGGGTTCAGTAAAGGAAGGATTATATTTGTCAAATCCCACTTAGTGAAATGTTTTGTTTTCACCATTCCTCTTTAAATCAAGCTACCAGACAGCCTGTGGGCTATGCAAAACAGTTCTGTCCAGGTGTGGCTATGAACCAGAATCCATTGTAGCCATTGAAGAAGCAATTCTCTCCTTTCCTGGGAATGTCTAGTATGCTGTACCCTTTATTCCAGTATTCTGTGATCCATGACCTTGTTCTCAGTGGTGATGTGGCCTCCCTGGGACTAGGGTAGTGCCTCTTAAGGGGAGATGAAGTTCTTCCTTTTGCCATTTAATAGGCTGGCCTCCTATCCCATTAGCAGTCAGAGCTGACCATCACTTCCACACTTTCTTAATAGCTTTTGGGAGAGAATCCCTCTGTTCATCATAGCTAAGTGACTTTCTTCTGTTAACCTCCTTTCTTGCCTCATTATCCATCCATTTTTTTAGGGCTGGTAATCTTCTGTTTAGTGTCTGTTCCTCTAGAATGTTATTTTAGGACTGAATTACTCCAGTCAGAGTGCACGTGAAAGTTGAACCATCAGATTCTCTTCTTGACATCTAAAAAATAATTTGTACATTTGAGTGATTTGAAATCTCATCTCACATTAGTCTCTATTATGCTAGCCATCCATCCCTGGACTAGCCCAGTCAGAATACTGATGAATCAACCAACAGGAGGCAACAGTCATCCAACCCCTGTTCTGCTACTTCCCAGATGCAGGGGTCCCAAATTCCTTCTCTCAATAACTTTCATTGCATTTTGGATGCAAGTATCCAAATAATTCACATGAAATACTTGAATATTTCCTGTCCATGTTCTATAATTTGCCAGGCCACATAGTGGATGCTTCTGTAGAGAACAACATTATATTCAGTGTGCACAAATTGCATACTTGTGCAAGTGTGTAACTCCTTTTTTCCAACAGTTGCAATCCATCCATTATACCATTTACAATCCATTTTCAACCCATAATTTTGAAAATTTTTAAATTGGACTTTCATCAAACCTTCTTTATATTCAAACCATCACGTTAATTATGCTTTCCCAGCTTGAGGAAAGACAGCAAGCTTCCAGTATTTTTTTCCACATATGGTTAGACTCTTCCCTTTTAGTTAGGTGCTGGGTTTCTACAGCCCATTGTATATAGCTGTCCCTGTCATAGTTACAACAAAGACATGCCTTATTGCTACTTACCTTTTTTGTTCCTTTGATTTCTAATTGTCTCCTAAGTTCCTAATGACCTGCATAATCACCTAACCTTAATTGCTCACTTAAAACTTTGACTTCATGTTCATGTTCTCAAAGAGTTTTGCCCACAAACCATCTCTCTCCCCCCTTACTTCCTGCTAGGTCTTACCCAGGACCTGCTGTCTCTGGGATTTTATCTCAGAGATGCTAAACTTGACCACGTATTCCTTCAAGATCTTTCTATCCAGACATCCCTGTAGATATTTCCTTCTCCCTCCCTCCAAAAATAAGGATTCCAAGGAATCATCCCCAAAAGCTTTCTCAATGGCAGGTGATACAAAGCTGGAAAGAATCTCTCATGTAGTGAATGACAGTCAGGATGCAAAAAAGAATCTTGATATACTATGAGGGTTGGCAAACTATGGCCCACAGGCCAGATGAGATCTTCCTGAAACCAGTCTTCTTTTAATGTACAGTTTGCTTTTTCTTTAAAGTGTATATTAAATTCAACATGATTGTTACAAAACTGTTGTTTGTATGTATCTCCTTCTGACTTTCCTGCTGCTCTTTTCTGTATACTTTGTGGTGTTTCATTGATACTCTCTTCTCCTTTTTAAGTATAACTATTTCCTCCTCCTCTCTGCCTTCATTAGCCTTCTTCCCTCTCCTACCAACAACCACTTGAAAATGTCCCAGTATATAGGACAGGTTCCTAGTAATTTGAAAAATGTACTTTGGTACTTTGTGTCAGCGTTATAAAAAATACTTTCTATTTCAGTCTTCAGGCCGGGTTTTTCTTTGGGTCCCCAATAATAAGGCCAGTGGTGCCTGATATTCTGGCCACTTTTCATTGGTATTCCATTCCTATCCCCTGCTTGTAAACACATTTAAATTGTACCCCCACAGCACTTGGCAGTAGGAAACGGCGAATTCCACAGTAGTCATCTGTAGACCTTAGTTGTCTCAGTTCTGTTCACAGGATACAATTGGTTCTCTGTGAAAAAGAGTATATTCTGAGGACCTTCTTTAGTTTATTCATTTGCAGCTCCATATCCCATTTAAAAATGCTTGCTCTAGTAGAAATTTGTGTGTAGGGTCGTACTGTAGGATTTGTACGTTCTTTTCCTCATTCTGCATACTTCACTTCTCGTCCGTTCATTTACATCTTTGATGCTTCTCTGTATTCTTCACATTCAGCATTTCTTATGGTGAATTATATTTCCCTACATTCATATAGTCAGTCAGGCAATAAACATTCATTAAGTGCCTTCCATATGCCTGGCACCATGCTAAGCACTGAGGATACAAAAACGTGAGACAGTCTCTGCCTTTAAGGAGCACGTCCAGTGCAGGAGACGACATGTAAAGAAATGTGTACAGACAAGCTCTGTACAGGATAAACAGGGAATAATTAGCAGAAGGAGGGCACTAGAATTAAGAGAGGTTACAGAAGGAAGGTGGAATTTTAGCTAGACTTTAAAGGAAGCCAGAGAAATCAGGAGGAAAAGAGAGGGGGAAGCTTTCCAGGCATGGGGGACAGATAGAAAATGTCCGGAGCTGTGATGTGGAGTACCTTGTTACGGAACGACAAGGAGGGCAGTATCACTGAGTCACAGAGGAAGGGAAATAAAGTTTGAAAGATGGGGGTGGGCAGGTTCTGAAAGGCTTTGAACACCAAAAAAAGAGTGTTATGTTTGATCCTGGAGGTGTTAGAGAGCCACTGGAGTTTATTGAGTCAGGGTGGGGGCTGACACAGTCAGAACTGTGCTTAAGGATGATCATTTTAACTTCTGAGTCAAGGAGGGAGAGTGGGGAGAAACTTGTGTCAGGGAAACCACCCAGCAGCTATTGCAGTAGTCTGGGTATGAGATGATGAAGGCCTGCACCAGGGTGGGACAGCATCAAAGGAGAGAAGGAGGCATATCCTAGAGATGTTACAAAGGTAAAATCTGCAGGCATTGGCAACAGACTGGGTATAGCGGTAAGAGACAGAGTGAGGAGCGGAAGATGAAACCTTGTTTGGAAGCCTGGGTAACTGGGAGGATGGTAGTATCCTCTCAACAGTAATAGGGAATAGGCTAGTAATTAGAAAGAGGGAAGGGTTTGGGGGGAAAATCATAATGGTAATGAAAGCTAATATCCTGACAACAACCCTGAGAAAGGGGTGATGTTATCCTCAAATTATGAATGAGGAAACTGAGACAAACAGAGGTTAAGTGACTTGGTCAGGGTCACATGGCTAGAAAGTGTCTGAGGCTGGATTTGAACTCTCTTCTTCCTCACTCCAGGCCCAGTGCTCTCTCCACTTGCTCCCTCAAAAGTTAATTTCAGAAGATTGAGAAAAATGTCCACAAGTGAATATGACGCAGAGAAAGCATAGGGTTTGCACAGTAATTTCTAGGAAGAAGTAAGGGATATAGGAATAGTGCTTATAGCCTCAAAAGTCTATTTCCCAATGTACATAATATGGATAATAAAGTGATGTTGACCCAGAGGTGTATGTGACTGTAGTATATTTGGATGTGGAATGGTCTACTTAACAACTCTTGTATCAGATGCTTCCTCCTGACACAAAGGGTCCAAGCAGACTTTGGGGACTTCTAACCTCTAACACCTCCTCACCCAAATGGAAAACCCAGCCACCTTGATATCTGGTCTTCCCCTGAGAGTAATCACCCTATTTAGAGGGTTCAAAATATAAAATAAAATTAAATTAAATTAAAAAAAATAAAAGATTCTATAAGCCCAAAGAAAATTGCAAGGCACCCTTCAATGGGATCTCCCCCTTACACGACCCCATCCCTTACACTATTTCCTTGATTTATGGTTTTGGGTTTGGTTGGACCCCCAGGAAGGGGAGAGGTTGTAGGTCACTCTTCCACTGGGTGATTGATTCTTTGTCTATACTGCATTGTTCTTTGGCCAACATCTTTTGGTCACAGTTCCCTTCTGGTGTTCTACTGCTGCTCCATTGAATCCTGCCACATATGGTTGTTTATCTCACCTGTGATTTCCTCAGCGTAAGGAGTTTCCCATGAAGATCCCTATCTACCAGTCCCCACCTGTGCATTCTCCCCTACTCAGTTCTGAAAGAGGTGCCTTGGGCCTAGAAAAGTTAAATGACTGCCCAGGGCCACACAGCTGATTAGCATCAGGGATAGGACTGAACCTCATGCCTCCCTGTCTATTGAGGCCAACTCTACTCACTAGACCACCCTGTCAGCTATTGGGGATCCTTTTATGCCTGTGGTGCTTAAAACCTGGGATTTATGGAACCTTATGGGTTCCAATCAAGTAAAAACTATTTTGATGTAATTTATTTCCTTTGTAATCCTATGTGTTTTGTTTTATGCATTTAAAAACATTTTTCATTAAGGAGGTCCATTAACTTTACTATGCTTCCTAAAAGGTCTACAGCACACAAAACATTTAGAACTCCTACCTTTTGCTTCCCAGTTATCTCTGTCCTCCACTGCCAATGCTGGTTCTCTCTTTGTTGATTTCACTCCCTCACCTTCTCCTGAGGCAGATGGTACTTGAGAGCTCCTTGCCAGAGGAACAGCTCTCAGTCAGCTTGACAGTCCCCTGCTATCCTAGCTGATAGATCTTTTGTGGCTCCTGGTCATAGTATCTTTTTTTTTTTTTCTAAACCTTTGATTTTTGTTTGTTTTTGTTTTTAAACCCAGGCACCACAGCTCAGTTTCTTCTTTTGGCTGCTTAAATAAATCCCCGTTTTCTGTTCTAGATTGGCTTGTGGGTAAGTCGGCCCCATTTGATCCCTCCCTCCCTCAGTTCCTGGCTCATGTGTACTACTTCCCACTGAATATTAGAGTTCAGAGGAGCACTCCGATTCCCTTCTTCACCTGTCTCTCTGTATACCTTCTTCATCCAGGCCGTCTAGACAGAGTTATACAAATTTTGGGGAACGTAGCTATAGAGCAGGAAGATCCCTCAGAAGCCATTTGGTCGTCTTTCCCCCATTTTTACAGCTGAGGCACCTGAGACCCAGAGAAGTTCAGAGATTTACACAGGATCCCGAAGCTATCTAGGTCTTCATGTATCCAGTGCCAGCATCTTCTCTTTATTATGCCATGCTTCCTTTCAGTTGACCCAGGCTACTTCCAAAACTGTCTAAAAGGAGGGTACAAATTGGTGCCTCTTAGTGGCTGGGTCAGTGCGGATGCTTGACTCAAAGGGAAAGGAGCAGCCTTGCCCACTTTAGTACATTCATAAGAAACAGATCTAAGAGAGAGACAGAGAAGGGACAGAGCAGTCTTTGTTAAGAAAGGCTGTACTTATATGACTAGGTGTGGACTCGAGGATAGTATGGGGAACATTTGGCTGAGAAAGGGAAGGTCTGTGTGTTGTGATGGGGAGAGAAAATTGACCTCTCGTGGTTCCTTTCTCCTACTCTGCACTCCTCTAGTTGTTAAAATGAAATTGCATGATTCCCTAGACTTTGTTCATTGCGCTTCTCCCTCCTCTGCAACCTTTCCACCCCAGCCCTTCAAAGCTCCTTCCTCGTCCATGCCTCTAGCAGCTTCTTTCCTACTCCTCACCGAACAGCTGCTGCCTAACCTTACTCTGCACTGCTCCCCCTTCTGCTGCATGCTGTGAGCTCCAGACTAATGGGTCCCTGCTGTGGACACTGAAGGTCATCATTATCACTGCAAGGGCTGCCTCTGTCATTCCTAGTGTAATACATATTCCTATAGTGATATTGTTATTTCTGGTGTTAGTTTGTGTAGTACTTCAGAAGGTATATTGATAAAGCATGACACTTGAAGTCAGGAAGACCTGAGTTTAAATCTGCCCTCATAGACTAGCTGTGTGACTTTGCCCAAGTCACTTAATGTCTCTCAGCCTCAGTTTCCTCATCTTTAAAATGGGGATAACAATATACCTGATCCTCGTTGTTATGCTATATAAATAATAGTCGCCGTTATAATTTTTAGGGGCAGGTCATTGGCACATTTTGTAGAGTCTGAGTAGATCGGCCTGGAGTCAGGAACACCTCAGTTCAAATCTGGCCTCAGATATTTACTAGCTGTATGACTCTGGGCAAGTCACTTCACCCTGTTTGTCTGATGTTCTTCATCTGTAAAATGAGCTGGAGAAGGAAATGGCAAAGCATTCTAGTATCTCTGTTAAGAAAACCCCAAATGGGGTCACAAAGAATCAGATACAACTGAAATGACTGAACAACAATGACTTTTGGATGTCTGGGCTCATAACCTGGTAATTCGTTTTCTGTCCTGCTAGAGAAGTGTAGTGCTTGATGAACTTGGTCAGTTAGTCAAGCAGCAAATGTTGATCAAGTGTCCGTGGCTTGTTGGGCCTATTGCTGGGCTCTAGGGATTCAAAAGCAAGTGAGACACTTTTGCAAGAGCCCCTTTATGTTATGTTGTTACAAAATGTTGGCATTAGAAGAGGCCTCTCAGAGGTCACCCATTCCCAAAAAGCGGTAATCTTAGTTTATAAACCGTCAGGGAAGCCATACTACTTTTGAACAGTCTATGGTTGTTAGAAATAGTTTCATTTAAAGTGAATTCCGCCTCTTTCCAACTTCTACCTCCTTTCTAGTTTTTACATTCTAAGGGTAAGCAGAACAATATCATGATACTTGAAACTGCAGAGTCAGGAGGTACTGGGTTCCTGTGGAGCTTCTGGCACATTCTGGCTCTGAGAATGGTCAGGTGTATGGGCTGGATTCAGTGGCTTGATGAGGTGTTCATTCCAACTGTCTGATTCAAGGATTTTGTGAAGCTGCAGAACTGGGAGTTCCATGTGCCAATGAAATCACCAACCTGGACCCAAAAGTAGAAGATGGGTCAAAGTTGTATTTATATGCTGCGTATTCACTTTATCTAATCAGGGTGCTGAGGCTCTAGAATGTAGAGTAAAATTTTGTTATGTTAAGTGATTCTAGACTCGCAGCGGTTCTCAACCTGTGGGTTATGTTCAGTTTGTAACAATGAAAATACATCCTGCATATCAGATATTTACATTGTGATTCGTACCAGTAGTAAAATTACAGTTATGAAGTAGCAACGAAAATAATTTTATGGTTGGGGGTCACCACAACATGAGGAACTGTATGAAAGGGTCGCGGCATTAGGAAGGTTGAGAACCACTGCTCTAGAAGTTTTTAGTTGGGTCTTTTTTTGTTTGTTTGTTTGACTTGCTTGTTGCTAAATTGTTGGTCAGGAAGGCAAACACAAATTATAATGTTGCTCTTATAGAAATAGTCTTTGTTTCAGTTTTGACACTGCTATGCAACACAATTTTTAGACACATTGGTGTAATGATCCTCAGAAAGTTCGACCTCTTAAAAATTCATTTGTCTTCAAATATAACAGCTTTTATTTTATATGTGTTTTCTCATTTGTGGATTGTATGCAGGGAGCTTTTGGAAGAAAGAGATTGTGCTGAAGGTATTATCATCAAGTTTGTTAATGAAAGGTTGAAAACATTTTCTTAGAAAGTTAATCTAAAGTTACACCCACTGCCATGCTGATAGACTAATTATAGTTGTCTACAAATTTTTTAGCATTAGTTTGCCAACAACAGTTTAATTGCCACATTGGGAATTTGAGATAACAGTTAAACAAATTGTTCTCAAAAATAAAAGGGCCTTTAAATATAAACCCTGTTGTGATTGTCTTCTTTATTTTCTAGGGTTCTATAATCAAAGCATTATCTGGCTATGTCTTATAGTGGAGTATCAAATGAAGTGTGTGGTAGAAAGAGAAAGAATTATTTATATAAATGGCTGTATAGTTCATTCTGATCCTTGACTGTATGTTTAAGTAGTATCACTATGCATGGGAAGAAAGAACTGCAATAAAAAAAAAATAATGGTGGTTGGGTGGTAAAGACTTAGTGGTATAGATAGGACAAAAAGAGCTGCCTGTGCATCATTCATTGTTCATAGAATGGTCTAATGGTAGCACCAAAACAGTTTCATTTAGTTTAGCCTCCTGATTTTACAAGTGAAGAAACTGAGGTCCAGAAAGGGAAAGTGACCTGACCAGGGTCACACAGATCCTGGAAGAACCAAAACTTGCATTCATGTCTCCTGACTCTTACCTAGTCCAATACTTTTTATACTGGATCATGTTGCCTTGATTGCCATTGGGGAATTGAGAGAACTACTAATACTGAGTATGTTCAAGGATATAAAATCCTAGCTTCAAAAAGATGATGACCAGTTAGTCTTTATTTCCCCTGATAATGTAAGTTATTAAATGAGTGTTAACAATTACATTAGTGAGAGCGAAGACATGGGATATTTTTTGAAAGGATACTAGACAGTCTTACCACTTTATTCTCTCCTATAGAATTTGAACTCTTGCTTTCCCAAGCTGTAACATCCACCTCCAGTGTTCCCAAACAGCAAAATGCACTTTGTCTTCTTCCTACCCTCTCAAACCACGGTTAAGAACAAAAGACAAACAAAACCCATCCCAAGCATGCAAACTCACGCAAAACAAATTTCTTCCTTTGCCATGTCCAGAATGGTATATATGAATATTTGCATGTACATGTATATCTATATATGTTTCCTTTTGCGCTCTTAAGTCTTTCACCTCTTTACCGGGAAGTGAGTAGCACGTTTCATTATTAGATTTCTGGAATTATGATTGCTAATTATTATGATCAGAATGCTTGAGTTGTTCAGAGTTGTTTGTCTTTACAGTGTTGTTCTTCTGGTTCTATTTACTTTACTCAGCATCAGTTCTTGCAAGATTTTCTAGGTTTCTCTGAACCCATCTCCTTCATCATTTCTTTTTTTTAAAACATTATCGCAGTTATCCCAAGTATCCCTCCCCCTGCCTGAGAGCTATTCCATATGACAGTATTTTTTTAAAGAGGAAAAAACAGCAGCAGGATGTTGAATATTTTGAAAAAGCTGGAAAACATGTCTACTTTGTAACACGATGAACCTCCTACCTCCATGAAGGGGTGAGTTGGGGTTTCACCTCTCTCTCCATTTGGATCCTGCTTGATCTTTATAATTTTGTTACATTCACTTTTTGTACTTCCCTTTTGTGTTGTGCTAGAGGGAGCTACTGCAGATCATTGAGGAGTAGAATGAACATAATGAAAATGGTGCTTGAGGAAAAGAATTCTATCAGCTTTGTGTAGAAATAGGAGGAAGCTGGCTACAGAAGAACAGGGACTCCATTTTACAGATAAATTCAGAACCTTTTGAAGTTATTTAGGCATGAGCTAATGTGGGCCTGCAACATTTGTAGTTCTGGAAGTGAAAAAGAATAAATATTGCAGGGAGAAAGCAGCAGGATTTGGTGATGAATTGACTCTTAAATGAAAGAGAAGAGAGGCAAAAAAATAAAATGGGACTTTACGCTTGGAAATTTAAAAAGTAGTCATGGCAGTGACGCTAGTGTTTTGTAACAGTGTCCTCACTTTTACCCTTAATGTTTTTCTAAAAAAAAACTGATTGTTTTCATATAAGCTGGCAAAGGGGAAAAGAAGTGAGGCACTAGTTTTGCATTTTCAGTGAATGAGTGGAGTAGCAAAATGAGATATGACAAGTATATATGGCTCACAGTAGGAAGATTGTGAAGAGTTACCTGTTTGGCAGGGAAAATGAATTTCTCACTTCTTCAGTTTTAGGTGTTAGTACATCTAGTTGGAGATATCTTATAGGGAGTTGAAGATAAGAGAATAGAGAATGTGGATAAATTCAGAATCATTTTCTAAAATATGTTAGGGCAAATTTCCAGTAGTTTGTTGCAGCTGATTTTGCTGATTGTCTAAGTGGTTTTGTTAATTTTGGCTATTGAGGCAAATAGTGATCCAGCACATAGTTTTTCTTTCTTTAATAATATTTTATTTTTTCCAATTACATATAAATACAGTTTTTAACATTCCTTTTTGTAAGACTTTGAGTTTCAAATTTTTCTCCCTTCCTCTTTCCCCTCGGTCCTCCCTAAGATAGTAAGGAATTTGACATAGGTTTTATATACATGCAGTCATATAAAACATTTCCATATTAGTCATGTTGTGAAAGGAGAAACAGGACAAAAGGAAAAATCTACAAAAATAAATAAAGTGAAAAAAGTATGCTTTGATCTGTCTTCATACTCTATGAGTTCTTTCTCTGAATGTGGGTGGCATTTTCCATCATGAGTCTTGGAACTGTCTTGGATCTTTTCATTGCTGAGAACAGCTAAGTCAGTCATAGTTGATCATCATACAATGTTGCTGTAACTGTGTACAATGTTTTTCTAGTTCTGCTCACTTCACTATATCACTTCATGTCTTTCCAGGTTTTTCTGAAATCTTCCTGTTCATCATTTCTTATGGAACAATAGTATTTCATTATATTCATATACCACAGCTTGTTCAGCCATTCCCCAATTGATGGGCATCCCCTCAGTTTCCAATTCTTTGCCACCACAAAAAGAATTGCTATAAATATTTTTGTACACGTAGGTCCTTTTCCCTTTTTTGTGATCTCTTTGGGATGCAGACTTAGAATTGCTGGATCAAAGGGTATAGCTGGCATAGTTTTTCATTGATGTGGTACTGTTGTAAATATTGTTGTAAATATCTCTCTGCCCTGTTTTACACTTAGGCTGTCTACTATTTTAGATATTTGAGTGCCAGTATCTTGATATTTATACTAAAGCTACTGTCCTTCATAATTTTGGGTCACTTTAGTAGGGATATTTTTAATGAGAGACATATCCCCCCCCTTTTCCTCCTTAACTTCTTAGTATTGGAAAAGGACTTGGTAGACAGTCACCAGGTTGAATTGATTAAATTGAATGTGCATAGTACTAGTCATTTTACATTTCTATGGATCAGTCATTGTATTACTCAGAAAAATGATATATGCGTACACATATTTATTTTATTTTATTTTATTTTATTTTGAGGAATGAGCCTAATTTTTACTGTCTTTTTATGGCTTCTGTTCTTGCCATGACTGAGTTGAGATGCTAAAACTGAGACCTTGGCTTATCATAAAGAATAAATGTTGTGTTTTATATCTTGTGGTTTTGCTAAAGTTGGTTGAATTGTGAACTATTCCATTCTGGAGAATATTTTGGAACTATATCCAAAAGGCTATAAACTGTGTATATTCTTTGACATAGCAATAGCCCAAAGAAATCAAAGAAAATGGAAAAGAACCTATTTGTACAAAAATATTTATAGCAACTCTTTTTGTGGTACCAAAGAATTGAAAATTGAGGAGATGTACATTAATTAGGGAAGGGCTGAACAATTTGTGATAAATTATTTTGATGGAATACTATTGTGCTATAAGAAATGAAGAGTAGGGGGTGGCTAGGTGGCACAGTGAATAGAGCATCAGCCCTGGAGTCAGGAGGACCTGAGTTCAAATCCAGCCTCAGACACTCAACACAAAACCTAGCTATGTGACCTTGGGCAAGTCGCTTAACCCCACTTGCCCTACCTTCCCCCCCAAAAACAAACAAACAAACAAAAAAGAAATGAAGAGTAGGATGTTTCCAGGAAAGCTTGGGAAGACTTAAATGCAAAGTGAATTCAGCAGAACCAGCAAGATATTGTGCACAGTAACAGCAATATTGGAACAGTGATCACTATGAAAGACTTAGCTATTCTGATCAAGACAATGATCCAAGATAATTCCAAAGGGCCCGTGACAATAAATGCTGTTCATCTCCAGAGAGAGAGCTGATGAATTCTGAGTGTAGATTGAAGCATACTTCTTTTTAACTTTCTTTTTTTTCCTTAGGATTTTTTTGTATGTTTTCTTTTGTAACATGGCTGATATGGAAATATGCTTTGTATGACTTCACATGTATAATTGATACATCGTTTGCCTTCTTAAGGGATGGGGAAGGAGCAGGAAGGAGGGAGAGAATTTAGAGTTCATAAATTTTAAAAATATTAAAATTTGTTTTACCTGTAGTTAGTAAATATTTAATGAAATAAGTAAAAATATATTTTAAAAAAGAGTAAATGTCTAGTTATTTTGTAGAATCCTTTGTTGCATATGTTTTTAATTTCCCAAGGGGTAGTTTTCTGTACATAGCATCCAGGTCTTAAAATGCACCTAATCAGTGCTCAATATATAGTTGCAGTATATTTATATGGTTTGTGGCCAAAGGCCGTTTCAAAATACAATGTAGCCTGAGTTTCAGAAAGGTGACAAAAACAGGACTTTGAATGCAGTTTTCTTTGTGAAATCCTAAACTCCATGAACGATAATTCAAATGCTATTTGTAATGTTAGACAATTTTGTAATCTTTTCCTTTTGGCTGGAAGCGTATTTCATTGCTTAGGTTATTATCTTTTTTATGAGTGTGTTTTGTTGCTGTCTAGATCAAGTGCCACATGACTGTAATGTGAGTTATAGTAATCCTCCATTCTGCTTCTATGTCAGCATTTGAGGTTGGAATGTTAGATTCTGGCAATACCATACGCAGTGGAATCAAGCAGGAGAAGTACAGTAGCAACTGTTGCTATTTGTGTCCCAAGCAGCTGCTTATGGTAGACTTTTTTTCCATCTCCGTCTCTGATAGCCTTGGATTGTGGCCCTGCCTTAGAGACATAGCATCTAGTTGAGGTTTAATACATGATTCCATGTATTAAAGGGTTCTTCTCCATATAAAATATGGGGATCTGAAACTTTGTATGCACGAAAAAGGAAAAGAAGTTAAGCCTTAGCATTATCATGTTGTCTGTAAAGAAAAATATGGCTAATTTACATTAGGAATTACTTTGGGTAGGGGAAGCTCATTGAGTCAAAAGAAGAATTTTCCCTTCTGTTTATAATGTGTAAAGACAGTTAGCTATTTACAATGAACTATATTTCTGTAGTTCTTTGGGAGAGAGAGAAGGTTTCAAGCCTTTGGAAGCATCAGTAGCAGTGAACTTCAGCCACATATGAAGGGCAGCTTCCAAAAGTGAATACCTTTCTGAAGTAAATGAGAAGAGCTGTGATAATTATTTTTAATTTTTGTTAGATGGTAGCCTTAGTCTTGTTTTTATAATTTTAATGTATTAATTTCTGATCTAAAAGTTTCAAGCTCTAGGAAGTTTATAGTTTCATCCTTGAAATAGTAACATGGCCCCTTTCCAATTTTCTGATACTGGCATTTATGAGGAGGCCAACTTCTGTATTATATACGTGTTTTGGGTTTTTTTCTCTCATGTTCCAAAAATTAACAAATTCATAAAAATGTGTTTATTTTTCCTGAGCTAGGAGCCCTATCAAAATTCAGTGGTAGGTTATACCAGTCTTATTTTACTTTGTATGTAATACAGTATTACAGGATGGTGGTCTTTTTGGTCTGATACTGAGGATATGTTTAACCAACGAGTTTTAGTGACTGAATGACTTAAGATTTGTTTTAAACCCACATTTTTTTCTTCTTTAGGTATTGTCAATCCAAAGAACCCAAAAGAAGCGCCGAAGTCCTTCAGCTTTGACTACTCCTACTGGTCTCACACCTCGGTGAGTGGGCTCACGCCCCAGAATCCTGGCAAAAGCTTTTGAATTCCTCTGTTAGATCTCCTTAAGTTCACCTTTTGCTTTTTTTCTCCTTTTTTGTCCTCATTCCACACTGCCTTCTTGCTTTGGAGATAGCTCTAGTTAACTTTCCAGATTTTTTATTTGTAAGCTGTTATGTCAAGGATTTTGTTAGTAGTTACATTTGGATCACCGACTTGTAAAGATTTGAAATACAATAAAATATATTGTATATTAAAATGATAACAATCATAAGCTGTCCCTAAGGCCTTTCAGAATCTTACTTGCAGTATCTCAGAACTATCATTCATCTAACAAATATTGAACGTATATTATATACAGGTGCCAAGTGCTCTTGGGGTATAAAGAACAGAATTTTACCGTAGGTAAATGGAAATGCTCAGTAACAGAGTGTTAAACAATAGTTTGTTAAGTTTTAAGGGAAAATAAGGAGATGAGGAATATCAGTAGCCAACCATGAAGTTACCTTTTTGTTCCAGTGGAACCGTTTAAGTTCTTACATTTTAAAAGAACCCAGTTGAGGAGTATGAGTTTAGATTTAACTGGTGAAATCACAGATCATTTTTAAAGTTTTATTGATTGGGAGAAAGTTAGGCTTAGAGATCCAGACTTCCCAGTGTAAAGTCAGACAAAATCATCGTAGCATTAGCACATTTTTCTCTAGCTCTATCAGACGTGAAACCTTACTGACTTCCAAGAATTATTCTTAAGTCAATTTGAGCTGGCTTTTCATTATTAAATTCTCTTGTATTTAAGTTTTTTGTTGGTTTGTGGTGGTGATTGTGATGATTAAGAAGTTTCATTTTCTAGGTTTGGTTGACAAAGCCCATTTGCCAGATTGAGTTGTCTGAAAGGGCTTTGGAAACATTTGTCACTTATAGTTAACTTAACGAGGGATACTCATATGCCAGCCAGTACATATTCTTGTTGTGAAGTTCAAAGGAATGTCTTTGTATATGGTATTAATTTTTAATCTTTCCTTTCCTATTCCTAACAATTTAAAACGACCTTTCATGCTTTGATTTTGTGATAGAATTTAGGGCTGTAGCAAATTGAAATTAATTCTCTTGAATAGCTTCACAGAAATGTTTACATGTTAAACGGAATTTTCAAAAAGCCACAGATTCATTAAAAAAAATTAGTGGCAGAAGGAAGCAGTTTATTTAGTCTAAACCCTGTATTTTATGAGGAAACTTAGACGTAACTGCATGAGATTTATCACTAGACATTTTAGTGCTTTGGTTGGGTGCCTAATCTGATTCTTTTCCTTGTTGAGATTTAACAGAAATAAGAGGAAAAGAATGTGTAGCAGATACTACCTTGAAGTTCATGGAGTACTCTTTGGGTTCCCATTGCTAAAACTGTAGTTCTTGAGCCTTCAAGGGTGAGCTTCACTCAGTAGTCAGTCAGTAAACTCAATCACAGGAAAGGCATTTACTGAAATGGTGTAGCAAGAACAGTAGCTACAAAACATCCTCCTCGGCATCTGGGGATAAGAGGAGCAAAGCAAATATGCCCACTATTCTGTGGGAATGATTGGTACAGATATGAGAGTGAGGAGCATATAGAGGGGACACATGGTTAGTGCACATCCTGCCTCTGGTAAGGCAGGGCCTTAATTTTCTTTCTCTCGTCATGGGGACCTCTCTGCAGATTGACTCATGACTGCCAGGGCCTAGGATTCTTTTTTGTTTTGTTTTGTTTTTTAAATTTATTTACTATTAGTTTGCAACATTCAGTTCCACGAGTTTTTGAGTTCCAAATTTTCTCTCCCCCTCACTTCCCTACCCCCCGCCATGGTGACATGCAATCTGATATAGTTTCTACATATATCTTGACATTAAACATTAATCAAGTTATAAAGAAGAATTATAACCAGTGGAATGAATAACAAGGAAGAAGAAACAAAACAAAATGAAAAAGAGAACAAGAAGTTTGCTTCAATCTGCATTCAGACTCTAATTCTTTCTCTGGATGTGAATAGCCTTTTCTATCATGAGTCTTTTGGAGTTGTCTTATAACCTTGTGTTGCTGAGATGAGCCCAGTCTATCAAAGTCAGTCATCACAGATAGGATGTGTCTGTAATTGTGTACAGTGTTCTCCTGGTTCTGCTTCCCTCACTCAGCATCAGTTTATATGTGTCTCCAGTTATTATGCAATCCATCTGCTTCTCATTTCATATAGCACAGTAGTATTCCATTACATTCAATATATAACAACTTGTTTAGCCATTCCCCAATTGAAGGACATCCCCTTGATTTCCAACTCTTTGCTGCCACAAAAAGAGCTGCTATAAATATTTTTGTACATACAGGTCTTTTACCCTCTTGTATGATCTCTTTGAGATACAGCCCAAGAAGTGGTATTGCTGGATCAAAGGGTATGCACATTTTTATAGCCCTTTGGACATAGTTCCAAATTGCTCTCCAGAATGGTTGGATCAAGGGCCTAGGATTCTTGAAGCTGCTTCCAGCTTCAACTTGAGTGACTTTGTTTCCTTGTCTCTGCCTTTCTAGAAATTGTGTATCTACACCCCCTCAACTATGCCTTAAATTCTGGAACTGACTATACCCTTGAGCTGTTGGATTGGTTTTTGCCTTTTTTTTTTTTGGAGGGGCTGTTGGGGTTAAGTGACTTGCCCAAGGTCACACGGGCTAGTAAGTGTTTTAAGTGTCTGAGGCTGGATTTGAACTCAGGTCCTCCTGACTCCAGGGCCGGTGCTCTATTCATTGTTCCACCTAGCCACCCCTGTTGGATTGTTTTTTGAGAGTCCATCAAAGGGCAGACAATTATTTCCTGGCCAGTGACATTGGAGCTTCCAGTTCAGTCAAGGAGAAATTTGTCCACATTTTGTAAGGAGATAACCAAACTTTCTCCTTATTTTCAATTCCTTTCTGTGACTACTTCACTGAAGATGGGGAAGGGGTTGTGCAAGAATTATTTTGTCAAAGACTAGCTAGCTGCCCTACACACTTAAGAAAGAATCAAGATAAAACATTCTTTTTTTGTCTTTTTAATCTTTGTAGCCTGAAGATCCCTATTTCGCGTCTCAGAACCGGGTGTACAATGACATTGGAAAAGAAATGCTCTTACATGCCTTTGAAGGCTACAACGTTTGTATTTTTGCCTATGGACAGACAGGTGCTGGAAAATCCTATACAATGATGGGCAAACAGGAAGAAAGTCAGGCAGGCATCATTCCACAGGTAAAATCAAATCTCATGAGAAAATTGGTTTGCGGTTTTATAACATTTTTTTTTCTAGGATTGCTAATTATATTGTTAGCTATTTTTTGTTGTGTATTACCAACCTTGTAAATAAAGTGAACTTTTCCATTGTGATAATAAGTAAATGGTCTTTGTCCTTAGCTTTCCCTTGCTAGCTTAAATCACTTGTAGAATTAAAGACAGGTCTACTCCAGAATGTACTTATTAATTAGTTCCTTTGTTCTTTTGTATGATTGGTGTTTTGAATTTAGAATTGAAGGTAATTGGGAGGGGGCAAAGAAGAAGAAAATTTTATTTGATTGAAAGACCATTATCTCAAACTAGTAGAGGGCATTGTCAAGAAGATTTCTGGCCATAAGAGATGAAACTTTGGAGAACGGCAGACAAATTATGGTTTATTAGCCATCAGAAGATGGGGGAGTAGGAGAGGATTCAACAAGTATCTCCCATCACAATCATCACAGTCAGTGACCTAATTTTTTTATTCTACATGTTTCACACTTGTATTTGGTAGTTTTATTCTGACCTGATAATATTTGACTGTGGTGCGTATGCATTGAAATTTCTATTTTTTGCAGTGCTTTTGACAAATTTCATAAGTATTTATTAAAATGTAAAGCACTCTAATCCATACCCAGCTCCTCTGCTTAAGGAGCTTATACCTTAGGAGATTAGACCCATCCACAAATAACATAATACACAATGCAATTCATGAGAGAACCTTAGATGTAAGCAGTATGAAAAGCCAGAGGAGGGAAAAGTCACATCTGTTACTTTTTTCATAAATCTCCTTTGAATTTTACCACAGTGCTATATTGGCAACATTTTATAAGTGAAGAAATAGAGAAACAAAAATTGTCAGAAATCCCCTAGTCCAGTGGTTCTCAACCTTCCTAACCACAACTCTTTAATACTCATATGTGGGTGTATCTGCATGTAGACAGACCCTCCTGGAGATGGATAGAGGAGCAGTGTCTCGGTCCCCAAGACCATCATTAATATGTGTTTTCTGGTGGTCTTAGGCGACCCCTGTGACCCCTCTGTGACCAAAGGGGTCATGAGCCACAGGTTGAGAACTGATGCCCTAGTGAGTCAGCTGATAGAGACAGAAGCAAGATCTCTTGATTTTTAGTCTTAGTGGTCTTTTTGCTCTACCAGGTATCTGCTTATCTCAAAGCAAGGGCTAGGGGTAGTATTGGAATAATAGTGAGGGGGCAGTTGCTGTCTTAATGAGAGTTGGTAGATAGAAGTCTTCCCTCTATGCAGGATGGATCTGAATGAATGCATTTTATTGCCTTTTATGAGCAAGAGCAGCTGCTTCCTTGAAAATGTATCATGGTGGATTTATAAATACATTAAAGGTACTGTCACTGTAATTGTATTGTAATCATTTGACATTTTCTAGTCATTACTTTTTTTAAAAAATAAATTTTATTTTAGACTCAAACAAATAGAACACAAATACAAAATAGAGAAAAGAAACGAAAACATATCGTAAACTTAAATATAAAGTTGAAAAGGAAAAAAAGCATGTTATTTGCATAGCCGAACATGAGAGGATTCAAAATATGTAACAATAAACTTTCATTTCAAGACAGCCTCTATGATAAATAATACTTGTTGTGTTGAGAATTGTCCATTTTTTCTTTACTTCCTCGTGAATTTTCTTTTGTTCTCTGCTGTGCACTTTTTTACTTTGTTCTTTTTTTCTCCTTCCCCTCAACCTTCCCCCAAGAAGGCAACAATAAAGTTGAGATGTTTCTCTGTAGCTATAAATGTGTACCTATTTCTAAAAGAAGAAAATTGTTGTATTACTAAAACAGTTAACACTTTGTAACACACAGCATGTTGCGTTGTCATAAAAAACTTCAGAAAATTTCAAGTGATTTTTAATTAGAATATTCCCTTGTATTTATTTATTTATTTTGCTTTGGGGGGGGGAGCAGTTAGGGTTAAGTGATTTGCCCAAGGACGCAAGACTGGTAAGTGTTATGTTAGGTGTATGAGATTGGATTTGAACTCAGATCCTCCTGACTCCAGGGCTGGTGCTCTTTCACTGTGCCACCTAGCCACCTCTTTCCCTTGTATTTAAAAAAAGATTATATTGCAAAACCTAAATCATACTTGTTTATCTTTAATTCATAATGAAGAGTAGCAATAGCACAGTTAATGCCATATTTATACTTTCCAGAAAGTTTAGGAAAAGGAAAAAGGAATAGCTTGTAGTTTCCTTTTTTTTAATGCTTAATTCTCAGACACAGTAGGAATATATCTTAAAGAAGAAGTCCTTGAAGAAGACAGAATGTTTCTTTCTTCAGTTGGTGTTTTTTACCTTAACATTGTAAAGCCAATGAAAAAACTGTTTGGAAGCACTAGCCATAGAAATCATTTGGATTCATTAAAGTGCGTCTTTGCCAGATAAGGCAGAATTGAGTTCCCTGAAGTCCAAGACTGTTAATTATATATAATATAATTATCATTATATTATATATAAATTTATATATAAATATTATATATAATATAATATAATATAAATTATATATAAATTTATATATAAATATTATATATATATAATAATGCTGTATAACTGCCAAGTATCTGGAAGTTTTTGTTAATGTTTATTTCAGGAATTGTTCCCTTCCCTTGGCCTCACATTAGCAGAAAAGGGAGCAGAGGGTGGGGTTACAAGAGCTGCAGAGCTTCGGAGAGAATATCTTGACTTTTCTGAAAACTTGTTGGGTTTCACTCTTAAGGAATAGATATACTAGATGATTTTTAAGGTTTTTCTTATTTTAAGACTGGGACATTTACTTTGATTTCACAAAGTAAAACACACAAGTTGCTGCCTTCCCCAGTGCAGCATTTACCTACAATTTCCAGTTTTGATGCAAATAAAGCGTCTGTGGGGAGATTTGTTAGGTGCTCAGGCTCCTGAGACCTGCAGGACAAATTATCCCCTTCACCAGCATGAAAGTTCGGAATAAGTGACATTAGTACTTTTTTGTCTTGATTTTCCCCCATGAATTTAGGTTGGCAAAGCTAGTGAAATAAGTTTCAAAAAATTGCCATGTCCTCTGCTTTTCTTTCTCCCAAGGGAGCATTTGTTGGAGGAGGAGGCATAAAAAGAAATGGCCGTGTTGTTTAAAAAGGACATTCATTTTTACAGCTTCTCAGTACTTAGCATTATCATTTATATTCAGAAATAGCCTCATTAATAGTTTCCCATAGTGGCGAGTTAAATTACAGACGGTAAGCCCATTTAAAATTTTCTTCACTCTTTTTTGCCCTTTAAATGATTTATTATTGTAGTTTCTATGTAACCTTACTTTATCTTTTTTTCTGATAGTTGGAACATATTGCTTTCATATTAAATACAACCTGTTAGCCTTAAAGCCTGTTATCTTGTAAACCGTACTCAGTGGTCGTTAGTGGCCATTAACATGTGAAAGAATAATTTAATATTGGTTTGATTCTAGAGGTGTGACAAATGGGAAACCATTAGAATTTGAGGATTATTTTGACAATGACCCAAAAAGCCTTTGATTTTACAGGTAATGGGAATGAAGAGTCAGTTTTCACTCTCTTCTAAAAATTTTGCTTTATTTATTCTACAATTCCACTGATATTTTTTGTCAGTCACCTAATATGACTGATTGTTGTCAAACATATTGAATGAATCCCTTCTTTATAGTCTACCTTTCAGCAATCTCTCTCTGCACCTTAAAATAGTGGTAAGGTGCAGCCTATGAGGGAAACAGAAGACTGCATGGGAGAAATGAATAAATCTTGTGCTTTCAGACTTTCTCTTTCATTTTCTCTTAAGAAAAAGTGTTGTTCAAAGAGTGCTGTTAGTGTCATTCATCTTTTGGAAAGGAAAAAATATCCAAAGGTCATGATTGTGTTTTTTCTAATGTTGATTAATAATGAATATGTTTGATTCATGGCTCTTTTCTTCTGCTTCTGTAGTTATGTGAGGAACTCTTCGAGAAAATCAATGATAACAGTAATGAGGAAATGTCTTATTCTGTGGAGGTGAGTAGTACTAGATTGAAAGCAGAAGTCACAGCAGTAGCTACATATCTGAGCATTTGAAATAAAATTCATTTTCTGCCCTTTTTTATAACAACGACCCCTCCGTTAGGTGTTTAAATCAGGGCAGTTTTACAATAGCTTTGATTTAATCTTAATTTGTTGAGTATTATTTATTAGACATAAAGTGGTACAATGGAAATTTAGTAGTCAGTAGACCAGGGTTCTAGTCCTAATTCAAATATATTTAATTCAGCAGTCTTTTATAAAATGTTCTGTGGTATGTACTGGAGATTCAAAGATAGATTCTGATATTAATTTTTTGTAAGACTTCAAACCAGTTAATTAGCTTTTCTGTGTTTTTTTTTCTCATCCATAAAATGATGACTTTTTATTATTGATGGGATTTAGATAATCTCTAAGGTAAAACTTTTTATAGCTCTAAAATTCTGTGAATGGCACTTACTTTACTAGATTCTAGATCAGGTATGGAATTAAATCATGGGAATTGAGAACTCCATGTTCTAGTTCTAGAATATTTCCAAGGGCGATTACCATGTTCTGAATTTGGGAAGTGTTTTTTATTCTGATTTTTATTTATTTTTTGCTTTTTGGAGGGGGGAGGGCAGGACAATTGCCCAGGATCACACAGCTGGTAAGTGTTAAGTGTCTGAGGCTAAGTTGAACTCAGGTCCTCCTGACTCCAGGGCCAGTGCTCTATTCACTGCGCCATCTAGCTGCCCCTATTCTGATTTTTTCAGCCAAAGTTAAGGCAAGGTCTTTCCTAGAAATAAAATTATAATTCTTTACTAGTACAGAACATGTGGAGCATCTTGTGTCTAACATGCAAAACTCTGACACTTGGAAATGTTATGATTAAATAAATTTTACATCCTTCATGTTTTTAAATAGTCTGTTAATATGTGTTTCTGAAGCCAGAAGAAACAGATTCTGTGAGATTTTTTGTGGCGGACAAAGTTTATCTTAAGTTGCATACTTCCAACTCAGAACCTAAAACTTATTTTCTCTCCTCTTTTTGGTTCTCAGTTGACAGTTTAGCATGTTAGTCTGCTGAGTTGTACATAAATATTTATCAGGAGTCTTGATTTAAGATACGAGACCATATTTTGACATTTCCCTAGGACTCATCCCTTATTCTCTGGCTGGCCTATCTATCATTGGAGCCTTGTGGAGGTTCTGTTCTTCGCTGCTGGGGGCAGATAGAGGCACAGATATCTTTTTAGTGATAATGATTTGCCTTTTGGCAAATACAGAGTAATCATGAATTAATATCAGGGGGAGATAATATGTGTCTCTTTAAAAACTTGTCGTTCCTATTATTAGCATCTTGATCAGGGAAATAAGAATTGAAGGAAGGATGCAAATATAGCTAAATAATATTGATTTTGAAATGTTGAAGTTCCTTTTTTTGACCAGTCTCGTAGTACTCACCTTCATTTAAACAACATGCCTGTCCTTGTGCTTTTATAAAAATGTTTAATTCCCAGTATTTTATATCTTAATTACTGCAGTCACTACAATCAGTGTAATAGGCCTAGCCTGACACTCGGGTGTCACACTCCCTTTTTATTTTCCCAAAAGAATGCTATCCTTGTTTATTGTACTGCGGTCAGTCTGAAAGTCTTGCCCAGTCTATCGCTGATCTCCTCTTAACTCCCTTGGGCATTTTCCTTTTACCTATCTGAGTAAATTTTAAAGAATACAGCCTTGTGGTAATATATTTACAAAGAGGTACGTGGTTTTCTACAAATATTTTGAATCAAAAGTCAGCTTCTAAATAGTCTAAATCGAGGCCTAATGCTAAAATGATTTTCTTTTTTGGGAAAAAACTATTGACAAATTGCATTTTTCACAATCGATTCTCAAGAATCATGGATAAATTGTGTCTGTAGAGTTTATGGACAGAATTAATGGACTAAATATGGAATATTTGAGAATTTTAAACATTCTCAAGGTGTGAATTTGTTTTTTCGACTATGAGTGTTTGTTGCAAGGACTTTGTTTTCCTTTTTCTTCTCTTTTGTTTTTTCCTTAGTAGATAGGGTGGGATGAGGCAAGGAGTGGGATGGAAACTTTTCTTAAAATTTAGTTAAAAGGAAAGAAATAATACGATAAAACATTTGAATCTACAAATTGAAACAATACGTAGTCTTCTTTTGTATTGGACCACAGTAAGCACACTGTGATTCTGAATGAACTGCATAGTGCTTTACCATGTGTGTTATTTAATACTGGTTGAAGATTAGAAGCTGAAATAATAGAGAACTGGCTAATGTAGAGTCTAGGTATTGGTACAGATAGATTTTTAAAAATCAGATTCTTGCCGTAGAATGATAATAATTAATGGTATTGATAATGATATAAGAATAGCTTTGTGACCCTGGACCAAGTCCTTTAACCTCTCCTAGCCTCCATTTCCTTATTTATAAATGGGCACAATAATAGAACCTACTTTGTTTTAAGGTTGTTGTAGGGATCAAGTGAAATAACATGTAAAGAGCCTTGTAAACTTGAAAGTGCCCCCTAAGTGCTAGCTACTGTTATGGTAGCTGATATTTATACAGTGCTTTGAAGTTTGGGAAACACTTGACATATACTATCTTATTTTATTCCCACAACCACCTTTTTAGATAGGTCTGTCAACTGATTCTCATAGAGGTTAAGTGAATTGTCCAGGATTACACAGCTAGTAAGTATCCGAGACAGAAACCTAACCCAGAGATTCCTGACTCCATATGCAACCCTAGCCCTGACAGCACAGTGATTCTCTCAGAGGTATTTATCAGGACATTTAGGCTGCTGGCATGTGGGGAAAGTAGATAGGGTTACAGAAGAATGTCCTCACCTTCCTGCTACCTGTGGCAGCAAGGCCAAGGGCTAAGTGTCCTGGTTTGACTTGGAGTGCCTTTTGGCTCCTGAAGTAAACTGATATAGAGAGGAAATTTTATCATGTTACTTTTTGTTGTGGATCAAAAAGCACATCTTTCAAGGCCATCAGTTAGAATATTTTCGTTAGTGGTGGTGAGATAAAAGAAAGTAAATGGAAGAAAGGCAGAAGAAAGAACTGGAGGTGGCATTGAGGGTTCTTTCTCAGACCTCCTGCAAACAAACATGTTTCTAAGTTACTCGTAAGTTGGCATTGAAAATGCCTTTGTTACTGAGGGCACAAAGTTGTGATCTTCCCATCTCTGGATTTTAGCTGTGGTAATTGGATAGCTTGAAGGCCAGTTGCTTCTCTTCTGTCTCTCCTTCCTGCTAGACTTCATAGCATCCAGTGCCACTGTTAACACACATCTCATCTCTGAAGGGAATCTTTCTTCCCTTTTGGGAGGCACACCAGAAAGAAAATGAGTGGGACCTTTCATATTTTGCTTTTCAAAGGGTCTAGACTTAGTCCCAGTGTGAGCATAGTATTCTAAATTTAGGAAAACTCTTTTTTAATTAAATTTTATTTTTAGGTCACATTATCTTTCTCCCACTTGCCCCTGCACCAGCAGTCTCTTTCTTTCAAGTCTTCTTATTGATTTCTCTTATTTATTCATAGGTGAGTTACATGGAAATTTACTGTGAGAGGGTACGGGATTTGCTAAATCCAAAAAATAAGGGTCACTTGAGAGTCCGAGAACATCCTCTTCTTGGACCCTATGTGGAAGACTTATCTAAGCTGGCAGTTACTTCTTATACAGATATTGCAGACCTCATGGATGCTGGGAACAAAGCCAGGTATGAGCAGAAAGTAGGGGTACAGTGTGAATCCCTTTGCTCCCTGTTGAGGGACCAAAGATATAGTCTCGGCTCTGAAATTGCTTTTATTATGAAATCTTATGAACTCCTGAATCTGCTAGAGAAATTTGTTGTGTTGTCAGTTTACCTTCCTTCATGTGAGATGATAAAAATGCTTTGTATACTGCCTGACACGTAGTATAGAAATGCTTATTCTCTTCCTTTCCCCTTCCCGTTCATATCAGAATCCCTCATTTAGGTAACACACTAATTCTTTGATTATATGGCTCTGCTGACGTACAGTAAATTATTAGCCATGAGCTCATCGTGGTATGCCTGGAAGAATAAGTTCTTGAATAAATGAACACTTTATAATCAATAAAAATTTTTTATTTCAATGGTTTAGAAGGTGGCAGCTACACTAGATAAAGAGGCTCTGCTAAATTGTCTTTGGGAGTGGAAGATTACTCTTTGAGTTCAGAGAATAAGTAGCTATTCACACTGGATTAAAGTATTTGAAGTTGTTGGCCTGTAGTGTGAACTCTGCTGTCTTTTCTTACTTTCCAAGATCTCCATCCAGTGCTAAGTCTATATATTCATATTTTCATCTAGGACAGTGGCAGCTACCAACATGAATGAGACCAGTAGCCGTTCCCATGCTGTATTCACCATTGTTTTTACTCAGAAGAAACATGATTCTGAAACTGACCTCTCAACAGAGAAGGTAGGAAGAACATTAGTGGGTGGGTTTCGAGGTATGGGACAAGGACAAGAACTATAGAAAATGACTCACCTTTTGCTTTATGTCCCATGGAAGGGGAAAAGGTTGCTGTGCTCACTCTTCCTGAACTGTTTCTTTTGGTTACTTTGACTTTTCAAGTCATTCTGATCTTTGGTCATTAGTTCTGAGATGAAATTAGAAAATAGTCAGGAAATAAGAATTCATAACTTTTCAGCTCAAAGGTTACCAGCTGACAGACGGAAAGTGGAGCAAATCCTTCTGAACAGAAAGTTATCGGTCTTTTTGCTTGGCATCGACTACTTAATTATTGCCTCATTAACTGTTTGGTGTACCAGACCTATTTCATCTGAGATGTGATAATGCCACCATGGAATTTTTGTGTAAGAAAGAAGTACACGTTTTGAGCTGGAAGAGAGCCCTTAACAGCCATTGACTCCTACTCTCTCCCTTTGTAGATTAGAGATCAACCCCAGAGACTTCGAGGACTGTGTCTAGGTTAGCCTAGATAAGAGAAATTTGAGGAACTTTAACTCTCTTCAAGTATTTGAAGAATTGTCACATGAAATAAAGAGTACATATTTTTCTAATAAGTTCCAACAGCAAGACCTCAAAACAATCGTATTATGTTGGAGAGAGGAAGAGTTCAATTTAAGATACATTTCGTAACAATTAGAACTGCTTAAAAGTGGAATGGTTGGTTTTGGAAGATACGGATTTCTAAAATTCTTTAATTGGAAACTTGCTGACCACTTGTCAGGGATGTTATATTGTAGATTCCTATAATCCATGCTGTGGATTATAGGACCTCTGAGATTCTTTCCAACTCAGAGAATCTACAGTGCTACTTATAAAATTACCATGTCTACTGTAGTCAAATATTTCCTTTTCTATTTCCTAAAAAATATTACCTTTTTGAGGTTCAAGAATTTTATTATTTGGGGCTTTTGTGAATAAATCACTGTTTTATCCATGACTTTTATGATTGTATAGATCTCGATCATTTACTTTCTCAACTTTCAACTTTTACAGATAAAATGATTTCCCCTTTTAAATATTTCTTCCTGTAGAATTGCATCCAGTTCTAGCCCTTCTGGTTGCCTTTATGTAGATCTTCTGTGGGTCGTTTATGTTACCATTGATGATCTGTGTTTCCTTACCAGGTCAGCAAGATCAGTTTGGTGGATCTGGCTGGAAGCGAAAGAGCTGACTCAACTGGTGCAAAAGGGACACGATTAAAGGTAACAGTCAACATGAGTGGGCTAGGCAGTGTGTCGTCAAAGTTCAGAGACAGTCACAACCATGTGTTAGAATAGTTGGGACAGTATTTCATGGAGAGAAAGTAGTATTTGGCCTAGACCTGGAAGGATAGAAAGGATTTAGATAGATGGAGAAAAGTGGGAGGCCATTCTTAGGCCACAGCAGGAGCAAATATATGGAAGAGGAGTTAAGGCAGGAGAGAGAGAGGTGATGTTATTATTCCCTTTTTACAGTTGAGGAAACTGAGGCAAATTGGTTTAGTGGCTTGCGCAGGGTCACACAACTAGTTAGTGTCTGAGTCTGGATTTTAACTTAGGTATTCCTGACTCCAGGCCTAATGCTCCATCCACTGTGCCACCTCCAAGGCTGAACAGAGCTAATTTGAGGAAATGTGAGAGGACTGTTTAGTTAGCAAAGAAAATTAATAATGAGGAATTCCATTCAACATTTATTTACCTGTTGTATGCAAGGCACTCTTTTGGAAACTGTAGATATGGCCAGATCCTCTTGACCCCCACGTAAAAACCCCAAAAGCCCAGTCCCTGACCTAGAGAAGATTCCATTCTATTGGGGGATATAGCATGTACCAACATAAGTAAATACAAGGGAATGGTTGAACAACTCCATCAGCTTGGATGAGGCAACTAACTGTAGCATCCTACATTTAAGCCTGTAATGCTTGGAGAGTCTAATGTAAGCATGAATTCTCTAGAAGCTGACCTTGTTCTGAATCTAGGCTGATTTCTGGAGCCCATTCTGATAAGCTAACAGATGGAATAGAGGGAAAATGAAATGAATCAAAATTGCATTTGAATTTCTGTTGCTAAGTGCAAATGATTCATCAGTTAGTACCTACATGACTGAAGAAGTCATTTCAATTGTGTGGCACCCTGTCATCTCTTCTAGAGATCCCTGCATTTGCTTTTTGAGCAAATTGTTCATTATCCTATTTTTTTTAATTTATGGGAACTAGTTTTATTTAGATTTTTTAATATTTTTTAAAGAAACAATAACTTTTGGTAGAATCAAGAGTACAGTGTTAAAAAGAACTTTCTTTACTATATTGTAATCCGTACTGAGAAAGGCACATTGGAATACTGGAAGCTCCACATCATGACTTCTAGTTTGTTGTTTATGTTTTCTAGGAAGGAGCAAATATCAATAAATCTCTTACAACTCTGGGCAAAGTCATTTCAGCCTTGGCAGAAGTGGTAAGTTTTTCAGTACTGCGTTCTAAAGGAATAATTTGTCTGATCTGCTAACATACATAATAGTAATATCACAGGGTTATTTATTCTACCATTTTAGGTGTTTGTTATCTAGTAACATATGACCTAACAATAGATATCAATCTAATAATAAGATTTAGGAAAAAAATTTAGAAGAGGGTTTTGAAGTGTGAAAGATGCCAGACAAAGCAAAATCTGGGACAGAACTTCTTTGACTAGCTTGAAGCTGATTTGCCTTTCACACCTTGCATGGAGAAACAAAGCTAATGATGGAATGGACTTCATGAGGCCATCTGGTTCAACTAGCTAATTTTCATATGCAGAAACTGAGTGGTGTGGAGTGACTAATCCAGAGTCACATGGGCAGTGAGCAGAAGAAATGTGTCTCGAACCCTGGTCCTTTGACTTGAGCTAGGGCTCTTTCTTCTGCATCACAGTGAAGACAGCATGTTTGCTCTCTCATGTCTTCTCTGATTGTGGGTTGAGGTTTTTAGAACCAGTTGGCCTAAAGGTTCTTTGAGAATACTGGCAGTTTTGAGGGCCACATAGAGAGTGGAAGGTTTTAAAAATCTTTTTGTTCTCCCTTTCCCATCCAGTGCCAGTGGACCCACAGTAATTTTCTTATATGTGTATGCAGCACTTAGAATGAGAAACTAAGAAAGCATTAAACTCTGTATGCTTTGATCTCTTTGACTATTGCTTTTAAGTCTCAAAGAGAATTTTGCTGATTTGTCTACAGAAAGACAATATTCACTGTAAATTCTCTCCGGGTTTTACAGCTAAATTGTTTATTTTCATAGTCAGAAGCTTACTCTGTTCTTTTTCTCTTCTTTGAATGCTTTCAACTGTAGGATAACTGCACCAGCAAGGTATGATGGGGCTTGGCAGGGATCAACAGAGAGCTGTTAAATGAACTGCTGGGATTCCAGATGGTCAGCAAGGGTGTAGGAAGGCATGAGTTAGGGCTGTAACCTTCACAGATATTTGGGTTAGTCATTTTCTTGTGCTCATGCTCAGGATCACCATTAGGAGAGGCCAAAAAGAGTGAGACTAAACACTAAAATCTCGAGTACTATACTGTGCCTAGTATTTGTTGGGCTAGAGCTAGAGTGAGAAATTAAAAGATAGCAGAGAAATGTGCAAGGAAGTTTTTGCTTTCTCATGATATGGCCTTGGAGTTGTACTTTTGATTCAGAGGAGCTCGGTAACATTTAGGTGAGTTTTATACTTTTAATAATAATAATAATACCTTTTGACAAAGTCAACCACAAATAACTTTGATGATATTTTAACCTGTAGCTATAGATGGCAGATCTCCAGCCATACTTTTTTCACAAATACTGCAGATTTCTTTAAAAAGCAGGCACCCCTTAATAGTTTTTTGTTGATTACAAAAAGATTCAGGATATGGACAACATTTATATTGAAATACACCTTTACGTATTGAATTATATAGGTTTGTTTGTACTCTCTCTGCTTCTAAAAACTAACTTCATAAAAGCTATGGCCATCTCTGTGCAGAGACTTGAAAAACTTCACCAAAACATAGAAAACCTGTTTGCTGCTGTGTTTTGCACTCTTGTGTGAACATTTTTTCAAATTTCTAACCCTGTATCCATTATGATATACAATGATTCACATTGATATAAGTCAATCAAAAAGCAGTCATTAATGACCTGCTTTAAATCAGGTGTTGTGTTAGGCTCTAGGACTACAGACACAGAGTGAAACATTCCCTGCTTTCTAAGGACTTCTGTTCTCTAGAGAGGATGCAACATGTCCACAGATAAGTAAATAAAGAACAGAGACAAAATACATATACAGTGATTTGGGGAAGAAGTGTTGACAATTGAATGGGATTAGGAAAGAACTCTTGAGGGAAGTGACCCTTGGGGATGAAGGCTATCTCAGGGTGTTTAGAGGCAGAAGTTAGGAGAAAGGACATTGCAGACTTGGAGGATGGACAGTGCAAAGACATAGGGCCTGAGTTAGAATGTCATAGAGAGGATATTGAGGAGGCCTGTTTGACTGAAATAGTGTGTGTATAAAGCAGAGTGATGTGACCTAAGCCTGGGGAGGATAGAATCAGATTGTGAAGTACATTAAATGCCAAGTGGAGGAATTTTTATATTTTATTCCAAAGGCAGTAATGACCCACTAAAGCTTCTTGAACAGCCAATTGACATGATCAGATTGGTGCTTTAGGAATATCACTTTGGTTGCTGTGTTGGGGTGAATGGTTGGTAGAGGGGACAAGACTCAATGCTACTTTCAGTAGTTCAGGTGACTGGTGATGAGGACATGAATTAAGCTGGCTGTAGTGTGAGGAGAGAGAAAGGGATGGAATGGAGAACTGGGGTGGTGGCAGCATCAAAGGCTTGGCAATGATTTAGCTATCAGAGGGTGGGTGAGTGAGGGAGGAGGAGAAAGGGTCCAGAACAGAGGTCTGAAGAGCCCTATGCATAAGGGACAGGGCAAGGGTGATGACCCTGCAGAGTCAACCGTGAAGGTCAGAGTGTTAGGGTGAGAGCCACCATAGAGCAGGGTCATAAAGTTGTAGAGCCAGGGAGTGGGCAGTAATGTCAAATGCTGCAGAGAGGCCAAACAGTGTGAGGACTGAGGGAAAAAGACCTGGGGGTTTAAGCAATAAAAAGACCCATCAGCTGGTGGAGAGGGAAGCCAAGTTTCAAGGGGTTGAGAAAGGAATGGTAGTTGAGAACATGATAGTGGTGAGTATAAACAGCTTTTCTTGGAGTTTGGCTATGGAAGGAGAGATAGAAGATAATAACTTGAATAATAATAATGGAAAATAGAGAATGATAGCTTGAAAGGACAGTAGACTCCATTTAAGGTTGTTTTTTTTTAAGATAAGGAAAATCTTGCACTTGTTTGAAGGCATCAGGGGAGGAGCCAGTGGATAAGGGGGAAGCAGATAATTGAAGGTGACAGGCTGCCAGAGAAAAGGGAGAGGGAGGATCAAGAACACAAATGAGGCATGGCATTGGCAAGGAAAATGGCCACCTCAATCTCTAAGATTTACAATGTGGATGCATATGCATATGTGTGTATATGTACATCGTGTACATTTTATATGTGCATTCATGTGCATGCATGTGCACACATATGCATGACCAACACCAAGAACATGTCAGAGTTGGGATTTGAACTCTATTCTTCCTGATTTCAAGTTCAGACTCTACCTACCATACCACTCTACCATTTTCACCCAAAACACACTGTGTATTTTAATTTGTTTTAACAGACACACTGTTGTGCTCTTTTAAGAAGTTTAACAACCTGGATAATTTTTGGACTAAACTGTAAAATTTTTCCTTTTTTGCTGTTGCTTTTGCACTTTCCACATTCCACTGATTTTGAATCTTTCACATTACCCTTAAGGGGAAAAAAACACTTCAGATTATTTATGTTTAAATGGATACTATTAAATTATTAGGCTATTAAATCTACTTGAGGTTATCATTATTATTATTATTCTCATAGTTTCTGTCTGAAATGGATTGTAGAGTTCTCTAGTTTTTAGGAAGATGGTTTTCTTCTCTTTAGAAAGGGACTTTTTAAAGCTTTGTTAGCTGATTGGTTTCTTAACAAATACTGATTGAGAACCTCTTCTTTGCAAGGTACTGCACTGTGCCTATTTTGTGAAGATAACTTTTCAGAGCTTATTGTTGATTCCTGTTCAGTGCAATCTTTGCATTTGGTATCCTCTAGCTACTGGTTCTGTAATAGAGTCTAATTAGTCACGGGGAAAAGATAAGCATTTAATTTGTGGAGAATTTCCAAATTGGTTACCATTTTTAGAAATCCTTTACTTTTCAATGACTTTGTAAGTATAATTCTTTTTTTTCAATAGAGTAAAAAGAAGAAAAAAACAGATTTTATTCCATACAGAGATTCTGTTCTGACTTGGCTCCTTCGAGAGAATCTAGGTAAGGCTCATGTGACCTCTCCTTTAGGATTGTTCACGGTATGCAATGATTAGTCACTTCTCTCTGTAATTTGGGGGGTCAACAATAATTTTGAGAACCTGACTTGAACGTTTTACCATGATTTTCATCTTCACCTTCATTACATTTGTTGGATTTGCATATTAATACTCCTTTCTCTCCACTCTTCATTTATTTATTTAGGTGTAGTCATTTTAAAAAATTTTGAATCTCCAATTCTCTCCCTTCCTTTTGTCGGGCACCTCCTTCATCCATTGAGAAGGCAAATGCCCATTATACATGTGGAGTTCTGCATAGTGTGTTTCTATGTTAGCCATATTGGGAAAAAACCAGGAAAAATGGGAAAGCAAAAAATAATATGTTTCAGTAAACCCTCAGAATGTCATTACTCCTTTCAGTCATCGTGGATGCACTTCCCTGTGGAGTAAACTAGGATGGCGACATTTTGAACAAAACTCTTTCTCTTTCTTGAATGGTGTGATTTAAGGTAATTGATGCTTCATCTTTCTAGGTGGGAACTCTCGCACTGCAATGGTTGCTGCCCTTAGCCCAGCAGATATCAACTATGATGAAACTCTGAGCACTTTAAGGTATACTAGTCTGAGTGAGTTAAGCAAGATAATGTAGCTCTTTCATAAATCACTTCGAAGCACCAGGAACTTTTCTACTGTTGGTCTTCTTTTACATGACACGGCATACCTCTCACATAAGAAAATTCTGTAGAATACCTCCTTACTCCCTGACTTTAGTATTATAACAGGGTTTTACTGTATTTGTTTTTCTTCTTCAGAGTCAATGACTTTGTACTCATCCATAATCAGAGTAAAGATTTTTATGTTGATTATGTTCATTTGTTAGATATTGGTAAATGATTATCTTGAGATGTCCATTTCTTTATCAAAAAAAAGTATCCCTGTTTATTATTTGCTGTTTGTCATGTCAGAAACACCCACGTAATGGAGGAAAATGCAGATAAGGATGTGTAGAGAGTAAAAGAAAAGAATTCCTGCTATAATGAGCAGAACATTATCTTTCCATTTATAAACAGTTTCTCAGCTTAAATTAACTTGGACTTTTCTGGCCTTAATAGCACTAGTAAAATATTAGATAAAATATGCAGAACATTTTTTATTAATTAATTAATTTTTTGTTTTCAGCATTCACTTCCATAAGTTTTAAATTTTCTCCTCCCCTCTCCCTCTCCAAGATGTCATGCAGTCTTATATAGGCTTTACACATGCATTCCTATTAAACACATTTTCACATTAGTCATGTTGCATAGAAGAATGATAATGAATGGGAGAAACCATGAGAAAGAAAAAAGACACAAAATTAAAAAAAAAAACCCTGCTGTGCCCTGCATTCTGACTCCATAGTTCTTTCTATGGATACGGATGGCATTTTCCATCCTGAGTCCTTTGGAATTGTTTTAGGTTCTTGCATTGCTGAGAAGGGCTATCAAAGTCTATCAGAATCAGTCGTCACACACTGTGACTGTTATGTTGTACACTGTTCTCCTGGTTCTGTTCACTTTACTCAGCATTAGTTCATATAAGTCTTTCCAGGTTTTTCTGAAGTCCACCTATTCAACATTTCTTATGGCACAATAGTATTCCATTACATTCATATACCACAACTTGTTCAGCCATTCCCCAATTAGTGGGCATCCCCTCAATTTCTAGTTCTTGGACACCCACAAAAAGAGCTGCCATAAATATTTTTGTACATGTGATTCCTTTTCCCATTTTTATGATCTCTTTGGGATACCCAAGCATTTTATTTTGAAATGATAGGATTATGCACTTGGAAACTTGAGTGTTTGTTGACTTGACCAGATAAATACAATGACTTTTCATTTTGAATACAGATATGCAGATCGTGCAAAACAAATTAAATGCAATGCTGTCATCAATGAAGATCCCAATGCCAAGCTTGTTCGTGAACTGAAGGAGGAGGTCACAAGATTGAAAGACCTCCTGCGTGCTCAAGGGCTGGGAGATATCATTGATAGTAAGTCCATTGAGACTTGTAGAGTCTTCTATCTTGTAGAGTTCACTAGCTGCCTCTTCAGGGCTGGTGTCTCTGAAAGGCATCAGAGGTCCATTGATGAAATAAATGGTTTCGTGGTGGGAGAGATTTTTGCTGAGAAAGACGTCTGGGTAAAATAATCTGAGACAGAAGAATGGTGGATCTCAACATTGTTTGAGTCCAGGGAATGCACAGTACAGTATTTATTAACTGTTACTTGTCCTGTCTTAAGTGTCCAATGAAATTAATATATTGGATAAACTCATTTTGTTTATAGAAAATAATTAGAATGTTTTAAACTTTAAGAAGTTGTACTCCCTGCAAACTCCCTTTATATAGTGCCAAGACTAACCTTGGGCTCATTATTGAAGGTCCTGTTAATCAAGTTAATGAATTCTTCAGATTTGGAGCCTGTTGCTTACCTTTGTGGCAGATTCTTGTTTGTTTAGGCATAAAGTTATTTCAAGATTATTTTGTTTACTAATGAATTAAAATTATTATTTAAATCCAGTTTGGTTCTATAAATCCTCTTCATGTTTAATTGCTTTTATTGGTTAGATGTACTTCTTAGGTGTATAAAATTTGTATGATTGATTTCATAAGTAGTGTGAATTTTTTCATCCTAACCAAATACCACTCTGTTCTCTATCTGTGTCATCATTGAACATAAACTTTATACTTCTCATATTTTCCCTCCTGCTTACCTTCAGTTGATCCATTGGTCGATGATTACTCTGGAAGTGGAGTCAAATGTGTGTATCATGTGTGTTGGTTCTTTCTAGTGCCCTGACTTGCTAGTATCCCTCTGCTGGGTCAGCTTTAAAATTAGCTTTGCATGCCAGCAATCCTAACAAGGAAATCCCAGACAGAGCGTTTAATGTAGAATTAGACATTAACTTCCTTTTTTTAAAAAAAGTAGTATATCAAACTAAAGTTCAGTTAAGTTTAATTTGTAGGTTGTACAAAGTTGAAAGATTTGGGGGTGGAGCAAAGATGGCGGAGTGAAAACAAAGTTGAAAGATTTAATAGCCTGTCATCACTGGGCTTATTTCTTTTCTCATTAAATTTTGATATATAATTATAAAGTCATAGATAATATTAGATTATTTTTATTTTATCTCAGGGTTTTGTTAGTTAATGTGAAAACCCTGTTAAGCTTGCACAGCCCTAAATGTTAAAAGGACTAGATTCAGTTCCTCCAGTCTACCGGCTATTCATGCTATAAAGCATCATTAAGCCCTTTGTTTCCATAGTGGGTGTTTGACCACTTTAGCCTGTGGTTCCCTTGAACAGCAGCATGATGTAGTAAAAAGATTGGGAGTCAGAAGGCTTCCCTTTACAACCCATCATGGCTCCTTTCTGCTTATTGAAATTGGAGCAAGTTTTAATCTTTCTGATTCTCTGTATCCTCCTCTGTAAAATGAGGGGGTTGGATGTGATGATCAGTCAGGGATCCCATGATCATTCTACTCCATGTTTAAAGTAGCTTTCCATTTTCTCTGGAGAAAGGAAACAAACCAAGACAAAGCTGGGGCAAATCTGTCATAAAGTCTAGAAAATAAGTTTAAAATTTGAAGAGGGAACATTTTAAGACAGCATCATCCTTTGCTTTTCTCTTTGTATTCAATAGGCTTCATTCATTCCTACCCATTTTGAATGTTGTCTTAGCATAGAGGATTGCTTTGATTTTATTTGTTTATTTTAAGCAACTGACGCAGACTAAAGGGTCAGTAATGCTTGGTCTCTCGTATTAAGGCCCCAGTGTTGAGTTGATTGCTGTGATGTGGTTAAATGCTGACTTTCAAATAATGCTCTCATTAGAATATGAGTATTTTGCTTTTGGATAGAACATCTCTGTCTGAGATTTCCTAACTGAATGATACTGGTGTGGTCACGACTTGATCTGGTCTGCGCTTCTGTGCTTAAGGTGCTTTTTGTCTAACTCTTTCCTTGGCAGCAGTAGCATTTCTGGAAAGCAATGCATGACTCAGTTTTGATTATATAACAACACATGATTGTAAACCCTAGTCAGTTGCCACTATATCATTTTGGTCCACTCCTGTAATTTGATTTTTGGGCGTGTGTACGTCCACTGGACTTTGCAAATCAAGTTCCTTATGTTCTTTTCCACCTGCCTGACCACTCAGTTGCTCTTTTTCTCTCTCTACTGCCCTTTTAAATTGCCTCTTGGCTTGTGTTCTTGTTTCCTGTATTTGTAGATGGCGGTTTTCAAACTGACTTGAAACAACCTTTTTTTCTTGGGCCTCAGAGATGAGTTTAGAGTTAATAGACTTCCAGGGGTGGGTGAACAGAAATAAAGCCCAAGTTATTTTATTGTCTAGCACTTGTCACAATTAACTCCTTTGAAGAAACATATTCAGTTACTTTATTTCATTCTAGACAGGTCATATATTTTTATCAGAATGAATACTGACCTAATTCTTGCTTTTATATGAGTTCATATGAACTCACACCTGTGGATTTTCTCTGTCCTTTTTATATCTGAAACTTGGTTGGCTAATATTCCACAAAAGAAGAGCAAATAACACGTTCATGAACTCTAGTTTTATTTATATGTGTATTATTAAAGATAAAACAAATTTTCAATATTTTACATCCTTAAGTCCTGTATTTCATACTAGGTAACCTGATTGACAAAGCATTTAAAGATAGACATCCATCCAGTTATTCAGGAAACAGGTGCTATTTGTTATTCTCATTAAATTATAAAGTCCCAAGCTATGTCAAAAATCTGTACTCTTGTTCTCTGACTTGGTGTGTCAGACTTTAGTCTAAAAAACACTTAAATATAATAGCAATGATGACACAGAGGTAATAGAAATGATGGCAGATCATTAGCTCCAATAAATCAAGCATCACTACTGCCCTGCCCAGCCCTGCACGGTAACTACAGTTTAAGAATGTGAAGTGAAAGTTTGAACTACCAGTCTTGTTTGCTTATACTCTGATGGCAAAGAACTCATGTAAACTAAGAAACAATCATCCTTTTTTATTTCTACACACCTACAAAATTGGAGACTAAATTATAATTTTAGAATTGCTAATTGTTCTTCATTGCTACAGCAGAATACCGAGCATCTAAACCTTTATTAGAGTTTATAAAACTCTCATTTTTGTAAATGCTTCTCCTTTTGGTATAAAACCACATCCCAGAGATTCCACTGGTAAAGGGTGTGGCATGAGAATACTTTATTTCATTCTAAAACTCTAGATTTTTCACTGGTTTATTTCTTGAACTTTTAAAAAAATTATGCTTTTTTTTTCCATTCAAGGGAATTGATATACATATTACTATAGAACAAATAGATTAAACTCATCTTTCTTCAAGATGACTAGATATCCAAAAGGAATTCTAAACGTGAATAAAATTTTCCCCTTTTAGGTCTGTGGGATCCTGTGAATCCTAGCTGTCTGGGCAGGAAACTCTCTTGAAAGAGGGTTTCAAAAAATCTTATTGAGCTTTTAGTCTGAGATTTTTGTTATATTTGAAAATAAAAACATTACTAGGCTTTCTTGGATTTCATAAAATACCGTGGGCCAAAATGATATCTTTATCCCAATATTGGCCATATCACTTAGTGAGCTTTACTAGGAAATGTTAACTTATTTGGAAGACTACGATTTTAAATCAAATTCTAGTTCTTAACTTCAGAATATTGGTATTTGAGACAGACTTGTTTCAGAACTGCCATCTAAAATCATTAAACTTATCTTCGTGTTGGCGCTTTAATGCTCTCCATTCTTACACTGGTGTTCCTTCCTTTTTTTCCTTTTCCTCTGCTCCTTTTTCTCTTTTGTCTCCTTTTCCTATTTCTCTGCCTTCCCTTCTTTTTATCTGTCTCTCAGATCTGAAAGATTTTCAGAACAATAAGCATAGGTACTTGCTAGCCTCTGAGAATCAACGCCCTGGCAATTTTTCCACAGCCTCCATGGGGTCCCTTGCAACATCTCCATCTTCCTGCTCACTTAATAGTCAGGTGGGCTTAACATCTGTGACCAGTATTCAGGAGAGGATCATGTCTACTCCTGGAGGAGAAGAGGCCATCGAACGTCTTAAGGTAGGTGGCAATTTAAACTGAATAGGATGTCCTGAGAGACAGCATGACCTAGAGAATAGAGGTTTGGCTTTGGAGTTAGGAAAACCAGTGTTCTGACACTGACAATGCTGGCTTGGTGACCCTGGATAAGTCACTGGCTATCACATTGTACCTGTCAACTCTCTATAGCTATAAGTTATAGATAAATTGTAGGAGGGAGTTTTTGACCCTGGAGTTTATCCAAAAACTGTCCTCATTTAGGGTCACAGGATCAAAGATTAAGACTATGGAGGGCAGTTAGTTTATGTTTTCATTTCATACATGTGGAAATGGAGGCCAGAGAGGATACATGACTAGCCCAGACTCATCATGTCCTTTCTGGTGAAATACTATGGAGTTCACAGGGAAGTACTGGAGTATAGGAGATTTGGTTTGGGAAATGCAGTTGCAGGTTCTTTGTAGAATCACATTTAGGGAGAGTTAGTAAAAACATGTATGACCAAGGGTTTATGAATTTGTGTACCTCAGTCTTTTCTTAGTTGTGTCATCAGACTTGTTCCAATAAATGTGAGATAATAGCCTTTGGAAAATTCTAATATCATCCTAGATGTCCTTTTTGCCTAAGTGGTTAATATTGGCATTCAGAGCCAAAACCATGTCTTCTGATGCTGACTAGCATATCAATAAATTAACTAATGAGGGGAATGCCCATCTCTGGCATCTTGCCTTCTTTTTCATCCTGTGCTGATGATAGAACTTTGCTCTTTAATATTCAATAATACAAAAAGCAAGAGAGCAACAACCCCTGCTCACAAATTCTTCTCCCTTACCCTTTGAGATAAACATGGGAACAGAAAATGAGGGCCCTACTGCCTCAACACTGAGCGGTGTACTTGTCTATCCATCCATGCAGCCATCCACTGAGCTGCTAAACAGATTCGGTGCTGCTAGAGGGAAAAGGGCTTTGCTTCAGTCCTTTTCTTTCCCCTTCACATTCCTGGGAAGAAAGTGGGAGCCAGGCCTTGTTGTCTGCATTCAAGAGACCAAGAGCAATTCAGCTGGTTTGCTGCACTTCTCATCCTCATTCTGTTGGAAAATGTTGTTGCCATGGATCTGCACAGAGCAGTCTTTGAAATCTAGTGATAGTCACCTCCTAAAGAAATTCTATAAAGCAGACGTTTTAATGCCAGGAAGGGCAGAGAAATAGGCAGGTAGCACTTGAAGGGAACTGGTAGTTTTATTTTGTGTTGAAAGCTAATGGAGACACTTCTTATCCTCTTGCAGTCAGTGTTTGGAATCACTGCTTCTCATTAAGGCACAGCTGGGAAATGCTACACTTTTGACTACTTAATGATTCAAAGTGCTGAGCTTCTTCACAACTAAAAGCAAATTAAGCCTGAGAATTGAGCATGTCAAATAATTTGAACACTTATGTGTGGCCAGATCTGGGGGATAAAAGATGATGTCTCCAGAATTGGGTAGTTGCTTTTTAAAATGTATATTTATTTTCGGTTGTTTTTTGTAGGGGGAGGGCAGGGCAATTGGGGTTAAGTGACTTACCCAAGGTCACACGGCTAATAAGTATTAAGTGTCTGAGGTCAGATTTGAACTCAGGTCCTCCCGACTGCCCCTAAAATGTGTATTTAACAAAGGAAAGCCTTGCTTATTAGAGTTTTTATTCTTCTCTATAATATTTCTATCATTGTTCCCTCTTTCTCTCCCCAGCCCCATTTCTATTTTGCATATTGCTCAACCTACAATGAGCAGCAATTTCTGAGAAAAGAAAAATAACTTTTGTTTCTTTAAAAAACAGCAAAGAAAAATGAGAGAATGGCACTCACAAAGCTGGGTTAACTGAAACAGCTTTTTGCTATTAGAAACAAAGTTATGAAAATGGATTCTTGTGAATTTCTCAGAGGATCAAGCATTTTCCCCTACTCAAATTCATTTATCATGATTTGTTCCAATCATAGTTACCAGGAGAAGTTGTATTCTTAGCAAGAAAGGGAAATTTGGGGGTTGTTTTCAAGACATGAAACTTTCTAATCTGATTTTCATAATAAACAATAATAAGCTTGATCAAATTAAACCTTCAGAATTCTTGACCATGAGACTTAAGATCTCAGAGGATCTTAAGAGGTGTCAGATCCCACCTCTGACAGTGGTTGTGTGGTGCCATGCCAGTCATTTACCCTTCCTGAACAACCTCAGTTTCCTTATCGGTAAAATGAAAGGGTTGGACTGTCTGATCCTGTAATATTGTTTTAGCTCTGAAGTTCTGTTATTCTATGATTTATTATTGAAAACTGTCTTTCCTTGGAAAAACAAAAATACTGCCTTTCGACTGTTAGATGTTGATGATAAAAGTTTATTGTTCATCTGAAGCTACTGCTTCCTTTGGCCTGTATCTTAGAATATTATCACATGAAATTGAATGAAAGTTAATTTATCTATATAGAAATCAGAGCCCACCCACCTAACTACTTTAGAAGTAGCTCTCTAATGCCTTGAAGAAAGTTCCCAGTAAATTTTAAAGAAACATTCAGTTCTTTTGGAAAGGGAAGAAAGAGGAGGAAGAGTCAGGTTGTTATGTACCTTCTACCACATCAAGTCTTTGGAGGTTAGGAATTTGTTTCTTATACTAGAATTTGATGGCAAATGCCAAGGGATTAAATTAAAGATAGTGGCTTGGCTGTTCTGGGATATTTTACAATACGTGCAGTTCATTTTCTTTACTGGAGAAGTAAATCTTCATTCTCTTCTCAGAGTAATCTGAGTAACTTTAATTATTGAGTCATTGCTCTCTTTACAATTCACCTTTAGGCAGAAAGTAATGAAAGTCTTCCATTTTCTCCAGTTTTATTCATGAGAGAAAAGGATTTTGATGTATCTTTAATGCACCATTGCAGTTGACTGAAGCTTAAGTTTTTAGTGCTGCTCCTATGTTGTTATTGGTGAGAGTTCCTTTGGGAAAGACCTCTGTTCTCTTGCATTTTAATGCTATGATTAGGTAACATTTGGTTTGCCCTATGCAATGTTTTTCAAGTGAAGAGTCTGAGAATGTTTAATGATTGAGAGTCAAGAAACTATTTCAAAGAGAGAACATTTCTGGACAAAATGAGAGTAATGGAAGACTGCAGTGAGGGAAGTTAATAAGTGCCTCCTGCCTCCTGTCTTGTTTTCCCTTTGCCTTTATTTGTCTTGGAATTTAAAAAAAGATTAGCCTTCCATTGAGTACCGCCATGTGCTATATGATACTTTTTTAGAAGGCCTGCTAAGCACAACTAATATTTAACCCATTGAAAATCCTTTTCTCATCTATATGTTACCTTAAAGTAAAAAACAAACAAAAAAACCCCAACCTAAATCCTTAGTCTTCTTTGATTACAGGCATGTGTTCTGTAATCCTATTTTAGAAGGCTGTATAATCCCAACTGATACTTAGTCCATTTAAGATCTTTTTTAGGGGGGTGGGCTAGGTGGCGCAGTGAATAGAGCACTGACCCTGGAGTCAGGAAGACCTGAGTTCAAATGGGGCCTCAGACACTTAACACTTGCTAGCCATGTCACCTTGGGCAAGTCACTTAACCTCAATTGCCCTGCCTTCCCCCCTCCAAAAAGCAAAAAAAAAAAAAACCAAAATCTTTTACCTTACTTGCTATTGGCTCAGTCCCTAATGTATCCTGAGGTAGGTAAGAGACAGTACAGTCTGAAGGAGAGAACTCTGGGTCCAGTTCTGAGGGAGAGAACTTCGGGTCCAGTTCTCGGCCTTCCTCTTGCCCTGTGTCACCTTGAGCGAGTCCTTTACATCTCCTTCCTTGGCTGTAACACAAGTAGAATGGTCCTTCTACCACACATCTCACAGAATGGTTCTGAGAACCGTCAGGAATTTTGTCAGTTGTAAAGCAACATATGAATGTAAGCTAGCAGACTTATTTAAAATATCTCCAGATAAAAGTTGCCAACTGAATAGGATTCTCATACAAATGAGGTTTCTTTCACTACACTTCTTTATGTTTCATTTGTTTGTTTGGCATTATAGTTAGTACTTTCTTACTACTTAGGAGCTTAGACTATAAATACTAGCAAGCATTGATTGCAGAAATAGTTAAGAATTAATAACTTGCCAGGCTTCTAAAATACTCAGTATCACTTACGCATTGATAATGTAGTTGAACATGTTATGCATTATATATAATAAAACCTTTACTTAAGGAATGAGTCTTGCTAGATATGTGATTATTCTGAACATGTAAAGGTTAACCCTTTTTAAGTGATAGAACTTTTATTGTGTTAAATTTTTTTAACGAAAAGACATCAGAAATGTAAAGTTTTCTTCATCAATTGCCATTAAAGACATTAAAAAACATCTCTACTTTTGCTCTTGAGGTCATCCATGTATGATGCTAGTAACTTGTTAACAGGTATGAATCCTTAGTACTCTGGCTGGGGAAGTTAGCTTTCATATATTATTTCTTATTTAATGGTGGACTTTCCTCCCCTCAGGAATCTGAGAAGATCATTGCCGAATTGAATGAAACATGGGAAGAGAAGCTTCGTAAAACAGAGGCCATCAGGATGGAGAGGTCAGGAAATAAAAAACCATAAGCACCTAAGACTGGTCTATGTAACCAGTAGGATTAGACTATAGAATGAAAATTACAAACTTGTGATGAAATCTGTAGTTACATACTAAACATACTTTTTAATCCTCTTTAGGTATCCATGGAAGACGCAGATTACCAAAGTAAAATATTTTTCATTTGCAAAGATAGATTGATATTGGTAGAGGCTGGAATTTTAAAAGTAGACCTGTTTTCCTATGTCTTTTGACATTTGCCTTTTTTTTCTAGAATCATTTTCATGTGGGGTACAGTAACTTGAATTTTTTTTAAATTTAAATATTGAAATTAAATACAAAAAGAAAAAAAATTCTACATACTCAGCACAATACAAAGAAAGGATTCAATATGAAACCATCAATCTCCATTTCACACTGTTTACTTTTTTGAAAAACTATGTTATAAATACTACACATCATTTTCAAAGCTACCCTACTTTTCTGTGCTTCCGAGTTTTCTTTTGTTCTCTGCTGTGCCCTTTTTTTTTCCTCCATCCCTCCCCGCCCCACACTAGAGAAGTCTACCAGTAGACACAGATATGTACACATATGTAAAACCATTTTATTTTTATATATATGTACATACACACATATACATACACACACTGCTATTGATCATTTCTTTCTCTGGAGGTAAATAGCATCTTCCTTCATAGGTCCCTGGGTGTTTGTAATACCCCAAATAACTTATCCATTCCCAGTTGTTCTTTGAACAGTATGGCTGCCACTGCCTATAATGGACTCTTAGTTTTGCTCATTTCACTCTTCATTATTTCTTGCAAGTCTTAACATGTTTTTCTAAAATCAACCAGCTCATTGTTTTTTACAGCACTGTACTATTCCATCACAATCATATACCACAGCCTGTTTACTCATTCCCTAATTGATGAACATCCCCTGTTCTTTACCACTACAAAGAGAGCTGCTATAAATATTTTAGAATATATATATGTAAGTTCTTTTGCTTTTTCCCTGATCAACTAGGTAAATAGACCTAATAGTAGTGTTGCTGGGTCAAAGGGTATACTCAGTTTTATAATTTTTTGACCACAATTCCAGATTACTCTTCAGAGTGGTTGAATCAGTTTACAATTCCACCAACAGTGTATTAGTGTCCCAATTTTTTCCGTGTATCCTCCAACATTTTTCATTTTAGGCAGTATGATAGGTGTAAGATGATACCTCAAAGTTGTTTGGATTGTATTTCTCTAATCAATAATAAAGCATTTTTATATGACTGTTTTTAGTTATGATTTCTTCATTGAAAAACTGCCTCTCCCTATCCTTTAACCATTTATCAATTGGGGAACAAAAGATAACTTCCAAATTGTTTTTCCTCCCTTTTCTTTGCCCACCCTACTCATAGGCAATAATGAAGTATTTTTTGTTCCTAAATAAGTTTATATTCAGAAAACATTTTTTTCCTTTCCTGAAAGCCCTTTGAGGCAGTATTGACTGATGTATTAAGTTAATACATGAGTTGAATATATCTTAATTCATGCTTCCAAGGGTCAGCTGTTTCCTCAGTGTAGTTAATTCCTTCATTGGCACCGGTCTCAATTCTTCCATGCTTCAGTCTTCATGAACTACTGGGGCTTAAAAATGTATTGCCTGGTAATGAACTTATCTTCAAATTGAGTTTCAGATGATAGAACTTTTTATTTGTTGAAGAAATAGTACTCTTTTAGCAGAATGTATTTGTGCATAAAGGTTCACATATTGCTAAGAGTAAAAGTAACAAAATATTTACTCAAACTTATCTTCATAAACATCAAGTGTTTCTTTTTTATTTAAAACAAAACCAAACCTTATTCCAGAGGCCTTGGTGAAAAATTTCAATATAAAGTAGATATTTATTCCCTTAAAAATGACTTCTGTTTTATTTTGATTGAGAATATCTCACTTGGCAGATTTGTCCAAATAATTTTGTTTTTATCTCAATAAACATACTTAAGGAAATGAAACAAACTGCAGATTTAGTTTGTGGCAGATTGAGGCAGCTATCAAAAATAATTCTTGATTAGCTTTTTTGTAAATAAAGTTGTGTTTTAATTTATCTACTCTTGACCATCATAGATATTTTTTCCCAGATTTAATTTTAGGATTTTACAGTTTCATTTTGTATAGTAAGTTTATATCATATGCCCATTTTTGTAATGCACAACTTTAAAATATGTATTTGGAATGTGTACTTTATAATAATTTTATCGATAAAGATGAGTGATAATTTTTTAAAATTATTTTAAAATTTTTTTAAAAAATTAGCTGTTGGCAGGTCATATTCAAAGCTTTTCTAGCTTGGTAGGAAATGCCACAGCTTGTGTCCTGTTAGTATAGCCTTTAAGTACCTAGAGTGTCCCCTCCATACCATGAACTTATTTTGATTTACTTTGTACTTTTCTCCGTTTAGTTTCAGTTTTATGTGAAGTATCACAAGTGTGTCATTGATGTGTTTATCTCACTTCTTCTAGAGAGGCCTTATTAGCTGAAATGGGAGTTGCCATTCGGGAAGACGGAGGAACTCTGGGTGTCTTTTCACCGAAAAAGGTTGGAAAAATTTGTCTTAATCAAATGGAAACATCCACTTTATGGGTTCTCTCTTTGGCCTTAGTCACTCAGGCAGCTCATGTCTTTGAGATATACCCCTTTTCATCTTGATATATAGCTTAAATTTAATCTTACTGGTTCCATTTTAAGATGTATTTTCAATATAAGAATAACCTGTGTCCCTGAAAACAATTATATGCATCATACTTTAGCCATTATAAATGATAAACCTGAGACAATATGCCTGCCACTGCTGTATTTATCCATCTTCCTGCTCAGTTCCCCCCCCCCGCCCGGATTGCTTTAGCCGTGGCTCATCTCTCATGTAGATTTTCCCTCAAAGGCCCTTAACCCTATTTGATGACTCTTTGGAAGAATTTGCAACTGATCAGGTTTGTGTAGGAAAGTTCTTTTAGACCAGTGGTTCTCAACCTTCCTGACGCCGCGACCCTTTAATACAGTTCCTCATGTTGTGGTGACCCCTAACCGTAAAATTATTTTCATTGCTACTTTATACCTGTAATTTTGCTACTGTTATGAATTGTAATGTAAATATCTGATATGCAGGATGTATTTTCATTGTTACAAATTGAACATAACCCACAGGTTGAGAACCGCTGTTTAGACATTTAGCTGTGTAGAAACTAGTCTACTAGAAGCTGTGCCAGTCAGTACATTAAATAAAGCCCTTTAGGTTCACCTTAGCTGCCTGTCCTCCTCTTTTCTTTGCTTTTCTTTTGGTCAATTCTTGTAACTATCTTTCTACTTGCAGCAAACATAGTTATAAAATATAATGTATATTTTAGCCTGTAGATGGATTTCTTGTTTTACATTTATAAAATTTTATAAATTTTTATGTTGTAGCCTAGTTATAATTGAAAATTACTGTTTAATTGTTTAGTTTATGTGTGCATGTGTGTTTAACGACAACGATAGACCAGAAGGTTTCATTGTATAAAATGTATACGGTTAAGACAGCTTAATTGGTCACTCAGTTCAGATGATAGAATTAGCCTTGAAGATTTACTTACCTATTATCCTCATGCTTAAAGATGTTTAAAGATGATCTCCTTATATTAGTGTAGAGGGAGCAGAGCGAATTTTATATCATTATCATTTCTTGTTTGGTGATAGGGAATTATTGTTGACTAAGGAATCTTTTTATAAGATTTTCCCCTCAAAGTCCTGTGAATTTTTTGGGGAGGGAGGCCTCATTCTGATGGGTTGTTTGGTTTTTTTTAAGTGAACCTTGCTTTATACTCTCCTGAAAAAATTAAGACCTCCTCTTTCTCATTTCACATGACTCAGATAGAATCCCTCATTCCTTCTTCATTCCTTTTTTTACATAAAATGGTGACCTTTCTTGACACGATAAACCTCTCTACAGGCACAAATGATCCTATTCTATCCTGTTTTCTCTAGCAGATTGCCCTGTACTATTCCCCCCTCAGTGATCTTCAGTTTCTCCCTATTTACTAGCTTCTCTGCTACCTACAAATCTACCCATATCTCCCCCATCCTTAAAAAACCTGTCTTTTCACCTATCATCTCTTGTCTCTAAAATCCTTTCTCATTTAAACTCCTTGAGAAAACCATCTATATTAGGCTGTTTTACTTCCTTTCCTCTCAGTCTCTTCTAAGCCTCGTGCAAACTGGCTTCCAAACTCATCATTCAATTCAAAACTGCTGTTTAATATTACTAGTGATCTTTTAATTGCCAGTTCTAATCTCTTTTTTCAGTTCTCACCCTTCTGACATTGTCAGTCACCCTCTTCTGAATATTACCTCTTACGGTTTTCATGGCACTGCTTTCTTGAGGTTTTTTTAGCTGCCTAGCAGACATTTCCTCAGTCTCCATTGCTGAAGGGTCATCATCCACATTATGTCCACTGGTCATGGGTATCCTCAAAGGTCTGTCCTGGTACCTCTTTTCTTTCTTCCTCTATTCTATCTTACTTGGCGATCTCATGAACTCCCATTTCTGTGTAGACAGTTCCCGGATCTGTACACACAGCCCTAACCTGTCTTGAGCTCTAGGCTTACATCACCAGCTTCCTCTTGGACATCTAAAATTAAACATGCCCACAATAGAGCTCATTCTTCTTTCCCCAAGATCCCCACCTCTTTCCAACTTCCTGTAGTCACCAGTGTTCACAACCTCAGTACCATCCTTAACTTCTCTCACACTCCGTACACCCAGTTTGGTGCCAAGTTTTATTGTTTCTATCTTAGCAACATTTCTAGTATATGTCCCTTCTTTCTACTCACACAGCTACCATCCTTTCACCACAGCCTCCACCACATAATTCTTAAGCTACTTCAATAGCTTTCTCGTTGGCTTCACTGTTTAAAGTTTCTCCCCACTCCACTCCATCCTCTACTCAGCTGCCAAAGTAATCTTCCTAAAATGCAACTCTGACCATATCACCTCCATCTCTATGCTTAATAAATTCCAGCGGCTCCATTTTACCCCCAGAACAAAATCCTCTTTGGCTTTTAAAATCTTGCCTTCCTACATTTCAAATCTTCTTACACCTTGCTCCTCTACATATTTTATAATCCAGGGAAGCTTCCCTTTTTGCTATTTTAAACAAGCTTTTCTTGTTCTTGTTCTTGTTCCCTTTCTTGGCTCCTTGCCTTTTCACTCATGCCTGGGATGCTCTTTGTCATCACTCAGGCCTCCGTTGCTGGTTTCCCTGAAGCTCAAATACCAGTTTCTTAGGGAGGTACTTCCTGGTCCTTCCCATTCCCCATGCCCATCTGCTGTTGCCTTTACTCACAGATTACACTACCTTTTCATTCTGTATATTTTTAATATGCGGGGTTTTTTTTGCATATTATCTCCCTATTAGATTATGAACTCCTTGAAAATTGAGATTGCTTTTTGACTTTGTGTCTTAAGGATTTAGCGTCATGCCTGCCACATAACAGGCATGTCATCGATGCTTTTTGCTTTGAGGGCAGAACAGTGCTTTTTCATATTTTGTTATCACCATTGCTTGGCACACTGCCACACACAGAGACAACAGTGAATAAATGATAGGTGAAATACTGTGAAGACAGAACAGCCTTGCAAGACTTAGAAATTGATCAGTGCAGTGACCACCCGCAGTTTCACAGGGCTCATGATGAAGCATGTGTCTCACTTCTTGACAGAGAGGGGATGGTTTCAGAGAGCAGATTGAGGCGTGTGTGTGTGTGTGTGTGTGTGACATAACATGGCTAACACAAGAATTTCTTTTACTTGATTATACATGTTGGTATTAGCTTTGTTTTTCTAGCTTCCTCAAATTTGGAAGAAAGAGAATTTGGAGCTGAAAATAAAATAAATTCCAATATAAATAAATAATGGTTTTGTTGACTCACTAAAGTGGATTGGTTTCAAGAAATTTTATAAGGATAGGCAAAAAATCTTTGATATATTAATGTAGATTGCAAGTGTTAGTAGCTTAAATTGCTTCTTAAATGGAATTTGTTTATTCAGCTATGACAACTTTGCACAAAGCCATGTTTGGTAAAATTTAGTTGACATCTAAGTGAGACCTAAAGATTTCCCTATGATCTGGAAAAGGAATCTTTTGTACTGTTTGAGTCTTGAAAACACAGTTGCATTTAACATGAATTATAAAACACTATACTGAAATCCCTTCATGAGAAAGGCAAATGATTGCTGCTCATAGAAATGATCAAAACTCCGTTTTGGAAGCTACTTGGTTGATTCCAGTTTCTTGACTTGCTATCTCCTTTTTGTCAATTTGAGGATATATCTTTTGATTTAAAAACTGCTGCCCATGTATATAGCTCTTGAAATTTCCTGAATAGATGATATTATTAAGCTTCCAGAACAGGATTTTAAAAAAAGAGGAGATTCTCCAGTATATATTTCACAGATGGGATTGTACAATATGAAAGGAACCGCTTCGTCGTTCAGTTATTAAATATAGTACATATCGACAGTGGTCTTGACTTCCAGAGGAGTTCCCACGATTCCTAGAATCTAACTCCAACGTTCTGTTTCCAGCTATTCCAGTTTTTTGCCTGTCGTAGTGTTAGTTTCCGGTTTGGGGGAGGTGGCATTTGGTCGTTCTTTGGGAACCTCTCCCCCCTCCTCCTTGCTTTCATTTCTTTAACTGTCCTCTAACTTTTCTTTTGTTCTTCATATCTTGCTGCCTTACCCTGGTTAGATTTTTACCCCAAGACCATGTGACTTATTTGTGGATTCCAGTGGGGTATTTTCACCAAAGAAGGTTGGTTTTAAAGAGTTTTAGAAACATTGTAGAAATAGGTGAAAAGGTCTTCTCAATGAACATATATGCTTATATTAACAAGTGTCATTCATTTAGATTTTTCTTTCTAATTTGGATTATCATACTAAACCAAAGCCATGGAAAATAATTGAGAAGTAGCAGAAGGTAGAGAGGAATAAAGGAAGATAATGGGGCATATTTTATAACTCTGTGAAGACTGAGTTTCTTTTACTGCATTCCTTATTTGTGTAGTATTTCGCAGACATTTTCACTTTTTCTTTTTAAGAATTGAAATTGAGTTAGCTTAATCCATGAAATCAACCTGTCTCATGCTTCTTAAGTTTTGTCACTCTCTAGGATTAGTCTCTAACATTGTAAAAAAAAAATTTCCATTTTTAAGAAAATTAATTTGAATATGTTGACAAAGCATAATATGGAGAAATTTTGCCTTATTATGGAACTGCCCCAATTTGTTCTAGTGGCAAAGAAAGTTCCTCGTGTACACTGATGGGAAAAAAAGAGAGAAACCATTAGTCTCTTGTAGGATCTAGTTAGTTCCAGCTGGCCCACTAGGGAATGCTTTAATCCTCTTCTGGATTGAGAATGTTTGTAATGTCTTTCAGACACCACATCTCGTTAACCTCAATGAAGATCCACTCATGTCCGAATGCTTGCTTTACTACATCAAAGATGGCATTACACGGTAAATGTGTTTTTCTTTTTTGGTTAGGTTTTAACTTATTAAATAATAGCTGATTTAATAACTGGAGTGATGCTGTCCTTTGAAAAACTCATTTCTGTGAATTGTTCTTTTTTCTCTTTAAAGTAGTTTGTCTGCAACTGTCCCTTTAGCCCTTCCCAAGTTACATAATGGTCTTTGCTAATGTAGTCTCCTTGAAGACTCCTGGTATGGGTAACCTCCCCCCCACCCAAGATATTGGGTAATAATGTTCTTAAAAGCATTTTCAGTGTTATCAGGGAGGCTTAAAGTCTTGTTTGCCTTCTTGAAACATTAAACTGGTCACCTTGGTATGCCAAGTCACTTTGATTTAAAATTTTTTGATACTGATGATTTGATATTATGAGATATTAAAACATAATTTTGTTTTATGAGATATTATGAGATATTAAAACATAATTTTAATATGCAGTTTTTAATATTGTTCTTCACCCAATATTTAATTAGAAACTAGTAATGCCCCATGAACATAAGTTCTGCTTTCTCCTGTTTCTTATGTCTCATTACTCCTGGGAAACATTTTCTCTTGGATCCAGGGTTGGCCAAGCAGATGCTGAACGGCGCCAAGACATAGTGCTTAGTGGGGCTCACATTAAAGAGGAGCACTGTATCTTCCGGAGTGAGAGAAATCAGAATGGTGATGGTGAGGATTGATTGTTTTATTCGCTGTTCTGAAAAATCCCAGAGATAATGTTTTCTCTGACATTTTCTTTAGAATCAGTATGGTATATTATCAATAGTGGAGGAACCTGGTTTCCTTAGAAATGCAGGAGCTAGTGTAGCTTTTTACATGAAAATGGCCTCAACAAAGTGGAGCTCTGTTGCCCTGCCAGCCGCTGAAAAGCGTATAGGCAGCTGAGTATGGCCCTGAATAGTAATGATTTCATAGAAAAGAAGGCAAAGGGCAAATCTCACCGACAGAGGCTTATGGGAACTCCATCCAGGTTTTAATTCAGTAGACTTGATTTTTATTTTATGTGAAAAGAGAAAAAAAAGTTCCAATCCTCATTTATTCTAAGCAAAAAAAAAAAATCCTGTCAGTACTTTCGTGCTTTGCTAATTCTTCCTCAGTCAAAATGTTATAGTCCTTAGTTTGCTTCAAGATTTCAGATGTTTGCCTAACTCTCCCTCTTCAGGCCACTCCCCTCTCTGATTCCTGCTTTTAGATGATGCTTGTGACCATATTCTCTTTTGCAGTTCTCTTCATTAGCCAAAAGAAGATTAAAAAACAAAACAAACTTCTCTCTCCAAACCTGTTCATTCTGCGATTTTAGCAGGAGTTCACATAGTTTATGTAACTTTAATGGCTGCTCCTCCTGGCTCTAATCTTGTCACAGAGATTAAATCGGTATACAGTTATTTTACACTCTTAGAGAGCTCGGTGAACTTAGTCTAGCAATGACAAATGGTCACAGTTTCATACTGTCATAAAGGGCCTTTGGAGAAGGGCTAGGTTCTTCATTCTGCATTTGGAATTCACCGTGGCCGGCAATAGGGCCAGTACTCAGTGCTATGGATCTGCAACCCTAACTCCATTTTGCCTTTCTTGTAGTTATTGTGACTTTAGAACCTTGTGAGCGCTCTGAAACTTACGTGAACGGCAAAAGGGCTGTACAGAACGTGCAGCTACGCTCAGGTGAGTGTGGGCAGATCCTTAAAGCTCCTAGCCCAGATGTCGTGTCTCAGGCGGTAGCTTGTGTGAGTAGCACTTGGATTTTTGTTTTCTGATTTAAAGCAGTGGGCGATAGGGGGATGTTTGTGTGCGTGTGGTCTGCTCTCTTTCTTCCTTTAGTAGGCAAGGGGAGCTTGCACATATTTGTTGTTTATATTTTTAAATGTTTCCTAATCCTCATTTTATTGTTTTGCTCGTTTTTAAAAAAATTTTTGAGTTCCACATTCTCTCCATCCTTCCAGCTCATCACACATCCATTGAAAAGTTAAGCACTATGGTACATTGAAGTCATACAAAGCATAATTTTATATTAGTCATGTGGGAAAAAAAGAGCAAGAAAAAGAAAATGAAAAGCAACATGCTTCAGTCTTCACTCAGAGTTTATCCATTCTGGAGGTGGATAGCATTTTTCTTTACTGGTCATTTGAAATTGTCTTGGATCATTGTATTGATCAGATTAGCTAAGTCTTTCACATTTTGATCATTGTACAACATCACTATTACTGTGTAGAGTCTTCTCTTGGTTCTACTCACTTCACTTCAGTTATTTGGCTTCCTGGGTTTTTCTAAAACCATTCCCCTCATCATTTCTATAAATATTTAAATTTAAATAAATATTGCTATAAATATTGTTGTATAAATGGATCCTTTTCCTTCTTCTTTTGTCTCTTTGGGATTCAGACCTAGTAGTAGTATTGCTTCGTCAAAGAGTATGCACAGTTTTATAACCTTTTGGAAATAGTTCTAAATTGTTCTCCAGAATGGTTGAACCAGTTCACAGCTCTGTCAGTAATACATTAGTGTCCCTATTTTTCCACATCCCCTCCAGTATTTATTTTCCTTTTCTGTCATCTTGATCAATATGATAGGTGTGAGATGGTACCTTTGAGTTGTTTTAATTTGCATTTCTGTAATCAATAATAATTTAGAGTATTTTTATATGACTATTGATAGCTTTGATTTTTTTTTCTTCTGAAAACTGCTCATTCATCTCCTTTGACCATTTTTCATTTGGGGAGTGGTTCTTATTTTTATAAATTTGACTCAGTTCTCTATATATTTGAGAAATGATACCTGTATCAGAGAAACTTACTGTAAAAAGTTTTTTACCCAGTTTCCTGCTTTCCTTCTAATTTTGGCTGCATTGATTTTGTTTGTATGAAAACTTTTTAATTTCACATAATCAGAATTATCCATTTTATTTCATGTGATGCTGTCTCTTATTTGGTTATAAACTCTTTCCTTATCCAAAGATCTGATAGGTAGTTTCTTCCATGCTCCCCCAATTTGCTTATATCATCCTGTATGTCCAAATTATGTGCTCATTTTGAGCTTATTTTGGTATATGGTGTGAGATATTGATCTATGTCTAATTTCTGCTAAATCGCTTTCCAGTTTTCCCAGTATTTTTGGTCATATGATGAGTTCTTGCCCCCAAAACCTGGGTCTTTGGATTTATTAAACACTATATTACTGTGGTCATTTACTGTTGTATACTGTGGGCCTAACCTGTTCCACTAATCAATCACTCTATTTCTTAGCCAGTATCAGATTGTTTTGATGATTTATTGCTTTATAAAAATATAGTTTGAAAGCTGGCTCTGCGAGGCTACCTTGGTAGCCTCACATTTTTTTTCATTGATTCTCTTAATATTCTTGATCATTTGTTCTTCTAGATTAATTTTATTTTTTTCTAGATCTTTAAAAATAATTCTTTGGTAGTTTGATTAGTATGGCACTGAGTAAGTAAATTAATTTGGGTAGGATTGTCATTTTTATTATATTGACTGGGCCTACCTATGAGCGATTTCTTTCCAATAGTTTAAATCTGTCTTTATTTGTGTGAAAAGTGTTTTGTTGTTTTGTTCATGTATTTCCTGGGTATCTTTTGGTAGGTAGACTCTGAAGGATTCTATACTGTCTGTAGTTATTTTGAATGGAATTTCTCTTTCTAGACCTTCCTGCTAGGTTTTGTTGGTAATGTATAGAAGTGCTGATGATTTATGTGAGTTTGTTTTATATCCTGCAACTTTACTAAAGTTGTTGTTTTGACTGTTCTTTTAGTTGATTCTCTGGGGTTCTACAAGTCTGATTTTTATTTTATGCTAGGAAATCGCATCATCATGGGTAAAAATCACGTTTTTCGTTTCAACCATCCGGAGCAAGCACGGGCTGAGCGTGAAAAGACACCATCAGCTGAGACACCTTCTGAGCCAGTCGACTGGACATTTGCCCAAAGAGAGCTTCTGGAGAAACAAGGCATTGATATGAAACAAGAGATGGAAAAGAGGTAATCTATAAATTTCTTATTTTAGTTAGTCATCCTGATACTCAGTTTGTTAAGGTAGTCATGGGAGAAGGCTAGAAATGCTGTTCATGGCTCTGTCTTCATTTCCTAGGCCACACACCTAAAGAGGGTCCTTCTAAAGAGAAATAATAGAAATTATAGCATCTTAGAGCTAGAATACATCTTAAAGGTTCACCTGATTTTTGGTTTTTCTATTGTATTAATTTGTATGGACTAAGTATAATAATAAAAATGTAACAAAAATTCTCCATGTAATATGTCAAAAGAGGCTATTTAATGTGACTCTGTGGAGTTGCTTGAATTTTCTGCCTCCAATTTGATTCTTTTCCCCTTCTCTTGTTTTGTAGGCTCCAGGAAATGGAAATCTTGTATAAGAAAGAGAAAGAGGAAGCTGACCTCTTATTGGAGCAGCAGAGACTGGTAGGCACCTATCTGTGTCAATCCACTAAATTAGTAGCCCAGCACAGCCTTTCTGCCATGGCTTATGCCACAGATGTGTACTGGCTCAGGATGTTCCCGTGAGCTGTCACAGATACCATAGTCTAGTACAGGGCTTCTTAAACTTTTTCCATTCTTGACCCCTTTGGCACTTCTTAAACTGTGGATTGCAATGGTGGGACACCATATGGAGTTGCGACCCACAGTTTAAGAAGCACTGCCTAGTACACCTTTTCCTTAATGAGAACTAGCTCATGCCTATTAAACTCAACCTGAAAAATTCTGCAAGGAGGTTTGGGTCTTTTGAGAGTTTCTTTAAGTTAGCACCAAACCCTTTGGGGAAAGCAATGGGGCCTTTCCTGGGTGGCAAATTGGACAGAAAGATTTTCTTTCATGCAACTGAGTTGTCTTTGGATTTGATTCCTCAGTGGTCTTACCAGTTATAACTGATGTGAATTTTTTAACTTGGTGGATGTTTGCCTTGGTTTTGTCTTTGATCACATGAAATTACTAATTCTATCCTCTTGGGCTGACTCAGTTATTATTTTCTTGTGCTGGGGTTTGTTTGTTTTTTTAAAAATATATTGTGTCTGAAAATGTTGCTGCACAGTTGCATGTTTTAACCTCTTTCCTACCCCCTGCATGGAGTCTGAATCATCTGCCAGGGTTTTATTGTCACTTTATATGGTGATCTAGGGTCAGGGTATGAAGAACCAAAGCAGGAGTGAAGAGCAAAGTCTTTTTTTTTTTTTTAAGTCACATTGAAATGTGAAAGAAGTATTTGGATGGTTAGCTGGAATATCCAGTAAAGTCAAGTCGTAAGTATGTCAACAATAGTTCATGAGTTTCTGAGGTTAGTTCATTTTTATGATTTACAGAAACTTACTGTCTCAATTAGAGCTTCATTTTTAGACCTTTTTACTTCAGTTACCTGAAGTCTGATTAGGAGAAGCTTCTAGATATGTTGATTGATAAAACTGAGGAAGCAGAATAACCTCAAGAGACTAGGCATGATTTTTTAGGAATTGGTGATTTTAACTTTCTTTTTTTTAAGGTGAAGTTGAGGAGAGAAGATAATTGGTTATTTTCTTTCCTAACTCTAAGCAGTGAGGATTGCCTTTCACATTAATATATGACATGTAAACAGTTATATCCACCTTCTTAACTTGGCAGAAAAGTTCTTACAAATGAAAACTCAGGATCCTTTAGCTGTAACAACAGCTTTTTGAGAATGGCACAATGGTCATACTTGGCATGGAGTTGAAGTCAGTGTGTGATCTTGGCAACTTCAGGCGAGCTAAAAAAGGAACCGAGGGTAAAGGAGAATCACATGGGGTGGAGGAAGGGCAGGTGAATTAAGTTTAACTTGTGGGAAGTGATTGTGAAAAACCCCTCAATTTTCAATAGTTTACAATGGTGTATGACACACGAATGAAGCTTTAGCTCAGTATAGTAATACGATCCAATGAAAGTTCTTCAGTGCACTACAGAGATCGAAAAGGGCAGATATGATAACAGTATTGTTGTGATAGTATAAAACATTGGTATTCCTTTGGTTCCCTAAATATGGAAAAAAAAATCTGGAAGACATGTTTAGTTGTTGAGTGGTTTAGTCTTTCTGAGGCAGCTGGGTGGTGTAGTGGTCAGTGTGCTCAGCCATGAGTCAGGAAGATCGGGGTTCAGATTAGGCCTCAGGCACTCACTAGCTGTGTGACCCTGGGCAAGTCACTTCACCTTTGTCTTCCTCAGTTTCCTAATCTGTCAAATGAGGGTTATAGTAATACCTACCCACCAGAGTTGTTTTGAAGATAAAATAAGTTAATATTTGTGCAGACCTTAAAGCACTTTAAGAATTGCCAGCTGTTCTTATTATCATCATTGTTGTTATAGTCATCACTATTATTCTGGTGAATAGTAAAGGTGTTCAGAGTGTGATCACCACTATTATCAGCTCCTGATAGTAAGCCAGTATTCTTTAAAGAGCTCAGTTAATAATAATAACACGTAAGTTGTTCCCATATCTCTTATTTATAAAATAGATATTTATTATCAGCCAATATATACAAAATGTTGTTCCAGACACTGAAGATGCAAAGCAGTGTCAAACATGGTCCTAGGGTTTCTTTACTCTGAAAAGGCTTAATTAAATTTGTGTGTAGCATGTATTGTATGTGGTAAATAATGTAAAAGAAGAATCCAGGTCCCACAATTTTAACTTGATGTATCCTCAAGCTGAACACATTGGTGGGATATCATCTCATTTTCTGTGGTTTGTGGTTGTTGCGTTATCTTTCTTGAATTGTAAGCAACTCCTCTTCTACTCTGGTTGCTAAGTGCTTTAGACGTTCTCTTGGCATGTCAGGATCTCTGTGTAATTTGAGATCCACTCATTTTAGTTGTCCCCTCACGTAAGGGCTCTGTCTGGGAGCCCATTACTGTGTTTCTACCCAGGGTTGGGTGTTTAATGAATCCTGAATCTGTCTCATAGAAGATGTGGCAGAAGGACTAGAGTGATGTTGTTTTTGGCATTCTGTTAAATATCCATGAATGTCACAGCTTTAGAAGTATGTTTTAAAACATAATAAATGAAACCAAATAACTTTTAAATAGTTTTCACCTGAGATTAGCATTGAAATCTCAGCTAGTAGCATTGATTATAACCACTTTTTCTTTGCTTGATTTGGATTCTCTTCTTTCTTCTGTAATTTTTGTTTTAAAGGCTTTGAATGTAAAATTTTCTACTCAATTAATTGATTCAGAAGTGAGAATACTTATCATTTTCTAAAGTAGTTGATACTCACTTTATCCTTATACAGTTGTAGGGATATTAGAAAGAACGAAATATGGAAGGGGTAAGGAAGAAAAACAGTTAATTAACCTTGTATGTAAAAGGTGTAGCATTTTCCTTATCCCCAAATCAAAGTTTCATTCCAGGCTCTAACATGTATTAGCTCTGTGATGCTGTCAGTAAGCCTCAGTGTCCTTATCAGTGAAATGGTAGTAATAATGCTTATACTGCCTGCTTCCTAGTTACTGTGATGAAAGTGTTATAAACCTTAAAATACTATGTTAGATATAGTTATTGTTATGATTATCAATAATATTATTAGAGACTTTGACTATATGGATGAGTAATTCATTTAAGTACACTCTGCTCCTCTCTATCACCTCAAGAAAAGCCAACAAATGTATTTAATTTTTTAAAAAGGGGGGAGAAATCCCTATAGGAAAGACCTGAAAGGGAAACTAAGAAACTGAAGAAATGGGTAAACAAAAAAACTTCCTCCCCCAATACAATGAATAAATAAATGCAGTAAGGTCTGGATTAGTCCAAATAATGAATCCCATAGTGGTTGCATGTATTGGAATTCATGCTATTTGAATTTATAATTATGTCAGACATAGTCACTGGTTTCAGGCCAATGGAAATATGCATGGCAAATTTGAATAATGCGACTACTTCATGGGATTTGTTATTTGACCTAACTGTACTATGGGTATTATGGGATAAAAGAAAGCAAAGAAATTTCTGGAATAAAAGAACAAGTCTTCAGTAACAACTAGGATTTTTCTCTCCTCTACCTCCCAAAAAAGAATATGGAGTTACTTCAAGAACCTCCAGAATAATTTAGGATTTCGGTAAAGGAATATAAAGGAATATCTAGTATAAAAATATACCATTGAAGGCAGAATACAGTAAGATGGCATAAAACTCAAATGAAGAGAAAAAATGGTAGAAAATCTTAATAAAGTATTGGATTCTGAGGAATAGTAAAATGGCCTGGGCAGAGCAAAATAAAAAAAAAATAGAAGAAGAAAACCCACCAAAATTGGAGAGTTGGAAGAACAGTTATAAATTTTTTTTTTAAAGAATCAACTGGAAAAATATTTCTTACCTCTGCAAACCAAAGTGACAGAACTCTATGAAATAATCTGAGAATTGTTGGTCTTCCAGAAAAATATGAGCAAGAAATCTGAATACCATATTCAAGGAAATCTCTTCCAAAAACATTTGACTAAAAGCTTTGGAAAGAGAGATCAGGATGCCAAAAGAAAAAACACAAAATGCATATAGAGGTTTAACTTAACTTTTAAAAAAAAATTATTAATGTCTTTTAGTTTTTTACATTGTTATAGTCTTCCCCAGTGTATCCCCTTCTTAGAGAACTGTCTGATTTAACAAATAGTACTTTTAAAAATATTTTATTTCTTCCCCAATTACTTGTAAAAACAATTTTCAACATTCCTTTGTTTTGAGTTCAAAGTTCCATCCCTCAATCCCTCCCCTCCCTTGTACCTGAGATAGTAAGCAATCTGATATAGGTTATACAAGTGCAATCATGTAAAACATTTCCATGTTAGTCATTTTGTGCAAGAAGTCTGGAAGGAAGGTAGGAAGGAAGGAAGAAAGAACGAGCTTTAGTCTGTATTCAGACGTCAGTTCTTTCTCTAAAGGTTGATAACATTTTTCATCATTGAGTCTTTTGGGATTGACTTGAATGGTATTGCTAAGAATAGCTAAGTCATTCACAGTTCTTCATTGTATCATATTGCTATTAATGTGTACAATGTTCTCCTGGTTCTACTCACTTCACTTTCTGTCAGTTTGTGTAATTTATTCTAGGTTTTTCTAAAATCATTCTGCTTTTCATTTCTTATAGCATAATAATATTCCATTAAAATCATACAGCACAACATGTTCATCCATTCTTCAGTTGATGGACATCCTCTCAGTTTCTTAGCCACAACGAAAAGAGCTACTATAAATATTTTTTGTATATGTAGGTCGTTTTCCATTTTCCTTGATCTCTTTCGGGTACAAACCTAGCACTGATATTGCTGGATCAAAGGGTATGTGCAATTTTATAGCCTTTGGGGCATAGTTCCAAATTGCTCTCCAGAATCATTGGACCACTTCACCAACTCCAACAACGCATTTATGTTCCAGTTTTCCCACATCCCCTCCAACATTTAGCATTTTCCTTTTCTTTGTCATATTAACCAGTCTGATAGGTGTGAGATGATACTTCAGGGTTGTTTTAATTTCCATTTCTCTAATCAGTAGTGATTTAGAACAACAAATAGTACTTTTTAAAGAGGAAAAAAAGCAAGGGGAAAAAATCAGCATAACCAATCCATTGAAAAAGTAACTTAAATTTAATTCATCCAGAAATGTAGTTGTCAAGTTCTTAGGCTTTCTTGTCAGAGAGAATCCTAGGAGGAATCTGTAGAAAACAATTCACATATCCACAGAAGCCCTGTTTCAGTTTTTACAAGATAATTCAGTGACAAGAAATGAACCAACCAAAGGAAATCATCTTGAACCACAACATGGCATGTGGGCACCTTTGCAGTTAGCTTTTGTACTTAATGTCTCAGTTCCCCAGTCATTTTCCTAAGATTCTAAGTTACAAATAAGATGATGCTTTGATTGGAAGGGTTTTCTACAGCACAAATTCCCTCCAGTGTTGAAATTTTAGGTCTATATTCTACGTTTGCAAAACACAAATCAGTAAAAAGTGGGATCTTCCCTGGAGTGAGTGGGAGGGCAGAGGCCATCTCTGTGTGAGTTACAAAGGATTCAGGCTGGATTATTGAAATCAAATTTATCTATCTAATACCTTGTGCTAACAAACAGGGAGGAAAGGTACTTGAAGAGAATCCAATAGAGGCAAAACCAAATATATATATATGCACATATATGTGTATGTGTGTGTACATGCACATGTATGTATATATTATATATGTATGTATGTAACTATCTATCTATCTGTAACCCTAAACGGGCCAATAAAATGGCAAGAGAGCTGCAGAGAGTTAGAAAATAAAACTGATAATCTGCCATTTTCAAGAAATTTACCTAAAACATTATTGAGTCAGATTCATTCAGAGTAAAGGTCTTAGAACAAGAGTTCTTAACCTAGAGACTATGAGCTTAAAAACATTTTTGAAAAGTGTATTTCAGTATAATTGTTTTCATTTGTATTGCTCTGTATTTTATGCATTTAAGATCATATTCTGAGAAAAGACCCATCGGTTTCGCTAGACTGACTACCCACAGGGTCATACACAAAAGGTTAAGAACCCCCAGTCTAGAATAAAACTCATTATATTTCAGCTGAATCAGAAGTCAGGAGTTGCCATCTTGCTTTTAGATTACACAGTTGCGAATATAGGTGTTATTGAAGGAGACAAGAGAAAAACCACAATATAAGTAAAGCTGAATGAAATAGTATAAATATAAAATATTTTTTCCTGAATCTGCATTAGCATCTGGAACAGCTGTGCTATTGTATGGCTGTGAGCAATGGACTAATGCAGCTTCTGAATAATTGAAGTTGAAGATCACCAAAAGGGCCTTGGAAAAGCCTTAATGAATGTGAGCAGGCTGTGACAAATTACAAATGAAAAATTGCACAGGCAAAATGTTGTAAAGCATGCAATAAGAAAACTCTGACACTAAGGGGAAAAAAACAGATGGGCCAGGAACATTTCAAGAACAGTGGCAAACAGATAATCTTTCTGATTCATTAAAATCATGCAATATCAAGAAACTTAGAAAATGGCCCCCAGTGTCATGGATGGGCCCCCTGTAGCAAACATGGGCAAGCATCACGTGAGCTGAGTAGGCTCACGGTTTTCATTGTTGGAAAAAATATTCACATTGACCACAGATCCATTGAATTATCATATGCTATATCAACCAAGTTCTTAAAGGAAATGCCAATTGATAGTCATAAAGGCCTTAATAAGGCAGGATTGGACAGAATATTGGAAAAACTATATTTGATAGCTATATGGAGATTTTTGAAAGGAAAATATTGCAGTAAACATTTCTCTTTCTCCTATAGGATTTAAACAAAAATGTATTTTGTACTAGAACTAATAAATAAATGTGACGTGGCAGAAATCTTAAACTTTTATAAGTCATAATATAACAAAAATTATAATCAATAAAGGAAATAAGAACAAATTGTTAAGAGCCACATGGAGACCAAAATACAATATGTTTATTAAGTAGGTCACAGACCAAATCATAGAAACAGTTTTAAAAAAAGAGAATGATAGTAGTAGGAAAAATTCATGAGATACAACTAAAGCAGACTTTAGGGTTAAATCACTTTCCTTACCACTTAACACAAGAGAAAAAGAGAGGACAAATGAGTATGCAATTTTAAAAGAATCTGCAAAAAAACAAGTCAACTCTACAACAGGCACAAAAAATACCTTGAATACTAAGGGATCAATAAACATCATTTAAAAAAATTTAAACCAACTAATAAAATAAAGAGTGAGTGGGTTTTTAAGACAAATAAAATTGGTAAGCCATTAACAAATTTGATCAAGAAAAGAGGAACATTGAATTACAAAATGAAAAATGAGAAATAGGCATTCATAGCAAATGGAGAAGAAATAAAGAAACTTCCGAAACCTTTGTCCTTAATTCCATGGTAACAAGACTGAAAATTTAAATAAAATTATTAATATTTAAAAGTATATAATAGAGAAAACATGAATTAGTTGACCTAAGTAATCCAATTTTAGAGAAACTGAGCAAAGCATAACTGAGTTCCTATGCAAAAAAACAAAAGTAAAAATCAGAAGAATGGCTTTATAAGAAATTCTATCATATGTATAAAGGACAAATAATTACTGTACCACATAAGCTGTTTGGAGAAGTAGAGAAAGAAGGCACTTAACCAGACTCTATTTAGATAAGCATGACCTTGACTCCCAAAACAGGGAAGGAGAAATCAGAAGAAAGAGATATTTGCAGATTTTCCACATATCACTTCATTTGAACTTGCCCCAAATCCTCTGGAATGAACATTTAACTGCTGTTGTTCTTATTTTACACATCAGGAACTGGGGTTCCCAGAGGTAAATAATAAAGAGGAACCTGGAAAAGAAGAGCATCATTCATAGAGATTAAGTGACTTGCCCACAGTCACCTAAATAATAAGTGGTGAAGGCTAGATTTGAACCCAGGTCCTCATAATCCCAAGTTTAACATTCTATCCACTATGCCAGATTACTTATCTCTTGGAGACAACTATGGAATAGTCTCACCAATGAGTATTATTTTTAAATTCTTAAATAAGCACCAAGGTTACCGCATTATATCATTATGACTACGTTCAATTTATCCCATTAATTAAAGGGTGGGTCAGCATTAGGAAAGAAAATAGCATAAAAATGATATTAATAACAGAACCCCAAGGTTATAGCCATAGACACAAAGGGAACTGTCCATGAAATGTAGTTCTCATGTTAGAAACACCCAAAGCAGACACATGAAAGGATTTTAATTTTACTAAAAGCATTTATGTACAGGTGGGAGGTACAACTATTTGTAATGGGAAAACATTGGAAACTTTTCTAGCAAGCTCAGAAGTGAACTTAGAATACCTGTTTTCACTATTATTTGACAGTATGAGAAATTCTAGCTGTAGTCATAAGTGAAGAAAAAGCAATGGATAAATATTGGCAGTAAGAAGGAAAATCATGTCTTTCATGGATTTTTTTATAGGCTGTTTGAGCCAAATAGTCCAAATAATCAGGGGGAAAAAATCAGTACAATACCTTAAATGCAACAACAATATAAATTCACAAAAATCTTCAATTTATTTTAACAAAAGCCAAGAAAAAAGACATTAGGAGAAATATTTAAGTCACAAAGTGCATTAAATGTTAGGGTATTTATCTACCAAGACATACAGGACTCATATAAATATAGTTGTAAAATAATTTTTACTTAATTAAATGGAGACCTAAATTATCGGGGAGGGAGTCATTGTTCATGACTAATCTAGGCAATATTGTAATAATGATAATACCATGCACATTATTTTGGAGACATAATGCTATGAAAATCACATTGCTAAAGGAATACTTTATAGATCACACAGTAAGGACACAAAATCAATGTAGTGCAGTGGTTCTCAGCCTGTGGGTCGTGACCCCTTTAGGGGTCAAACAACCCTTTCACAGGAGTTGCCTAAGGCCATCAGAAAACACATATTTCTGATGGTCTTAGGAACCGAGACACCACTCCTCTATCTGTCTCCAGGCGGGTCTGCCCACATGCAGATACGCCCACATATGCCCACATACGAGTATTAAAGGGTTGGGGCATTAGGAAGGTTGAGAACCACTGATGTAGAGGAACAAAAGACCAAGAATTGTAAAGATTAAAAAAAAATTTTTTTTAAGAAGTGATTTGTCATTCACTAAGCAAGACTTAGACACAGAGGAGTAGCAACTTAGTCTTGGAGAAACCCTCAAGTGCACAAAAAAACTACTGGGCAAGTTGACTGGTGTTTGGGTAGAAAAACAGGTTGAACAAGCATTTGATACCATTATTCCCCAACAAATTCCACGTGGATACATTATCTAAAAATAAAAAGTCACACCACAAGAAAATGAGAAACATGGATTCATATCTCTCAGAACTAAATAGAGAAACTCTTTGGAACTACCATAGAAGAGAACAGTGATGTCAAAAGCATCTAAAAAGGGGGCGACTAAGCCATATCAGAGGATTTTTGCAATTGCTTTGTGACTCAGAAAACTATATATTAACATGATATTTTAAAATATTTCTTACTTATATTTTAATTTGGTTTGAGCTGCATTAGAAAATGTTATGGGCCACGTGGCCACAGGGCAAGTATTTGATACCTCTGGTATAGAGACTATTATAAAAGTCCAAACAGATTGGTTAAGTTGGAGATGAAATCACTGTAGCTTGGATAAGAAAAACTTATGGACCTAAAAGAACCTTTGCATTAAACATCTGATAAAAATAACATATAAAATTTGTGGGGAGTTTTTATGCAAATCAATAAGATTTAGACTTAGAGCCTTTTCCCAGTAGAGAAATGATCCATGACAACAACAGTTTTCCAAAGGAAAAAAATACAAATTGTTAAAGAGCTTAAAAAATGCTCCCATTGCCAATAATTAGAGAAATGCAAGTTAAAACAACTCTTAAAAAATCACATTGCACCCATTAAATTGACAAATATGATTGTTAAATCATTGATTAACCAAAAATTAATGTAAATTGGAGTATAGGTAAAAGAGGCAGGGTAATTTACTGGCAGTAAAGTTTTAATTTTCTGCTTAGCCCCAGAAAGTAGAATTAGATGTAGTGGATGAAAGGGTCAAAAAGGTAAATTTAAATTTGACCTAAAGAAAGACTTCCTGATTCTTTGTCGCAGGGTCATGCAGCTAATAAGTGTCTGAGGCTTGATTTGAACTCAGGACTTCTTACCCTGCACTCTATCCACCATGCCACTAATCTGCCCCATTAGTGGAGGTTATCTAGCTCTTGACCATTTAAAATATTTGTTTTAAAGGAAATAATTGTTCACATGTGGGCTTGAGTAATGACATTTCCCCCAAAGGTCTTTAAATATCTCTATTTTTATGTTTTTTCTTTCAACCATTTCCAGGGAGAGAAGGAACAGAATTATACAAGGAAAGTTAAAAAGTTATTCACACCCCTTGATCCAGTGGTCTCTCTATTGGGTTTAAATCCCAAGAAGGCAACTGGCAATAACTGTCTTTTAAAAATATTCATAGCATCATTATAATAACAAAAAAGTTGGAAACATTGTATGCCCAATAATTAGGAAAAGGTTAAATTTACTAGAGTATATGTAAGGGAACAGTATTGTGCTGTAAATAAATATTAAGAATTCAAAGAAATGTAAAAACTTATATGAAGGTGTGTGTGATAAAAAAATTTTAAATCACTTGGAGACAGCTCAAGGTGAATAGAGAAGAGTCTCTTTATTAGAATCTTGCAAGAAGTGGGCAGTCCAACCACTGAACAAAAAGTTCCGGTGTGGGGGGTGGAGTTAGGGAGGAGTTAGGGTTTAAAGGGACATGCACTTTCTATATTCACTGTGCAGATGCATTGCCCATAAGTCATTGAGAAAAATTGGGAGGGGGGCGAGTGAGGAGGTGTGGTTTTTGCCTTGACATGTCACTAGGTAACTTCTGGTCAAGGATGAATGACGTAAGTCCAATATGGTGGTTAGGAGGATAGGCTTGATGTGCCAAGTTTGGAAGCTAGACTGATTAGGGATTTCAAGAGGTCCCATCTTAGGAGTGAGTCGTCTTCTGATAGTGCTTTTCAAGGTTCCTAAGCAGCTGGCCACTAAGAACAAAGGAACTATGTATTTCTCTAAGAATACTTGAGTGACTGATTCATGGAAAACTATCTAACAGACCTACTGCTAGCTTGGGAAAAGACTTTGAGGCTAAGGGCAGGGGAGAAGCAGAATTAATGCCTTTATGGCTGAAGGAAAGTATGACTTTTACAGCTCAATTGGACAGGCTTATTACAAACTGACATAGGTACCTGAACACAAGTGAGATTCTACAAAGTGAGGTTACAACAAAGCATCCCAGATCTTATCATTCCTCCCCTTAACGGAGAAGACACAAATTCATTTGGAGCAAGGGACGAGGGTCTCAGCTTCCCAAGTTGCTTCATGCTGAAAAAGGTCGCAGTGCTGTCCTTGTCCAAACAAGGGGGGGAAGGGCATCAGTCAAGGGGCAGGGGCTGCAGCCACTGTCTGGAACTCAGCAGACACCAGATCCAAAGGTGTTTGGCCTAAAATATACAAATCTAGCAAAGTGAGTAGACAAACGAGCTTAAAAGGAGTAGGAAAATGACCAGAAGTAGAGTGAGTATGGGCTAGTACAGTCCATTACTCAGACTATTTAACTGTCCTTAATATCTCCACCTGCTACATAGACTAGGTGCCTCATAAAATATTCTTCACTGACATAATTGCAAACCTTAAACAA
>CM053582.1:94772483-94840562 GCA_028627135.1 Pseudochirops cupreus
AAAAAAAAAAAAAAGAATTCAGAACGAAAAAGTAGCTTGTCATCATCATCATCATCCTCATCCTCATCATCACTAGCATTCGTATAGCACTTTAAGGTTTGCAGAGTGCTTCACAGAGATCTCATCTGAGGATCGTTTGATCTTCACACCCCGATACGGTAGATGCTATCACCCCCATTTTACAACTGTGGAAAAGCAGGCTCAGATGAAATGCTTACCCAGGACCACACAGCTAGTCAGTGTCTAAGGCTGGATTTGAACTTGGGTCTTTCTGATTTGGGGCCAGTATTCTAACCAATCAGTTTATACTTCCCATTAGTTTCAGATAAAATCAAATGCTAATGTTTTCACCGGTGTCAATAAAGGATAAACTTTTAGGAAGGAAATATGCTTTTTTGGTTTTTATAAGCTAAGAAAGTAAATTTGGAAGTTGCTACCAAACTTCCATATTAAAGACCACTTGTCTTCCATATTTTTGTCCCGTTTGGTTACATTTTAAGTCTCTGTTCTACTGACAAGTTGACCAAGGCAGCACAATAGAATGCTAAGTAAGCTTGGAGTCAGAAATACCTGCGGTTATAACCCTGAACAAGTAGCTTAACCTCTTTGGGTTCCAAACCACTCCTAGGAATTTTCTCCTAAGGCACATGGAAGGTTATCTGTCTGCTCTTCTATTGAGTCATGGAAGCAATCCCCACCCCTGGAGTTTTCTACAAAGATGAAATCATAGCTTGATAACTAGAACTTGGCTGGAACATCTTACTGAAGCCTGTCTGTCATAGCTCAGCTGGTCAGCTAAGGCAGCGAGTGGGTAGTCCAGAGGATAGAGCTGTGGACAGTCGGAAATCCCAAGTCTGAGCTTCAGACACTAATTGTGGGACTCTGGGGGTGGCACTCTACCTTTCTCCACCTCAGTTTCTTCATCTGTAAAATGGAAACAGTGATGGCACCTACTTCCCAGGTTTGTTGTGAAGATCAAATGAGATATCTGTCAAGTTCTTAGTACTGTGCCTGGCCTGTCGGTGTTATAGGTAATGTTGGCCATTGTTGTAACTTGACCAAGCTCATCATTGAGATATTTTCTGTGCGTGATTAACAAACAGGAAAATGACCAGTTTCTCTTCCCTAACTTCAAAGGACCCAGTATATCAATTGTAGGTCACAAAACATTTTAAAATGCTTTATGTTTTAAAGCATTTTGCCACTTACACAGCCCTGTCATGTGCATTGTAATGCTGGAACCAAACAACACTGTTGTTCCGTAGAATGTTTTATCCCCATTCTATAGTTACAGGAATCGAACTTTAAAGAATTTGAAGCAGCTTGCCCCGGATCCCATAGTTAATCAGTGGCAGAGTCTGGCCCCAGACTCAAGTCTTCTGGCTGTCTGTTGTTCTTTCTGCTTTATTATACCCCCTGAATTGTCATAAAACAATTTTTTGTTTGTAAAGCTGCAACCTTACCTCTTGATAACTGCTACTTTTACTAACCAAAGAAAAAAATATGAGCCCCAGAGAATGTAACTAGTAGTATGTGCCCAACCCACAACCCACCTTTGAAAATTGTTTCCTTTTCTGCCCACCATTGTCATGGGCATCCCAGTATGAAATAATCTGTGGAGTCTACTTTTAGTGGTGGTCTGAAAAACAGAATATATTTTTGATTCTGAAAAGCCAACTCCCTTCCCTCCCCCCACAGCCCAACCCTGAAATTCTGTGGACTTTAAAAGAATCTCTAATAATGACCACACCTATGAAGCCCAAGAAAACAGGAAAGCTCTGGGCAGTGCTCTTCTGGAATGCTATTGTTTGACTTTTTATTTCTAGGGAGGGTCTCTTTTATCTAGCCTTCCTACTTGTTTTGCTTTTATAAAATGTCATCAGATTAATGAGTGAAGGTAGTGCTTTTTTTTAGACTACCTCAATATTCCGAAAATAGATACCTTCTAAAAGGAAATTGGTTAAAATCTGTTCCCAATACTAGAAATTAGGTCAGCCAGCACAAGTGAATCACAGTATTTCTCATTCTGCATACATATTTTGACCATTCTATTTTAATGCAAATAGTTTTTTCAATAGCTTGTTTTTTTATACTTGTTATTTTACTACATGGTTGAATGGGAATATATTGTGGTTATGAGAAATGCGTTTAAATTAAGGATATTATTTCCCATCCATTCAAGAAAATTATTCTTTACTTTGAGAGTCAGATGGTGGAACAGGGATTTTTTTAAAACTGTATTTTTTGCTGTCTCTGCCTTTGGCCATATTTCTTTCTTTCACTCTGGTTCCATCTAAAAATGAATGTTTAACTTTACAAATTTGAGTTCTCTGGTGCTCCTTACTGTATTTCACAGAGCAGAATACTTTACAGTGGAATCTCTTTTAATTCCTTTAAAGTATTTTGAAGAACAGACGATCTTAAAAATGTATGATCAGGTAATGTATATCTAGTGCTCAGTAAACCCTGAAGTACTTGTCGATATCAGCTATTATTAATATTAGTTTTCTAGTGTAAAGAGTCAGCTAGGCGGTACAGTCGCCAGAGCTCCACACCTAGACTCAGGAACACGAGTTCAAATGCAGCTTCAGACATTCACTATCTGTTTGATTCTGGGCAGGTCACTTACCTGCCACCTGCCTCAGTTCTCTCATGGGGAAAATAGCGCTGCCCACCCTCCCCAGAGTTATCATGAGAATGATATCATAGAACCCTTTGCAACCCTTAAAGACCTATGTAAATGCCAGTTATTATTATTATTCCACTGTACTTAATAATATGACCTTTTTCATAATAAGTAAATGAATTATATACATTATTTTGTTCTTAAAATGTTCCTGGGAAAATCTAGTTATAGGAATTCTATACTCATCCAGAGATAGAACCCATAAAGGTGATCATTCTGTCCTTAAATCATAAAAAGCCTTAATCACCGTAAGCTTTATTTTCCTCATTAGATGAGGCATGAAATTAAAATTATTTTAGTAATAAATAAGGAGTGGTAGTGTTTTTTCCAGTGCTACTTTATTCTTGGAAAAATATATTACAGTTAGTTTTATAGCATCTTCATATTTTAAAGGTACCTTTCTTCTCTGGCCATTCTACCAACTTCTTCCCCTGCTACTGCCAGTTCCATTTCCCCAGTTTTAAAGCTCCTTAGATCTTTGAGGAAGCTGAAGACTATATTACATTTCTTAAGAGTTAATTAACACCAGGAGAGTACCGTGTACTGATTTTTTCTTCAGTTTTGCACTTTGTAAGCTATTTCTCTGCACTTTGCTTTCATCCCCAGTGTCTGTATCTCTTTCTCTTTTTCTTTGTTGTCTCTAGACCACTTCTCTTTTTCTCTGTTCCCATCCTCTGGTTTTCTTTTTCCAGCCCATCCCTTCACACACACACACACATACACACACACACACACTCTCTCTCTCCTACATGGTGTCTCCTTTCTTTCCCTTCAGGATTATGAAAGTAAATTGCAGGCCCTACAAAAGCAGGTTGAGACCCGCTCACTTACTGCTGAAACCACTGAGGAGGAAGAGGAAGAAGAAGAAGGTGAGTTCTTTAGACCAAAAGCTTTCCTGCATATAAGTTTTGACCAGTTCATTTTTCATTGGTTATTAGTTACATGTTCCATCATAGCTCCTAGGTAGAGAATGGAAGGGACCTTAGAGGCCAGCAAGCCCAGTCCCCTAATTATGGATGAAGTATATGAAACAGAGAGGAGAAGCAGCTTCCTGCTAGTAAACATCTGAGGTGGCATTTGATCCTCGTTCTTTCTGATGCCCTCCCCCTCACTGATAGTGTGCACGGTATTCTCCATGGCCATCCCTGCCTTTGTTTGCCGTGTCACTGAGACAGGTAGTGCTTTAATGGAAACTAAGACTACGTTCTTGAAGAGGCCCCTAGCTGATACTGGCATTAATCACAGCTTCCTAGCATCCCTGAATACTGCCTTTCTACATAATTAGCACCACTCATTCATTTCGTGGCATTGAAAGAGGGTAGGAAAATGGTAGTACTCTTTACATAGAATTCTAATAAGTACCTTAAAGTTCATTGTGGTAAATGCACTTTAGTCACTAGTTAGAGTAACATTCTAGATTTCTTTTTTAATGTTTTATAATATATCCCTGACTAGAGAATTGGACTTTACTTATAGATAATAACTCCCATATATGCAGTGCTTTACAGTTTAAAAAGAATTTTTCCCACAGTCACCCTATAACATGCAAATAGTCTGTAATGAGAAAACCAAAGTTAAGAGATTAAATGACTTTCCCCTGGTGACAAACTGACAAGTGCCCAAGTAAGGGCTCTAATTCAAGTGTATAGATGCCAGATGCAGTGCTTTCAGGGTAACATGCTGCTGGCTCAGCCTTTTTTCGGGTGGCTCTCAGACAGTTGCTAGTTGTGATCCTCGTGCTCTTTGAGGCCCGTTTGCCCAAGGTCAGCCTGGAGTTCCCAGCAGGAGAGAACACAGCTGATGGTGACCAGCACATTATTCCCTAAGTCTCTCTAGGAATTTTATTTCAGAAACCTTTCTTCATTGTGGTCTTTATTAGCATTTTATGTCTGTCTTCTGATATGTGAAAATCTCAGTGCTTTAGGAAAGTGAAAATAGATTGTAAGAAACAAAAGTTGAGTACTACGATTTTATGTTCAGTGTGCTGCCAGGTGGCATAGCGGATAGCGGGTTGGGCTTGAAGTCAGGAAGACTTATCTTCTGAGTTCAGATCTGACCTCAGACAACTTAGTAACTGTGTGACCCTGGGCAAGTCACTTAACCCTGTTTGCCTCAGTTTCCTCATCTGTTAAATGAGCTGGAGAAGGAAATGGCAAACCCCTCCAGTGTCTCTGCCAAGAAGACCCCAAATGGGGTCGCGAAGAGTCAGACACAACAGACCAACAGCACAAATTTTATGTTCATGTGTGTTTTGTAAGTAGTTAAGGGTTGGCTTTGACTTTGTTCACTTCTCGCTGTTTTCTTTAGCATTTGGAACACTGCAGTTTCAGAGAGTATGAGAACATTCTTTTTAGAAGCACATTAGGAATGTATCTAGTTAGCGAGTTCTTTGCTTGGCTATTTTAAAATATTATTACTGTACTTAGAGTGTAAATACAGATATGAAATGTATGTGAGCAGCGTTAACTGAGAAGAAAAACATGTGATGTACCATTGCAATTTCTGACCGTAATTTAAACTCACTGATTCTGCTTTGTTTGTTGGTTGTCTTCTCTCCCTGCCCTTTACTTTCTCCCAAGTCCCCTGGACACAACACGAATTTGAGCTGGCACAGTGGGCATTCCGGAAATGGAAATTTCACCAGTTTACCTCATTAAGAGATCTGCTCTGGGGAAATGCAGTTTACCTGAAGGAAGCCAATGCTATCAGTGTAGAGTTGAAGAAGAAGGTATGGCATATGCAGGAGTCACTCAACAATGTTTCCTAAATCCCAGAAGCCTTCTGTCAGCCTATAACACGAGTAATTTTTCAGTCTCTCTTTTGATTCACCTACTCAGTGCTACAAAATACAGAAATTACCTAAGTTTAATACATAATTTTCAATGTAGAAAGGACCTTAGAAGTCAACTAGTTTAGCTGCTTCATATCGCATTTGAGGAAACTGAGTTGATTGGCGGTAAAGAAATATGATGCTAGAAAAATCTTTTCTAGAAGTCTGTTTACCTTATCGACCTCCTATTTCCAACAGATGTGTGTGCATACACAACCCTGTTATTGATTCATTACTAAACCCTGTGACCCTTTTCCAGCAACTTCTCCCTCTCTCTAAATCTCATTAGTACAAATCCATGACTTGACCTTGTTGTTCTGCAGGTCTTTTTTTTTCCACCAAAGATAACATGATACATTTCATTAGTGTTGCTGTTGCTTTCTCATACTTTGAGTTTAGAGAAAGGTTTCCAAAATTATATGTCCTGCAAAAGAAAGCAAGCTTGTCTTAGAAAACTTGTGTTATTCCCAGTGATTAACCTCTAAATTGGGGGAAAAAATTGAGAACAGGAAAATTTATTTTCTAGTCACTCCTTGATGGTTTGAGTACTTATTATAGCCTCAATCTTTTTCTATACTGGGCAAATTTCAATTGTTTTACCTCTTGTATATCTTTTCAGATAACGTATAGAAAACATTAAATGAAGGGCAATACTATCCTTAATTTTTAAGTAATATTTTCTCTCAATTCAGGTGCAGTTTCAGTTTGTTCTGCTGACTGACACACTCTACTCCCCTTTGCCGCCTGAGCTGCTGCCCCCTGAGATGGAGAAAACTCAGGATGAGAGACCTTTCCCCCGCACAGTTGTGGCTGTGGAAGTACAGGATCTGAAAAATGGAGCAACACATTACTGGTCTTTGGAAAAACTCAAGTATGGAAATGTTGTTTTGAAAATTGATAAATGTAGAAATAACAATGAGATATCCAACTGTTTTGTACTTTTCAAGTTAGTGCCCTGGAAACCACTTGTTTTCTTGGTCATTCCTTTCCTTCAGAACATTGTGACTTCCCTTTGCCTTTTTGAATGGCAAACTATGATATTATTACCTTTCAGCATTTGTTTCTATTTTTAAGTATCACAACTTCAATTCTCGAAGATCTTTCCATAGTTTTTACCAGACATAATTTGAAATTACCCTCCGAAGAAAAGCTCTTTTTTAAAAAGTCTTTTCCATGTTTCTAGTATACATACAGTATTTCTGTCCTCATGAGGACTTCATTTTTCTAACCATTCACACAATCTGACCATGAACTGATAAACAGAAAAATCTATGCATTTGGTTAAGATGAGAAAGTCTCTTTTATTTCAGTGCCACTGAGATATTACTGATCATTGGACAACATTTCTCCTATGGATTGTTAAGCCCATGAGGCAGGTAGCCAGATTGGGTCCTGTGGGGCCTTTCTCTACATTTATATATGCTGTGGAAAACTGAATGTTCCAGCTTCTGTGCTATTTGCTTTTTGTGTTGTCTTATATACATATATTTTTTAATATGTTAAGTTACAGACTTACTACAATAAAACATCTGTATGCAACAGAAATCAAAATCTTGTACAAAACCATTTTCCTTAAATGAGACAGAGCCAAATGAATTAACAAACAGAGACAATACTTTTCATTCTGTTGTCCTATTCCAGGCCTGCACAGAGTTCTGCTGCCCTTGTCCTTCCCTCCCTCTTTCCCTTTCATAGATAGAGAGATATAGTTGTTGTCAAGAAAGAAACAATTCTGGTTCTGCTGATGACACACAGTATCACTTCATAAAACGTTTTCATTATTTTATGTACTTCATTTTTTTTTACAGCTTTGTAATATTCTATTGTTGTACCATGATTTATTTAGTCACTTTCTTAATTGATTTGTTTCCAGTTTTTTGCTGTTACAAATAGAGTAGCTATGAGTTTGTTTGCATGGATAGGTCCTTCCCTCTCTTTTTATAATTTTGGATAAATTCCCCAAAATAGAATTGCTAGGTTAAAAGTATGATCGGGTTTTTGCTCTTTTTGAATATTTCTATCTTGGTTTCCAAAATGTTTGTCACAACTTGCTGTCACACATTAGAGTGCTGACTTGCTGACAGCCTTACAAGCGTTGAGGTTTATACTTTTGGGGGGCTATTTTTGCCATTTTATAAGATGTTCTCTTTCATGAAGTGACACTGAACTAGTAGCAATTTGAAATTATTGAGTTAAATTCAGTAGTCCAGTTCAACAAACCTGTATCAAGAAACAACTTGCTTCTCAATAAAATTCAAGCTGGACTGGCGTGGGTTAGGCAGGGGAGACACAGAGATGTAAACAGAAGGCAGTCTCTGGTCTCAAGAGTATCAGTTCTACAGGATTGTATGTATTTTAGGAGCAAAAATTTCACAATATCTTGGTAATAATTTATCTGCTATGTAGACAAAGACTGGAACTGATGCGAGAGATGTATGACAGGGCCGGTGAAATGGCTTCCAATGCCCAGGATGATGGAGAGGCAACAATGACTGGCAGTGACCCATTTTATGATCGGTTCCATTGGTTCAAACTGGTGGGAAGGTATGTACTTATTGTCCTGGATCATTTTAGTGATTAACTCCTGTGACTTTAGTCTTAACGAATGGTATGTTTTATATCCTTGGGGTTCCATTCAGTGCCTTGCTTTTCTCTTCATATAATAGTATCAGGACTTTACAAAAACAAACTACGCATTTGTGATTACAAAGGCTTTTTTATGTTTTGAATTTTATTGAGAAGCAAGGAAGCATTAACAGATTCTGTAGCCTTGAGATTAGTGAATTAATTTCTTTTCAGTGGTGACTGATTTGCTTTTATCCTTATTCAGAATTTGAGTTGTGTTTTAGTAGCACAAATAATGATTAAAAGACATTTTTAAAGGCACTAGAGGAATGGTAGAGAGATGGCACACAGCATCCTCTAGAAGTAAAGTGTACCTCCTTTTATTTAGTACTCGTACAATGTGGTAGGTTTTTAAGAGTTAAAAGTTGCCGGACATGTTGCCCCTAACTAAAGTAAATGCTTCATCTGGAACACCATTCTATTGTGTTTCTCAGCCTGGTATTTTATGAGATATTGAATGAAGACTTAAAGCTTTTTCTCGTTTTTTAACTTTTATTTGGAGCCTCTTTCTTGGGACTACTTAAGGGGTTGGGAGAGAATGTGATTCTTTTTTGCATACTGAATCATGCAAATGCTTCTTGTAGCCCTATATGTAAACCCAGTATTTATCTGATCCTAGCCGTGTATTCTCTCACTTTTTCTTAAAGAACCACCTTTTGCTTTGCTTTTCTCAGTTGTCCCTTACCTGATTTAAGATTTTTTGTTTTTATGCTATTTGTTTGATTGATTCAACAGCTGGTTCCCTCCTGATGGCACCCATTTCTTTCTGTTTAACCAAATATTCCTCTCTCCTTGGCTGTGTTAATCAACGTGTTCCATTACCTGATGTCTAGCTCCCCCATTTTCCACGGCTGTGTGAATGAGCGCCTTGCTGACCGTACGCCTTCCCCCACTTTTTCCACGGCCGATTCCGACATCACTGAGCTGGCTGATGAGCAACAAGATGAAATGGAGGACTTTGATGATGAGGCATTCGTGGATGACACTGGCTCTGACGCAGGGACGGAGGAGGGATCAGATCTCTTCAGTGATGGGCACGACCCGTTTTACGACCGATCCCCTTGGTTCATTTTAGTGGGAAGGTTGGTGAGGTTATTGTGAGAAAGGCAAAAAGGGACCAGCTCTTGCTATATAAGCATCTTTGTGCTACAGGAATAAACTTAGAGTTAGGCATTCAAAATCCCTGGATGCTCAGTCCATATACTGCAAAGTATTAGGCTCTTTTTATATGTAAACATAGCCCTGGTTGGAGATAGAAATTGTAAGGCCACGGATTTTTTTTTAATGTAAAATATTTTCATATTAGTCATTTTGTACAAGATGACTCAAGTAAAAGAAAAAATATGAAAGGAAGGAAGTAAAAAAAAGCATTCTTCAGTCTGTATTCAATCAGTATCAGTTCTTTCTCTAGAGGTGGATCCTTTGGATCATTGTATTGCTAAGAATAGCTAAGTCATTCACAGTTCTTTATTGAACAATTTTGCTGTTAGTGTGTACAGTGTTCTCCTGGTTCTGTTCACTTCACTATGCATCAGTTCATGTGAGTCTTTCCAGGTTTTTCTGAAATCATCCTGTTTGTCATTTCTTATAGCACAAAAATATTCCATTGCAATCACATACCGCAGCTTGTTTAGACATTCCCCAATTGATGGGCATCCCTCTGGTTTCCAATTCTTAGCCACCACAAAAAAGAGCTTCTAGAAATACTTTTGTACAAATAGGTCCATTTCCCTTTTTTTGGATGCACAGACAGGATTTCTTTGGCACTATATGCAGTGTCTAGAAAAAAATGGGAGAATTACTTCAGGCATATTTATCAGTAGAGAAGAAAGATACAGTGAAGAGTGAAAGGGTTAGATAGTCTGCATCAGTCTAGAGTTATAATTGTGTGGGCAGTAGTAAATAGAGTAAATATAAAAACAGAAACAACATTAATTTTCCCCTTCAATAGAGAGCCAAAAATTAAAAGTTACCTCTCTTTTGTAACTAAAATACTTCCCTTTCCTATTGAATTTCCCCTTGAGGAATTAACTATGAATATTCTTCTTACAAGTCTGAAAAGATGATGATTTATGGGAATATTGCCTTAGGTCATTGTTTAGTACAACATGGTCACCCCGTTTCCCCATGATTTGTACATCCATTTGTTACAGAAGAACACTTCCTTTGCATGGACTCTTAGTCCTGACATTTTTGTTTGCATCTTTCCTTTTCATAATGAAGTGATTTTCCTCTAGACTCAGCAACACGTCATATAACAGAAAGCCCAGATTGCCTAGAAAGTATGCCCAGTATTTCTGGGCATTAGAGTGACCATGTAGGTGCAGTGGAACCACATTATATTGTGCTGTTAATCAATGACTCGAAGCAGCAGCTGGCGTAATGTTAGGTGCTCCATGGAATTTATGAAGCAAATAGCTGAGAAAAATGATGCCAAATGGGAGAACAGCATTTTGATGGTTTAAAAAAAATCCTATATTAAAAATTATGTGATCTTATCAGGCACATATGAAGAGTGCCGTTTCTTGAACTTGGTTTAAATATTAAGTGGAAATATTACTGGGGCTATCTCATTTGCAGGGGAAATAGCTTTTTAAATTTGTTTCTGAAAATTAACCAACATAGAGTGAAGAGACATTATATGTCTTCTTAGTCCCTTGTCGTCTTTCCTGTTGACTCATAGCTAAGAAAAGTCTTCAGAATTTCAGAGAAACTTACTTATTCTTATGTGTGATGGGAAGTGAGCATAAAGAAGGGTAAACTCCAAAATCATGCAAAGCCTATTCTGACACATAGCTGTTGAGGTATCTTAGCTGATGGCAAACTTCATGCTAGGAATATTGGAAGCAGCTGGAAGGAAATATCCGCCTCCAGGCTCCTTCTTTACAGGGATTCCTTTGCACACCTCACAACTGCTAACTGGTGGTCCTGTGTTCCATGTTGTGAGCCTCATGCTTGTCTTACATAGGTGGAAAGAGCACTGCCCTGAAAGTGGAGATAAAAATATCTCTCTTCTCTGTTGCTAAGATGTGTGATGTTGAGCAAGTGATATAACTTCTCTGACCCTTAGTCTTCTTGAGAATTAGAGGTTGGACTAGATGGCCTAAAAACTGCCTTTGAGCTCCCTCTGAGCAGTGATGGGCCATTTCTCTACTAGTGAGAGTCAAGCTGATGACCGCCACTTGGTGATACTGGAAGAGGCAGTTTGGGTTCACAACCCATGTGAAGGCAGAATTTTATTGACTCTGGAGAGTGTGTATACTGTTTTTTTCCCTGAAATAAAGCTTGAACTGGCCAGGCAGCTCCATTCACTTCTATTGTATTCGTCTTTAGTAGGTATAAAACAGTCACTTCTGCTTGATTCATGTGGCCGTTAATGAAGTTGATTCTGTGCCTTCCCATCTGGGCAAGTGTCCTGGGCCTCAGACGAACTTTTCTTCAAGCTAATTTTGGAGCAGCTGGAGAGACTGAAAGGCCAGAGAGAAATCCCAGAAACCAGTAACATGAGGGATAAATATCTTGTCCACGTTTTTGTGCAGTGCTTGCTGCCTTTGAACAGAAATATACGATGTAGATTAGACTTCTTGTTCACGCAGCACCGTATCTTGTCATTGATAAATTGCTAAATGCCTTAGAGAAGTGATCAACCTCAAGTATCAGATCTTCATTCTATCAGAATCAGAGTGGCAGACTCCTTTCTTGCCGTTATTTTGATTCACAAGAGTGTATGCCCCTTTTAGGAGATAAGTAAAAACATCACACTGCGCAGCAGCAAAACTTTTCCAGTCTCTTGTATTATTCCACTTGTAGCATTGGATTTCCAACCTTGGCTGCCTTTTACTGAACCCTTGGAAATGAAAAGAGCTTGTCCCTTTAGCCGCCTCTTATGACAATTGGGGATATCGTGAGCCATCCAGGAGTATTGGGGCCCAGTGTTAGATAGCCGAAGTTTATGGGAAGGGGGAGGTTCACAGTGAAGATGCTCATATTCCGACTTCTTTAGACACCGGAACAGATATTCTTTTTCTCTATAAAAATTAACTAGTTATGCTGAGTATTCTTTTTTTTAACCTGGGTTAAAATCTTCTGTTATATTCATTTTTGGTTCTGGTGTGCCCGTTACATTTTAACTTGCCATTGTTTCATCTAATATGTGTTTTGCCTCCACCACCCCTCCACTTTCAGTCTGCTCGGCCAAGGTTTAAGGTTACTCGATAATAAGGTGATTGAAATGTTCCCTTCTTTAAAGCATTGGAAGAATTTGGTCTGTGGTCTTCATTTTTCACTAAAGCATCCCCTAATACCAAAGAGGTTCAGTCATGTAGATGGTGTGTTTATAGTAACTACAGTCCCAGGAGCTATATACCTCTCCTCAAGAGACTCTACCACCATAGAAATTCGCAGTTATCTGCAGTCGGAAGTTCTCATTGTGAGGCAGATTCGTATGTGTCTGTAAGAACCATTTCCATTAGCTTCGACATATGATGAGTATTAAAGAAAGACCTTACCTTGTGTGAGTTTGTAATCAGTTTGTCAGCCCATCTGAGAGATAATCTTCCTTTTAGAAGGGTGGGTTTTAGATTTTTAGAGGATCATTTTTAAGGTTCCAACCTTGCAATACATACAGTTTAAGGTTCCTGCCTGATCTACAATTATATGTTCTCATGTAATTCATAAAGTACAGTTAGCCTTCCAGACTCAGTGCCTTTGTCTTTTTCTCTAGTAAGGCCTAACATCAGTCATATACCCTCCCCAATTAGATTGCTTTAATTGAAAAGAGGGTGCTCAAGTCTGTGTATCATCTTTAATGATCAGATAAATACTCAGGGCAGACTGCATATCCTCTTCAGTAGGTGCATTTAGTCTTTCACTCTTGTGGCTGAAAAGCATAGTTCAGTACCCCCTTAAAGAAGATTTCAAATCTCATTAACTGGAACAAGTTAACTGTTTTTGCGAGTTTTGTGTGGAATCATCTTCAGAAGACCTAGGATTTAATCCGACTTTTTCCTGAAGTTATTTTAAATTACATCACAGAGTTCAATACTTTCTGTTTTAATATTGCCTGACTTTCGAGCAGACTGAAAAGGACGTAGATCTCATTTTCTGTTCTGTTGTAGATATGTAGTTATTTTGTTGCTTATGTACATTTATGTTTCACTTGTAGTTTTAAAGCTTTAGCGATCTTTTCTTTTCCTGTAATACAGTTTGCTTACTTTCAGTACTTTTGTTGTGTAGTTAATTTGCTAGTGAAATCTCTATATATCTATTTCATATTTTTGTGCCTTTGTTTCTAGTTTATATTATTTCAGGGTGGAAAGGACAGATTAGAGATAGAAATGTTTCATATGAAATAGTCGTTTCACTTCTTAGATGTTTACTATTTTTCTTTCCTCAAAAGACCACTGTGTGCCATGTGAAGACAGTGGGTTAGTAGCAGGGGCCGCTGATTGTCTCCTGTTTGCCAATCTGAGCTAATACCTGAGGCCTTGAGTGGCTATCAGAGTCGCTCTTTTAAAATCTCACCAAAGCTTTTTTGTAAACAAAAATAATTAATAAATTATATATAATATGTAAGTATATGCGTTATATAATTATATGTTATATATAATCAATAATAAGTAAATATTGTGATAAATAAAAATAAAGATAATTTCTACCAGTTAATAGAAAAGGAGGTGAGAGGGCTCTAGTTAATTTGTGATATTAAAAGTTAGGTCTGTAATTATGCATTTTCATCCCCACACAGGATTTTTTTCATTCCTGATCATTTGGAGAGAGAGTGTGTATGTGTGTGAATGTGTGCATACACACACATACACACACATGCCCTTGAGAAATAGCTTTTTTGTTCTCTCTTGTAGTATTACCTTGACGTTCTTCCAACATCCCCCAAAACCATCTTATTCAGGAAATTCTGACTGCACAGACTTTCTGCCTATCAGTCTGTTTCTTCTATATGTCGCTTTTCTTTTCTGACAGATGGAAATTCTTTTTTTCTAATCAAAATTCTTTATCATAATGCTAATAGACATTGTTTTGAGTAAGACAAGTTTCTCGAGCTGCACTTTGAGTCCCAGCCATATTTCTTTGTCTTTTATGTCTCTGCTTTTTGTTATAACCATTTGGGGGGTAACAACACCAACAACAAGCCTTCTAATTCCATTCCATGTGCATAAAGACCATTAAGTTCATAAATGGATTTTTTTTTCTCATAACCATCTTCATAGAGCTCTATGTGATCATTTAGCTCTCAATTGTCATTCCTCCACATGTTATAATTGACATAAAGAGTGACGATACATTTCATTTAGTCTTTGCCAGTTGTTTTACCAAGTACTTGATTGTATTCATATGAATGACTGTCCTGTCAGAAGCTATTTAGAAGCAACCCAACAGTGCAGTATAGTCTGAGAGGGCACCTTGTTACCAAGGTCATCAGCCAGAGACTGTATGAAGACTCCCTGAATCCAAATGGCCAGTTCTCTCTCTAGTTGATGCTGTAGTGTTTGTCTTTCTGCTTCTTTCACTAGGGCCTTTGTGTACCTGAGTAACCTGTTGTACCCAGTGCCCCTGATTCATAGAGTGGCCGTTGTCAGTGAGAAGGGGGAAGTTCGGGGATTTCTGCGTGTGGCAGTACAGGCTATTGCAGGTAAGTAAGTGCCATTTCATAAAATACTTTTTGATTTAATCTCTGCCTTGACACTTGGGAAAAATTCATTATTCAGATGGTCCTTACAGTTGTTATACAAAGTTTTGGGATAATTTTGTTTCTTAAAAAAATTTTACCCCTGAAATTTCCAGTGCCCCACCATACTTCGATGTGGACTTTAGGTTTAGAAAAGCTGTGCAAGTAAAATGTAGTTTCTCCCAAATCTCAAAGAGTGTGGTCCCAGTTACAGACCATATCTGTCTACACATAACAAGAGAGGATCCTCATCATCAGGTTGGTCCTGGGTGCTACCATTTTTGATCATGGTGATTCATGATACAGAACAGAAGGCATAATGGCCGTTGGTCTAAATCATAGATTTAGAGCTCAAAGAATGGTCATAGAGAAGTGGAGGAGGCAGCAGATGGGGCTGCCAATTGTGTAGTTTTTAGGCCACTTACAAATGTTAATTTAATTTTCAGTACCCTAAATGTAAGATCTTTGTCCTACACCCAATGAGTTGGTATACTACTGACAGGTTTGAACCTCATTACATTAAGATTTTTGTTAGGAATGAAACCATGTGACATAAAGAAGCTGAAGCTGAATGGAAGAGTGAGCCACAGGTTGTCTTCCTAGATGAGTAAATAGTGGAGTTGTCTTCATCTTATGTCTAGATACAGCAAGGACAATCATTTCATGGGATACTTACCTATCTGCCTTGCAGTGTTCATGGTGGGCACAAGCAAACACTACCAATGAATAATTACAGTTTATGTATCAACATTTGTTGTAGAGATTAAAGTGGAGAAAGTATAAGAACTCAATAAAGCCCTCCAGGCTGGTGTGGTAGATAGAGCACTGGCCGTGGAGTCAGGAAGACCTGAAGTCAGATCCTACTTTAGACACTTATTAGCTATGTTAGCCTCCCTGGGCAAGTCACTTAACCCCATTTGCCTCAGTTTCCTCATCTGTAAAATGAGCTGGAAGGGTGGCTAGGTGGCACAGTGAATAGAGGACTGGCCCTGGAGTCAGAAGGACCCGAGTTCAAATCCAGCCTCAGACACTTAACACTTACTAGACATGTGACCTTGGGCAAGTCACTTAACCCCAGTTGCCCTCCCTTGCCTTCTCCTCCCCCCCCAAAAAAAGTATTTAAAATGAGCTGTAACCAATCAAATGAGCTAGAGAAGGAAATAGGAAACCACTCCAGTATCTTTGCCAAGAAAACCCCGAATGGGGTGTTAAAGAGTCAGACACAGTTGAAATACCTGAACAATAACAAAGCCCTCCAGAGGATTTCACTGTATATTTTGATGCTTTTAGTTTGAAGGTAGCACTGGGGGAAACATTGTAAAATGCTAGAAAAAAATAATTTGTCATTTACAAAAAAGGAAGATGATGAAATATTTGTGAATTATCCTGAGGAATAATATATTCAAATTCATAATAATATATTCATATACGCATATATATTCTGAATATTTTTTTCACTAAGAAAGCTGGAAAGGCATTGGATAGTGAGAAACACCAAAAATACTTTACAAAAGGGGCAGCTAGGTGGTGCAATGAACAGACCACCAGCCCTGGAGTCAGGAGGATCTGAGTTCAAATTTGGCCTCAGACACTTGACACTTAAACTAGCTGTGTGACCTTGGGCAAGTCACTTAACCGCAATTGCCCTGCCTTCCTTCCTCCAAAAAAAATACTTTACAAAAATTGAAATTGAACATATCTTGATAGGCAACAGCTTGTGACCAACATGAGGGCTGTTTTCAGAATCAATTTCTTGTGTGCATTTGGATTATCAACTAGTCAGAGCAAAGGCCGTCATCAGTACCTGGTTAGAATAAAGGTTAAGAATGGGATGATACTGCATAAAATTACAACCGTTCGCACTCAGCCACTAGCTTCTGACCTGGGGAAAAAAGGGAACATGTAATAGTAAAGGTAAGGGTATGGGGGAAATGCTACAGCTGACTTAGAATGAGACTCAGTTAAAGCCAACCATCTGAAAAGTATTTCCAGATGAAACTGGAAGGGTGATAACAAATAGACATCAGGTGGGAGAGATGTGTCAGACTGGTAATGACCTATTCTCCTCATTGATAATAGTGTTACCAGACAGTTATACTCCACTAATCTGCTCTGCTACTACTATTCTACAGTGTGGTAAAGTAATTAAGCCATAGAAATATATTTTTTTATGAGGAACTGAAAGCACAGTAGCCTTTGCTTATGACCATAAAGTCTTATATCGTTGCTTAGGATTATAAAATCTTCTGAAGGAAAGTAAAGACCTTAAGGATACAGGTAGTGGTGTTTTCATCACTTATTAATGATTAAAGGAACAGATTTCAAAACAAAGGCATATTTGAGCTATTAATAGCTCCCCCTCCCTCACCCCCTCAAAAGAGATGGTTTTACTTACACACACACAGTAAGCTACTCTCCATCTACTTCGATGTCCCCTCAGTGTCCTACTGAACCTAACAGCTGTGCTGCCTAAATCCACTCATAATTTATGTTATCTTCTCTCTCCTGGCTACCCTTTTCTTCTTCTCCTAATTGAATTTCCATGCTCTTCTAAACCTTCTCATCCTTCCTTCAGCCTCCAATTCTTTCTTTGCAGAGGATCCTGCCTTTTTGTTTTCTGAGACAATAGAGGCTATTCAACTAGGAACATCCTCTTCTCCCCTATTCTACCACATAAAACCACTTAAAATCATCACTCGTGAAAGATGACTCATCCTCTCACCAAAGTCTCTACTTTTATATTTGATCCTATTCCTTCCTATACCTTTGGCAGATTGCTTCTATGATAATTTTCCACCCACTGTCTTTAAATTTCAGTCTTCTTATCTAAAGCATACAGACATATCCAAATCTTCTCAAATGAACTTCATTTGACCCTACCATTCCTTAGCAACTGATAGTTCATCCAGTGAGCTTGACTTTGTTTCTTGGCACAATTATAAAACGTATTATTATGAAGTGTTGGTTAATGGATAGCTGGAAAAGGAAGTGATGGTCACAAAGAGCCAGCAAAGCTGCATTAAAATAGGTTGTGCCTGCATAACTTCATTTCCATTTTTTGTCAAAGTTACTAGACTGCTAAATCAGGGGACTGCATAGATATTTGTTGTTCAGTCAGTTCAGTCCTGTCTGACTCTGTGACCGCATTTGGGGTTTTCTTGACAGAAATATTGGATTGTCTTGCCATTTCCTTCTCCAGCTCATTTTATAGGTGAGGAAATGAGGCAAACAGGATTAGGTGACTTGCCCAGGGTCATATAGCTTATAAATGTCTGAGACCAGATTTGAACTCAGGAAGATAGATCTTCTTGACTTGAGCCCCAGTACTCTATCCACTGCACCACCTAGCTGCTCCATGTGTAGATATAGATTACCTAGATTTTAGCAAAATATTTGATTCAGTCTCTTATGCTATTCTTGTGGACAAATTGGAGATAAATGGATTGAATGATAGTGCTATTAGGTAGATCCAATAGTGATTTGATGGTTAAACCCAAAGAGTTGTCTGTCATTCGTGATTCATTGTCACCTTTGGAAATAAGTTTTCAGTGGAATGACCCAGGGATCTGTGCTTGGCCCTCTGCTATTTAACATTTTTTATCAGTGACTTGGGTGAAGGTCTAGAAGCCATCTTTATCAAATCTGTTGATGACACAAAGGTGTGAATGGAACACTAGTATGCTGGAGGATGACGTTATGATACAAAATTATTTTAGCTGGCTGACATTTCATGAGATGAAATTTAATAGGGATCAGTGTAAAGTCTTATATTTGGGGCTCAAAAAATCAACTTCACAAGTTAAAGAGGAGGGAATTATGGTTATATAGCAATTCATTTAAAAAAAGATCTGAAGGTTTTGATGGACTACAAATTTATTATGAGTCACAAGTGTGATATGGCAGCCAAGAAAGCTATAATATGATCTCAGCTGACATTAAAAGAAGCATGCTATTCCCACTGAATCAAGGAAATGATTGATAGTCCCTCTGTCCTCTGCTCTGATCAAACAACATAAGATGCATTCAGTTCTGGGAGCTACATTTTAGGAAGGACAATGACAATATGGATGTTCTTCAGAATAGAGCAACCAGATGGTGAAATTTCTCAAACTCACATCATATGAGATTTGAAGGAACCTAGGCATAATTGAATTTGGCAAAGACAGGACTCAGTAGAAAGATAAAACTTGTTCTAAATATTTGAAGGGCTTAGTTGAAGAGGGATTATTTGTTCTGCTTGGGCCCGGAACATACAATTTGGAGAAATGGGTAAAATTACGTAGGCAGATTTAGACTTGATGTAATAAAAAATTTGGTAATAATTAGGGCTATCCGTAAATGAAATGGGCTACCTTAGATGGAGTAAATTCTTACTTTCTAGAGACTTTAAAACAAAAAGTTGAATGATCATATGTCATAGAGGGGATTTTCCACCTAGAGATAGAAAACCCTTAAATTCTCCTCCAATTCTCAGATTTTCTTGTTTTGTAAGTAGAAATTGTGGTTACAAAATTAAATCTGGCTGACTCTCATATGTAGCTAACCCTCAGTTGATCATACTACCATGGAGATAAAACCATTTGAATGAATAATTAATATTGTCCAGTCTATGACAACCTGTTGAGTAGCCCAGTGGTCTCCAAACTTTTAAAATCATGAATCCCATACGGTATAGTTTTTGAGCATCTAGAGCAGCAGTGGTTCTCAACCTTCCTAATGCTGTGACCCTTTAATACTTGTATGTGGGTGTATCAGCATGTGGGCGGACCCGCCTGGAGACAGATAGAGGAGCAGTGTCTCGGTTCCTAAGACCATCGGAAACATGTGTTTTCCAATGGTCTTAGGCGACCCCTGTGAAAGGGTCGTTTGACCCCCAAAAAGGTTGCAACCTACAGGTTGAGAACCAGTGATCTAGAGGGAAGTGTTTTCATGCTGGAAAGGATACCTGCACAGTTACTACTGTGGGGGTCTGGGTCACAGCTCAGTTATAACTGACCTGAGGGACTGATATCTAGGTGGAAGGAAGGAAGAAGGAGGTTCAGAGCTTCATGGCGTGTGAAGGGATGAAGGTTTTGAGTGTTGACCTATAATGGGGGAAGGTTAGGTATAGTTTATTGAAGACAATGTGTAATTGTATTTCACAGAGATGGGGGGCAACCTGTCTTCCCACACACTGGCTGATCACTTATCCCTTCAAGTCATGCCATGGCCCCCACTTTATAGACTATTCAGTGAGTTTTTCCATACCTAATATGTATAGGATCATTGAATCTGTGTCTGCAAGGAACTCAAAAGGTCATCTAGTTTAGTTTAAACACCTCAATTTGTAGATGAGGAGACTCAGATCCAGAAATAATAAGCAACTTGACCAAAGTCCAACAGATAAGTAGCCAACTACTATTTAAACCATGATCCTCAGACTTTAAATTCAGTGCTCCTGCCTGTTTTGAAATGGCACTGCTTTACAGTGAGCAGAGTCCAGGTGTTAATGGGTGGAAAAGAAGAGAAAAGGGCTGAATGACAGATGGGAAATGGTAGTGTGTTTGATCCCAAGGCACTTCCCATATGTTTAATACCATTCTGCTAGTGATGGTATGTGGTAGTCTCTTACGTAGAGGAGGCACTTAATAAATGTTTATTGAACTGAAGCATGGAACAGTACAGCCTCCAAAAAAATCGCAATTTCAGGTGACCCAGAGATCAGTGGAAGGTTGTGCAGTGCTTGTGTGTAGCCTGCTGCGTGTTACCAGTGATGGTGGTACATGCAAAGTGGAGAGAAAAAGAAGCCTCAAAGGCATGTTTGATTGAACGAGGAGGTAGACTGGAATGACGGGTGGGCAGCCAAGTTATTGCACTGATCTTCATGAAATGATAAAAGATGTAGAAGAAAGCCTCTAGGAGAATACATCAGACAACTGTTCTATGGACATTTCTGGAAAGATGTGGCAAAAATCACAGAATAGGAAAATGTAGTCGAGTTGCAATGTAGGCAGATATTGTACATGCTCACATTGATGAGATCACAAATCCATTAAAATATAAATCAATTCCTTACTGTTTGCTTCCTAGCTCTTATTTTTTAAAACTTGATTTTAAGTTGATTCTAGACAGTATCTGTCTGCTGCTATTCTGGAATAAGTGGATAAAGGAATTTCTCTTGACATTATATGGACAACTCATATATTGCCCAAAGAAGATTTCTTGACTGTTCAGAAATGTTGAATTCTCATATGAGCCAAAGAGTTTCACATGCTTTCCAGCTTACTGGCTATCATTTTGAAAAGAACTAATCAAGGCATCACTATTTGGCATTTCTCCATAATCCATCCTTCCTAGGGCCTGAGAAATTAGCCAAGACATTTCCTGTAATTTTCCACCTTTGGACCAGATTTGTGCATTGTGTCAAGAAGGTAACCGTATAACCCTTCTGACTATGAGAACCTGTAAAACAATCCCACTTATATAAACTGAGGTTATAGATTTACCTTAGTGAGAGTAAAATTGCTGATATAATTAAATATTTTTGTAGCTGATCTGTATTACGGTAAGATATTAGAGGAAGAAAGTCATTGTTGTCAGGCTTGAGTAATACCTTAATTTTGTCAGTCTCTAGGATGACATTAGTTTCTTAGTGACAACTATTTAATCCCTGAGTTGTTACCAAATAACTATTTCATTTCCATCTGGATACTTTAAAGAAATTATCTGTATATTAAAAATCCACTGGGACTAATTGTCTCTTGGTTGACAGAGTAGGCAAAGAGACTAAAACCAAATGGCCTATATAATTCAACTACCTTCTGAACTAGATGAGATTCTCAGTTATTCATCCATCAATGGATAGAGTACCTGCCCTGGAGTCAGAAGGACCTGAGTTCAAACCCACCCTCTGACACTTACTAGCTATGTGACCCTAGGCAAATCACCTAATCCGATTGTGTCCAAAGAATACTAATAATGCGTTGATCTTTTGTAAGCAAATATGATATGCAAAGTATTATAAAAGGCCCAGGAATACAAAGATGAAAAATAAGAGTCCTTGATCTCAAGGAGCCCAGGTAAAGTTAAAGTCCATTCACATCATTGCACAAGTAGGCTACATTGACCTAGCTGTAGTGACTAGAAATCCCAGATAGGGGTGATAAAAATCGAAATGAGCTGAAGAAAGTAATAAACAATGAGGAAAACATGGAGCTGCTGAACTCTCAAGTTTCTGTCTTCTCTACCATGGGGAATGGTCTTGGAACTGGAAAAGAAAAAAGAAAGTAAGGTAATAGAGTGAATCTGGCTGACCTAGAGATGTGCAGATCATTTGGCTCAGAAATGGAAGACGTGATTTCTGACCCATTGTCAGTAGTCTTTGGAAAAGGTGAGAGAAAATGATGCTGTTGGATAAGGGATAAATGTCCCAATTTTTTAAGAAAGGAAAAGAATGGAATCTTCTGACTGCAAACCAGTAAGCTTGCCTTTATTTCCTGAAAAACTTCTAGGATGTATTCTTAATGAATTGGCTACTGAACATCCAGGGGAAAAAAGTGGCTAATACAAACAGAAAGCAGGATTTTGTTTAATTTTATCTAGACCAGGTCAAGCCATGTGAACCTTATTTCCTTTTTTGACAAGGTGGCTAAACTTGCAGGGTAATGGCCAGAGTGTGGGTCTGGAGTCAGGAAGACCCTGTCCACTTCTGCCTCTGCCATGTGCATGTTACTAACCTTCTTTAAGCATAAAACAGTTCATGAGATATTTCTACCAATTGATTGCTGGTTGTGAGCTGTGCTGGATGTCTACTGATCGAATTGCCCATCTCTGCCACTGACTAAACTGGAATACTAGGGGAATGCTCTCTCTTGGTAGAGTGACTTCCCACAGCATTTGATAAAATCACTGATGCTGATCTTATGGCCAAGATGGAGATTTGTGGGCTAGACAGGACTACAATTAAGTGAACTCAGAACTGGTTGGCTAAAACCAAGGTCTGGTTCGGTGGTTCTCAACCTTCCTAATGCTGCGACCCTTTAATACTCTTATGTGGGCATATCTGCATGTGGGCAGACCCTCCTGGAGACAGATAGAAGTGTAGTGTCTCCGTTGCTAAAACCATCAGAAATATGTGTTTTCCAGTGGTGTTAGGCGACCCCTGTGACCCCTGTGAAAGGGTTGTTTGACCCCCAAAGGGGTCGTGACCCATAGGTTGAGAACCACTGGTCTAGTTAATGATTATTTTGTGTAATATTGTGAGAGGAGGTCTCTAGTGCTATTCAACATTTTTATCATTGCTTTAGATAAAATCGTTGAAGCATGCTTATCAATTTTTATTTTAAAATATTATAAATGTCTTTTGTTTTTATCATCCTCATTTCCTTACTCCTCTACCCAAAGAGCCATTACTTATAACAAATAATAAAGAGAGAAAGTTTAAAAAAGATATTCAGTGAAACCAACACATTAACCAAGGTGGATAGCATATGCAATGTTATACATCCATAATTCCCAAAGAAGAGAGGGAGGCACATTGGAATATCTCTTTCTGGCCTGGTTTGTTCATTATTCTTACACAGCAGGAAAGAGAAAGGGAATGAGCATTTACATAGCACCTACGCCAGGCACCATGCTTAGTGATCTTTACAAATACTGTTGCATTTGATCCTCACAACAACTCTAGGAAGTAGGTGCTATTATTATTATTCCCATTTTACGTATGAAGAAACTGAGGCAGAGGCTAAATGACTTGCTCGGGATCACATAGCTAGTAAATGTCTGAGGGCAGATTTGAACTCAAGTCTGTGCACTGTGCCACCCAGCTACCTTTACACAGCACTCGGTCTCGGTTGTTTTTTTCTCCATTTTACAATGTTGTGGTCATTTATGTTTTCTTGGTTCTTTTTGCTTCTCTTTGGATCCGTTTACACAAGGCTGCTTATGTTTCTCTGTGTTCTTTCTATTCATCATTTCTTATAAGCACAGTAATATTCTATTAAATTCATGCATCACAATTTGATTGGCCATTCCCTAATATATCAGGACTTATATTGTCTCCAGTTATTTGTTATTACAAAAAAATCTTACTATTGGTATATATGAGATCTTTCTATCTTTGACCTATCTAGAATATACACCTAGCAATGGGGTCTCTGAATTAAAGGATATTGGCCTTTTAGTTATTTTCTTAGCATAATTCCACATTGCTTTTATAAATGGTTAGACAGTGCACACCTGCCAACAGTGTTTTCACTGACTGTTTTCAGTTTCAGCTGACTGTTTTCAGCAATCTTCTCCGGCATCTGTTGTCTTTGTTAACTTTGCTGGGTGTGAGGTAAAACCTCAGAATTAAATTGATTTACATCTCTTATTTTTAGTGATTCGGAGTAATGTTCCCTATCACATATTTTGTTTCAGATATTTATCATAAATATTTGACACAGAGATTTTTCCCAATTGACCACTTCTCTTCTTATCCTAGTTGTAATGATTTTGTTCATGGAGAACTTTTCAATTTATCTTTTTTTTTTTAATTTTCACCTGTCATAGGATCATTGATTTAGAGCTGACAGGAATTGTAGAAGTTATCTACCGCCCAGTGCTTTTGATTTGTGGTTGAGGAAACTGAGGCCCAGAGAGGTTAAGGGATTTGCTGAAGGTTGCCAGGGCAATAAAGTGGCAAAGCTGGGATTTGGGGATTTCAGCCTAGGCCTTCTGAATTCAAATCGAGCAGACCTTCAACCCCATAATGTTGCCTCTCTGATCCTTGAGTGATTAAGAATTCTTCCTTTATATAATTTGTTTTGCTTTGTTTATTTTATTTTATTTATTATAAGAAAAGGTTTTTATTTGGATGGAAGGATGGAAAGAGTCAGGGGTAGCAGTAATAGTAGCAGCATACTTTAGTAGGTAGAGTACGTTAGAGTCATGAAGGCCTAGATTCAAATGCAGCCTCAGTCACTTAAGTAGCTATGTGACCCTGGACAAATTAACCTCTCTTGAGTTTCATTTCGTAAGAGGAAATGAAAGGGTTAAACTAGGGGGCCTTTTGTCTCCCTTCCAATTCTCAATCCATGAGATCTATGACAAAAATAAAAAAGAAGAAAAGAATAAATTAAACACTTTTAAAATACACAGAAGAAAGCAAAAGAAAGTTCAGAAGGGCCCACAGGCTATTTGTCTAGCAATATTGTTACTGCCACATTAAATTTCATTTATTTCATAAAAAACTATTTAATTGATTATGATTTCATATATATCCTGCTTTTCTAGCCTTCCTTATATGTAAAAATATTCATTTTTTGGACAATCTTCTAATTTTTTTAAGAGAGAAGAAAAATAATTCCTCCCACCTTACTCATAGCTATGAAAGGTCCCCAGTCTGGTTTAGATCAACATCTTAGACAGTATGCCACAAGTTCAAAATATATACCCACCCTGAATGTGCTCAGGATTCACAATAGTCTTGATAAGCTACAAAGTCTGACGGAGTCAAAGAAGATGAATTTAATGGGAATCGATGCAAAGTCTTACACAAGTTCAAAAAAGAAATTATCTGTGAAAGTACAAGATGCAGGAGACATAACTAGACAGCAGTTGGTCTGGAAAAGATCTGGGGGGTCTTAGTGGACTTGTAAGCTTCGTATGAGTCAACAGTATGATATGTTAGCCAAGAAAGTTAATGCCGTGTAGGCTGTGCTGGAAAGGCTTCCAAGGCTAGGAAACTTAATTAGATTCTGCTGCACTCGGCCCTAGTCAGATCATGTCTGGAGTAATGTCTTTGTTTCAGGGTGCTGCATTGTAGGAAGGAACTAGTAAGGCAGAAAATATCTGGAGCAGGGTGGCTAGGGTCAGGGCACGCCTTCAGATCCCATTGGAAGAGAACTGGTTAATTGACTTGAGGTAACTGGGGATGTTGAGGCTGGAGAAGAGCAGACTTTCACTGAAATATGAGTGAGTGGAAATTAGAAAGAACCACATTTGAACTTTTGGTTTTAGGAAAATCTTCCCAGGAATTAGAACAGTTCCAGAGTAGAGTAAGCTGCCTCAGGAGGTGATGGGATTCCTGTCACTGTTATTCAAGCTTTATATGAATCCACACCTGGTTATTACTCCATGTAAAGCAACTTACTTTATTGGCAGTGTTTCTAAATCAGACTTTGGGGAAAATGCTAACATGTTTAGTATAATGTGAAACATTTCTGTTTTGTGTTTTATGAAAGATAAAGCACTTAGTTGCTATATGGGAGGTATTAAATAATGTCCTGATGATATACAGTATTTATGTCAAGAATCTACAGTAGGACTGGTTTAAGAATCATGCTTCTTTTGAAACTTGTCTAACATAAGCAAAGGACAATTCAGTTCATTTGTATCGTTGCATTTTTTGCCTGTTTCTAGTCTCATTTGGACAAATAGATTGAATTGTCCTACTGTGTTGTTCTGCCTCTTCCCCTTCTTTAGCACTGTCTAGTTTTCAGAATTTCAACCAGCAAGACCATTTGACAGTCTAATAAATGTTGCTTGCTTTTAGTCCCTGTATTCAGTCTTAGCTGAGCCCTACTTTGATTTCAGCCTCAATTTACAGTTGGTCTTTTTCTTTTTCTTATTTGAACAGCTGATGAAGAAGCTCCTGATTATGGCTCTGGAATTCGGCAGTCAGGAACAGCTAAAATATCTTTTGATAACGAATATTTTAATCAGGTAAGGAATCAGGAAGATTTGAGGTGGGGGAGGGGTGAGTGGAAGAAAGATGCGGAAAGAAAATTCTAGAAGTTTACCAAAAATTCTGCACTACTAGTAACTGCAGAACAACTTGTATAGTCAATTCCTGAGAAGTTGTCAGCAAGTTTTAACTTACTATTAATAGCAATTGTTATTAGCTTGGCATTGTCAAACCAGTGCTGGTTCCAACCCTGATCAGTCTGCCTCCTTTTTCCATACCCTCCTCGAACTGGGGAGAGCCATTTATCTTTTACTGTCATCTTTTGTTTCAGACAGTTTTAAATTTATACCTTCCAGGTACTTTTTTAAAGAAATAATTTTTATTTTGAATTCTAAATTTTAAAAAGTTATTGAATGTTACAACAAAACTGTTACTATTTCAATTTTTAAATGTATTTAAATATTCAGATAAGGACAAGAATGTATAAGTAATACTTTTATAATTTCTTTTTTTTGATATTCAATTAGTTTATTGTTTTAATCTGAAAATCTTCATAGAAAATTACAGATTTTGATATTTTAACTATCAGCTGCCTGTTCTTGGCTCTGAGGAAACTCACCTTCTTCTGAGCAACCCGATCTTTCTTCTGGGCAAGGGACATTTTGGGGCGGTTCCATCTTTTCTTTTTAACTTCTCTCTTGGGTTTCTTTTCATACAATGGATTCTCCCGTATCCCAACATGAGCTTTCTTATATGTGTCCTCCATGTCAGGAGTTATGTTTATGTACTGTGAGAATTGCTTTTTATATGCATCTTCTTCTAATTCCATGAGATAACGCATATAATCTACAACATTTTGGCCCATGATGTGTTTTCGATGTACTTCAGCATTGAATTCCTTGCTTTCTGAATCATACCCAGGGAAGCATTTGGTACTGTGAGGAACAGATAGACCACCATCCATAGCTTACTTAAGGGCCCCAAAGACTTTGTTTCCTGTGGTAGTTCTGGCAAGACATGCATCCAGATAGCATGTGAAAGCGCTGGGCTGACCAGCAATGCTTTCCACATTGTACTCATCTCCAGTCACTTCCACCTGACCTTCATAGATCTTGTCCATGCCAAATCTGTTAAGAAGCCTGTGGGGCAGCAGCAGGCCTGTGCAATAAGTGGCAGCATAATTTGTCAGGCCAGCCTTCACACCATACTTTGGTAACTTATGAGCATAAGCTGCACAGACAATCATATCCCCTTCCATATGGGCATAAGCAGTCTGGCAGAGGATGTCTCCGTTGGTGACCCAGTGTTATACTTGTTCTTATCCTAGGTCACTAAATGTTTCCGTACATAATAATCCATTTTCCTCTCTCGCCTTCTGCGGAACTTCACCTGGTACCTCTTGAAGTAGGCCTTGTTCTTGAGAACTTTAACAAACCCCATCCTGTGGAACGAGACCTGCGCCCTCAGCACAAACCTGCAGGCCTTGCAGCACTAGGGGCAAAAAAAGCTATAATTTCTTTCTAAGCTCTTTAATTGTCAATATTTAGATCCTGGTCCCTTTTTTGAGACATAATGAAAAATTCAAAGAAACCAGTATCAGCATGCTAGATCGTATGTGACCCCTTGCCTTGTTTTCAGAGTGACTTTTCTTCAGTTGCAATGACCCGCTCTGGATTGTCGCTTGAGGAAATAAGGATTGTGGAAGGGCAGGGTCAGAGTTCTGACATCATTACTCCTCCAGAAGAAATCATTCGAGGGAATGAACCAGGTAAGTGAAAAGAAGATTCAGTGGTGGGGAAAGGATGTTTCTAATCCCTATGAGGAAAGGGAAGCAGTTCCATAAGCTTCCTGTGAGCAGGGTCCAAGGTCATGACTTCACCTTCTTGAAGGCAAGTTGTGCATAATCTCAGCCATACACTTGTCATTTGTTACTCTCTAGACTTAAAGTCGGGCACTTTGCTGGATGGGAAAATGGTGATGGAAGGATTTCCCGAGGAGGTTGGAGACCATCTGAAACTGGGTAGTGCTTTCACTTTCCGTGTGACAGTATTGCAGGCCAGTGGTATCCTGCCAGAGTATGCGGACATCTTCTGCCAATTCAAGTAAGCAAAGCTGTTGGGTTTTTTCCTCTCTATAGTTTGTCTGGTGTAGCGGTTCTGTACCATAAAGCAGAATGCTTTCTTCACTCAGAACAAGGAGAACAAGAAATTTAAGATTAATAGAATAGGATTAAGTTGTTAGTATAGTTTTCTTCATTTTGTAGAGAATTGAATACATTGTCTGTTCAGCATTAATATTTTAGTAGTTAAACAGTCAACCTTTGTCAAAAGCATAGAACCTGATTGATAAGGTGGTCATTGCTAGAAGGACCATTGTACCTAGCACTTTTCATGGTGGAGTCTGGAAACTGTGAACCATGCTTAGCTGCCATCAATAGTCATTTATTCCTTCACACTAAATAGTAAGTTCTATATGAGACAGTGTCTGCAGTTTCAAGTAGGGGAGGTGATCCATAAGTATTACATCAGTAAGTAAGAGGGCAGCTGGTTCTCAGTTTCATGATTTGATCAACAGAAGAGTAACTCGGAAACAATTTTTTAAATCATATGTCCCACACTCGGTTCTCCTGACCTCTATGTTTAGTGACATTCTTTCATCAGACTATCTTATTCAGTCCCTTTCCCCTTTCTCTTTAAGGGGGAAGGAGAAAGCCCTATAGTAAAAAAAAAAACAACTGTCTGGCCTTCCGCAGCCATTGGTGTTATACAAGGTGTTCCAAAAGTCTTAGTGCAGAGGCAGCTTGATAGAGTGGCTAGGCAGCTGGACTAGAAACCGAGAAGACTTCAGTTCAAATCCTGCCTCTGACACACACTGGCTGTGTGACCCTGGATAAATCACTTCACTTTTTAGTGCTCTGGACAATTCTCTAAGGCTATAAAGATGCAGGGAAGGTACCAAATTGGTAGAAGGAATTTTTTATCTTTCCCTCAAAACCTTCCCTTCTTCCTAACTTCCCTAATATTGTTTAAGGGCATCACTATCCTCTCTGTCACCCAGGCTTAGAAGCTAGGTGTCACTCTGTCACCCCCACATACTCAATCTGTTGCCTAATCTTACCAATTTTACCATTATTCTCCTATATACCCTCTTCTCTCCTCTGACACTGCTGCCAACACACTGGTGTAGGCCTTTTACACCTCATGCCAGTACTATTGCAATAGCCTGCTAGTTAGTTCCCTTCCTCAAACCTCTCCCCATTGCAGCCCATCTTTTCCAGCTGATCTTCATAAAATGAAGATCTTACCACAGCACTCTTCTTCCCCTCCCCCGCCACATTCAATAAATTCCAGGATCTAAGAGAAAATCTTCTGTTTGGCTTTCAAAGCTGTTCATAAGTTGGTTCTTTCCTACCTTTCCCATCTTTTTACACCTTATTTCCCTCTATAATGTTGAGGTGCTGGCTTTCTTGCTCTTATTCACACATGATACTCCATCTCCCTGACTCTAGGAATTTCCACTTGTGTTTCCTTCATTCCTGGAACTCTCTCTGCCTCCTGACTCTCCTGGTTTCCTTCTGGTCTCAACTACAATTCCACCTCCTACAAGAAGCCTTTCCCAGCCCTCCTTAATGCTAGGGCCTTCCGTTTGAGCTTACCTCCAATTTACCCCATCTTCTCTGTTAAAGAGCAAGAGTGCTCTTCACTGTGTGTTGAAATATCTTCTTTGTCCACAGTTGTTTGCATGTTGTCTCCCCCCATTAGACATGAACTCTTTTAGAGCAGGGACTGTTTTCTTACTTTTCTTTGCATTCCCTTTGCTAGAGTATCCCCCGCTACCCAGCTGGGCCTGACATGTAATAAGTCCTAAATATATGCTTGTCGATATGGAAGTTCCCTATACAAATGAACTCACAGGTCCAGTCCTGTCCCTTACCGACTAGAATAGTATAGGATTCACGCTTAAGGCTGACATGTGCATCCCATAGTTTGTCACTTCTACTACTTAATAGCTCTTTGGAGCTCAGGCCCCGCAGACATTCCACTCCTTCATCAGTTTCCTATGTCCGTCTTTGGTGGTCCCTGACTCCAGGACCACAGTGAGCAACATTGCTTCAGTCCTGTGGTGGTGTCTCAGCTCAATACTAAACTGAACTTTAATGCAGATCAGGAATACTTACTTACTATAGCATATTAATGTTAAAATATCTCCTGCTTAGTGTCATCCAACTGCTTAATTTGTATTCGCTGGTGTCACCAAAGCTAGGATGAGGTTGAATGGGGCGTAAAAATCAGTCCTTCAGAACTGTCAAGTCTTATTCAAGTCAGACCACTGATAACTTTGAAGGAAAAAAAAGGACTTTTATTAGTTGATGATGATGTGATGACTAAGTTGTATTAAAATTTTCCTCTTTGTCGCGTTACCTCTGAAAAAAGGCCAGCATCTCCTGGTGATTCTGAGTTCTAGGAATATTAAATTCTGAGAACGAAGGAGGAAGGAAGGAAACAAGCTTCTATTAAGCGCTAACTGAGCTGTGTAACCAATGGGGTTACAAATACAAGAAAAAAAGAAAAACAGGCCCTGCCCTCAAAGAGCTTACATTCTAATGGAGAACAGAAGATGTGGGAAAGGGAGGTAAAAGGGCTGAGCGTCAGGGTACCTGATGGGGACAGGGGCATTATAATTGTGAAGTCCAGAAGTCGGGAATGGGGCTGCAAGGCCTGAGCCCCTCAACAAAGGGAGGCCCTGCCATGCAGAGAGGAAGATTCACCTGCAAGTGCGGATGCCTCTTAAACCTTTTACTAGAGCCTCATCACCACAGAGCTCCTACCTTTCTCTTCCCTCCTAGTCCTACCCCCAGAGAGACAGACCACAGGGGGAGGTGGAGCAGAGGGAGTCTGTGGTACACAGAGACAACTGGCTTTTGAGAGATCGAGAGCCTGACTACTTGAGAAGTCTGGTATATACCAGACAAGCTTCCAGGTGAAGGCTCAACCTCTTTTTGGAGAAGATGGACTTTGTTGGAAGTATCCATGTACCCACACACAACTGAGACTCAGATCCAAAGCAAGCAGACAACAAACAGTTGGGCAGTATATTCTGCCTGTGTGTTTGTTCCTTATATTTCTGACCCAGATGCAGATCCTCTTGAATCATAACTGACAGTTCTATAGGCTTTAAGGATTTCAAAGCATCTCATTTGAGTTTCACAACAAACCCAGGGAGGCAGGTGCTATTATTACCTCTGTTTTGCAGATGGAGAAACTGAGGCTCAGGTAGATGAAGGGCACTGTCCAGGGTTATACAACTAGTGAGCATGTTAAGCAGTATTTAAACCCGCATCCTTTAACTCCAGAGGAGTATACTTGCAGTTTGGCCAGTGCGGTAGAATAGATACAATCCTGGACTAGTGGTCAGGGTTGGAATAGAACTTCTCACACTCACACTCTTTCTGGGTTATGATTCCCAGCTCACTTTAACTATGAACTATGGCTATGTAATAATAAGAATGGAGAGTTTCAAGATGGCAGAATAGCAGGAAGAAGTACATCACCACATTTCCAAAAGGTCTAAAAAACACATTAGATCAAATGGGGAAATCTAAGAAAAAGTTACTAGTGACAGGGTATGGTCAGGAGCAAGCCACATTCAGAGTCTTCCATGACCCAGAGACTGAAAGAAGGTTGAGACTGGGCACCAGGGCAGAAAGAGATCCCCGGTGATTCCTGAATTAGGACAAAGTACGGGGATGGGTTCCATCTAGGACCTCTGTTGCCCTTTACCCAATTCTGGGTCACAGACCCAGGGCAGACTAAAAGGAGGGGGCCTACATTTAAGGGGTGGAAGAAAGGAACTATCGTTGTGTAGGTCATAGGCCCTAGCTATGTGACAAGTGCACAAGTCAACAGCATCAGTATGGCTATGATTCCAGGAGTAGAGCAAGGAATTTAGTTCTAGACTCCAACTCAGGCTGAAACCTACAGAGTCCCAGACCAAAGGGGAGCCAGCAGTTTAGTCCCTCTGAACCTGTAGAGCCTCCCAGTGGCTGAGACCAACAGCACTCTACTAGCACTTCCAACCAGTGGCAATCAACATGCCCAAACCTCAATCAAGAGCTTGAAAAGCTCAGACCAAAAGGGCAGTGAAGAGACCTATACCGCAGATCACTTCTTTTTGAGAGCCCTGGAAGTTTTCATATCCTCAGCTTAAGCTGTGAAAGCAACAGAAAAATGTAAGAGGACAGAAACTCAACCCAGATCTTCCTCCCAGAAGTGTATACAACCCAGCCCTCAAACAAAGTTCAGAGTTAAGGGGTGGCTAGGTGGAGCAGCCAGTAGAGCACCGGCCCTGGAGTCAGGAGGACCTGAATTCAAATCTGGCCTCAGATACTTGACACACTAACTAGTCGTGTGACTTTGGGCAAGTCACTTAACCCCAATTGCCCTCCCAAAAAAAAAAGCAAAAAAAAAAGTTCAGAGTCAAGAGATAGGCTAAAAGGAACCCCTCCCCCCCCCCAAATCCCATCATAAAGAGCTGTTATGGTGATAATGGATGCTCAAACCACAAACTCAGATAAAGAGAATTACTTAAAAACCTTGTAATGACTTAAAAACAGCTACAGCTTCAGGGAAAAGTACTACTTGGGCAGAAGTCCAAGTAGAATTCCTGGAAGGAAGAAATCAAGCATTAAAAAAAAAGAAGTAAAAAATGTCAGGGGGTGGAGTGAGAGCTACATATGAAAAATATGAAAAGAGAATAAACATAATCAAAACAGTTTGGTACTGGCAGAGAAATAGAAGCAAATGAGTACAGTAACCTACTGACTGATAAATCCCAAAATTCCAGCTTTGTGGCAAGAACTCATTATTCAACAAATCTGTTGAGAAAACTGGAAAGTAGTTTGACAGAAACTACATATAGAACAACATCTTACACAGTATACTAAGATAAACTCAAAACAAGTTCACAATTTAGACAAAAAGGGTAACATAATAGATCTATGGATAGGTAAAAAGTTCATGACCAAACAAGAGATAGAGAAGTTCACAGGAGGTTACAAAGGTTACATGAACAGTTTTGATTATATAAAATTAAAATTTTTTCACAGACAGAATCCATGCAGCTAAAATTAAGAAAGGAATCAGGAAACTAGGAAGAAGTATAGCAAGTGTCTCTAATAAAGGATTCATTTATTAGATATGACAATTAAATGCAGTATTTATTATGCACCTACTATGTGCCAGGCACTGTGCTAAGGGCTGGGAATACAAAAAGAGACAAAAGACACTTCCTGTCCTCAAGGAGCTTACAATAGGGGACTGAATCAAATTTACAAGAAAAAGCCATTCCCCAACTGAGAAATGGTCAAAGCATATGAACAGGCAATTTTTAGAGGAAGAAATCCAAGCTACCAATAGCTATATGAACAAAATGTTCTGTATCACTAATAATTAGAGAAATGCAAATTAAAGCTACTCTGAGGCATTGCCTCACACTCGTCAGACTCGCAAAGTTGACAAAAATGAACATGACAGATGATAAAAGGGATGTCAAAAAATAGATATATTAATACACTGTGGATAGAACTGTGAATAATCCGGCCATTCTGGAAAACAGTTTGTGTGTATGCCCTTTAAACGAGCAATGTTACTACTAAGTCTATATCCCAAAGAGATCAAGAAAATCGGAAAAGGATCCATATGTATAGACACTTCTTTTTATGGTGGCAGAGTTAGAACCTCAGTGGGTGCCCATCAGTTGGGGAATGGATCCATAAGTTATGGCATATGAATGTGGTGGAATACTATTGTGCTGTAAGAAAAGATGAAGGGGATGATTTCACGTAAACTTAGGAAGACTTCTGTGAACCGATGCATAGTTACGTGAGCAGAACCAGGAAAACAGTTTGTACGATAATAACAGTATTCTAAAGACTTGAGAACTCTGAGCCAACACAAAGACTAATCATGATCTCAGAGGACTCATGATGAAATATGCTACGTGCCTCCTGAGAGCTAGGGTGGAGTTGGGGTACGGATTGAGACACTTTTTTTCTTTCTTTTTTTACATGCCTAATGTGGGCATGACTAGACTATGAATGTTTGTGTTGGGCTTTGTTTTTCCTGCCTTCTAAACATGGGGAGGAGAGGAAGGCTCTGAAAAGAAAATGAAATTGAGTTAGAAATAAAATAATGCTAATGATCTGGTATCTGATTTATGGACCAGTCTCATTACATTATAATCATTGTATACTCTGCTGATATAGTGGAAATGGTGTAGAAAACTTGAGTGTTATCAGTGGGACTTCATGATCCTCACCAATGGCAAGTGCAGTCAGTATTTAACAAGTAGCTCCCATATGTCCGGATCTTTGGAAGACACAGCTAAGAAGAAGGAAGAAAAGAGAATAAAAGTGAAGCAGTAGAAAGGTCTTTATATGGCAAAAAATGATAGAGTGACACAAATTTTTCACCAACGTTTTGTATCCCTTGTGTTGAAAATTATTGCTTCCTCTGAGACCGTGAAACTGATCTGCAAAATGGACATTTGTAAATCTCCTCTCCTCTGGACCTGACTTTCACTCACTTTACTTTTCTGTATTCTCCTCATGGATGTTACTTCTTGTATTTGAGAATAGTTCACATACTGACTACTGTTTTCTTTTCTATTTATTTTTATTCCCAGTTTCCCCTTAGCAAAAGAATTTTCATTGTTTGTAAGTATAAAGAGTACTTATCATTAGTCTGAATAGCCCACTCTCAATGGATGCTCTCTCTAAGCTGTCCCCAGGCACATAGATGCTACTGACAGGCCTCAGTACATTTTGTAGCATCTAAAGCCCTTACAGACCTGTTTTATATAAAATGGTTTCATGATTTTCTAAATAATGACTGTGACACTAGAATGAGTCTCTTCAGTTCTCTGCTTCACCTAACCCCACCCCAAGCAATTTTTCAGATCCACATACTGGAGTGACTGAGCCACAGAACAGTTTCTACAAGTTAAGTTTTAAAGAATATTGAATATTGAATACTTTCGGTATTAATTTCAACAATACTCTCCTTTACGCTGTCTTGGTCTTCATATATACGTATATGGATATATAGAGTAGGGAATTTGTAAATAGTATCCACTGTGGATTCCTGTATTTTTCCACAACATATATTTGAAAATGAGGATCCTAGTGACACAGGTCATTGAAAGCTCTATTTGTTTTATTTATCTAGCTTCTTACATCGTCATGATGAAGCATTCTCTACTGAACCCCTAAAAAACAATGGCAGGGGAAGTCCCCTCGGCTTTTATCATGTTCAGAATGTAAGTGATACATTAATTTCTTTGGAATTTGGCTAAGAATGGGAGGTACTGTATGGTTTCCATTCAGCTTTCCCAGACCAAGGGAAGATGAACTCAGATGCATGCTGCCCAAGAAAGAGATGGGGAGTATAGAGTAGAGAAGATAGAGGAAGCCACTCTGCAAATTACAGCTGGTCATCTGAGTGAACAACATGGATGTGTGGGTATGATTGGGTGGGTGGTAGCAGGGCTAATGAAATCTTCATTAGTTTGGGCTTATTATAGCATTTGTTAGTGGCTGTCTTCTCCCCAGAAGAATGTAAGCATTTTTAAAAAAAAGGTAAGCATTTTATTGAGGTGACCATATTCTCAGTTGAATTCTAAGCCATTAACCCCAGTGTCAACTTGTACATAGTAAAAATGATTATAGCAACCTTACATCTTTTGTGTTTGACTAGAATCCAGGGCTCTGTTTCCCAGTGACAGATAACTAACTCTCAGACTGTGTGGCTCTTGGCTGCACTCTATCCTCTGACTGACTAGAGTAGTAATAACACAGCACATTTGGGGAGGCCCTTCTGGAGCATGGGGGCATGCTCGCCTCTGTCCAGTGTCTCAGTCACACTAACAGTCATCGTTGCCATCTGGGAGAGTTTGTTGAGCAGAACACAACAGAAGAAGCCAAGTTTTAAGGTGGCTGGGGCAGGGATGCAGGAAGGAGTATATATTCAGAAATAGTAAAGAACTAAAGTCTGACACCAAAGGGTACCACACCTCACATACTCATTCTAAGACAGCTCAGGAGAAGGACAAGCACTAGAGTGGTCATCAAGGCCTGAGTTCTAGTCCTGGAATTTTAATTACTCGGCTCTGGCTCTCAGCTTCCTCATCTGTAATAGGAAGGAAGAAGGTAGACCATATACATAATGTAAATTCTAACCCATACTGACACACATAAAGAAATCTAGGGGCAGCTAGGTGGCACAGTGAATACAGCACTGGCCCTGGAGTCAGGAGGACCTGAGTTCAGATCCAGCCTCAGACACTTGATGCTTACTGTGTGACCTTGGGCAAGTCACTTAATCCTAATTGCCCTCCTAATCCCCCCTCCAAAAAAAAGAGATTGGAACATCTTTGTGGAGGTACTTGGTACTGTTCTTGCATTTACTCTTACTTAGGGAATGTTATACTAATTCTTTGAACTAAAATCTCAACTAAGAAAAAAGCCTTTTTTGTTAGTCTTTTCACTTCTCTCAATTGTTTTCCCCCCCCTTTGCTAGATTGCAGTGGAGGTAACTGAATCCTTTGTGGACTACATCAAGACCAAGCCTATAGTATTTGAAGTTTTTGGGCATTACCAGCAACACCCTCTTCATGGTCAGGGACAGGAGCTTCACAGGTTTGGACCAAATGAATCAGGAGGATTTTTTTTTAGTTATTTTCTTCCCAGAAAAAAAAGAGACCCTTATAGGGACTTAAGATGAATATTATCTCGGCCACCCTATATATTTCCCTATGCTCACTACAGTTACTAGCTTTACAGAGGCTTTACCAAAGGTCCACTTTCTGAGGACACTTTAAGATTGGCTCAGATGACTATGGAAAGGGGCTTTGCTAGAGATGGACCACTCTGCTGTGCTTCAGATTAACTGCAAGTCAAAAAGTTATCTGTAAATGATCTCTTGAAGCACAAACTCCAAGAAACAACACTGAATAGTTCATTTTTTCTCTTAAGAAGTTTAAACTAGTGAATGAAAAAAATACATAGGGATTGGTGTTTGGTAGGGAAATAATGTTTATGATAGAATAATGTTTTAATCAAGACAAAATTAACTAGAAAACTCTCACTATCCATTTTTAGCCAAGACGTACGAAAGAATTGTCGAGAAGTATTTTAGTTAGCAGTTCAACGGAGGAGAAATGAGGTCTAGCTTCGGCAATACTGAGATGAAAACTTGAAAAATTTTCCCAAAGAGAGAGTAAGATGGTGGTGGTGTAAGTCCCCAAACCCTTTCTCAGTCTATAGGAAATCTGACTTACTTCTTTTCTTTACAGTCCTCCTCAACCATCCCGGCGATTCTTCCCTCCACCCATGCCACTCTCCAAACCAGGTGTGTATGTATATGTCCATCATTCTGGGTTTTTTTTTGTTTTTTTGTTTTTTGCTTTTTGGAGGGCAGTTGGGATTAAGTGACTTGCCCAAAGTCACACGGCTAGTAAGTGTTAAGTGTCTGCAGCTGGATTTGAACTCAGGTCCTCCTGACTCCAGGGCCGGTGCTCTATTCACTGTGCCACCTAGCTGCCCCTATGTCCATCATTCTGAACAGCTTTGGGGTGTAATGCTCTCTGATTTCCACTCTTCTAAATTATTTAACTTTAAATTTTCTGAACCAGAACAATAAATGGGAAGAGATAAGATTTTATCCACTAGACAGCAAAGTCCTGTTGACTAGCTGAACCACTCTTGTGTGCTTCCTAAACATTTGCCAAATCTTGGTAATTCACCTATCTCTCTTCCTTGTAACTGTCCATTTCAACACCCTACCCTCACCCCCACTCCCCAGCTCCTTGCATGTTTTTAGCTACATTGATATGATTTAGAACTTTTCTTTGCATAACCAAGTTATTCTGCATGTTCAATTATCTTTCTTTCTTTTTATTTCCTTTCTTTTTCCATGCTGTCATTCCCCTGATTCCCAACCCACTTTGTTCTCCTTCCTCATTCTCTGTACCCTGGTTCTTCATCCTCTCACCAGACCATGAGAGAAAGATTGAGCTGATTCGCTATCTCATGTCTGGCTATATGAATGTTCACGTGCTGGATGTGTTTTCTGAGCATGCCAATGCCCTTGCATCTTCTGCCATCGCCAGCTTCCAGGATGAGGCTGACCCACTACCGCCTTTTCTCTTTCTGCCTGTCCCTGGCTGCCAGAACGAGAGGTTGCCTAAACGAGATGGTTAGTGGCTGAACCATTTCCACCTTACTCGTAGAACCTTCCTGAGACATTGGTTTTGTGTGGATGAAGCACAGGTGTTTCTGTCCACTTTGGATACTGCAAATCTAACACACAGTTCATTTCATCAGGAAGTCCTAACACATGTCTTTGAAAAAGGTTTTGGGAAGCCCCTTCTTGGCTTGTTGTCACAGAAGGAGAGGCTGCTGGGTTTTTTAGACCTACGATGCTGTACACTTCAAGGCAGTTTTCATTTCAAAGTTCTGTATGCAGAAATAACTCTTGAGTTAAGGGTTCTTTTTCTTAGCACCATCAGCTCAAAGAAGTTGAGTTTGGTGAAGGCACGGATTTTATGAGTAGTAGTAGAAATTCCTCCATGGCTTCTAGAAGAATTTGAAGTTAAAGGTCTTAGGTTTGAATCCTCTCTGTTTCTATCCACATGACCCTGAGGAAATCATTTCACTTTTCTGGGCCCAGGTTTTTTCATATATAAACCAGAAAGGTTGCAATGATGGCCTGCTAAGATTCTTACCAGTTCTAGGCATAAACTATGGTCTCTAGTTCAAGTTTATGTTTAAGGTAGTGTTTCAAAATTATAACTTTTGGGGAATGGATATTCTTAGCAAAAAAAATTAGGATTCTGGCTAATTTATTCATTCAGACATTTCAGAGTTGGTTGAGGTGTGATATTTAAATCTGAAGCAAATATGTAAAATAACTCCCATAATCTTGTACTTGGAGGTACAGATGCTACACATGACTTAGGAGAGATCTTTGTGTGAATGGAAATTTCAAACTTGAGTCATTTTGTCAGAACCATACAAAAAAAGGAACTTTATCATAATTCCTGCTTTGTGAACCATAAAATATGGTTCTCTTGAGCAGGGGTCAACAAACTACTGCTTATGGCCCAATCTGACTTCCTCCTGTTTTTGTACAGCTCAACATCTAAGAATATTTTTTTTACCACTTAAGTAAAATTTTATTGCATTTTAAAATGTAAAAACCATTCTTAGCTTTTAGGCCCTACAAAACAGGTGGTGGGCCCTTTGGTCATAGTTTTCCAATCTCTGTTCTAGAATTTTTGGTTCTCTGCTATCCTCTCAGTCTCATAAAGATGCTTTTGAAGCAAATTGTAGAAAAGATTTTGTTTATATTTGAACTCTTCCCACAAAGACACCTGAGTAATGCAGTTTATATAACTTTCATCCTGTGATATCTAGATGTGTCTGATTCAGGCTTGCAAACTGTACCATGCCATGTCATGTACCCTTCTTTTAGGACATGACTGTATGCAGGGGAGGAAAGGAGATACAGACCACAAATGCAGTATACTGTCTGAGGATCTACCTACCAATTACCTCATTCTCTAGATTAAGAAGGAGAAATTCTGTTTATTCTCTATGTTCTCTGGCTTCTACCTCCCAGTTTTCTGGCCTTAAATCACTCCCCTGGCTTTTGTGACAATTACCAAATTGACATAAGTATCAAAGACTGCTATTAGAATGCCATGCATTTCCAGTAAGTGGCTTTGAGTGAGACTTTGATGTTTTCTCATTTTTCCTCCATAAAGTGCCAGCAACAAAGTTGAACACTATGAGCAAAACCAGCTTGGGCCAGAGTATGAGCAAATATGACCTTCTTGTTTGGTTTGAGATCAGTGAACTGGAACCTACAGGAGAGTAAGTCCATCTTAATTTTGTTTCTTGGTGAAAGGAATAGCTGTGACATGTGATACACAGGGCCGCTAGGGAGTGCCGGGCCTGAGTCAGGAAGACCTGACTTAGCCGTGTGACCCGGGCGAGTCATCTCACCAGTCCGCCTGGGCTTCCTCAGCTAGAAAACAAAGCTAATGACAGCCCCTCGCAGTGCAGATCCCAAGATGATGTTTGTGAAGCTCCACAGGAAAGCCAGCTCTTGTTGTTTTTCTCTTCTTTAGGGTCAGCTTTCTGAATCCTTGTCATTGACAGTTAAGAGCTAAGCTGGTCATTTCAGCGTTGCCTCACTAGTCAGGAGTTCACATCACAGAACCTTCTGACCACAAGTGCCCTAGTGTCTTTCACTGTTTTCAGTTGGGAGAGGGGACTGATGGAGCCAACCTGAAAGGCAGCATGGTATAGTAGTTAGGACCCTGGCCTTGGAGCCAGGAAGGTCTGAGCTCACATCTCCCCTCACATATTTACTGTCTGCATGACTCTGGGCAAGTCCATTCTCCTTTCTGTGCCCCAGTGTCCTTGTCTATAAAATGGAATGTGGACTCCAGGATGTCTCTGGCCCTTCCAGCTCTAGAACTAGTCCTGTTAACCTTATTGTACTTTGTCACATAGGCATGTTGTCCTACTCTTCTCCCACCTAGTGAGTTTCATCAGGGGCAAAGAGATAGGAGATTATTCTGCAGAAATTTCCGTCAGGAATTTCAGAGAGTTTCTGAAGGATAGGGTCTTCCCCTGGATCAAGAAAACAGACCCAAGCTGACCTTACCACCCTGGGAGCAAGTGATGAATGTGAATATTGAATAAAGCTATGTCTAAAATGTTTCTGCAAACCAGTGTGTCTGTAACACAGAGGAAGGCACTCTAACACGTAGCAAAGATTGAAGGGAAATTGTATATAAGCTTAAAATTTTGACTCTGTAGTTTTGTGTATAATAACCTTCACTATTTGTGAGCTCCTGATACATTAGTGAAGTGGTGTTGATTTCAAATAGAAATGGGGGCCACTCCACTAAGGATCCCTGCTGGCCACATATTGACTTCGAAAACTACATGTTAACATCATCTTATGTACTATTGCATTTTTGTTTATTTTGTTAAACACTTCCCAGTTACATATCAGCCTAGTATAGGGGCCATACTAGGGAGTGTTATAGGCCACCATGTACCCACGAACTGCATGTTTGACACCTCTGCATTATGGCACTATGCCAGATAATGGATTGAGTGACCAAGAATCTAGTGACAAGGCTCATGTGAAGGTTTGACTTTAATGAGAGGCAGATCTGTAATACAGTTATTGTTTATATTCTTAGAAAAGGTGGTTCATTTAGGCAACAAAGCAAATAATAACTCTCTGATGAATTCTAGGACCAGTGTAGACAAGTGAGGCAGATTGTAGTGGCAGTCATTAGGTGCCATTGGGAAGACTTTAAGAGATTTAGAGTCTACAACATGGGACTGAATTAAATAATATGAAACTTAATGGGACACATATAAGTCTTACACTTGGATTCAGAAAATCTTCTTCATAAGTGCCAGATCAGGGAGAGAAGGAAATTGTTTACAACTACTAAAATGGCAGTTTGTCTGAAAACGATCAGGAAATTTTAGTATACTCTTAAGCTCGGTATGAGTCATCAGTGTGATTTGTTAGCCAGAAAACTAATGCAAACTTGGGCTGCATTAAAAGAAGTCTCACGTCCAGGATGAGGGACATGTAATAATTCCCTTGTCTTCTTTTCTGGTCAGACCACATCCAGAGTATTGGACTGCTTGGGGCCCACATTTAAGGAAGGGCACTGGTAAATTTCAGTGCCTCAGAGGGAGGGCAGCTAAGGTGGTGGCTGTCTTCACTGTCATGCCAGGAGAATTGCCTGAAGGAGTTGGGGAAAGTTAGCCTGGAAAAGAGAAGACAGGAGATAATAGCTGAGAATGACAGAAAGGAACTGGGGGTGTTTAGTTTGTAGAAAAGTAAACTTATAAGGCACAGGATACTTTCTTCAGGTATTTTAAGGCCTCTCACCTGGAAGAAGGATGAGATTTGTTCTGCTTGTCGCAGAATTAGAACTAGTACTTGTCCTAGAAGTAGAATGTTGGGAAAAGATTTTGCCTTTATGTTAGAAGATGCTTCCACACTATCCTCTTGTGAAATGAGCTGACCCAACAGGGATCAGGTCCTCTGTCCCTGGACGTCTTTGAGTAAATATGAGGTTGCCATGTATTGAGAATATTCTAAAGGGAATTCTTTTTCAGGTATAGGTTGGATTAAATGATCTGAGGTGCTTTTCAGCTCTGAGATTCTATGGTTTTGTGTTTCTGTGCTTGCGTAATCAGTAAGGTGTTGGGAAGGTCAGTACTGACAACTAGATTAGTGATCCTAACTCCTTTTTTTGTGCCAATGTTTGTACAGGTATATCCCAGCTGTGGTTGATCACACTGCAGGCCTTCCCTGTCAAGGAACATTTCTGCTTCACCAGGTACTAATAAAGGAGAAGGAGCTTGGGAGCAAGCATAGAAATTGTTGAGTAAAAGAAGTCTTTTTGTCTAATGTGACCTCTCCCTTTCATGACATAGATTTCTTTATAGGTAGTGGGGGGAGGGGAATAATGGAATTCCTGTAACTTTTTTTCATAAATTTGACTTTTGAGTTTTTCCTCTTGCTCCTTATTATCTTAAAGATGATTTTAAAGAAATTTATTAATAACAGCTTCTGTGTATGTTGGTACACACCATATAGCCCTTGCTGCTGTTTAGCAATTCTGGGCAGCAGTAGGGCTAAGGCATTCTGATATCCCCAGTATGTCCAGCATCACCAGCCTGCTTAAGGAAGGATAAGCTGCCCCTCATGGGACAGGAGAACAGGCAAAAGCTTCTGTGCTGATCAGTATTGGAACTGTGGCCTCTGTACTTCCAGACTAAGGAGTTAGGGAGACTGAGTCCCCCCAAAAAGTTACAACTTTAGGACTTTTAAAGTTTTTGCAGCATTTGGATATGTTTTATCTTAATAATATATCAAGCAGCTAGGTCATACTGTTCCCATAAGCACAGCTAGTTATTTAATATAGTTTGTATAGCTTTCACGTTGTGATGTTTAAAGAAATTGCCCACTGCAGACCATATTACATCTTTTTTTTTTCCCTTTTGGAGGGGAAAAGGCAGGTCAATTGGGGTTAAGTGACTTGCCCCAGGTCACACGGCTAATAAGTGTTAAGTGTCTGTGTCAGCAAACACCCTGGCATACCCAGGATGGCTGCTAGCACAGGTTCCCAGATCTGCCCTTCTAAAGGAAAGCAACTCAAAATGGGCCAACAATCTTACTTTAATCAATCAAATATGTATCATTTACTCAGTTCAGGGGGAAAAGTCAACACCCTGAACTTCACAGAATACAAACAGAAGTTACAAGCAGACAAAGAAACATCAGCAGACAGGCTTCCAGCTGTCTGACTATTACATCCATGCCTAGTTAGTTACCAGAGAGGGAAGCACCAACATCTGGGTTTTCAAAGCCAGGAGCTCAACGGCTGCCCAGAGTCTCATCTGGCCAAATCACACAACTCCTTCCAAAGTGAGCCCCAAAGCAAAAACTCACATCAGGGTATATATACCATTCTCATGGATCAGAGAATGTCACAACCCTCTAGACCAGCTGCCCAATCACAAAGCTATAAGGTGTGGGCATTTCTGAAAAATGAGCTTCTTGCCACAGGCTCCATGTGACCACATTCAGCCTATTAGGGGGCAGAGTATACTTTCAAATCAGGGAAGGTTCTCAGAGTCACTTAAGCCTGTCAAAGAGCCTAGGGGAAGGGAAGATCTTTAGATTCCCATAACAGTGTCTGATTTCAGATTTGAACTCAGGTCCTCCTGACTCCGCATCAGGTCCTCTGTTCACTGCGCCCCCTAGCCGCCCCTGATCCATATTACATCAGTAGAAAAGGAGTGACAATTATTCAGGTCAAACACTTCCTATGATCCACTACCAGACTTTTCCTATGAGAATGCTCTGGGGCCCATTCTGGGAGGGAGGAAGCTCAATTAGAGCGTCTCATTTATACTTGTTTGCATGATGGCACAGACAGCACCCCCCTCCCAAACAGTGGGTGGGTGATGCAGGCAAGAGAGGGGCAGCCACCCTAACCCACCACTTTGCTTTCCTTCCAGGGCATCCAGCGGAGGATCACGGTAACCATTATCCATGAGAAGGGCAGTGAGCTCCACTGGAAGGATGTTCGAGAGCTGGTAGTGGGTAAGTGCACCTATTGGAGGGAGAAGAAATGGGGGGTCACCAAATAGACTTTTTTTTTCTGCTGTACTTCTTAGACCTTGGTGAAGTCTGAACTAGGGAAGGCTAGAAGTACACAGAGACATTGTAGAGGAGCCTTGGGTCTGAAATTGACTTTTCCTCTTTCCTTCCTATTACTGCCACAGTAATCATTCATTTGTTCATTCAACACACATATTAATTACCTACTTTGTAAAAGCACTCTTTTCAGGAGCTATAGGAATTATGAAAGAATTAGAAAAATTATAAAAGCTCCCATTAGGAGCTTGCAATATTATTGGGAAAACAAAAACATGCATACTTTGTGCTCTCACACCTCCTCCATGCCTTTGCTCATGGTATTGACTATGCCTGAAATGTCTTCCCTCCCCTTGTCATCTGTTGAATCACAACCCAACCACTAACTCCTGCCAGAAGTTGGCCCCTGTAGTTGCTGGTAAATAGCCCTTCCCTCCTAATCTCACATAGCCCTCCATTTTTTTAGCTTTCTAGTACACTTATCATAAAATTCTGTGACATATTATAGTTATCTTTGTTTTCTTCCTCTACTAAGGACAGGAATTTTCTGTCTCCAATATGGCATAACCTTACTGTTATGCATATAGTAGGCAATAAGTATAGATTTATTGACTTATCAGTTCATTTTTTAGTTAGTTAAGTTATTGAGTAAGTAGTATCCTAGTGAGTTGTATACAGAAGTTTGGAAAAAGTACAGATTAGCACAGAGTGGAGGAGTCGGCAAGGATGTTGTGGGTATAGTTAGACTTGAACAGCAATCATGTTCAGTCCAATACTTGTTAAGCCCCTGCTGTGTGCTTTGGGTTATGCTAGGCCTTGAGCCCAGGGGATGTGACATGTGTCTGGGTAAGTGAATACAGAGAATGTGAGGAGGGCAGAACTGTGAACATCTGAGGGAGCAGGGAAGGGGACGCCTGAGCTGAGTTGGTCAATGTTAGGGCCTGTCTGGGGCCAGATTGGGGAGGGGTGGGGAGGATGCAGCGCACAATAGAGAAGGAATAGGAATATTGTACCTGGGCATTTGGAGGAAATTAATTTGAGGGGCAGGGTAAGATGAATTCGCCTTCAGGATCCTGCTGCCGTAGTCTCAGCATGAGGCGATTGTTTCCCACACTGCGTACCCACTGGCTCCTCATCTCTGCGGCAGAGCTCTCACTTCCTTCAAGAAACGGTTCAAGCACTTCTTCTTACTCTCCCCAGCTGCTAGTGACCACCTTCCCTATCAGCCTTTTATTTATTTTGTGTTTATCCTACATGTCTGTGTCTCTACATTACAATATAAGCTCCTTGAGAACAGGAATTGTTCCGTATATTGACTTTTTAACCTTGGTTAACTGCCATAAGTCTTTAAAGCTTAATTCATCGATTATTTTAAATACAGGTGACTGTGGGGATAAAAAGAGGGATGAATGTAAGATGTTTTATAGAAAGAAATGATAGAATTTTGTGACTGACTTCAAATAGGAGATGAAATGGAACATTTAGTGATTATTTTGAAATCTTAAGCCTGGATTCGTGAGAGGAGATTGGTACCACTGAAGGCCATTGGAACAGAGAGCCTGGTCTGTTGTAGATGATGAGTTTGTCTTTGTTTCCTGTGTGTAGTTAGAAGTACGTTTGAGTGAAAGGTCATAGAAGATTAGAGATGGAGAGACCTTGGAGATGGGTCTATTGTAGCCCATTCTAAGGATAAGGAAATCAGGACTTAGAGTGGAGGAGTGACCAGCTCCAGGTTCCCAGCCGGTGAGGAGCAGAGCCAGTGCTGGGACACTCATTCTCCTCCTGCCGCCACTTCCTTCCCAGCCCAGCAGAGAAGCTTGAAAGGTGTCACAAGTGGCAGCGGAAGTGAAGGGATCAAAATCCCCTAGGAAAAGCATGTGGGGAGAAAAGCAGAGGCCCAAGCACTGAGAACAGTCAACCTGAGGAGCCCTCCTTGCCCCTGGAGCACTAGAATTTTGAATTAATTACTAATTTGTGGTCTAAGGAGTTGCATTTTTTTGTCTTAGAGATGTATTCTGACAGAAATATCTGCCTTTTTCCTCAGGTCGAATCAGAAGCAAAGCAGAGGTGGATGAAGCTGCTGTTGATGCCATTCTCTCTCTGAACATTATCTCTGCCAAGTATCTGAAGTCTTCCCACAACTCTAGCAGGTAGGGCCCCCTGAAGACACTCAGCCTTGATAAGGACTGATCAGGGTGCACTTTGATCCCTGCAGCAGTAGAGGTTCTCGGGGCAGGGTTCTGATTTATTCCCATTCTTTTTTCAGATATCCTCATGCTTCCAACAAAAGAACTTTCTGTGTCTGTGTTTATAGTAGTGATCAACATATGGAGGGGAAAATAACTTTTTTAAATGAAGTGAAGAGAATAGGGAAGAAGAGAAAAGGGGGGGGAAAGCCTCAGAGTGCTGTCCAGAGAGTTGAGATGGAGATAAGGCATCATTAAGGCTATACTTTTTTGTGAAGCATTTGCTGAGCTGTTAGCAGCAGTGTCCCAGCAGAGACACATTCCCCCTCACTCCTTCCCCCCTTCAGTGTTTAATGCAGCTTCTTGTGTGTAGCCATGGCTGCTGCTGCTTGGAGGAAATCTGGTGATTCTGCTCCTTGCCTTCCTCTTCGTCTTGGTTCACAGCGGTGAATCTACACACAGATAGATCTCTTTAACCTAGAATGATTGCTCTGAAGACCTAACCTCTTTTTGTCTTTATTTTAAGTCTTTTGAATTTCCTTTTCCCAGTAATGTTGATCATTGTAAATGTCTTGATTAAATGGCCTTCTTCTTTCCCTCTGTCAGACTAAAAGTAACTTCAGAGGTTTTCATTGGGTCCCAGTTTAATAGAAGGGTTTCTCTTTGCCTGGGAAAGGACCGAAGTGTTCATTGTGGGGAAGCCAGAACTTCTTGCTCTCTTGTTTGGTTAGGGACAGCAGAGTCTGTGTTCTAATAGGGGCCTTACTGTTGGTTTCTGCATAACTTAGCTTCCCTTGTTTGTTTATTCCTGAAAACATGCTCAAAATAAATGAACCTGTTTTATTTTCTTTAACATGTGCATATAGGTGTGACCATCAGCTGCTGGGGAGGATGCTGCCTCTCTGTATTCCAAGACCCCTTCCATTTTAAGAATCTTTTTGTATACTGATTGTGTCATAAGTCAGTGATAAGTATATTTACAAATGCCCTAGGAGATTGAGGAATGGAAAGACCCAGATTATTGCCTTTGAAGGGCAAGAGGGAGGCAGAGGCTGATTGAGCCTATCCAGCACATCCAAGGCTGGTAAGCAACCTAGAGCAACTGTCTGTAGGCTGCCCTCTGCTGCCCAGTCCCATGCTTGTCTTTCTTATATTACATTATCTCTCAGATCCCTTCCCTCTCTAGAGTTCTCATCTTCACTGTCTATAGGACCCAAGCAACTCCAGAGAGAGCTGGGGGCAGGGGGGATGGGGAGAGGTCACTTCTGGGCCCCTCCCCGCACAGGCCAGGAACCTTAACCAAGCATGGGCTCCACACCTGATCTGGGGCTCTGGACCATTCTCTTGGCTAAGTGTCTACACAGTTGTTTTCTAATTATTTTCTCTTTACTAATGAGCAGGTTGGTTTTTGTTTGTTTTTACTTTTCTGCGTTCTTGTCTTGCTTTTGGCTGCACTAACAAGAGCTTTTTCTATGTTTTTGCAGGCTCTTTCTTGATAAGGATATGCCTAGGTATTTTTTGTTTGCTTCTTATGTGCATAAAGTTTCTTGTTTAGCAGAATGCTCTGCCTTATGTTGTTATAACTGTACTTTTAACTCCTAGTGCTTTTCCCTTTGCAAACCTCTCAGCTGATGCTCAAGATACAGTATCTATGCTCTTTTTATCATTCTGAAGTAACTTCTCTTTCTCCATTGGAATTTTGTGATTCATGAACGCAGTTCAGTATGTGGATGATTTACTGGTTTTTCCACGTGCTAAACTTGCTCCATATTATTCCTCTCTTTAAGTGATCTTTCTCTTAATTACCCAGTGGGAAACTTCTGAGTAAATTTCATGCTACTTCCCGTTCTTTTTATTTGAAAAGCAAATTGTTCCTAGTCTTTGTTTTAGCCCTAGTTCATAGTCCCTCACTCTGTCTTTGATTTTCTGACTTTAAGCCCAAAGCTAGAGAGGTTTGTTGTTCATTAGATGGGGAGCTCCTTGAGGGCAGGGATGCTCTTTTGCCTCTAATTTTGCATCCCTGGGGCTTAGCACAGTGCTTGGCACATAGTAGATGCTTCATAAGTATTTATTGATCGCCCAGTACCTTTAAGTTGTCAGTCATGCTGTCCTTTCTTGTGTGTCTTACGTTGTAGCAGAATCTAGTCTGGCTGTCTGAGAGCAGAACCTGTGAGAACGCCTTTACTTAAAGTCTTCTTCCTTTGATGATTGAGGCTTCTTTACCCTACTGACCCACTGTTCTCTTTTGGAGCAGAACAAGTCCCTGTCAGTGTTATATTGGAAACTTTCCATATCTGTTTTGCCTAATCTAGGAAAGGGGGAGTCCAAGTACCCATTGCTTAAAGTGTCAGGTGTTTTGCATTAGGCAAATATATTGGCTTATGTCCTAGTTAGCCTTTGACATAGGCTAGTGGTTTCATGTATTCTCTCTTGTGCTCTCATGATCGTCTTTCAGAGAAACCTGTCAGGTGTGCCTCTAAAGTCATGAGAGTTTTAGGAAACGCAAACTGACCTCCAAACTCAAGGGAGGAGAATTGTTGCTCTCTCTAGGAGGCCATACAATCTTTCCAACAGTACTGGCATTGTTAAAAATACCTCTGGGGGGAGGCCACTATAAGCTACACTCTAAAAGCATTATTTTATCATTCTCCTTTGTCTGTTTTTCTTTTCCTCTTCACTTTCTCTCTCCTCCCTTCCTCCCCTCTCCCCCAGCAATCTATCTAATTTAGCCTCCAAAGAAAATGACTCTCCCATTAGAGCTCAAAAGAGTCCTTGGCGGCTGTGTGAGCCAAACTCTCTTTACTGAGGCTCTCACAGTATCTCTCTGAGAGAAAGGGTCCTTCTCAGTGGCTTACAGCTAGGAAGGGATAGCATTTGCACTCGAACTCAGGTCTTCTGACGTGCTGCAGGCTCTGAGAACACTTAGGTTCAAGGAACTCTCTACAGAGGGGCTGGCTTGGAAGGAGGGTTTCCAGTTGTCACGAGGAGGCATCAAAAACTTCCACAGCTCTGTTTTGCCCTGCTGTTCTACTCGGTGTGAACTCAGAAACTGACCCTGAGTTAGACAAACGCCACCTAGTTTTCCTGTGTGAACTGGAAACTTTTGCCTCACTAGTTTTCAATCATGTAACCTGCCTAGTAACACTAAACATAGCCAGGCTAGATGTACTGGGAATAATGGAACTGATTACAAATTGCATATAGTAATATAGGAATTTGCGATACTGAGTCATTGTAGCAATATTCCCATTCCTGTGTGAAATGCCGGAAGTCACAAAAGAATGTGCGCATCCTGGATTACTTGGGGATAATTGAAACTTTCATTAAATTTGAGTTACTCTGAACTATGTTAAAGAGTAGAATTTGGCCTTAAACAGTGTTTGAGTAAAAGGTTTATCCTAGAGAGACTTTGGTTTCCCTTTGTTAGGTTCCTTCTCTCTTCTTTTCTCTCTCTCTTTCTCCCTTCTTCCCTCCATCTCCCCCTCTCTCTCTCCCACACCAGTCCCCATTGCTGTTTCCCATACTCTCACCCCTCTCCCTGCTTTGTGTTGTTTTTTCATGCACTTTCATTGCCCTGTTTCTCCAAGAGAAAGACAGAGTATATTGCAATGGTCCATGAAGAATTTTAATGAAGCTGCAGTTATAAAATGTAGTCAACAGGCACCACCACATTGCTGTGAAAACCTAGAAACTAAGGACTCTAGATCTCTTTGGCAGTCGTGTTTAAAGGGGGCAAAGGGTTTAGAAAGTTAGCTACCAGTGCCAAGGACTTATTGCCTCAGAAGGCCTGGTGAAGCCTTCTTTGATTTTTCTGCCATAAGTCAGGGAGAAGGCATGAAGGAATTCTCTGGAAGGATATAGCAATTTACATTTGTGGAGACCTGTTGAGGAAACCTTATTCTCGAGTCCTGAATCAGAATCCTTCTCTGCGACTTAAATGTTACCAACTCGAGAAATAGAGGACAACGTTAGGAATCAGGGTCAGTTTCCATGCTTAACAACAATATTCAGTAAATTGCTACAAGTAAGATTTTGGCAGAACTCGAAAGCTGAATGATTGTGTCCAAGTGTGGGAGAGAAAAGGCTCCTTCGCCACACCCACCCAGAAGCTCTCTACTTAGACTCTCTTCTAAGTCCCTTATCAAGTGGTCAGTAAGGACCACTGGGAACAGGGAAAAGACATGAGAACTTATTTGTTGGAGTCCTTAATGAACAAAATTTCATGTTTGTACAGTTTCTGTTATATCAGTTTCAGAGTGAATTATCTGGCAGGTTAGCAAATAATGTTCTCTTTTGCTAGTCCTAGTAGCAAAGACTTGGTTGTACCCTTATTTGTAAATGAATATTTCTAAGAAAATGTTTTTTACCCAAACCTGTGGTTTTGTTGGTGTAGGGACGTACTACAGAAGAATTTCCTTTATTGTGTGATTCCCATGCAGGTTCATATTTGCTCCACAGTTTGTAGTCTTAGGGCACTGAAAGGGTTACACATCCAGTGTATGCTAACATTGATTCCTGCTCTCTATCTACTATCTGATGTTGACTCTCAAGATAATTTCCTATATTCAAATTATATTGCCCATCTTTATCAGTCCTCCAGAATATGATGGTGATTGGAAAGCCCATTGAATAGACACCCCTTCTGGCTTTTCTGAGGCCCAAGAGAACTAGATGGCATGTTATTGGGTCCCTAGAGATATAAAGACTAGAGTTTACAGCTTGAATATTTGTTTCTAGCTCTTGTTAATGGCTGAGAGCACTGCTCATGTATTTTCTTCTATCCACTGCTCCACCCCCCCCCCACTTCCACTCTCTTCCTCTCATTTGTGTTGATCTCCCAGATCTTTCTCTCTCTCTCATAGGAGGAAGATGGGCTGAATTCAGACCAAGAATAGTGTAATGGATCTTAATGCTGATGTGGATGTACCTTTTGCTCCTCAACATTGCTGGGGATTAGGGCCATGCTCTAAGGAGTTTGAAGGACCATTTGCTAAATAATAAACTGAAGATTTTTTAGGGGGAATTCCTCTGGGACATATCATAATATCACATCCTAACAGGTGTACAATATGTTATTTGATAATGATGTTTCCTGGTCCTAAGTACTTATAGGTTCCCTTGGATCACACTGCCTCCTTGTACTTACTTTAGGACCTTCTATCGTTTTGAGGCTGTGTGGGACAGCTCTTTGCATAATTCCCTTCTGCTGAACAGAGTGACACCCTATGGAGAGAAGATCTACATGACCCTGTCTGCCTACCTAGAGGTGAGAAGGTCCTTACCTTTGGTGTTTATAGTTAGGTCTGGGTTATTGGAAATGTGTTCAGACCTGATACACTGCATCATGAGAGCAGTAAGAGAAATGAGAAGTGTTGGATGGTGGTCTTGTGCCTTTACTTTTCCACCGCATCCTAAAGCTTTGTTTGGTTGCTTTCTACTGTGACTGGTCTGGATATAGTAGATCAAGGGAAGTGTCGTGTCATGGTTTGCCTAGGAGTCAGTCCTGGCTTCCAGTCTTATCCCTATGTCATGTATTAGCAGTATGACATGTCACTTAACCTCCTCAGCCCTGGGATAATTCTCTAAAACAGTAAACAGCAGGCCACTTGTCCATTTGCATCGGTATAGATCACAGGGGTGGGGAACCTATGGCCTCGAGGCCACATGTGGCCTTCTAGGTCCTTGAGTGTGGCCTTTTGACTGAGTCCAAGTTTTATAGAAAAAAAAATCCTTTTATTAAAGGGATTTGTTCTATGAAGTTCAGATTCAGTCAAAGGGCCACACTTGAAAACCTAGAGTACCACCCATGGCCTCAAGGCCTCATACTCTCCACCCCTGGTATAGGAAGTTCCTACCCCAGGAGTCCCCAGACACAGATTAAATCACATGTATGTCTTTCATTAACCAAAAGGGCATGACTTTTATTATAGTTGAAATTTTAGCATGCTAATATCCACTATTCTTAGAACATGTCCTTATAGTTGTGGAATGAGCCTGTAATTGGCTGCAGACTAGTTCCTTTATGGAAGCAACCTGAAAATAATTTGAAAAGTACAGTACTTGAGTATACATAGTAGACACTCAGTAAATACAGGTTGATTAATTGAATGAATTGGCAGATTGTGAAACTATAGATATGCCCAAAGTCAGTACCTAGTCCCTGTGGTCACATCTATCCTGATTGGCTACCAAGAACATTGCTACAGTAGTCAAATCATCAAACATTTATTAAGGCACACTACTATGTGCCTAGCACTGAGCTAAGTGCTAAAGGCAGAAAAGGAAAAGCTACAAGGAGGTTGCAGTCTAATGGGAGACATACTCCATAGAATCTAACCGTATGTTTGAAAAGTCATTGTAAAATCTTCTTTTGCCCCATAAGATTAAACCTTATCTCAATACAACTTTCCACCTATAGTACTTAGGCAGCACTAATTAACTGTATGTCCATGCCTTTATTTCAATCCTTAGCATATTTTTGTCTGCTTCCAGCTTGACCATTGCATTCAACCAGCTGTGATCACTAAGGATGTTTGTATGGTCTTCTATTCAAGAGATGCCAAGATCTCGCCACCACGTTCTCTTCGTAGCCTTTTTGGGAGTGGCTACTCCAAGTCCCCAGACTCGTAAGTTTTTACAAATGATCCAGTCCAAATTTTTCCTGAAATAATTAAGTTCTCCATTTCACTCTAATATTCCTTTAATATGATATTGCAGGGCTAATACTAGACAGTCCATTTTAATCATTGATAAATTAGTATACTGATTTCTAAAATAGCTTTTGGAAAACCAATTTACATGCATGCTTACGTTTTAAAAGTGGCCTAGCTAAATGTGGAGAGGTTACTCAGAAGTTTAAAGGCCAGATTTTTTTAAAACTGTAGTGTACCATGAAACCAACCAAAAAAGCACAAAAAGGTTTTTTTGTAGTGACAGTAGAAGAGCAGTAGTAAAGAGAATTAGAGGTAAAAAGGAATGGATATAGAAAATCAATTTCATAAGTACTATATGAGGGAGAAGTAGATAGCAAGTAGTCTGAAAGAGAGCTGGAGGTTTTAGTGACCCAATGATAAGCTCAGTATGAATCCACATGGTGATGTGACAGATTAGATTAGATTAGATTAGAAAGCTAATGCAGTCTTATTCTGTATTAAGAGCTGTTCAGCATCCAGGAATAAGGAGATGATAGTCATTTGGAGGAGTCTATTCCCTTCTGGGTGCCACAGTTTCACTGGACACTGATTAGCTGGAGAGCATCTGAAAGAGGGCAGGCACCCAGGATGGCGAAAGGAGCCTGGTTCATTCCAAATAAAGATCGAGTAAAGAAACTGAGGGTGTTTAGCCTAGAGAAGGAAAGCTTCAGGGACGTTGTCTGTCTTCAAAAAGGATTAGACTTGTTGTGTTAGACCAAGAAGGCAGAATTAGAAGTAATTGGGCAGAAGTTATGGAGGCAAATTTAGGCCTGAAATAAAGACAGACATCCCAAAGTGGAATGGGCTGTCTCAGGTGGTAGCAAGTTTCTCCTCACTAGAAATCTTCATACAAAGACTGGATCACCCTTTCTCCAGTATATTCTAGAGTGGGTTCTTTTTTTAGGCATGTGTTGGCCTTGCTGCCTTCTGAGGTCCATTCCAGCTCTTAAATTCTATGACTCTGTAAACTCATTGGTTAGCGGACAAAGATCCCACACTACTGTACCAGTAGTTATATTTTATTCTTCAGAGACTCCCTAAAAATGGTGGTCTTTAGAACCCTGATGGCTACCTCCTAGGACCCTGAGCCTAAGAGGCCCAGAAAAGCCATTGGTGACTAGACCACCAACCCTGCTTCAAGCCCAATCCCTGAAGCCACTGTGGAGGGGAGTACCCTTTGTGGAAATGTGATCTGACCACTGCTTCTGCAGGCGCTGTAACTCCTGCCTCCTTAGCAGCCGCAGCTACTGACGTCACAGAAGGGAAAGGCTTTTTCACCTCAGAGTCCTCACATCATGAAGTGGTTCACAATCAGAAACAGGTTATGGTTTTTTAATGGAAATATATTAAAGAAGATGCATTACCATCTCTTTTGCTGCTACACCCTCCATCAGACCTGACTGACTCACAGTTGGAACTTCCTGTATTCGCTGGCTCCCCGTTTGAATGTCATGCAGTCAGTAATCATTTATTAAGCACTTACTATATGCCAGGCCCTGTGCTAAGCACTGGAGATACAAAAAGAGGCAAAAGACAGGGCTGCGCTTCAAGGGGGTCACAGCCTAATGGGACTGTCTTCTTTTTCTATTTGTAGCCCCAGTATTTTGCACAAAGAAAGAATTTAGTAAATGATTTTTGCATAATTTTTTGTGACCATGATCATCTTTTTTAAAATTTCACTATGTCTTTATGAATACATTCTAGTAGGGGCGGCTAGGTGGTGCAGTGAAGAGAGCACTGGCCCTGGAGTCAGGAGGACCTGAGTTCAAATTTGACCTCAGACACTTAACACTTACTAGCTCTGTGACCTTGGGCAAGTCACTTAACCCTGATTGCCCTGCCTGCCCCCCTCCAAAAAGAAAAAAAATACATTCTAGTATATTTCTAGGAATCAAAGTCAAGCTCCCTGGTCTCCTTATAAAACATGAGACTCCAGCACAGCTGTAGATATGACATTTGACCACTCTGTACCTCAGTTTCCTCATCTATAAAATGGAGATAACAATACTCACACTACTTATTTCAAATGGTTATTAAGGTAAAATATTTTGTGTAGCTTAAAATTCTATGCAAACATCATTATCATTTCTAAGGGCTGTTTCATTGTCTTTGAGATGGGTGATCTCATGGAGGGTGGGTGATTTATGGAGGGAAGCTGACATCTTGTGTGAAAGAGAAATTATGTTTTTTCATATTTCTGTTATGGGATTGTTGTGGTTTGTTTTCTTTTTAAACAGAAACCGTGTAACTGGAATTTATGAACTCAGTTTGTGCAAAATGGCAGACACAGGCAGTCCTGGTAAGCAGCCACCATTTGTGTGTGGTGTTATACTTACCTGTGGGTGCTGCAGACATGTGTCGGTAGTTATGTTGTTCCAGAAAACTAGAAAGTGTGCACTTGGGATAAGAGTAAAAATTTCATAATGAAAATTGTGTTTTATTATAATGGATCTTCTCACAAGTTACTCTGTTGAGAATGATGGCAAGTTTCTCTATTCTTTCTTATACTGCAACACAAGCTTGAAAATCATCTGGACATGATTCCTAGGATGCTGCATATCTCAGAGAAGTGCCTTCTAACTGCTTTCAAACATATATTTTGGTATAAGTTGATGGCTTTTATCTCTTTTATCACTAGCCCCTTGGACTGAAGGAAATCTTCACATTTTCTGTAAATAGTATCAGAGAGAAAAGAGAGGCTTAGCCGAATGAATGAGAACTTTTTAATCCCTAGTGGATTGTTGCTTCTCTAGGAAACATGTTTAAGTAGAAACCAGAATTTCATACAGAAAAGATGAGGCCTTTGATTCGAAATTAAGTCTTCATAGTACTGAGAGGTTTGGGGGGTTTTTTGTCTCCATTTTTATCAAGAGTTTAAAAAAAAATCTGCTCTTCCAGAGAGCAATCTCTTTTAACAAAAAATAAAAAAGAGGGAAAGAAAACAGCTCAACATAAACATCAAAAAAGTCTGAGAAAATATACAGGGCTTCACACACAGAGTCCTCAACTTGTATAAAGAAACTAGGGGAGGCTGCCCTCCTCTCCCTTCTTTGGGGTCAGCCTTGGTCATTAGTTTCATAGCAGTCAGTTTCACTAAGTTGTTTTGTTGTTCTGGCTCTTCCCATTGACATTGTCACAGTCATTGTACATTCTTTCGCTGGTTCTGCTCACTTCACTATGGATCATAGAAGTTATCACGCACTTCTCTTTTCCTCATAGCATAGTCACGTTCTATTATGTTTGTGTAGCACAACTTATTCTACCACCCCCCGAATCAATCAGCATCAACTTGCTTCCGCTTCTTTGCTACTTCAAAAAGTTCTGCAAAGGATGAGTATTTTGATGTGTTCTTTCTTTTTGCCATTTCCCTCCTTAGACCTGACAGTAGAATTTCTGGACCAAAGGGTATATTAGGGAATACAGCTCCAAATTATTTTCCAAGGTGACTGGACCAATTCACTGTTCCTCTAGTAGTGTGATAGTGGATCCACCTTTTCACAACCCACTGTGGGCTAAGTAATGTCTTGGAGAGTAAAATTTAAAATTCAAAGATGTAGGATTTTCTTTCTTTTTTTGGAGGGATGGGGAGGACTGGGAAAAGCTGAATAGAATTTGCAAGTCTGTGGAAATCAGTGTTGGAGCACAGATTGATGAGTTAGTGGATCATTAATTTTTTGTGGAATAGGGAGGATACTATAAAGTAAAGATGTGTTCTTACGAAATTTTTCTGGGTTTTCCATTTTAGGTATGCAAAGGAGAAGAAGAAAAATTCTGGACACGTCTGTGGCATATGTCCGGGGAGAAGAGAACTTAGCAGGCTGGCGACCCAGAGGAGACAGCCTTATCCTTGAGCATCAGTGGGAACTGGAGAAACTAGAGCTTCTACATGAGGTATCAGAGGACTGGGGTCTCTTTGATACCATCAGGGCCTTCAGAGAATCCTCTTTTCACAGTAAGAAAGATCATAGAAAAGCAGCTTGAGAAGTGAGAACTCCCTTACACCCATCATCTCACACTATAATTTGTTGGTCATTTGTTCAGTCTTGTCCTACTCTTGGTGACCCCAAGGAACATAGCACACCAAGCCCTTCTATCCTCCACTATCCCTCAAAGTCTGTGCAACCTCCCGTTCAGTGCTTCCATGATGCTGTCTGTCCATCTTATCCTCTACAGTCCCCTTCTCCTTTTGCCTTCAGTCTTTGCCAACGTCAAGGTCTTTTCCATTGAGTCCTGTCTTTTTATTATGTGGCCGAAGTATTTAAGCTTCAACTTCAGTATTTGTCTTTCCAGTAAATAATCTGAATTAATTTCTTTTAAGTGTTGACTGATTTTTTCTCCTTACTGTCCAAGGGACTCTCAAAAGTCTTCTCCAGCATCACAATTCAAAAATGTCAGTTCTGCAACATTCTGCTTTCCTTATAGTCCAGTTCTCACAGCCATGCATTACTACTGGAAAAATCATAATTTAGACCATATAGATCTTTGTCAGCAAGGTGATAGCTCTGCTTTTTAGTAGACTATCCAGATAAGCCATAGCTTTCCTTCCAAGGAACAAGTGTCTCTTAAGTTCATGGCTGCAGTCACAAGAATACAAAATCTGACACTGCTTCCATTTCTTCTACTTCTCTTTGGCAGGAAATAATGGCACCAGTTGTCAAGATCTTAGTTTTCTTAATGTTAATCTTCAAGCCAGCTTTCACACTCTCTTCTTTCACCCTCATTAAGAGTCTTCTTAATTCATTTTTCACTTTCTGCCATCAGAGTGGTATTGTCTGCATATCCAAGATTGTTGATATTTCTCCCAGCAACCTTAATTCCACCTTTTGATTCAGCCAGCCTGGCATTTCAGATGATGTACTCTGCACATAACTTAAATAAGGTGACAATATGCAGCCCTATCATACTCTTTTTCCACTCTTAAACCAATCAGTTGTTCCATGTTTGGTTCTAACTGTTGCTTCTTGGACCATATACAGGTTCCTCAGAAGACAAGTAAGATGATCTGGTACTCCCATCTCCGTGAGGACTTGCCACACTTTATTGTGATGATCCACACAGTCAAAGGCTTTAGTGTAGTCAGTGAAGCAGAAGTTGGTGTTTTTCTGAACTCCCTTACTTTCTACAGAATCCAACAAATGAACGTTGGCAACTTGGTCTTCTAGTTCCTTTGCCCCTTAAGAAACCAGCCTGTTCTTCTGCTAGTTCTTGGTTAACATACTGCTGAAGCCTAGCTTTCAGAATCTTAAGCATAACCTTGCTGGCATATGAAATGAGTGCAGTTGTTCAGTAATTTGAACATTCTTTAATATTATCCTTCATTAGGGGTGGGACCAAACTATTTGTTTCCAATCCAGTGACTGCTGCTGAGTATTCCAAATTTGCCGGTATATTGATTGAGGGCAGCACTTTGACAGCATCATCTTTTAGGGTTTTAAATAGCCTGGCTGGAATTCTGTCACCTCCATTAGTCTTAGGATTAGCCCTGAATGCTTCCTAAGGCCCACTTGACCTCATTCTCCAGGGTATCTGGCTCTTGATCAGTAACCACACCATCATAGGATGATGTTAAGATCTTTATTGTATAGTTCTTCTGTGCTGCCTCTTCTTAATCTCTTCTGTTTCTGTTAATTCCTTACCACTTTTGTCTTTTATCATGCCCAGGCCCATGTCCATTTTTGCATGAAACATTCCCTTGAAATCTAGAATTCTCTTGAAGAGATCCCATGTCTTTCCCATTCTGTTGTTTTCTTCTATTCTTTTGACATTTTTCATTTAAGAAAACCTTATCTCTCCTTGCTATTTTCTGGAATTATGCATTTGGTTGGATATATCTTTCCTTTCCCCCTTTCCCTTTCCCTTCTTTCTTTAGCTATTTGTAAAGCCTTATCAGGCAGCCGTTTTGTTTTCTGGCTTTTCTTTTGGGGGGGGTGTTTTTTTATCACTGCCTTCTGTACAGTATTGCAAACCTCTGTCCGCAGATCTTGAGGCACTCTACCTACCAGATCTAATCCCTTAAATCTGTTCATCACCTCCACTTCATATCCATAAACAATATAAATCTTTATGGTCTGATGCTTTCCCTCCTCTCTTCAATTTAGGTCTGAATTTTGCAATAAAGAGCTCATGATCTGAGCCACAGTCAGCTCTGGGTCTCATTTTAAGTGACTGTAAAGAGCTTCTCCACCTTTGTCTGCAAAGCATATAATCAGTCTGATTTTGTCATTGGCCATCTGGTGATGTCCATGGGTAGAGTTGCCTTTTGGGTTGTTGCAAACACGTGTTTGCTGTGACCTGTGAGTTGTCTCGGCAGAACTCTTACCAGTCTCTACCCTGCTTCATTCTGCACTCCGAGGCCAAACCTGCCTCTAGCTCCACGTATCTTTGGATTTCTGCTTCAGCATTCCAGTCCCCTATGGTGAACATGACATCTTTTAAAATTTTATTTCTGAAAGATGTTGTAGGTCTTTATAGAACTGAGCAATTAGTGTTTAGAGAATAAACTTGTATGACTGTGATGTTGAATGGTTTACCATGGTTTCAAACAGACAGCATTCTGTTATTTTTGAGGTTTTACCCTAGTATTGCTTTATTGACTATAAGGGCTACTGCATTTCTTCCAATGAATTCTTGCCCACAGTAGTAATGAACCCTGAATCAAATTCACCCGTTTCCGTCCATTTATGGATGAACTCCAGATGTCAGTATTTAATCTCTCCATCTTCTATCTGACCACATTCAGCTTGTCTTGGTCCATAGAACTTACATTCCAGGTTTTTATGAAGTATTGATCTTTATAGCATCGGACTTGCTTTTTGTCACCAGATAGATCCGTAGTTGAAGTTCCTTGTGACCTTGGCCCAGCTATTTCATTAGTCCTGGAGCTACTTGTAGTTGTCTTCCACTTGTCTCCAGTGGCTTATTGGACACCTTCCAACCTAAGGGGCTCATGTTCCATTGTCATCTCTTTTATCATTTTAATAATGTCCATGGGGTTTCCTTGGTAAAGATTCTCAAGTGATTTGCCATTTTGTTCTACAGTGGATCACCTGTTGTCAGAACTCTCTACTGTGACCTGGCCATCTTGGGTAACCCTGCATGGCATACTTCATAGTTTCATTGAGGTGCGCAAGTTCCTCTGTCACGGCAAGGCAGTGGTCCAGGAGGGGAAGTTGTGAATATTCTTCCATTTATTTTTAGTTGCCTTATACCCACTCTATTCACATTGGTAGCCAGTCGTAAGTTTTAGATCACAAAAGGCTGTGCTGCATTTGGTATAGTACTCTTTCTTGTCCCTGTCTCTGTGTGTATTAATATTCGCATGAATGTTTTTAGGTAGAGAAGACTCGTCACTTCCTGCTGCTTCGTGAGAAGCTTGGCGACAATGTTCCCAAGTCCCTGAGCGATTCATTGTCTCCCAGCCTCAGCAGTGGGACCCTAAGCACCTCCACCAGCATCTCTTCTCAAATCTCCACCACCACCTTGGAGAGTGCAGTCACACCTAGTGAGAGCAGCGGCTACGACTCTGCTGACATTGAGAGTCTGGTGGATCGGGAGAAAGAGCTGGCTACCAAGGTACCAGTCAGCCTTGTGACCTGACGTTGTTGGGGACTAGGGATGCTTTCACACAGGGACTGCCCCTTTTACTCTTAGTACTTTGTTTATTAGCGTCTTTCCTCATTAGCAAATCTTGTTCTAAAGCTAGTGAGTCGGTATGCTGCTTTTTGTTCAAAGTAGGGGATCCTGAGAACTAACGGTAACTGAGTCATTTAGTGTTGATGGTTTTGGTTTGCTCAGATGCCCTGTGGAGCTCTTTTCTTCTTGCCACATTTGTTCTCCATTCATCAAACACCTTCTGTGTTCAGTGCATTCTGTGAGGGAGGGAGAGAGAGAGCCAGAGGCGGACAGAGAGAAAAGTACCACATGGAGTCGGGGGTCTGGCAGGATGAACCTGCGCAATACTCAAGAGTCGAATAGGCTGGCCACAAGGAGAGTAAAGGAAAGAGGGTTTCTGAGCAGGGCAGTGGGAAGAACGGGGCATTGCTGGGGCAGGTGAGGCATTCCAAGAGTATGGACGCTGTTGGATGCCTTCTCCTCGTCCTGGCCAAGGTGGACGCTTGTGTGAGGTGATTCCCTTCCTTATTCTGCCTCCTTTGGACTTCTGCTGTGGGCTTTAATAATTATATTTTTTCTGTTTCTTGTTATGTGTCTGGGGATCTTCTGAATTTTGTTTTATTTCTCTTCTCCAGTGCCTGCAACTTCTTACTCACACTTTCAACCGAGAATTTAACCAGGTACACAGTAGCATCAGTGACTGTAAGGTGAGCAAATTGCTTAACCCTTGGTCATCATAGTAATATAGTAATGACTTTTTTCTCCAGCTCACCTTACTTTTCTGTCTCCCAGATTACCTGTTTAATTCCTGTCTATATTGCCTTAAATTAGGCGTATCAGTATTTGGGGGGGAAAGTGAGATCAGTCAGGAAATCAGCTCCTTGTATTTGTTCCTGCATTTGTAGGCCAGGAGCTCTGATTGTTCAATCCACAATAAAGACATCATTGAGGGACTTGGGAAAAGGCGTTCCTACCTCCTTAGTGGAGGTAAGTGTTTGTCAGCCTTCAACAAAAAGAGGTGAAAGGCCTTATTCATTTCAGTGAGCTCTTACTTCTGTATAGACAGGGGCTTAGGCTTGAGAGATGCAAAGATGCAAATGAAAGCATCCCTGCCCTCAGAGGCTACATTCCACTGAGGAGGGGCAAGAACACGCTCACAGATAAGGAAATGCACAGTATTTTCAGGAGGGAGACAACAGAGCCTGCGCACCGAGGTCGTCATGAGAGGTCTCACAGAGGACCGGGGAGTCTGAACTCAAGCTGTCTATGACCTTGTTTCTAAAGTCTTTAAATAAACGTATTTCAGTGTGATTGGTTTCCTTTGTAATCCTATGTATTTTATTTTGTTAATTTAAAACTACGATTCTGAGCAGGATTCTGTAGGTGCCCCCAGACACTGCCAGAGGGATGCAGGACACAAAAAGGGTAAGAAGGCTTGATGGAAGAGGCGTGTCCAGAGCCACACCTTGAAGGAAAATAAGCTGTGCTAAGACCTCACTGTGAAGTCACTGCATGAGAAAAGTCAGTTTGGAACTCCTTAGAAATGTGTGAGCATCTCCCGGGTCCTGAGATCCCGGATGCGGAGCTGAAAGGGCCCTTAGCAGTCACTGAATCCAACTCCCTTACTCTGAACACCACTCTTCTTTCTTTGTGGAGTTGTAGTTATTTCATCACCAGATCCTGTTCAGCCCCGCCTCCCTTGGATGTTTCAGAGAGCGGGGAGATTTATGGAATGTCTTCTGACCCTACTCTTTTCTCATGTGTGTATGTTCTTTTCACATACCCCCATTAAGAAAATAGCAGGTTCTGCCCCATCTTCACATTTCCTGAAGCCAGGAGGCACCAGAGCACAGAGTGTTGGACCTGGAGACCTGAGTTCAAATCCAGCTTCATGCACTTATTAGCTTTGTGACCCTGGTCTAGCCACTTCACCTCCATTTGCCTTGGTTTCCTCAGCTGTAAAATGGGGATTAAAAATAGCATTTACCTCCCAGGGTTGTTGTAAGAATAGAATTAGATAGATATGTGGAAAGTGCTCAGCGTAGTGCCTGGTGCACACAGTGAGTATTTGCCAAATGCTGTCTCTTTGCTTCCTCCTGTTATTGATTGCTTCTGTTTCTTGCTTATCTAAACTATTTCACTGAATCACTTTTCTCTTTTTTTAACCATACTAAATGGTTTGGATCGTAGAGTACACAGAGGGCAATAAGGTGTAAGAGGCCTGGAAAGGTAGGAAGGGGTCAGGTTACGAAGAGCTTTAAGTGTAAAACAGAGAACTTTCTATGAGGTCCTAGGAATAACAGGGAGTCTCTGGAGTTTATCAGGCAGGCAGATGATATGGTCAGACTTGTTTTATTATTATCTCTTTTGATCCACAATGCAGTGACCTCCTCAGACTGTGTGCAGTATTCCACATCTGTAGCATACCCCCAACCTCTCTAGCTTGTAAAGTGTTTTATTTCAATGAACAGAAATCTGTTTTCTTTCTCTTCTTCCCTACTCCACAAAAAAGAAAGGCAAATTCCTTGTAATAAATGTACGTATTCAAGCCAAACAGATCCCCTCATAATTAGTACTCAGAGATATCTGTGTTTCCTTCTGTAGCCCTCAGTCTGCCCTCTGTGAGGAGGTGGGGAGCATGCTTCATCACTCCTCTGAAATTGTGAATGGCCATTGTTCTCACCGTAGCTCTCATAGCTTTCAAAAGCCTCTGTCTTTACAGTGTGGTTGTCATTGCATAAATTGTCCTCCTCGGCTGACGTCATTCACTTATAAAAATCTTCATAATTGTTTGCTTTGGTCATGTTGACATTGTGGTGTGGCATGTTCTTCTTCCACTCATGGCACCCTGAATCATTTTGTACAAGTGTTCCCAGGTCTCTTCAAAATAATCTCTTTCCTCATTTCTTACAGTACTGTCTTATCATATTCATATATCACAATTTATTTAGCCCTTCCTCCCATCCAAACAAAGAGCTGCTTTAAATATTTTTATACATATGAGATCTTTTCCTATTTCTTTGATATCTTTTGGATCTAGGCCTAGCAATGGTCTAGCTAAGTCTTAAGGCCCACAGTATTTATTAACTTTTGGGGCCTAATTCCAAATTGTTTCCCAAAATAGTTGTGCCCATTCACATGTCTACCAATAGTGTATTTCCCACAGCCCCCTCCGGCCTTTATCATTTTCCTTTTTTGTTATCTTTGCCAATGGGGTAGGAATCTTAGAATTGCTTTAATCTGCATTTCTGTAATTAGTAGTGATTTCATATTTCACACTGCTATAGGATAGCCTGGATTTCTTCCCTTGAGAATCTCCTGTTCATATCCTTTGGAAAACTATTTTGGCAGCTGAACAGAGGATGGATGGGAGCTCCAGAGTACTGAGGGAGGAGTGCCAATTAGAAGCCTATTGCAATAGTCCAAGCAAGAGGTGCCAAAGTCCTGAATTAGCTTGGTGGCTGGGGTGATCAGAAGGAGAGTGAAGGGGGCACAGACAAGAGATGGTGTGAAGGCTGGAGAAGCAGGACTTGGCAGTGAGCTGGAGATGTGGAGGGAGTGCGAGAGGAGCCGGAGATGGAATCCTGCTTCTGACCTCACCACTGGTTGAACTACTCTTTACCATTAATTTCTTAACTTCCTAATCTAAGGATCTTTTCTCAGTTTTTATCCTACTGCGTTTGGCAGTGTGGGCTGCCTTCTCCTCCTGGATACACTGGGATTTCATGACAGAATTTTCTGCTAGTCCTCCTGCCCATCTGACCTCTCCCTTCCAGGTTCTTTTACTATTCCATGAACTCCAGAGTCCCTTTATCTGATTATAATCTTTTATCATTCTATCTTTACCTATGCCTTATGACCCTTAACACCAGTCGGTTATCTTCTCCATGATCTTCATTCCCACTACCCTTCATTTCTTTCCTAGACCATCACCCTTGCACCAGCTACCTTGTCTTCACTATTTGTAAAGGGCTTAGCATAATGCCTGGCACGGAGTAGTCACTGTATAAGTGCTTATTCCCCACTTCCATAGCTCAGTATTTCACTCCAAATGTCCTGTAAGTGTCTCAAACTCAACGTGTGCAAAGTAGAAACTTAATATCTTTCCTCGAAAATCCAGCCCTCTTCCAAGCTTCCTTCTTTCTGTCAAAGGAACTACTATGATTCCAGTGTCTCACATTTGTAACTTTGGCATCATCTTTGGCTTCTCATTCTCCCCTATTGCATATATCTAAACAGTTGACAGTTCTTGTCATTTCTAGCTCCATAACTTCTCTAACCTCTCACCCCTTTTTTCCACCCACATGGCCATCACTTTAATTCAGGCCCTCCTTTTACCTATATTATTGTAACATATTCCTAACTGGGCTCCCTAACTCAAGTCTGTTCCCACTCCAATTCATCCTGCACTCTGCTACCAATAGAATTGCCTCTTTTTGCCTTCTCAAATCTTTCACCACCTGCCCCCCCCCCCCCAGGTCTCTTTCCTGATTTATTGTCCATGCTCTGCAATTCAGCCAAACTGGGCATTTCTCTCTTCCATCTCCCATTTCTATGCCTTTGCACTGGCTATTCCACTGATAACTTCCTTCTTTCCTACTCATAGTATTCCTTTCTTCAGTACACAGCTCCAGCACCTCCTCCTTCTTGAAGCTTCCTAGGGCCCTTTCTCCCTAGCTGCCAAATACTTAAGTTCCACAGATTTATATGTATTTATCTTCTCTCTCTCTCTCTCTTCCCCCTTTTTCTGTCTTTCCTTTCTCCTTTCTTTTCTCCCCCTCTCCTTCCTCCTTCTCATCAAGAATATGGTGCTTCTTAATAAACACTTGTGGAATGTTTGATTGAATGATTTAATCCCCTTTTTAAAATTACTTGCTAGTTTTTAAGACTTATAACGGCAAAGCCCTTCAAATTCTACCATTCGATATTTTGGTTTTTTAGGGCAACTATAAGCCTCCTCCCCAGCTTTCCTGATGTTTTGCCATAATCTAACGTATCCTGTTTTGTTTGTGTCTACAGTTGTCTGATATTTCTCCAATTGGGCGAGATCCGTCAGTGTCCAGTTTCAGCAGTGCCACCCTCACCCCTTCATCTACCTGCCCCTCTCTGGTGGACTCAAGGTGCAGCTCAGGGGACCAGAAGTAGGTACCCCTCCCCCACTTGGAGATGAGGACTTGTGCGTCACATGGCCGTGGTTTCCTTCTGGGTTCCCTTTCTTACAGCATGACTTTTGGTTGCCTCCAAAGTGCCTGTCTTTGTCTTCTTTCCCTTTTGTCTTCTAAATTGTAATTTCTTGTGTAGAAAAAACTTTGCACATTAGAAAAAGAATGTCGTTGTCTAAAGTAAATTTTATATGCTGCATAGAAAAAAATATATATGTATATAAATAATAATCATAAAATGAGAGGACAACGAGGTGGTAAAGTGGATGGAGTGCTGGGCCTGGAGTCAGAATGACCTGAGTTCAAATCTAGCCTAAGATACTTACTGGCTTTGTGACCCTGAGCAAGTCACTTTACCCTGTTTGCCTCAATTTCCTCATCTGTAAAATGAGCTGGAAAAGGAAATGGCCAACCTCTCCAGTATGTTTGCCAAGAAAAGCCCCCAATGGGGTCATGAAGAGTTGGACACAACTGAAAACTACTGAACAACAAAAAATGACATCATAGGATCACACTTGTCCTAAGACCCTTCGCGCAGAGTTTGCAAATCAAAGAATTAAAATCCACACCCACCACAAGCACAATGTTATCTCCCAGACAGGTCACTTTTGGTTGATGTTTCCTTGGATGAGATATACAATGTGTTGTTTTTAAGAGACTATTTGGGAAGTGAAGAGGATGGTTAAGAAAGGGAAGAATTCTTTTCAAGCCAGCTATCTGGATTCTCTCTTTAATTTAAGTTGTTGTTTTCTCTCACGTGACATTAAGAGATTTGGGGAGTTTCTTTTGTTTTTAAAGCCCCATTTTAACATGCATTACTTGCAGTACTTTTTGGTTGTGAGGATTTGCCAATTAAGAGGAAGGGATGCTATTAACATAGAAATGTTCCAGAGAGTACAAATTAATAAGCAGATATACTGTGGTAATACCATGGAGCATTGTCGTAGGCCCTCAGTTAGCCTGTTAGTGCAGCTTCTGAAAACTCAGACTGATTAAATATGAAATTAAACTGCTCCATGAGACTGTTTCCAGCTCTCCAAAATTGTTTGGATAACCTTTAAATCATGATATTACACTGAGATAGATTATGTTGTTCACAGTGCAATATTTTACAAAATAAATTCATAACATTACCTTTAGATTTTCATAAGAATAAATAAGGAGTAACTTTAATTTTACATCTCATATTTCAATCCTTGTTTTAAAGGACCCCAGAAGCTAACTCTCGGGCCTCCAGCCCCTGCCCAGAGTTTGAACAGTTCCAGTTGGTCCCAACAGTAGAGACTCCTTACTTGGCTCGAGCTGGGAAGAATGAATTCCTCAACCTTGTTCCAGATATTGAAGAAATTAGACCTGGGTAAGAAGGATTCGTTTTTGGTACAAGGTTGCTAGGGATGAGGATAGCTGAGTCATCCTGTAGACTTCCCTGTTTGCCCTTCAGTGTAAGGTGGTTAGATTCCAGCAGGAGTTGTTCTTCTGAAAGTTCTCCAGATGAGGTCACTTAAGCTGTCTACATTTGGTGCTTCAAGAGGAAGGGGGCTGCATCAATTGGGGAATGGCTGAACAAGCTATGGTATATGAATGTAATGGAATACTATTGTGCTATAAGAAATGGGAAGGAGATGGACTTCATAATTACCTGGAGAGGCTTATACGGACTGATGCTAAGTGAGAAGAGCAGAACCAGGC
>CM053582.1:94841062-94861999 GCA_028627135.1 Pseudochirops cupreus
TGACCACATGTGCTAACTTCATCACTACTGGGTTGGCTTTGACTTTCTGGTTTTGGGACTCAGTTTTCTGGTATTTAAATGAATGCACTATCTATATTTCTTATGTAGAGAGCCTGTTCCATTTTGTGATTAATAACTATATCAGCATATTTATAGTTACTGTAGGCATTGTGAATACTGCATTGCTGATACACCTCCTCCCAAGGAAGTAGCCTGACTGGTATAACTTAAGGCCCAGGTGTCCAACAATGGCTCACTCAAAAATGGTTCAGTCTGCCTAGTCTCAATTGCCCAGCCCGATACCACCCAGCCCATCTAAGAAGGGTCTCATACATGTGGGGCCCCTCCCCATGGCCCACTTGTTAGGAATTTCCCAGGTTGTTCTCCCTCCACAACGTCGAGCTTGTTTAAGTATCACCACTCCATCACTGGCAGGGCTGGAAGGAAAGCCTCAGCCACCTCACCTAGCCCCCCCCTTTTGTAACCGAGGCAGTGGCAGCCCCAGAGAAGGCAGAGAACAGTGGGGAAAGGACCTGGGTTTAAATCTAAGTGTGCCCTTGGGCAAGTCATAGCTTCTTCTTCTGTAAGGTGGATGGGTCAGCCAAGATGACCCCTCAAGCCCCTGCTGGTTCTGGGTCTATGATCCTAAGGGAAGTGACCTGCTCCCAGGTATAGGGATTTCAACCACAAATCCCGACTCCAAGTCCAGAGTACATTCTTCCAAGAATGAAAGGGCTTTGAAAGCACTGTCTGCTTTCATGTTTGTCCTCCAATACCCAGAATTTAGCACAGTACCTGGCACAGAGGAGGCACTTAGGAATACTTTCTGAAGAGCTTTCATTATGATTCCCCAAGCGCTTTAGGTATGTAATTTATCTGATCCTTCCCATAATTCTGGGAAGTAGGTACAATTATTAACCCCATTTCACAGAGGAGGAAACTGAGTCTTGGAGACATTAAGTGGCTCGCCCAGGGGCACACGGCTGGTAAGTGCCAGACAGTAAAATTCATGGCTTAGTACTGCTTGCTCTGGAGAGATTTACTGACTTAAGGGAACAACCCGTTTGGGTGCTAAGTCTAAAAAGTAAGGCAGGCAGGAGAACCATTCCTAGAGATAATAAGCACATGTGTTAAATCCTTTGAGTCTGTCACAGATAAAGCTCACACAAAAGAGCCCTCATGTTACTATTATTATAGTTAACAAGGTGTTTCTGCGAGTCATCTAAATTGTACACCTAGGGAATTTCGACCAGTAGTGTGGGTGTGGCCAAATTAGTGTTAATCAGCATTAGGATGGCTTAGGTCATGACGGCCTAGTTCACTTCTGGTCTGTCTAAGAATTGAAGCAGGTTAATTTAGAGAAGAGGCTGGGGGTCTGGGCAGAAGAGACAGAAAACTAGGGGAGGGGAGCTGGCATCGGCTCAGTACCAGCGGAAGAGACCAAGTCTCACCAGTTTCACAATGAAATCATCGACAGCCTGGCCAGCCTTGACAAGCAGGATGATCCGACGGGGTTTCTTCAGCTTGGAAACCATTTCCTCCAGGGAGTGAGCTCCAATCACCTTAGTCCCCTTTGCCTCGTTGGCCAAGAAGTCATCAACTTTGGAAACCGTTCTATTAAAAGCACACACCTGCAAGGGAGGAAATTTGAGTGTCTAAGGTGGGTATAAACCAGTTCCAAACAGAGTATCTCAGATTCACACAGAGTTATAGTTCCAAGGCCACTTCAGCCAGGACTCAGTTAACTCTAGCACCCTGGTTTAGCCTGTTTCCTATTTGGCTACTGCGGAATCACTTTTTTCAGAGCCCATCAGACCCCCTCAGTCCTCTCTAGGGTCAAAGCACTGCCCTGCCTAATCTGTCACTCCAATATTCTCCTAGGCCTCAGATTTTACTGCGCAAGCTTTGAAAGAGCTATTCAACAAAGGTACAGTTCTTCATGATTTTCCAAGAGCTGGTCCTCCTACCAAGGGACATTGATAGTTTTCTTTCTTTAATGGGAGTGTTTCAAGGAACAACTTGGGATGTAGTAAATAATAAGATCTGGCATATTCAAGTGTCTGATCATCTTCTGCTCTCCCTGCTCATGGACATACCAAGCAGCCACCAGAATAAAAAGGTATCATTTCCTCTACTCACCACAAAGCCATGGTCATTCATGTTTAAAATGAGGTTCTGGCCCATGACAGCCAGTCCAATCAGGGCAATATCCGCTCTGGAAAGGGGAGGAAAAGACCAGAGAAGTGTATCAGAAGACTCTCAGTCACTAGAGAGAACCCACTCCCAAGTGAGGAACCCTCACTTTCCAGACCCTGCTAGTAAGGGCACCCCAATGGACCTGACATGTAATCCATGGGGGTATTCCCTCTAACAGTACAGGAGGAAACTCACTCATTTCTGCCAACCCTGTGGGACTCCTATCAACAGTCCACCCCTAAGTTTTCCTAGTTCACAGTCAATTTCCTACCTTTACCATTCTTAACTGGGCACAACTTTTTTTTTTTTATGGTAAAGTCCTCTCTGCATTCATTGCCATCCCAACAGTCTTACTGCAGCTAATTAACCTTAAAAAGAGGTTGCTTCAATCTATTAAGTGCTTAAGTTATATGTTGTAGAAAACCTCAGCAGGTATTCTGGTTTTGTTCTTTGTTGTTTTTTTTTTTTTTATCTGTCCTTACTTTGTCTCCCCAAAGAACCAGGGCAAGGAGCAGATTTTTATCTAGCCCTGGGCTCTGAAATCTGTAGGCTCCGGCTGTGTCTGACTAGGAGCAGGGAGGGAGCTGCCATCTCTCAGAATGCAAGCCTTAGCTCCAAAACTTACCAGCTGAGTGACCAGGGCAAGTTTCCTAACCAGAGCCTCAGTTTCCCTTTCTGTACAACGGTGGTGACAAGTGCAGAGCTTTTAAAGCTAATAAGGAGTTTTCCTTGAAACAGCCCGGTGGGGCAGGTACTACTAGGTCTTCTTAGCGTTCCCATTTTCAAGATGAGGAAACCGAGGCTCAAGCAAGCTACTGCCCCTTCAAATCTCGGTCTCCAGACTCCGAGGCCCCGGGGGGAGGGGGAAGAAATTCTAGCACCCCAGGCTCTAACTGTCCCCCTCTCAAGTCTTAAAGGGCTGCCCAGAAATGCAGGGTCCCTTCCCCCTCTAAGATTCTCGAACAGCCCCCCCCCCCCGCCCAGGCTCCCCCAGTCCTTTGGGGGTGGGGTCTTCCCCCTGCCTGGGAAGGGAGACGGAAGAAGGAACAGAGAGGGGAGAAGAAAAAGCGGAAGGGGAGAGACAGGAAAGGAGAAAGGGAGAGGGGGCCGGCGGGGGACCTCAGGACCCCGCCCCCCCCCGAGGGCGGGCACGTGGGGAGCTGCCCCCCCACCAGCCCCGAAGGAGAAGCAGGGGCTCAGAGCTGGGAGGGGTCGGGGGGCTGGGCGTGGCCCAGGGGCCGCGGAGGGAGGCCCCGGAGCTGGCTCAGCTCGGGCACTCACTGGGCCATGGCGGCGTACAGGGTGGGCCGGGCCGGGCAGGACAGGAGGGGCAAGGCAGGGCCGGAGCGGCAACAAGACGAGCGCTCACGCTCGAGGTTCAGCCTCGGAATCAGCCAGCCTAGGCTCGGCTCGCTCCCTTTGGAGTCTGCGCCCCCCCCCCCCGCTCCCTCCCACGACGGCCAATCAGAGAGCAGGGGCCGGGGAGGCGCTGCCGCGCCATTGGTTCGCCCTGGCGCCTGCTAGACCGCCTGAGAGCGAGGGCCCCGCCCCGTGCCTGAGGCGGATCAGTGGAAAGCCGTTGATATCGATCGTTTAAAGGGACCCTGGGACTCGTCGGCTCAGTCTCCTTTGGCCCTTTGGCAGCGCTCATTCTTCCCTGGGGTCCTCGTGAATCCGGGCTGGGTTGATTGGGCTGGAAGCCAGTTTTCCGGCCCAGGGATGATCCCTTGAAAGCCCTGAGTTTACACTGAGAATAAGGACACTTGCACGTCCTGAGCAGGGAACAGGGAAAATGCATTACAGTTGGGGTTGCCCCACTTAGTCCCTGGGTAAACCCTGGTGAGTCAGCCCAGCTCCCGGGGTCATGCCAGCTCGTTTGCCAAGTGCTCCTCCTCAGAGGAGGCGGTAGATAAGGTCTGCAGAGCTGGAGGGCCCAAAGCACTCTCTGAGCACGGGTGTCATTAGGAGTCAGCGCCCGAGAACCGATAGCATCACCCGGAGGAGGGATTCCTCACACCGGGCGGCCCGACACTTCTCTGGCTTGGCGCTTTCTTTTACTTCCCAGCCCCTCGGCATTCGCCTCCTTTCCGCCTCTTTTGCACCTGGATTTACTCAGCAGAAGCCTTCTTGAGCAGAGAATTAAATTATGGTTAAGAAAGAAGAAAAAACTTTTAGAAAATGCAACAGGTAGAACTAAAGGAATCCTTTAAATCCACAAGCACTTATTAAGCGCCAGCTGTATACTAGGCAGCTGGCTGAGCGGTGGGGACACAGCGAAAAACAAGACAGTCCCTGCTCTCAAGGAGCTCACAGTCATTAATGAGAGAGACAACAAGCAAGCTGGGTACCAGCAAGATATAGATGGGATAAATGATCCCTGGAGGAAAGGACTAGAATGAAGTGGATTAGGAAGAGGTGGGATTTGGGGAAGGACTTGACTGAAATCAGGGAAACCGGGAGGCAGAGACGAGGAGGGAGAGCATTCCAGGCATGGGGGACAGCCAGAGAAAACGCCTGGAGTCAGGAGTCTCCTTTGAGGAAGGGTCAGGAGACCAGCATCCCAAGACTACTGGAGGGGAGTCTGGCGCCAGAAGGGGACCAAGTGTGAAGGGCTATTAATTTATCTTTTGTATAAACCCCCATTTCACCGTAGGGGATTTGCTACAGTAGAGGCATACACGCATTAGGCATTGTTTTTTCAGCGGCTTTCCTAATATGCTTATATACTTCCTCATGTACAATATGGGGTAATGGATAGAGCACTAGCCCTGGAGTCAGGGACACCTGTGTTCAAATTTGACCTCAGATATTTACTAGCTGCGTGGCCCTGGGTAAGTTACTTAACCTCTGTTTGCCTAAAAGGTCACTAGGTTGCAGACCCTAGAGTCAGGAAGACCTGAGCTCAAGAAACTTAGTATATGTGTGATACATTGCCATCCCAACAGTCTTACTGCAGCTAATTAACCTTAAAAAGAGGTTGCTTCAATCTATTAAGTGCTTAAGTTATATGTTATAGAAAACCTCAGCAAGTATTCTGGTTTTGTTCTTTGTTGTTGTTTTTTTATCTGTCCTTACTTTGTCTCCCCAAAGAACCAGGGCAAGGAGCAGATTTTTATCTAGCCCTGGGCTCTGAAATCTGTAGGCTCGGGCTGTGTCTGACTAGGAGCAGGGAGGGAGCTTAACCGCTTCGTGCCTTAATATGAGAAGGAAATGGCAAATCACTCCAGCACCTTTGCCAAGAAAACCTCACGGATAGTACGGTCCACCGGGTCATGAAGAGTCATATGGCTGAACTACAACAACATATGATACTTATTTCTGTCTTTCATAAATCACAGAGAGCGCCATTAAAGGCACTGTTGGTTGACTTACTTGGCCTAAGTGCAGTGAAAGGGCCAAGATTATCCCTGACTCTCTCTCCAGGAAACAGTTCCAGAAGGAGCGTTTATCTGGGAACCAAGAAATATCCTGGTTCTGCCTTGGTGAGTCATAATCTTTCTAGGCTTCAAGGTCCTCCTCTGTTAGTTAAATGAGGGATTTGCCTGTAGTTCCTCTATAAAGTTCCTTTGAGCTGCACAGGCCTATAATTCTGAGTAGTTTTTGCAAGGTTGTTGTGATTACAGCTAAACAGTTTATAAGTCAGCCCAGCTTGTCTCTCTAAGTAGAAAGGACTTTGTAAGAAAGGATATACCAAAGAAACAACAGAAACTATATCTAGCATTACACACATGATTGTGAAATTAGATGGAGAAGGAGGTTAAAGCACCTTCAGCCAATCAATGAGCAATGTTCCTTAAAAGACATCAGACCCATGCTCCTCCAAGGGTTTTCAGCTTCTGTGCCCCAGCTACCCTAGGGCTGGGTTGATCCAACACTGGAATTGTTGATGGCAGCAAATATTGTTATTTCTTTCTGCCCCCCCCCCCCCCCCATGGTCACTACTTCTACCTCCCACTCCCTTGCTCAAAAACTGCTAAAAAGGAAGAAAACAATCTAGGCCATGGCAACCTGCCAAAGACATCTTTGCAACATACCAATGTCTAAATAGAATAATTGGGAAATACTTCTTTAGAAGATGTTTAGAAATGAGGTAACATATGTAAAGTGCGTTGCAATTCTTCAAGCACCATTGAGGTCCTACTCTTATTTTTCCTTGCTTGCAACAGACACAGCATACAAAAAGTGCCACATGGGAATTTCTGGGGCAGGGTGTTTTTAAAATTCAATTTTATTTTCAGCTCTCAATTCTCTTCCTCCAACCTCCCTCCCTCTACCACCTACTGAGAAAGCTAGAAAAACAAAATTTGTTATAAGCATGTGTAGTCAAGCAAAAGAAATTCCTGCAATTAGGCATGCCCAAATACACACACACATGCTTCACCTCTGTCTCTGTCTCTGTGTAAATACATATCCATATACACATATATGGATATGTATTTACGCACACATGAATACACGCACACACACATTTGTATGCCTCACCTTGGTCTGTCTCTATGTAAATACATATCCATATACACATATATGGATATATATTTACACACACATATGTGTACATACGTGTGTGTGTGTGTGTGTCTCAATCCGCTCTTCCAGTCCATCACTTCTCTCTCAGGAGCTTGATAGCAGATTTCATCATGAGTCCTTTGAGACTGTGGCTGGTCATTTATGTAGATCAGGATGCCTAAGCCTTTCAAAGATGTCTTTACAATATTGTGTCATTCATTGTGTAAATTATTCTTCTGGTTCTGCTCACTTCACTTTGCATCAGTTCATGCAAGTCTTCTCATGTTTCTCTGAAACCATCCCCTTCATCATTTTTTACAGCACGATAGCATTCTACCACATTCATATACCACAACTTGCTCTGCCATTCTCCAACTGATGGGCATCCCCTTAGTTTCTCATACTTTGCTAGCATGAAAAGAGCTACTACAAATATTTTTGTGTGTGTGCATCCTTCATTTTCTTTTTCTTTGATCTCTTTGGGCTATAGACCCAGTATCACCAGCTTAATAGCTTTTTAGGCATAGTCCCACTCTACCTCACCCTTTCCATCTTCCTTTTTTTATGTGCTGCCCTCCCCCATGAGATTGTAATAACAATTAGATTGTAACTTTGAAGGCAAGGATTGTCTTTTTCTTATTTGTATGCCTAGTTATGGGGTTTTTTTTTTTTGGAGAAGGCAAGGCAACTAGGGTTAAGTGACTTGCCCAAGGTCACACAGCTAGTAAGTGTTAAATGTCCAAGGTCGCATTTGAACTCAGGTCCTCCTGACTCCAGGGCCAGTGCTCTATTCACTGCGCCTCTTAGCTGCCCCTGTAATTTCTTTTTTTGGGGGGGGAGAGATGGATCCCTAGTTCTTCATACAGTGCCTAGCATTATAATGGGAGCTCAATAAATTTGTATTCTATTGCATTACTTTCCAGAATGGTAGGATTAGTTCACGGTTCCACCAAGAGTGCATTAAACATACCTTTTTCTGATTGCTCCTTCAACATCTGTCAATTTCCTTTTGTCCCCTTTGCTGGTTTGATAGGTATAAAGTAGTACCTAAGATTATTTTAATTTGCATTTCTCTAATTATTAGTGATTTAGAGCATTTAAAAAATATTGCTACGGATAGTAAGATATCTCTAAAAATATCCCACATTCCTCCTTCCTCATTGGACTCCCCAGGTCCAATCCCTAATCTGCTAGCCCCAGTGGAAAATTATACTGGAGAGCTGCTCCTCACTTCTGCCTCTTGAATTTCTTTGACTTCCTTCCAGACTCAGCTCAAATCCCAGCTTCTGCAGGAGGTCTTCCCTTGTCCCTCCGCTGTTGTGCCTTTCCTTCTGAGATTACCTCCCACTTACTCTGTGTATGTCTTATACGTATCTAATTATTTATATGATAATTCTCCCTTACTAGAATGTGAACTCCTTGAGGGCAGAGACTCTTTTTTATCTTTCTTTGTATTCCCAGTGAACAATAAATGCTTAAGTGACTGAGAACAGAGATGGAAAAGTCAATCTTCTTGGTACTCACAGTCCTTGGTTACAAAAAATAACGTAAAGACATCAGATTAGCAAGTGGTACGTTAGAATTTTGTATCCCTCCTTCTCTATTTGCAATTAAGACCCTTTTCCCCCACACCCTCCCTAGCCAGCTCCACCACACAAGGCACTGTGAACAAGGAAAGTCAATAATGGGCTCCTCCAAGTTTTTATCTGGTATCTCACCTTAAAAGCAAAATGCTGATTTTCTCTGTGGTCTCCATATTGAAAGTTGATGGGAGGGGAAATCACTGGGGTAGCTGCCTGGAGGCTGGTGGGGGAGAGAACCTTAATTCTAGGCTAAGGATACAGAAAAGCCCCCAATACTCTTTAGAAGCCAACAATGCAAACAAAAAAAAACTTCCCACCCCTAAAATGAGTGCTTGTAGGGGACAGCCTTCTTGTGTGTAATTGCAATTGTACTCTTTCTTGGCCAGAGCCGTGAAACTCAGTATTCTTTCCTGGAGAGAGGGTAAGATGATGAGCATCTGTATTGTAAGAGGGTCAAAACTGGCCTCAGACCCCAATGACCCTGGACAAGTCACCGAACCTCTGCTTGTCTGTCTCCCCTCTGGGGTTTGTTGTGAGGATCAAGTGAGACAATGATTGTTACGGTGCTCAGCAGTGTCAGGCTTACGGTAAACCAAGTATAAACGTCAGTGATTTATTATTATTATTATTAAAAATAAGGCAGTAGTAGCACTTTATTTGATCACAAGGTCAAAGGGAGATCTTAGAAGCATTTAGGTGACTCAGTGGATAAAGAGGAAGGAAGGGAACAAGCATTTACTGAGCTCCTACTGTATGCTGGCGCTGTGCTAAGAGCCTTACAAGTATCTCATTTGATCATTGAGTGCTGGACTTCGGAGTCAAGACCCGAGTTCCAATTCCACCTCAAACATTTAGTAGCTCTGTGACCCTGTCTGGACAAGTGACCTGCCCATTCTGGGTCTGCTTCCTCATCTGTAAAGTGAGGGGATTGGCCTCGAGCCCCTCTGAGGTCCTTTCTTGCTCTAAAACTGTGACCCTATGATTTAGTCCTTTGAGATCTGCCCCTTCATGGTAAGATGAGGTAAGCCTGGACCAGGGAGGCCAAGGGGCTTACCCCAAGATGTAGTTCTCCCTTCGGGGATTCATGGCACCCTAATGGCCGTTGACCCCCATCGCAGTAAAGCCCTTCGTCCATGTGGATATTTAGCAAGGTTGCTTTGTCTATAGTAAGCAACAATGGTTGCTGAGTTGTACAAAGTCCTAACTCCTCACAGTCATAATATCTGGGGGTCAGAAGGGACCCAGACATGCACAATGCAACAGTCACTCCATGGAAGTACTTAGCTTATCTTTATTTATTTTATCTCTCAGAGCTTATTCAATGTTTCTATAGATAGGTTACAGCAGTCAGAGACAGCTCAGTTTTTAAGATGTGAGGGCATCTCCCTATGGTCTCTCTTATGCCAGGGTGACTCTGGCCCACTTTCTTTCTCAAGCCTAGGCTCCTCTTCTGCAGGAAGGGGCCCCTTTAATCTCACTTGGCACCTTTCTTGGCCTTGGCAATTCCTTTTCCATGACTATTATAAATGAGACAAACCTTGACCGTGATTTGGCGAGCTCTACGGTGATGGCACAATGCCACGTTGATTTGAGACTCAGAGTAGAACTTTTAGGAATCGTCTGCATCACATAAGAGTTATGCCTTTTTTGTCCAGTGAAAGTCAGAGTTTGTACCTGAAAACCTGGAACACATTTACTTCAATACATAGTGACTTCCAGCTGAAGGTTTAGATACCGTCTTTGGAGAACCAGTGGAGCATTGGTAAGTTCCTCATACAAGAAGCTCACTTTAAGAAATCCGTGGTAAATGTGAAAAGTCAGCTAGGCTTCATTTTAACCACTTCCTTGTTCTATCACTTTGCCTACAAGAGCCGTGTGAAGGGACTATTTCTGGAAGCAGATCGATTGCTCTAGTCTGAAGCTTGGCGAGGGATCAGTTGTGCCGAGTAGATGTGACCGTACAAAATGACCTGAGCCGGCAGGGGCTAACCTTTTCATTGAACAGGCAGCAAAGAGTTTAATTCTGTATCAAGTGGCTGATTGTTTTTTAACCATCAGAACCATATGTGAAATTTTATTCCAAATTTTATTTGATCACCTACTCAGTGAGGAAGCAGTGAGTCTGGGGCAGTGAGACCGGGGACACTGGCAACAGCACATAGGCTTGTCAAATGGCTTTGTGGTCACCCTGAATGAGAGAAGGCAGCCCATACCCACATACCTGATCTTGGTCCCCATGCTGGTTTAAACAAAAAAAGAAAGCCTTTCCCACCTCTGCCATCCCCACTTCCCCACCTGTCATGCCTATCAAAGCATGGATTTGATACAACTCTCATTTATAAGTAACAAATGGTGTTGATATCACAGATATCCCGGGGCACTGAACCCTAAATAGGAATTATTGAAAAGAATATGAACATGCCACTGGGAGGTGGGGGGGAGATATTAACTTTCATGTCTGGCATTAACTTACTATTATTATGACTTCAGGGTAAAGGGCTGAAAAATAACACAAAGTAAAAATGAACAAATATTTAGTAAGGGGCAAGAGGTTTCTAGCGAAAGTGGTGACATCTGTTCATCTACCAAAAAAAAAAATACTGAAAGAAGCACTAGAGTATCCTCATGGGAAGAGGGCTAAAGTGAGAGGCAGGAGGCTCATGTTGGAGCCACTGGCTGTGTAGGGCACTTAAGCAGAAACTTTCCTTCTCAGGCCCCCAGTTTCCCCCTCTATATAAGATGAGGAGGTCGGAATAATAGCTCGGAGGTCCCTTCCAGCTGTAGATCCATAATCTTCTTGCTGCTAGACAAGATCCACGAGCGCTTTGTAAGTTAGGAACGAGAGAGAGCAGAAAGGTTTCCTCAGGGGATGTGCAGTACATTGTCTTTCTCGTAAGGGCATTAAACTAGATGGTCTCTCAGATTCCTTCTGGTTCTAAATCTTGTGATCCTACAGTCCCATTGTCTGACCCAAATACAAATTCCCACAGCATGGGAATTTGTGGAGTGGCAGCAAACTAAATTCGGAAACAGAATCATATTTATTCACTATCTCTACGAGATGGCCAGACATGGTTTTGTTCTGTTAAATTTATAAACCATGATTTAGAGACACTAAAAATCAACAGGGTTCAAAATTTATGTCCAATTGATATAGTCTGTCCCGTGGAGGATCAGTACCAGGCATCCTGTTTAGTCCCACATGAACTCCTCTAGAGTAGGGACTGCCAGGTAGCAATTCTTCTGTTGTGTTGTTTCAGTTGTGTCCAATCTTCACAACCCCATTTGGGGTTTTCTTGACAAAGACACCGGAGCAGTTTGCCATTTCCTTCTCCTGCTCATTTTACAGATGAGGAAACTGAGGCGACAGGGTAAAGTGACTTTCCCAGGGTCACACAGCTAGTGTCTGGGGCTAGATTTGAATTCACAAAGATGAGTCTTCCTGACTCTAGGCCCAGCACTCCATCTACTAAGCCAATTATTACTTTCTATTATTGCTTTTGTCCTGCCACTATTTTCTGGACATAATGGATGTTCTGTTAATTGAGCTGCAGTAGTGACAGTTCCAAAAGAATAAGCAAAGACCTCTAAAGAACCAAAAAGAGTAAGAAGCAGAACATTCAGGCAGAAGCAAGACAAATACTCCAGTTTCTGAGCTGGACTGATTTACAGAGTGAGCATGTTGATCTTCTAAACAAAAAAGCTTATGAGGGAATGTATGGTGACTTGGGTCCAGGTCAAAGCATGACCTTGGAAATCAAGATAAGAAAAGCCATAACAATGCTTTAGCGTGGGAACGGCTGAATAAGTCACAGCGAGAGCCTGCGTGCACTGGTTGTACCTTTATTATTTTACCTCGTTCACTAACAGTTCCATGGTGCAAGGTTACCATACACAGTTATTTAATGTCTGCATTGCACATCTAAGGCTATACAGCAAATGAATCAGAATTAGTACAAATACATGAACTATATTTACATTTTGTATACTGAAGCTCCAAACATCAGATATATTTACAAAATAAAACATGAAATGAAAACCTGAAATTAATAATGTACATCATTGCTAATGTGCTTGGTTCCTTCACTGGGGAGAGATCAGTTTGCAAAGTATTGGTTCAAGAAGGCCACTTATGCTTTATGGTTTTTGTAGTTGGGTGAGAGGATGGCAGCGGGAGATGGGTATAAGGGTAACAACATTTTTAGCAACAACATCTAAAATACACAAAACATATGGGTGTTGATGGAACCATGTAGGACAACTAATGCCAGACGTAAGAAAACAACCTGGCAGCAAAGGAGTGGTGAAACACCAACATCAATATCGCTTTCCATCTGAGCACAGCTGTTTGGTTGTAGGTTTTGGACAGAAACTTAATATCAAGTTACCAAAGTTTTCTTTTTCTTAAATAATTCCCAGTTTTCCTAAATTTCTATGGGGCTTGGACCAAAATTTCATAAATGGCTTTTTGAACAACAAAACTCTCTCTTCACTGAGCAGCTGATGTTTCCGTTTAACAAGGAAGCACAAAGTTAATACCTTCCCAGTACATACAGTAATGGTTTGGAACATTGGGTAATTAATTAGTAGCCACAGTGGACAGATGCAATGCACACAAGTTAGAGTCCTATTTCAAATACATTCATTCAGCAAACCTTCTGAGAACAGCAGCATTAGTCTCTTTTTAAGAAGCAGGTTAACAACTGGCCTTTAAAAAGAGAACAAAACTAAAAGGAAAGACAAAGGCCCATGAGAATGGAAGAACCGATGCTGTACAACTGAGACAGAGTAGTGGCCCGGCAGTAGGAGTCAAACACACACCAATTAGTGCCAACCTCTGGATAATCCTTTTTTTTTTCCTAGTCTAATGTGCAATTAATTACAGATGTGTAAATATACAATACATTACAAAACAAAATTAAATATCCCTGTAAATTAGATAACAAGCAGCAGGAAGCAAAGTCTTTGCTTTGAAATATGTGCCAGGAAAGTCATATTTTTGGGCTCTGAAAAAGGCCTTTTACAATGATTTTACTTCCCTCCCCCTTATCTTAGGATAAAAACAAAAGTGTTAAGTGGTTCATAAATTTTATGTAGCTCCAGAAAAGCCACAAATGCCATGTGGTGGTTGTTTCTTGGCTAGGGGACAATCATTTTTGATAAAATTAACTCTTAAAAATCCAATTTAAGAATTCCAAGTCATTACTGAAGTTGCATGCTCTGGCCTAGTTGCCGGCTCTGTGCTGGTGGCCATGGTCAGTGGGTTGGCTGGCCCCTGGCATGGTCCCTGCCTGGAGAGCTGGTTGACTCCCAAGCAGGCTGCACAAAATCAGGTAGCATTTTTGAATACCAGCTGTTGCTTTCTTAAGGGGAAGGAGATGTGAGCAGATAAGAGGATGAGGAAACAGTGCCTGGTTTTTAACCATCACACATTCCCCTTTAATTCTTAGGGTGTTTTTTTAAAGGATCTAAGGCTAATCTGGATGCCTTATGAAAATCTGAACAGCAAGTAACTTAGAATCGCTTTATATTTCCACTTGTGTGACTGCAGTTGGATTTGTCTACTCAAAACATCATATGGTAGTCACTGCCACGAGGCCCACTTCCTGGGGATCTAGGAGGGGCGCAAGACTAGTTTCTCCAGACACAAAGGAGACACAGGAAGCTGTGCCTGGTAGCCAGGTGGAAGGCAGGGGCCAAGAAGCCACACACCTGTCCACCAACGGGATGGTGCCATTCCTCTTGCTTTCAAACACAGGTCTCTTAGCCGTGATCAGTGTAGATGGGTAAATTGGTTAACTCATCTGACTTACCCAAAGCAAAGACTTTCCCAACTAGTTTCGTTCTACTTAAAAAACAAACCAAAAACAAAACAAACCAAAACTAAACCCAAGTCACTTGAGTGTGCCACATGATTTTACTGCCTCTTGGCCTTTTCACCCACACCCGTGACAGACATGTCCTCTTGAGTTAGGCATCACAACAGCCTCAGCCTTATCACACAAGGCCTGAGTTTTCACTTTGTTCTTCATTCATCAGTAAGCCAGATGAACTTTGACCCAGGAAGCGTCCACAGCATGAGCAGATCCTGGTTTGTACCATGCCAGGACTGCATGTTGTGTCCATTCCAGAGATAATAAAGAAACATCTGAGTGCAGTAAAAATCCCACAAACAGCTAATAAAACAAATGAGACAGGGGGAGCAGAAAGAATCCACGATAGAGGTTTTCAGCTCTTTCCAGCGAAGGTAGAAAGACAGGGCCCACCATGTTACAGTCTGGTCTCTGCCTTCCTGTCCCTCCTGCCCCAAGCTCTCAGACCTGCTCATCCTGCAGAGCAGCTCTAGTGGGTGAAGCAGGGGAGACCCAACTATGGGATGGACAAGTCTGTGGAGAAGGCTATCAGCACTCCCACAGACTCCTCTGGCTGCCAGGATCACAGTCTCTCTAGGTCCTGCTGGGGAACGCCCTCAACCTCAAGGCCGAGATCTCAGTGCACGGCCTTCAAGTGTGATTATGGTAGAAGGAAGCAGAGGACAGCATGAGAATTTCCAGGTGTCTAATAAATTAACTGAGGTAACCTGGAGACTTTCGTTCTCTTCTACCATTTCTGCAAAACTCAATGGCTGATGAAAGAACGGAGGGGATGAGAGAGGGGCGCACTGGGCCTCCAGGGACATGAAGCTGCCTAGAGGTGAGGATACCCTGACTCAGCAGCAGCCTTCTCTTTTCTCGGTCGGGAGTCCCTTCTTTTCTGTTCCAGCAAGACCCTCTAACTCTCTAGGGAAGAACGGCAGAGAGCAGGAGGGACAAGAGAATGAGTAAAAATAAACAGCTTCTCTCCAAGGGAAGGAAAAGAATCTGACACCAAACTCATGAGTTCAGACACACCTTGTTTCCTCTTCCTTTGTATGCCCTTGTTTACATATGTACGTGTACACACTCACACACAGACACAGACAGACAGACAGACACACACAGACATAGACAGACAGACAGACACACACACAGACAGACACAGACAGACAGACAGACACACACACACACACACACACACACACCCCTCAGAGGAGACTCTGCTTTGGCCGTCTCACAGCCAGGAGTCTGTGTGGACACAGAGGGAACACACTTCCTCCTCTTGGGTGAAGGCCAGTGGGGCCAAGGGTAGGGACTCTTGATCACTACTCTTTTTGATAACAGTTTTCTTGGGTCAATAATGACTTCATCAATTAATAACAATAATATGAATATTATTATCATTCATCACAAATGAAACATTCTCCCCTTCTGGCTAATTCTCATACTCCAATGCATGGATTCCAAAGGGCAACCCCAGTAACTTTACTAGTGCTAAGGAGATAAGTTTCAAGTTCCAGCGACTCAACTTTCCTTCCTAATCCTATGGCCCACAGGAACTGTATTTTTCCAGCTGCATGGGACTTACAGGGAGCGTTGGCTTGGCAGAACTCTCATCTACCTGTTTGACCCTAATGGCATAGTGATGTGCAAGCTGACACCTCACAATCCTTACCTGATGCCAACAGTAGAGCCGCCTTCCTTTAATAAAGCCACTGCTTTAAGTCTACTCAAAAGAATTTTCTCCCCAACACCCTCAACCTTCAACTAGACTATTACAGAATCTCATTTCAGGTGAGCACCAATTCATTCTCACAAAGAGTGAAGTGTCTGATTTTCATTATAGCCACTTTGTCTAGAAAGGAACTTAAGGATAAACCAAAGTCAGAAAAGGAAGAAAAACAAAAGTCCGAGAAAGCAATCTAACTGTGGTTTCTGGCTGGGTAAGGCCCCTTATCCAAGTCACAAAAGAGCTGGATCCCTTCCCCTTCCTGTAGGTTTGAAGTCACTGGGGAAAATGATAGTGACCTCACCACAAATCAGGAAAGGGAAAGAAAAGTCATAAGCAGTTTTCAACGACAGAATAAAATTATCCAAAGATAGAAGTACAGACACCAAAGGTGGTCAGAATAATTAACCAATAATCCAAAATGAATACCCATACCCTAACAAAAAAAAACCCAACAAAAAAATCTGGAGATTCATGGGATCCTCTCATTTTTCCATTTTTCCCTTTGTTTGACCACATGCTACTAGTAGTATTCTCAGCAGAGGAGAAATGAAAAGAGGACAGAGCAAGAAGGGTTGGGGAACAAGAGGGCTAGAAAACTGCATGGTAGGGAAGGAGCAGTAATTAAGCCACAGGAGCACATACAAGGAGAACCATCAAGAAGCACAAAGAGAATGAGTGGTGACCCTTTTTCTCTGAAGGCGAGGGAGGGAGCTCTGCAGCATCTGCTCAGTACTTCAATGGACCTGTGCGTCTGCGAGAGAGTTTTGACCTATAGAGATAGGTAAAAACCATAATTAAATTGGATTGCAGTTCTATCCCCTTCCTACCTCTCTTCTGTGATTCATGCCTGGAGCCTCTTCCCCCAGGGATCAGAGCCAGGGATTTGGGCCTCTTGGACAGAAAGCCCAGATTATCACAGCTTCCTCCTGCACAATTAGCAGAGTAGCTTTTTTAGGAACTGCCCCAACACAGAGCTGAACGACACTAACTCCCAGACTTGTGGCTGTGACTCAAACGCTGGAATAGCAAAACTAAAAAAATCTAGAATCTGGCTCCCATTTCAGGCCTGGAGAAAGTCTAAAGAACAGTAATGAAGATAATGAAAGAAGACAGAAGGAGTAAATGTGGTGTGAGGTGTACGTATAAGAATAGGATGGGATGGGACAGGTCTCATGGGGAGTACAGACACTTCAGCCTCAGGCTACTCAGGCCTCACTCTATCCAAGGCTCAAATATTAAATGCTTTTCCTTGTTTTTATGTCAAATTTGGTGAGCAACTCATAGTACCACTTCCCACTTAGAAATGCTGATTCAGCTCTTAGGGGCACAAAACTAAGTGACAGAAAAGAAAGACAAGAATGTACCATTTCTTACCGTATTGTGCCAGCAAGGAGTGGGTTAAAGGCATACAACCAGTCATTCATGTCTTTATCATTGATAGCTTGCAGAAGGACGCCACGGTGCTTTGTGAATACCGCAAAGGTGTTGGACGTCTAGGAGAAGCACAGAAGGTAAGAGAGTTAATAACAAGATGAATCATTTTCCAGGGTTTTACATTTTTACTAAGAGGTAGCAGGGCACCACAGACACAGGACTAGAATGGGACGAAAGACTTTGTCAGGAGCCCATGCTAGGTACCAGTATGGACACAGCCAAATGAATGGGAAAGAGACTGATCTTGGCGCTCCAAGTTCTAATTATGAACTGACAATATGTGTATTATCCTCTTTACAGGGGGGAGGAAAAGGTTTTGAGAAATTGCACGGTAACGTGTTGGCCATTATTTAGTTTACATTGGTTTTCTCAATCCTCAAAACAGCCCACTGAGGCAGAAAGGCAGGTCTTTTCCATATTTCTCAGATGAAGAGACTAAGTTTGAGGACAGTGAATTGGCCTGCCAAAGGCCCCCTGCAGATAAGAAGCAGCGCTGGGAACACAATATTACTGGGAACACGGTCCACACTCAAACTACCCTCTGGTTAATGAAGGACATCTTGACACCTTCTCTAAGCATTTGGCACTTCAATGGATTGGTGATCTCTCTGATGCACATTTACAGATTGCAAACTATGTGCCAGCATGCACTCTGCTGCAGCCAGGTCCAACCCCAGCCTGCCCAATCACCTGGCTGATGCCCTGGAGAACCTTCCATGCCAGGGCCCTGCCATCATGCCTGGTGACCAGCATTCTCGGGCCACTATTTTGACAAAGTCTCATGCTAGGAGGCAGGCTTCCTTCCACTCCTTCTGCTCTGTGGCCATTTTCCCCACGCCCTCACCCCCAGCCCAGCTTCACCTTACTGCTCTGAGGAAAATTCTGTGCTGTGGCCTTCGCTCTCCTGAGTGACTGATGACTGCTCTTCCCAGACCATCATTTTCGAGGCCCAGGCATGATCTGGATAAATGGCTTGTCTTAGCCTCCGGTGTACCCTCCCTCCTCCCCCTTTCCAGTTATGCTGTCATAATTCTCCAAGAAGGAGGTGTCAATCTATTCTTCTGCGGCCTCCCACATGATCCTTATAATTTTCCAAACCAAAGTGCTCCATGGTATATGTTGATTTTCCCATTAGAACGTAAGTTCCTTAAGGGTCTTTGCTTTTATATTTGTATCCCCCAGTATCTGACATGGGGCCTGGCATATGGAAATGGCTTAATTAATGGTTTTTCATTCATTTATCCATTCATGCCTGCCTCTCCATGTCTTCCCATAGGTTTTCCACAGAAGGTCCACTTAGTATCTTGGTGGGGGAGTGGGTGGTTTCCTCTGATTCTCTTGACAAAGAGATCATACTAGGGGAAAGTGTGAGCTGTCCATCAGTTTTTGCCTTGCTTTCACCATGTGATCAGCCCACATTCTTTTTCAATCATATATTTCTTTTATTATATCTTTTACAACACTTTATCCAGCCTAATTTCTGGCTTGCATTGTGTTGCAACCTGCTTACACCCACCACATACTTCACCACTGCCCTTCAGGATCCTTAGCTCCAATTTCCAGGGACTATAACATTTTATGACTTGCAGCCACCCAACATCACCCAAAGACTACTGATATTAAAAGGGTTCTTTAGAGAGAAGCTTGGGATCACTACTGCAATTTCCCAAAGGCAATCCAGACTGCTCTCCTCCCGTTCTGGGTCCAGTTCGCTGTCGGTCTGCAATGTCTGTCAAAGATGTCTAGATTGATGGATGAGTGCTATAGGTTATCCATCAATCTGTATAACATAGTCTGGATAAAAGACATTCTTAATTTTTCCTGAGAGGGCAGTAAGACCAAACTCAAAATTTTCACTAATTACAGACTTCATTTAGGAAGATTTGCCTTGTTCCAGGGCTTGCTGCAGTCAATCTAATGTCATTCACACACAGGGGCATCTGGAGGACCTTAATTTACAGGGATTCCCTCTTGGATTTGGACTCTGTGGTGGCTCTTCTCCACATCTGTAGTGAGTAAATGTCTCCTTGGCTGATGCCTTCATTCACATTAACAATCAGCAACATAGACAGAACATTTCAGAAGGGGCACAGGCATTGAGGAATAATTTCCTATGCTACAAAGAATAAGGTCACACCTTTGCTCATGTGTTACAGTAGAAAAAGGACATGTCAGTACTGACCTTTACCATCGCCTGCTGGTCCTCACTGTATTCCACTTGGGCTGTTGATAAATTAATGATCCCTCGCTCTACTGGGTCTTTGTCACTGTTGTAGATGAATACATATGGACGTCGTACCACTACAAAATGTTTAGCCCAATTGCTGGAATATGGTTCCTTAAAATGGAGGTACCCCTTCTTAGAGACCACTGAGCTGAAGGACAACAAGAAAAGTTAATTTCTCAACAAAAGAGAGAACATCAGCCAAGGTTACACATATAAATATGTATGATTCATCTAACTTATAGTTAAAATTGACTCTATGCTTTTTCTTCCCCAATTAGAATGAAAGTTCCTTGAGAGCAGTGACTGTCTAAATTTTCTAATTATGTTCCCCAGTGATCTGTCTATAGTAAGCACCAAATGTGTTTGTTTTTTTTTATTCATTCATTCAGTCATGTAGAACAGGTAAAAAACTGGCAAATGGGTCATTCAGGCAATCTTATCTACTCCCATGACTTTAACTTTTTACTCGGTGCAGATGACTCTGAAATCTAAATCCTTACCCCTAACTTTTCCTTAAAGCTCCAATTCTAAATTTCTGACTATTCACTCTGTAGATTTCCATCTGTATGCCAGACCAGCACTTTATTCTCAAAAAGTTCTTAACAGAATATACCTTCTCTCTAAAACTGTTTTACTCCTGTTTCTGGCACCACTGTCTTAATGATCACTAAGGCTTGAAACTCTGGAGTCACTTCTGATTCATTCTTCCTTCTGGTCATAAATAGTCAGCTTTCTACCTATTCCCTCTCATTATAAGCACCCTAACACATTTTAGCCAATGATAGCCTTCTAACTTCTCCCCCCTCTTGCTCTCCATATGATCTTCCTAACGGACTGCTCTGTTCCTGTCCTGACTGGTCTACTCTGTACTTCCCCACTCATCTCAGCAGTCAAGACCCTCTTTGTTTATCCTTATTTCATAGTCCTGCCCATGTGGCAGTCTGGGTACCAGCTACGCTGGGTGACCCCTTGGTCTTCCACCTTCATTCCCAGGTCAACCTAAAAAGAACACTTTGACTCCTGATAAAGTCCCTCTCACCACCCCCCCCCCAAGCCTACATTGTTCAGATGGTTCCTTTGTCCCTGACACAGCTGTTTTTAGAGCAGAGTAACCTGTATACATGTCTTTTCAGATGCTTGAGATCTATTCTGTTTTCTCTTTACATGCCCAATTTCTCCCATAGTATTCTGTACAGAATAGCGGTTAGTATATTTTTGAATGAATTGAATTTAGGCAAGATATCTCTCCCAAAGCAGCTCATAGGGAAGTATAAAACTCCAGCCCCCTTCCTCTTTTTTTTTTTTTATTTTTTTTATTTACTCATTTACTTTTAATTTACAAGATTCAGTTCCACAATCACTTGAGTTTCAGATTTTCTCCCTTCCCTTCCCCCCCCCCCCCCC
>CM053582.1:94862499-94886741 GCA_028627135.1 Pseudochirops cupreus
GCTCCACCCCTTCCTGCTACATCAGCAAGCTCAAGGGGCGTGGAAGATCTTCAAATCCCAGTATCGTTACAGGAGGGCAGGGAATAGGACATTTTGTATTATTGATTTCTTTTCAAGGAACCTTGTGTCTTCCAAGCTGCCAGAGATCTGTGAGGGGCCGTGGTGGTTTGGTTGACATGGGTGGAAATCGATGAGAGAGTTAAATAATTTTGGAAAAGGGTGTGGGTGCCCTGGGGGGATTTGGAACTGCCTGGGGGCCTTCCACCCAGATCTTCTTCAAAAACTCTGGGAGTTGGTGAAATTTGTTACTGCTCTCTTTCCCTGCTACCAGCTTAGAGCATGTGGACACTCTGGCTTCCCCCCAATTAGTCTCAATTTCTCACCTTCCTGACCCTCAGGGATCAGAGAGGATGGTGCTGGTCAGCAGGAGGCTCAGGGAATACCCTCGCTACCTGTGAGTGCCCCCAACCAGAAAGCCCAGCAGTGCCAGGAGGGTTAGGGTCCACTTTGGTGCCTCGGGCATCTCCTTCCTCCATCCACTTCTAATAACTACTTGTTCTGGAGAGGGGAACATTGGGCCTGGCCAGGTGGGCTCTGAGGTCTTCCACATCCCATGTTTTGGAATGTCCCCAGTAAATGTCAGTAAGACGGGCAGGCCTAAGTTGCCTTCCTTCTGCTAGATCGTGCCACGAGTGGGAAAGAACTAGGGGGCATTACGGACCTATTGAAAAAAAAAGGCTGTGTCCATTTCTGCCTGGGATTGGGGGCAGAGGGAGCATCTGTTCAGATCCCACAGCTTTCTCCAGGCCTTCCTGACCCTCTCTGGCCGTCCTTGGTAACGAATGACCAGAATTCTGCCCGGGGACCTTTGTTTTGTCCCTCTCTAATGCGGCATGTTTGTTTTGTGATACTACGCCTTGTAATTATCTGTGCAGGCTTCCTCTCTGCCTGTGAGGCTGCAGGATCTAGTTGGTATCTCCCCAAGTGCCTAGCAGGGTGTTTTGCGCATAGTAGGTGTCCTATTCTCAGCTTTTTCCCACCTCCTCATGGTGTTAATCCGCATGTTACACTCACAGTAGAAACAGGAGCCACAAAGCTGCACATCAGGATCCCTGCAGGCCTCATAGTGACTTTGTTCCAAAATGTAATATCACCTGTGTTTTGTTGTATTTTTATTTGTGCTGTTAAATTTCTCAGTTGCATTTTAATCTAGTTCAAGCCATTCTGGAGGGAGTATTGTGGGCCTCCTGCCACTCACATGTGTCGGATGCCTCTGTTTTAGATAATTAATGAGGCAGAATGTTTGTGTGGAAAGAATGCTGGCCTGAGAGTTCAGAGATTCTGGACCAGGAATTCGTAACCTGGGATCTGTGGGTGGATTTTTAGGGCCTCAGTGGATTTGCTTTGTAATTTTAAAAAATCAGACTTTTGTTTTGTTTTCTATTACCCCTAAAAGGCATGTGGTTCTGATTGGGTTCTGCTGTCTTGAACATCTCAGGCTGCCGAGGTTCCAGGCCCGGCCGTGGGGGGGGGTCGAGCATTCCTGGGATTGAACTCGGTTTTCCTGGGGGGGCAGGTGTTCCTTTTAATGCTTGTGTCTCATTGCAGGTGCCCTTACTGGAAGATGGCGACATTATCATCGATGGGGGCAATTCAGAGTACAGAGACACCACAGTACGTACTTTTTCTCTCCTTTGTCCTCGGCCCGAGATTTGAGAGCAGGTCTGAGGATGTGCAAGTGCTGTCGCTGCCTGTGTTCACATCCGATTTGCTATATGGGAAGGAGGTCCCCTGCTCTGACCCAAGATGCCTTGGGACTTGTCCACGAGAGCCCCTGGGTGGCAGCACTGACTACCTCTCAGAATAGTCTTTGGAGTTCAGAACGGGTTTTTTACTTTTGTGTGTTAATGTCTTTGCAGTAACAATTTACTTTTTTTGTTGTATTTTATTTGTGTACCCCAGTTATCCACTGTGTACCCCTCTCCATTTGAACCTGCTCTTGTAACTGAAGAATAGTTAAGCAAAAAAACCTGATACAGAGTGAGGCAGCAGCCTCCCTAGCCCTGGTTCTTCCCTGCCCTGCTGAGAAGACAGGGCTTGATTTACTCTCTTCTGAGGCTGCTCCACCAGCTTCATCTGTTTGGAGGAATGGATTTATTGTGCTGGGGAGTCCTGTGGAGCAAGCTCCCCTCCTCCTGTAACATTAATAGGTGACATTAGGTACAAGATGGCCTATTTCACTGAACCTCCCGCCCCCACAAGCCTATTCCAAATCCTGTGTTAAATGCTCTTTGTACATTTCCAGATCATTTCATGGCTCTTAGACCCTTTTATGATAGAGCTAGGGGGGATAAGGGGAAGGATCCTTCTCCCCTTTTCTTCCCTGTCCTTGTGTAGAAAGAATTTATTTGATGTGCAATGGAACTCCTTTTCTCTGCTCTTCAGAGGCGATGCCAAGAGCTCAAGGCCAAAAACATCTTGTTTGTGGGAAGTGGTGTGAGTGGTGGAGAGGATGGGGCCCGCCATGGGCCGTCTCTCATGCCTGGAGGGAACAAAGAAGCCTGGTGAGTCTAGTAATCTCGAGCACATAGTAGGTGCTTATCAGTCCCCACCAGTTTTGGAGGAGTGTGAACTTCTGTTGTGAATGTGGGAGCAGGGAGCAGTTGTGCCAGTGTGCACTGAGCAGGGAGGGTTAAGGATGTGGAGATACCCTTCTTCAGTCAGCTGGTTCTCTGTTTTGACATCATGTGTCTGTCAGTTTTATATTCTCACCCTAAATGAGGCTAAAACTGAAAATGGACTCAAAAGACACAGCCTGCCCTGGACCCTTGAGTGCTAGCCCATGATGGCCTGGGAAATGGCCCCTGCCTTTTTAGCCACACAAGCCCTGGATCTGATGCAGATACAATGGGAGAAATTGGGAGGGACTTGTGGAGTCACATTTTATTGCCAAAAGAAAGAAACATGGCAGATTAGCCTTGAGAGAAATAGGGATCCTTAGAGGACAGAGGAGTCTCACTACCCAGGAGTACCCAACCTACCCAGCCTTGCTGCTCCTCTGCCAAGAAGGCCTACCTGGACCTTCCTTCTCTGCAGGCACTGTGTGTCTCTGCACACCCAGGGCTAGAGACACTTGTTTCCAAAGAGCAGCTTTAGAATCCCTGCTGCTGTGAGTGCTGGGGTGGATGCAGTTGCTGGCTGCCCCCTACTGCAGCATGCCGCTGTCCTGCCTTCCTTATCTCTTCCTGGACTGTGAGATACTTAAAAGGAGAGAGGCTGGTGCTCATTCCTGTGCCCTCCCCTGTGCCCAGCACAGTACTTGGCACATCACAGGTTCTTACTATATGTTTGTTGAATGAATGAACAAATGAATAGTTCTGGACAAATAGAGGGAAAAGGGGGAGAAACCTTTGAAAAAGGCTGGTAGGGATGGAGGGTCAGGATGAGTCTAAGAAAGAAAATTTGAGTGTCAGAGAGCTCTGGAAAAAGGTGGAGGGAGAAGGGGAAGGAGGGAGTCAAATTGAAAATTGCAAATGATTTATGTAAAAATTAGTCTGAGGGAAAACATCACCATTGAGGCTCCAGAAAAAAGAGACAGCCAGATACAGGAAGACAGAGACGGAACAGAGGAGGAGAAAAGAGCAAAGGAAGGATCCTTCATGAGGGAGATAGAGACAGGTAACCTTGTTCTCTCAAAGAGTTTGATTCCCCAATGGTAGAGGATAGAATGTGCGTGTTACGAGGGCTCAGCAGGCTCCTCTCTAACTGTCCCAAAGTCAAGGGTGACTTTGGGGAAACGTATTCTCCCATTGACTTGATTTGGCTTTGATCTAGATAGGGAAGCCCTTCAGGATGCTGAAATCTAGAGGAGATTGGGGCTGCTTTTCAGAACTGTTGGGCCTGGGGGAGTGGGGAGGGAGATCCACATCCAGCCACCCGCCTTACTCATGACCCCTCATATCCACTTTTCTCAGTGCTTCTGGGGAAGTTGCAGCAAAGACTTGTGGGAAAGATTTGGGGAAAGGTGCTAAAGTTCAAAGACAGAGCAGTGTTGGCCTTTTACCTTACATGTTCACTGCTCATCTCCTCCTGGACTCATGATTCACCTGAGGCCAGGCCCATCTTGCCCCTGGAGGGCTGGGACTGGTTTCATTTTTGTCTTCGAGTCTTTAGTACCCGACTGTGTGCTTTGCACATGGTTGGAGCTTCATAAATATTTGTTGACATGAATTGATCATTGGGCCTTCCCTCAGGAATGGTCAGATGGAGGACCCAAGTAACCCACTGTTAACAGCTGACAGAATAATAAATTTAAAATACAGTTGCTCAAAATGGTGACTATTTTGCCCACCTGGGTAGATAAGGATAAAAGGGTAGCCATCGACATTTTTCTCCTCCATTTCTATTCTCCCTTTAAAAAAAATGGTAAGAAATGGTTTTATGGGAGGGAGAAGGATGCAAGAAGAAAACAGGTGATGTAAAAATGAAAGAGAGCAATAAAAACTTAGGATTTATATGCACACACATTTTACCTTGAGTTTTTAAGTTGTTGGGACAGCCCTTGCCCTTTACCCAGATTTTTTTTGCCTAGTTCTTATTCAGATTAAAATACTATCTCAGCTTTGAAGGATTTGAGTCGGGCCACCCTGGAGTTGGGCTTTGAACGATGAATTACAAACCAAAGGGATTTAGAATTACTTTTTACACTCCCAAAAGCTAGGTGAGAGGAGACAGCTGACTGGTTGACAAAGGGACTCGTAAATTCTTTTGCAAATCTGAGTCATAGATTGTTCTTTTGATAATCAATTCGGTTAAACACATTATTAAAATGTTTCATTCTCTTGCCTTTTGCGTCACCTGCTAACTGTTGTGTCTAACAATGTGCATGATCTTCCCTGTCTGGAGACCCCCTCCCCCACCCCTTACAGATCCAGTCTTAGTCCTTATCCTTTCTCAGTGTTTTGTTCTTTCTGTTTACATTGTTGCAGTCATTGTGTACATTGTTTTCCTGGTGCTGCTTGCATCACTTTGTATCAGTTCATATATCTTTCCATTCTTTTCTGAATTCTTCATAGTCTTCCTGTGGTAGGGTACTCACAGTCCCTTATATTCAGGTGCCCCAATGTCACAGGCATTGTTGTCTGTCGGGCCCTGGGGCTACAAAAACTACATTGAATCGGTGTTACCCTCAGGAAGCTTACATTCTTTTGGGGAAAATGATACCACCAGAGATGAGTAAATCTGGGAGGAAAAGTAAATACAGATGTTTTGGGGGGAAGCGGGAGAGTTAGTTGGGAGGGCTCCCTCCCATTGGGAAGTGCTGATCCTTTAGAATGGCCGTTTCTACCCAAGATTGTTGCCTTTAGCTTTTAAGTGGTTCTCTCCCCTAGTCTGCCCCACTCTCTTTTTGACCTCTCTGTGGTCCCTTGAGAGCTGAAAGAGGGGCCTATTTTAGGAGACAGCTGGAAAGCACTTTTTGGTTTCTGGAATTATCCTGGAAATTGTTACATAAATGGAGGATCATCCCTCCCTGTTAGAAGGAAGAGAGTGTATTCTTGGGACCATGGAGTGTTGGGTGGAAACCTTGACCCCTCTCTTCCTGACTGCTGAGCTGACTGTGTTCCTTTCCACAGGCTCCACATCAAGACAATCTTCCAAAGCATCGCTGCCAAAGTGGGCACTGGGGAACCCTGCTGTGATTGGGCAAGTACTGTATTGTGCCCTTAGAGCTGGGGCCGGGGAGGGAAGGGCAGCCAAAGAGGACGGCAGAGTTGTCTGCAGCATTCCTACAGCATGGCAGTTCTCAAAGCCCCCGGGGTCAGCCTAATGGCATCACACTCCATAGGTTGTTGCTATAGCTGATAACTACTGGGGCAGAAGCCCACCTCTGGGTAATCTCAGGATAAAGAAGTGGGTTAAACAGGCCACTGAGATCTAGAATGTCTATGGGGCTTAGGGTGGAGATGGAGAAGCCTGGGTCTCCTGTACCCTGGACTTTCTTTGGTCCATAGTCAAATGAAACAGGTGGCTCCAGGCCTTCAGCTGACCATCGATCTTGAGCTGGCAGGGACCTCAGAGACAGTCTGCAGATGAGACGGAGGCCTATTGGGGGGCTTCATTGACTTTCTCATAGGTGACCCCAGTTGTAAACAGCACAGCCAGGCTTTGAAACCGAGTACCTAGATTCTGGTTCCAGATTTCTTTCCCCACTCTACTACAGTTGTAGGATCTAGAGCTTGGACAGAGGGAGACTGAGGGCTGGAGGACTCACATGAGTTTTCCAAAGTCTCAAGGGTTTATAACGCTTTAAGGTTTGCAAAGCACTTTATAAAGATCTCAGAGTCAGAGAGCTAGTAGGTATCCGAGGCTTGATTTGAACCCAGGCCTTTCTGACTACAGCTGTGTACTCTGTCCACTGCACCACCTAAGGTCTTCATACCTCAGCTCTGATGGCTGCATGGTGTCACACAAGCCCCTTGGCCTCTCTGGGCCTCAGATTCCCCTTCTGTAAGAAAGGGGGAGCCCCACATTAAACTAGATGACCCCTTGGGTCTCTTCCCACTCTTAGTGTGATCGTAAGGGACTTGCCCAAAGTCACACAAGTAGTAAGTGGCAGAGCCAGAATTTGAACCCTGACCCTCTCACCCCCAGAGTTCTTCCCACTAGACTGTGCTGTCTCTGACCAGATTAGCCTGTGTTAAATAGAGTTGAGATTTCTTCAGCTTTGACTTGTGGGGAAAGTTTTATCCAGGAAGAGTCAGCTCCAGGAAGATGGAACCTTTTGTGTCACCTGGGACACAACTTATAAAAATGATGCAAAGGGAAATCCAGGAAGGTCCTAGCAATCATGAATTCTAAAGACCTGCCCTGAGGGAGGAACCCGTGGGTCAGTGTCTTTGAATCAAAAAGGACTAGTACTGCACTGGATGGAAGTTTTGTGACCTTCCTGTATTTTTTAATGGGTGTGTGTGTGTGTGTGTGTGTGTGTACATATATACATGTATATGTAAGTATATGTATATATATGTATGTGTATATATATATGTGTGTGTGTGTATGTATGTATATATATTTATGTGTTTATGTATGTATTTTCGCCACATGCTAAAAACATTTTAAAACTTTTTTTAAAAAGTTGTTAGTTCCAAATTGTATACCTGCCTTCGTGAGTAAGCAGTCAGATATAGATTATATACTTCTGTAATCATGTAAAATGTTTCCATACTAGTCATTTTTTACAAAAGACTCAAATTTTAAAAAAAGAATGAAAGAAAGTGAAAAATAGCATGTTTCAGTCTGTTCAGACAATATCAGTTGTTCTTTCTCTGGAGGCAGATAGTATGATTCATCATTAGTCCTTTGAGATTATCTTGGACCATTATATTGCTGAGAAAAGCAAAGTCATTCATACTTGATCATTGCACAGTGTTGCTATTACTACGTACAGCGGTCTTGTGGTTCTGCCCATTTCACTCTGCATCAGTTCATGTGAATTTTTCCAGGTTTTTCTGAAATCATCCTGCTTGTTATTTTTTTTATGGCACAGTAATATTCCATTATAATCATATGCCACAACTTGTTCAGCCATTCCCCAATTGATGGGCATCTCTTGAATTTCCAAGTCTTAGCCACCACAAAAAGAGCTGCCATACATGTTTTTGTGCAATAGGTCCTTTCTCTGGGCTTCTTTCAGTGTGAAACTTAGTGGGCTAAAGACAGGCAAGTAGACTCAGCAAGAAGCTGGCTTTTTCCTCCTATCTGTATTTGCTTCAAGTCTGTCCTTAAGGGGCAAGAGGCCTTTGTGTTTGTCTTCTGGGAAACTCATTGTTCGAAGCAGACCAGTATTGTCTCACTCTGGTGCTCTAGCAGCCTCTCTCATGGCCTTCTGGTACTTGCTCTTTCTGATAGGTGGGAGATGAAGGTGCTGGTCACTTTGTCAAGATGGTGCACAATGGGATAGAATATGGAGACATGCAGCTGATTTGTGAGGCCTACCACTTGATGAAAGACATCCTGGGCGTGGAGCACAATGAGATGGCCAAGGTGAGTCTGGAGCCTGGCCCTATGCTTGCCACCACACAGGAGCAGAGTGGTTCATGAAAATACATTTCTGCTCGTTTCTTTCATATCTCTCTCTCTCTCTCTCTTTTTCTCTCTTTCTCTCTTTCTCTCTTCTCTCTTCTCTCTCTCCCTCTCCCTCTCTTCTCTTCCTCTCCTCTCTGGTATATTTTCTCCCTCATTAGAACTTGAGTGTCTTGAAAGCAGGAACTGTCTTTTCTCTTTATCTCACCAGCATTTAGCACATTGCTCTGTACCTAGTAAGTACTTAATAAACATTTTTTCATGCTTTCATTGTGAAAACACCAGATGTTTTACATGGCTCTGTCATGACGGAGAGGCAAGGGAACGTTGAATCAGAGTGTTGACCGTGTTGTCTGTTGTGGCCATCCCCTCCTTCAGGAGGTGACCAGGGAGTTCTTTCCATGAGTGTTTTACCCTCTCATTGTAGGACTTCAGGGCGGTCTTCCTTGATGATTGCTAGAAGGGTGCTGTCCAGGGCCTTTCTTTTCTCCTGGCTCTCAGGCAGACCAGTAATTCTTACACGATCTCTCCTGGATTGATTTTCCAGGGCAGTTGTTTTTCCAGTGAGGTATTTCAAATTTCCTTCTATTTTTTCGTTCTTTTGATTTTGTTTGACTGATTCTTGATGGCTTATAGAGTCATTAGCTTCCACTTGCCCAGTTCTGATTTTTAACAAACTGTTTTCTTCAGTGAGCTTTTGTACCTGCTTCTCCGTTTGGCCAGTTCTGTTTTTATGGAGTTGCTTTCTCCAGTGAACTCTTTTTCTGTTTTGTCAATTGTATTTTTAAAGGAATTGTTTGATTTCTCTTCTACCTCTCTTATTTGCCATTTAAAGTCCTGCTTGAGCTCTTCCAGGAAGGCTTTTTGGGCTTGAGATCGCCAGTTCACACTCCCCTTTGAGGTTTCAGATGTGAGTGTGTTGACATTGTTGCCTTCTCCTGAGTTTGTGTTTTGATTTTATCCTGACACCAAGATACTTTTCTATGGTCATTGTTTTTCTTTGTTGCTTTTTGCCCATGTTGATGCCATTTTTCTTTTAAAGTTGATCTCTGCTTCTGGGGCACAGGGGTCACTCTCCCAGGCTTCTTGTTTTGGGGACCAGGGCCTGGTTACTGGTTTTGTGTGCTGGGGCCTCAGGTGCTGGCAGCTGGAGGCCGGTAGCTTACCTAGTACTGAGCTGGAGCTGGTGGTGGTGGCTGGTGGGTGCCTGCTCCACCAGCCTGGGACTCAGGATCTCCTGCTGATTTGCTAGGTTGCCTCCTGTCCTATACTGGTCTCCTTCAGCCACAGCAAGGAGGGACCTTTTCCTTAATCCCCTAGCCTGCGGAGCTAAAAGACTGCTGTATCTTGTCCTTCTGCTGGCTGCACTATTTCAGGATTTTTCCTGAGGCAGTATTCTCTGGGTTTTGCAAGGTCAGTAAGGGAGGGTGAGAGCAACTTATTGCTTATTCCACCATCTTGGCTCCCATAAGTCAAAATCTGTCACTTTCTCAAGGTTTTTTGGTTAATTCTTTTTCTTCATCATGAGAAGTTTCTCTCTGATGAGGGGTTGGGAAGGTCCCGTCAGCCTCCTTTGTCCATTCATTCTTAATCTCTTCTCCTCTTACGTTTGGTTTGGACTTGTGATGCCACTTGTGGGCATTCCTCGGGGTGAAACTCTCTTCTGGTGCAAATTGGAAACTCATTTGTAACGTACCGTCTTTAGAAGTTGCCTGGGACACTAAGACGTCAAAGAACGTATCCAGGGTCACCCAGCTAGAATGAGTCAGAAGTAGAATTGGAACCCAGCCCTTCTTGACTTATGGGCTGACTCTCTTCTTTTAGCACGGCTCTCCTTGCCTTCTACCCGTCAGTATTCATCATTAGTGTATTCTTCAGGTTGTTCTTTTCTCACTTTGTGTCATCTCATAAAATTCTTTTCCAGATTTCTCTTCCTCATCCCTGCCAGCTCTCATACCTTTTCCTCTGGCTGTTATGGCTGAGAGTACAAGGGAGGCTGCTGGCACCGGGTCCAGCGGGATCTAAAAATCAGAATGGGGCCCTTGCTCCTGGTCAGGAAGATGGGCCACAGAGTACCTGCCAATCTTATCCTCATTTGTATCATTGCATTTCTTCCCACATCCTATACTTAGGTATTTGAAGAATGGAATAAGACAGAGCTGGACTCTTTCCTAATTGAAATCACAGCCAACATCCTTAAGTTCCAAGATAGTGACGGCCAACACCTCCTGCCAAAGATCAGGGATAGCGCCGGCCAGAAGGGCACTGGGAAGTGGACGGCCATCTCCGCCCTGGAGTACGGGGTCCCTGTGACCCTCATCGGTAATGCCCAATGCTCCTCCCCCTCTCGAGGAACCACCCTTCTTTCCCCCATGTTCCCTCCCCCGATGCTGGGCCTGTTGGCCTTTGAGGGGACTTAGGGAGTTTAGAAAGCCGGGGCCTTTTCTTTAGAGCCTTTGTCTAACTTGGACGACCTGCTCGCTTTCCTTATCCATGAAACAGAAGTTGGGCAAGGCCCTTCCAGCTTTAAAAATAGGGAAAGGTGGGCATCATCCCATTAGTGTTTTTGGCAGATATTTATTAGACACCTACCTATTAGTATTTGTCCAGTATGAAAAAGCGTGCCAGCTGTGAACTTTTAGGGCACACTGACATCGTCAAAAACTTGGTCTCAGTTTTAAAAAAACAGAAAAGGAAAATTTCATAATGTCAGTATCTGATATGCAGGATATATTTTCATTGTTACAAACTGAACATAACCCAATGGTTGAGAACCGCTGCTCTAAATAGTGGTATCAAATTGCATCATTGCAGACTTAGAAAACTATAAATTAATATTATGTTACATATTTTCATTGTTACAAACTGAACATAACCCACAGGTTGAGAGCCACTGATCTAGGGGGAAGAACACTGGCTGGGAGGCTCCTAGTTCAGATCTGAGCTCTGGGTCTTCCCACCTGTGGGACCTTGACCACTCACCTCCCTTTTTGGGGAAATGAAGGCATTGGAAGAGGCAGCCTTTGAGACCTCAGCCAGCTTGGAATTGATGTGCCTGAGACTGGAGAGCCCACCCTCCAAATCAATACCTCTCTAACTCGGTTGGAATAAGAACTGTGCAGCTGTGCCATCAGGTGGAGGTTAACAATCAGTGTTTGTCATGATTATTTATACCAGGGTTGAGGTATCCCAGAGTCCTTCCCGTGCATCCCCTCCCTTCAGCCACTTCAGGTGTTATTTCCCAGTTGTGTAGATGAGGGAAATGAGAACCATGGTCACACAGTCAGTCCACAAGCATTTATTAAGTGCCCACTATGCGCCAGGCACTGGGAATACACAAAAAGACAAAAACATTTCCTGCCCTCAGGGTGCTTACGTTCTGATGGGGAAGACTGCATGTAAATCACCATGAATGTACAAAATACATACTGGATAAAAAAGGTGATCTCAAAGGGGAAGGCACTAGCAGCTAGGGGGCTGGGAAAGGCCTCTTGCAAAGGGTGGCCTTTCAGCCGAGTCCTGCCAGTAGAACTAAGGCAGAGAGGAAGGGCCTGGACGTTGCTGGTGTGGCAGACCTTGAATGCAAAGGCTGGGCGATAGGAGATGGCTATGGCCCACAAGGAGGCCAGGGTGGCTGGGGTGTGGAGAAGAGAGTGCAAAGGTGGGAAAGGACCAGGGGAAAAGAACTTTGCGTTTGATCCTGGAGATGCTCTGGAGACACTGATGTTTACATAAAGGAGAAAAGGACCTGGTGAGGCCTATGCTTTGGCAGCTGTTTGGGGCCAAGCTGGAGACTGAGAGTCCAGGTGAAAGGGGATGAAAACCTGAACTGGGTTGATGGCTTCATGTGTGGAGAGAAGGGGGTCCGTGGTCATTGTCAGAGGCAAGATCTGAGCCTCAGTCTTCTTGACACAAAGACTTTGGCCCCTTCTTCAGCTGCCAATCCAAGGGCTGGTGTTTGTCTTTTAAGAATTAAGGACTTGGGTCTTTTTTCAACTCTGATCATTTACAGAGTTCTCCTTCTTCTAGCAAGAGGTTAAAATTAGATTTTTCTCCTTTCTTCTCTTCCCTCCCTTGTATTTTCCTGGTGAATCATGCCCCACCCTATTTGTAGTTTCCTTGTGAGGCCAGAGACCAAGCCTGCACAGAAGGAAGCTGGCTGCTTTTCAGCCAAGCCCAGGGAGATTACCGAGGGGAGGAAGGTTCCTGGGAAACTCTTTGCCCATCCCTGATTTGGCACACAAGAGCATTGCAGTGCTCTGAGGCAGCTTTGGAGGGCTTTCTCGTTTTTGCAGTGTCATTGGGCGAGGGTGAAAAAGGCCAAGTGTGGCCTCTGACTCCTTGCTCTGTTTGTTCCCTGCGCAGATGAGGAAGTGAAGACTTCCCCCCCAGCCTTATGTAACACTGAGGGTGTGGGCTCCCTGTGTTACTGCACCAGGTGCCTTACACATCTCTCCCCACAAATGCCAAGTCATCCTGCATAGGCAATGCTGGCAGCCCTTGGTGGGGCCCAACTGGGATAGAATCTGGAGAACTCAGGGAGGGTGCTGTCTTCCATGCCAAACATGGCAGGTGCTTAGGGGCCTTCCACAGAGAATTTGCTCAGTATCTGTTTATTCAGTGAATGAATGAGTGGACCAGAGCTCATTTCTAGGCTTTCTCAGGTGTCGCTGATGCACTTTCTCCTCCCCTGCTTTCTGGCCCCAGTGAAGAAATAGCAGGCACTTCCCCCTACTCCTTTGAAGGGTGGGGTAGGGGGGTAGTGTCCACGGAACACTGCATACATGATTAGGCTTTTTGGGGGGATTGATAGGTTTTTCTTTCTTTTCTCTTTTTTTTAAAACCTTAAAAAACAAAAATATTTTATTGAAATCATGCTGCCAAAAATCCCAACTCTCTTTTTCTTTAAAAAAATTTTGTTGTATGGCCCTCTAAGAGGAAAAAGCATACAGAGGGAGATTTAGGCACTGTAGAAGATAACAATAAATTTTTCTTGTAAGAGGGAGAAAATGAGAAATCCTTGACTTCAAGGCCCAGCTCTAAGCCTTTCATGGCCCCCATGTTGTCAGTGCTCCCTGCACCTGCCGATTATTGGGCAGGCCCTGTATTCTGTTTTCTTTTTGTGTCTCCAGTGCCTAGGACAATGTATTATGCACAGTAGGGGTGGGATTAGACTGGATTTCACTCTCAGGAAGGATTTTGAGTCTCTCCATTTCATAGGTGAGGAAACAGAAGTCACTTGGTTTTTCCCAAAATGCCAGCAGAGAATAGAAAAGCTGGAGTGAATTGTGTATGTCCCATAAAACTCTTTGAATCAAAGGATCACTCAGAGTCCAGCACAGGTTACTAAAACTGAGTAATAGGCAGTTTGAGAGGCATCGTGGGGTAGTAGACAGTGAGCCTACCTCCAAGTCAGGTAGGCCTGGGTTCAAGTCCTGCCAAAACATAATGGCTTTATGATCCTGAACTAGTCACTTAATCTTGGGGTCAAATGATGCCAAACTCAGAACGGGAGCCATTAATTCAACCTAAGTTTCCCTGTGGGCCACATATTGACTTAGCTTTAAAATGTAATATTATCTCCATGTTATTGTATGTTCGTGTATTTTGTTAAATATTTCCCAGTTACATTTTAATCTGGTCCAGGCCACACCCAGGAGTGTTATCAGCCTCATGAGGCCTGTGAGCTTTGTATTTGATTCTCTAAGACAGGCTCCTAACCTGGGGTCTTTGAACTTGGGCTTTTTTTTTTTTAATATCTTGAAAACTATTCCAATATAATTAGTTTCCTTTGTAATTCTGTGTGTCTAATGCTTTTCAAAAAACTCTTCTGAGAAGAGGCCCGCAGGCTTCACTGACCTGCTAGAGGGATCCATGCCCCAAGAGTTTCAGAGAAGGGGCCAGCCCGCATGGGCAGAGGGACTTGCCTGTGCCAGGGGAAATCATGGGTGCAAAGGTGACAAGGAGCTTACACCTGCCTCTTATCTTCTTTTTCCAAATAACTGCCCTTGGAATTTTCCCTTGATCTGCACTGATAATGACCTGGAGTTAGTATGGAAAGTGGAATTGGGCTTTAGTTGTCAGAGTAACCATCACAGATAGAGTGACCTCAGCTGAGGCCCATGCTCTCTCCCTGCCGGCTTCCAGCCCCCTCCCCTGCCCCAGAAGCAGTCTCTCTCCTCTGGGTTATTCAATATCTTTCCCTTTCTTCAATTTAGGAGAAGCTGTCTTTGCACGATGTCTGTCATCTCTGAAGGACGAGCGGATCCAAGCCAGTAAGAAGTTGGTGGGCCCGGAGAAGACTAAGTTTGGGGGTGACAAGAAATCATTCCTGGAGGACATTCGAAAGGTGGGTCTTGAGGAGGGCCAGTGAGAATGGCACAGGAAATGCATGGAAGACACACGGGTCAGACTGCACAGGACGTGCTGCCTGGTCAAGTGGCCCCTTGAATTGTGGTTTACAATTTCCAGTCCTCTGATCATCTCAGAAAGGCCCTTGTGCTGACCGAGAATGGAATTCAGGACTGAGGCTGGAGGCACCTTAGAGATGAGGAGGCCCAAGAGTGAGGTGATGTGCCCACAGTGTTGTGGCAGGGAGCAGAGGCAGGATTCTAACCCAGGTCTCCTGGCCTCTGAGGGCAGACCTAGATCCGTCCACTATGGAATTATAGTGTTAGATCTGGGAACTTGGGAAGTCTCTTGGTGCAGTAGAAAGCTGGATTTGGAGTCAGAGGATCTGCTGTCCATAGGACCTTTGGTAAGTAGATTATTCTCTCTAGGCCTCAGTTTCCTAATCTGTAAAGTGCAGGTATCAGAGTAGCCCATCTCTAAGGTCTCAGTCTTTGTTCCTCTCTAGGCCCTCTACGCCTCCAAGATTATCTCTTACACCCAAGGATTTATGCTTCTGCGTCAGGCAGCCAAGGAGTTCGGTTGGACACTCAATTATGGTGGGATTGCCCTCATGTGGAGGGGAGGCTGTATAATCCGCAGGTGAGAATAGTTCCCTGGCTTCACAACAGGTTGGCGACTTGAACATTGGATCAGCTCCCTTGCTGTCTGAGACTGGCCACATTCCCCACTTTTAGGGTGTTGGCGATCAGTAGTGGAGTTAGTGTGGACACCCAGGCCCCTTTGGCTCAGAGGCTGCAGATGGGAGTTGCCAAGGCATCCTCTTTGAAGCCCCACACCCAGCCTGGCCACTCCACACTGTTTCTGCCAGGCCTGCCCATCTGCTTGCGGTGCTTAGTCCTTGGCATCAGCCACAGAGTCCTGGGGCTCTTCTGAGAAATCGGGTTTTTCCCCAAATCATAAAGGTGTTTTAAAAATGACTACAAGTTAATTGCGATGTCCACAGAGAAGAGATACAGAAATACACCTCCCTCCTTTGGGTAGAGAGGTGAGAGACGACAGGTATGAATGGTGCATACACCAGCAGATACGGTAGCTGGCTGGTCATTAGGTTTTGCCTCACTAACTGCTTTCCTTTATGCCGAGGAACAGGTGGTTGAGAGAGGTGCTTGTGTGTGTGGAGATAAAAGAAATGTAAAGAAAAACACTGGTCAGACTTGATTTAAAAGGAGAGAAAGCTGCAGAGAAGTTTGAGAGTGACAGCTAACTCCGTCCCTGGAGAGTGTTGGCTCTTTTCATATTTGAGCATGGGCTACTTGAATGGACAGTCTGTCGGCGCTGCTGGCCTCCACATGGCTGGCCTCCATGTGGCCTGTGGCAGCCAACAATGGGGCGCAGCCAAGCATTGACTGTCAAGCTCATCTGTGGCCCTGACCTTGATTCATGCACACATGGCAATGTTCCATTTTTCCATGCTCTGGAGAGGTGGGAAATGGGACTTTGTACCTCCCTGGGCACAGGGCCCTGGTTTACTTGCTGACTTATCCCTTGTTTTCTCAGTGTCTTCCTGGGCAAGATAAAAGACGCCTTTGACCGGAACCCCCAGCTCCAGAACCTTCTCCTGGACGATTTCTTTAAGAACGCTGTGCAGAATTGCCAGGTGTGTGCACTAGCCAGAGGCCGCTCGTGCCCTGTACCCAGTGGGATGTGCTCTGGGGTCGGCTCCGATCCTCTGACGTCCCCAGCCAGGGCAGCAGCTGTAGTTCAGCAGGAACCAAAGATCTTTTAGTCAAACCTTTGCTTTGTGTTTCATGTCCAGGACTCGTGGCGGCGGGTGATCAGCAGCGGCGTGCAGGCTGGCATCCCCATGCCCTGTTTCACCACTGCACTTTCCTTCTATGATGGGTACAGACATGAGATGCTGCCTGCCAACCTGATCCAGGTATGTTCTTGGGCCATGCGTCAAGCATTAGCCTGGCTGGGCAGATGGCATAAGATCTGCATTTGGTGGGGAGGGGATGACATGCCTGTGTGCCCAACTTTTTTTTTCTCTAGGCTCAGAGGGATTACTTCGGGGCTCACACGTATGAACTCTTAGCCAAACCGGGACACTTCACCCACACCAACTGGACAGGCCATGGTGGCAGCGTATCCTCCTCATCCTATAATGCCTAACCAGACTGTCTGCTGTCGGAATTCCGTAGACCTGGAACATTCCTGCTACCGTCCTCAGCTTGCACTGCATTTGTTTCTTCCCAGGGCTCTGAAAATAAATTGTTGTAAGAGCCCTCCCCTCGGGGGCAGACAGTAGAGTTTGTACAGTGACTCTGTGGAGACCCCCCTCCTGCCCTCTGCCCTTGCTTCTTAGAACTGCCTAGCAACTGATCATGGGAACGACAGGTTCTGCCCAGCGGCCCTGCCCTGAGAGCCGGCACCATCCAGGCAGGGAGCAGGCTCCGGAGGGGAGCAGCACAGACGTCGTAGTTGGGAAAGGCTGGTGGGATCTGACCAAATTGGAATACTTGTCTGTATTACACAGGGGAACAGCCCATATTCTTCCTTTTAATAAAACTCCATTCTATTTATAGTTTTGTCTCCAGCCTCTTAAATACTCTTGTCTCAGGACCGAGTCCCAGAAGCTTAGCCGCCATCTAGGCCAACCCATGGAGCTGGGGGAAAAGAATCCTCCTAACCACACACCTGATCCATGGTCCTCCAGCCATCCAGCCCTGTCCTGGGACGAATTCTAGTCTGCTGTATGTGGTATGCTGGGTACCCTTTGTGCTGGAGTATCCCTTGTCTCAGGGTCAGAAAATGCCAGATCTGGGGCTGGAAGGGTCCCTTGAGGTCAACCAGGCCATCCGCCTCACTTTATAGAGGAGCAAACAGGACCATAGAGATTAAATCATTTGCCTAAGGTCACACAGCTGGGACATGACTGGAGTCAGCTGGAACCGGGGTCCTCTGACTCCAAAATTTTGACCAGGGTCAAGATCTGACTTTCTCCTTGTCTTCTCAGGGATTTCCTGGGAGTCCCTTGTTATGTTCACCCAGACAGTTGATGGCTCTCTAGCGTGGGATCCAGATTATTACTTATAATCCCTGGTTGGTAGTCAGTTTTTCTTACATTTGACCCAATTTTCTTGTAATTTGTTTGGGGTTTTTTTTCCCCGATTTTAAGAAGATACATGACAATGACTGAGCTTTTCCAAGACTTCGGACTAAGATGTCCCTACGTTCCAGCCCTTGCCCCTGATTTTGGCCATCTCCTCCTTGACCTCTTCCAAAGTCCACCCCCTATTCAGGCTTCCTCCTTTGCCTCTGGAGCTGGGACCCCGCCACATGCTGAGACCATTGCAAGGGGATTAGCCATTGAGAAGGTTTTGGTGAGCCAGCTGCCCAGCTTACTGAGAGGAATCAGCCCAGGCAAAAGCTGGGAAAGCCCCTGAGACATGTCCCAATGGGTCTGCCGTGGCGTCCATGTCCTGACCTTCATTCTGGAGAGCAGGGGGTGGGACAGGGAGAGTGCAGCACCCTGAAGTGAGAGAAGGAGGCCAGAATCTCCAGGCACAGGCATTCCATGGGTTCAGCCGCAGCCTGACTGGCCTGAGTGCCTTCTTGCTTTCTACCTTTGAGCCTGCTGTCTGTTTCCTGAGGTGGTACCTGTACTTGAGGGTCATGTGGCACAGTAGTCAGCTTTGGATCAGAAAGACCTGTGTCATGTTTTTGCATGATTTTACACGTGTCATTTGTTGTTTTTAAGCCATGTCTAACTGTGATCCCATTTGGGGTTTTCTTGGCAAAGACATTGCAGTGGTTTGCCATGTCCTTCTCCAGTTCATTTGACAGATGACGAAACTGAGGCAGATGGTGAAGTGAGTTGTCCAGGGTCATATGGCTAATAGATGTCTGAGGTCAGATTTCAACTCAGGTCCTCCTGACTCCAGGGTCTCTGCCTATGTCTGATTAAGGAGGTTCAGGATTTGCATGAATGGAACACTCAGCACTTCAAAAGATCCAATATAATTTATTTAGAATATAGACAAGTGGGAAGTAAGCCAGAGATAACAGAGTAAAAGCTTAGGAATAGTAAGGTAAGAGCAACTATGATTTTTATATATATGTATATATATAAATATATATACATATATATATATATATACACATATATGTACATACATATCCACGATCATCACCGATGCGGGGGAAACACCAACACCTGGACACTAGTCAGGGTCCCGCTCTGGCTGGCAGGGCTCCAACTGCTTAGTGGAATGTATCTATACATATTTACAGTCATCGATGCGGAGAAGCACCAATACCTGACCACACAAGCTGGGGAATCCCGGGTACAGCTATCAGGGTTCTGCTCGGGAGGGTCCCAGGCAGGATGTCTCCTCCATGGGTGAGATTCCAATTTGGGGTCTGAATCTTACAGTTTGAGTAGTGCTGAGAACAAAGAAGTCATACTGCCAGGTGTTTTTTAGCAAGCATCATCTTGTGTGAGGCCAAGGAAGGAGGCCAATCCCTCCAAGGCCGCCCCCAAGAACAATGTTTCCTTGGAGAGACTAGTTCCAGGAGTCAGGCAGTTAACCATATCTCTTTTCAAGGTCCTGGCCAAGGTCCCAGGAGAAGCGTAGCCCTCATGTTCCCAGGATTTTCTGTTCTAAAACAACTCACGGTAATAGAAAGGCCTTATTGAGTTAGGGCCTTGACTTGTATAATCTTATTCCTTACAGAGGGGCTTACCTTGCCCCTTCAGCCCACTCTGCCACCTAGCTGCCCATAATTGATAAATTGTTTTGCCTTCTCAGTGGGTGGAGGAGGAGGAGGTTGGAGGGAGGGAGAGAATTTGGAACTCAAAATTTAAAAAGAAAAGAATATATTTAAATAAACTATTAAAACAGCACCAAAAAAGACAGGTCAGGATTCAATCCTGGTCTTGACAGGTGAGTGACTTGACTGTGACCCTGGGTACCTCAAACCTCAGAAACTAAGTGGCAAGCCAAATTGCTGCTCCTGATCCTTCAGGGGCGTTTCTACAATGGGCTGTGTGACCATAAGATCATAAATTTAGAAATGAAAGGGGCCTCGAAGGGCATGTAATTCAGCTCCTCATCTTAGAGGGGAAGAAATGCCAAATATGAAGTGGCTTGTCTACAATCAGTCAATAAAGCATTAAGTGCCTACTGTGTTCCAGATGCTCAGGCACTAAGCATCAGACCCTGGCTCTGAATGCAGATCCAGCATTACACAGTACAGCTTTCCCTGGAGGGGAAGGAAAAATGTCACTGCTTCATGAAGTTGCTGCCCAAGTAATTGCAGCCGATCTCGGGGGCAGTGGCTCCACCTTGGTCAGGTGATGCTTGGTCCTGCTGCCCCTGCTCGGCTTGGACCAGGGCTGGAACACTGTGCTCAGCTGGAGGAAGGACGATTGACTGGGTTGCCTTTGCTAGAAATTTGCTCTTTCGTCATGGGAGTGAAGGTGACCCTGTCTGCCAAAGGCCTGGCAAGCTCAGGCAGGCAACACCTCGAGAACCAGCCTAGCTGAGTCTGAAGAGCCTCGTGCCAGCCTCCAAACATGGAACTTTGGTAATTCTCAAAAAGAGGGCAGCATGGATGGAGAGCAGCCATCAGAGTCAGAAAGACCTGGGTTCAAATCTTCCCTCTGACCCGCACTGGCTGACAAAGTTTTCATGGCAGATACTAGAGTGGTTTGCCATTTCCTTCTCCAGTTAATTTTACAGATGAGGAAACTGAGGCAAACAGGGCTAAGTGACTTGCCCAGGCTCATAGAGCTAGTGTCTGAGGCTGGATTCAAATTCAGATCTTCCTGACTCCAGGCCTGGCACCATCCAGCTCCACTGGAAGTTGTAGAAAGGCATGATGTCAGGAAAAGTTTCCTAACCACTAAAATTGTCCAAAGGCTGCTGGGGAAGGTGATGAGCTCCCTGTCACCAGAAGCCTTCAAACAGACTGGATGGCCCCTTGTCAGGGACATTGTAGTTCAAATGAGATAAATTGAAAGGACTTTGTAAACTTTAAAGTACTAGATAAATATTGGCTATTAGTGTTACTGTTGTGAAGAAGAGGAGGATGGTGGTGATGGTGGGGATGATGACTAATTCTTGCTCAGGTAAAAGTTGGACCAGCTGCCTCTGATTTCTGCTATCGGCTGCTGCAGCCTGGGAAGGTTTATTGTTGCGTGGTGTGATGGTGACACCTAGTGGCCAGTTCTCCTATAACTGGGCTAAGAACAACGCCTCCATGCTTCTCACTCAGTCCCAGAATGATGGTTGTTGTCCTTGGTGCTGGAAGAGAACCAAAATGACATCACTGTTGGGGTCAGGGTACAGTATGTCTGACCGTGGCTGATCAGACTAATATGAGCTTGGAAGGCTCTACCACAGCTTGGGCACAAATAGCCCACGTGAACATTTGGAGGGGAAAGGGTTCTAAATTTGTAAAGAGACCAGAGAGACAGAGACAGAGAGACAGACAGAGACAGAAGACAGAGAGAGACAGAAAGAAAGAGAGACAGAGACAGAGAGACAGAGAGACAGACAGAGAAAGAGAGAGAGAGAGAGAGAGAGGGAGAGGGAGAGGAGAAAGAAAGGAGAGAGAGAGCTCACATATGAGCATGAGCACTTGGATCCTAGAAAGAAGAGACCCCAGCATTCATCCAGGCAAGCCCAGACTCAAACAGGAATCTCCTCTATAACACACCCAAGAGCAGGCCATCCAGCCTCTGCTTGAAGATCTCCAGGGCAGGGGAGCCTCCCACCTTCCCCAGCAGCTCATTCTACTTTTATCCAAATATTTCATTTTCTGACACTTTACATTTTGAACATTATGGGTAAGTAAGACCAACCAGAGGAAGGAGAGGACCTATTATTTGATTGCTGTGGGTGCTTCCAGGCAGATCAGAATACAAATGCTGATAGTCTTAGGGAGTTTCTTTGAGGCATTGAGAGGTTAAGAGCCAGTAGGTGCCAGATGCTAGCTCTTTCCGACTCCAAGCTTGGCTTTCCAGACAGCATATTGCACTGCCTAGATACAGGACCCCAGCATAATTTTCTTGTGGCCCTGGAGAACAAGTACAGTTATCACCATTACCACCATAATCATCACTACCATTATTGCTGCTAGTATGGTTAGCTTAGAGGTTAGGTGGCTCAGTGGATAGAGCACCAGGCCTGAAGTCAAGAAGATATGAGTTTAAATCTAGCCTCAGACACTTAACTAGCTGTGTGGCCCTGAGCAAGTCAGCCTCATTTTCCTCATCTGTATGATGGGGATAATAACAGCACCTGCCTCCCAGCTGTTGTGATGATAAGCTAAGATTGTAAGTAACCGTAAGTCTTTGTAAACATAAAGCATTGCTTTATGTGTTAGCCATAACTGAAGCAAGGCTGTTTGCTTCACTATTGGCTCTTGCATGAATTATATCTCTGAGTCTGGGATCTTGGCCTTTAGAATGAGAACAGATTGGGGTGGCTAGGTGGCATAGTGAATAGAGCACTGGCCCTGGAGTCAGGAGGACCCGAGTTCAAATCCGACCTCAGACACTTAACACTTATTAGCCGTGTGACCTTGGGCAAGTTGCTTAACCCTAACTACACTGCCCTCCCCTCTCCAAAGAGGCAAAAAAAAAAAAATTAGAAGAGCTAGAGGTCCTCTGAGCTGCGCCTGAACAAGAATCCCCCCTTTTACACAAAGGAGTAAACTGAGGCCCAAAGAGGGGAAGAGCCATCATACAGGTGGTGAGTGGCAGACCAAGAATTTGGATCCAGTTCCTGTGACTACAGAGTTGCTGCCCTAGTCTGGGACTTTGGGCCCTTGAGTCTGGGGGTGGCAGTGGGAGTTAACTGAGCAGCACTTAGCAAGTGCCTAGCACCCAGCAGGAGCTTAATAAATGGTTGTTGACTTGACTCCAATGAGGCCCTGGCTTCTTCCTCTTGTTGCTCTCCTTATGAGACTCTCCTTTTCTCCCCTTCATCAGAATTCTTTCTCTTCACCACATTAACATTTCGTTCCTATCCTTCCTCATCTTGGCTTACACATAGAATCATAGTCTATGGGATGCTGCCCATCCTTCTGAACCCTCTGAAATCTGCCCCCCCCCCCCCCAGTCCAGGTACATGGAACACTCTTCCCGGCTCTCTTGTTCTCTCACTCCCCCTCCCCCACATCCAATCCTGCCATTTCTGCCTCCACATCATCCCTCACATTGGATCCCTTCTCTCTCCTCACATCCTCTTGCCTAAATTATCACTACTATTGTTAGTGATAATTGGTCTCCATTTGTCTCCATTGGTCTCCCTTCCTTAAGCCTCTCCCCTCTCCAATCCAGCCTAATGCGTCTTTTTTGTTGTTCGGTAGAGTCCCACTCTTTGTGACCCCATTTGGGGTTTCCTTGGCAAGGATACTGGGAAAATTTGCCATTTTCTTCTCCAGATCATTTTACAGATGAAGAAACAGAGACAAAAAGGGTCAAGTCAATTGCCCAGGGTCACACAGCTAGAAAATATCTAAGGTCTGATTTGAACTCCAGGGCTGACTCTATCTTCTATGCCACTTGGCTGCCCACACCACTGCTCAAGTGATTTTCCTTGAGCTCAGATCTGACCACATTACTGTAGTGCCAGTGCAGTATTTACAGCACCCACAATCATGATAAAGACTGTGACTATAAGTATAACATGACATTAGATCACAAAATATACCAGATTCTCCAGATAGAGGACAGAACTGAAGAATTTATTTAGACAACAGAAAACCAAATCCCAAATCAGTAAGCCAACTCCATCATAGTACCAAAGATACTCAGAAGCTATAATAACCCTGAGAGCCACAGCATCCTTCAGCCTTCCCACAAACCAATACAAGATCAATATTTACTCACGAAACTCTTTATCTCCTTGCCTGAGCTCCTCTGTCCCCTAGCTCTGACCAGCTTCCTGTGGGCTCTTCCCACCACAGGTTCCATGTGACTACATTCTGCCTATCAGGGGGCAGAGTTTATCTTCACAGCAGGGAAGCTTCCTGTGGGCTCTGCTCCACCCTTTAGCAAATTCCCTCCATCACAGGCTCCATGTGACTACATTCAGCCTATTAGGGGGCAGAGTTTACTTTCAAAGCAGAAGAGGTCTTCGAACTCCCCCCTAGATCTATTAAGGGTCAGGGAAGATCTTCAAATTCCCATTCCCCTTGCATTTACTCCCCTTCTCTAGTGGTTCCCTATTGCCTCTTTGATAGAGACTTCTCTTCTTAACTTTTGAAGCATTCCACACCCTGCCCCTAATCTCTCTTTTCAGACTCATTGGTCATTACTCCTCATCCCACACTCTGTGATCCAGCCACACTCGTCTTCTCTCCAATTCTCACACTCAGTAATCCATCGTCAATCTCCAAGACTTTGCCCTACTTGTCCCCATGCCTGGAATGTGCTCTCTCCTCACTGTAACCTCCCAGAATCCTTCTCTTCCTTAAAAATCCAGGTCTGCATTGTTGGTGGAGTTGTGAATTGATACAACCATTCTGGAGAGCAATCTGGAACTATGCCCAAAGGACTATAAATAATTGCATGCCCTTTGACCCAGCAATACCACCGTTGGGATTATATCCCAAAGAGATTACAGAAGTGGGAAAAGGTCCCATATGTACAAAAATATTTATTGCAGCTCTCTTTGTGGTTGCAAAAAACTGGAAATATAGGGGATGCCCATCAATTAGGGAATGGCTGAATAAGCTATGGTTTATGAATGTAATGGAATACTATTGTGCTATAAGAAATGGGAAGGAGATGGACT
>CM053582.1:94887241-94923956 GCA_028627135.1 Pseudochirops cupreus
CAATGTGAAAGTATTTGCAGATCCTATACATGATTGCACACCACCATGGGGGAGGGGGGAAGGGAGGGGAGAAAATCTGAAACTCAAGTGATTGTGGAACTGAATCTTGTAAATTAAAAGTAAATAAGTAAATTTAAAAAAAATTCCAGGTCTGGCACCACCATGAGCACGAAGGCTTCCTTTCCTGATCCTTCTAACCGCTAGTACCCTTCTTCCCAAGCTACCTTGTCCTTAACTACTTTGTGTGCTCATAATCATTCTCTTTATATTCACATTGTGTGTGTGTGTGTGTGTGTGTGTGTGTGTGTGTGTGTGTGTGTGTGTGTCCTGGTTGTCTCCTCCTTGAGAGTAGGAATCATTTCATACTTTTTATTTGTATCTCCAATGCCTGCCATATAGTAGGTGCTTCATAAATGCTTAATTGGTTGATCACGATTGTCTAAGATTGTGGGAAACAAAGGAGGGAATTCTGTTTCCACAGGATTAAATAAGCTCCTCCTAGTTTTGAGTGATAGCAGAATGTAAGTGAGAGGTAACTGGTTCTAATCAGAAAGCAGAACCAAGCTTCTGATCAGGTAAAACATCAGAAGCTTGCAGGCAAACTTGATGAGCTATTTGAGAGGGAATCATGGAGGAGAACATGAAATGGGGGGTTCAAGAGGTTGCATCTAGCCAAGGGAGAGCAAGGTGGGAAATTCGTTCCTATTATAACCACCACTTTGTCCTGGATGGTGACAGTCAGACTCCCTTTGGAAGGGAGGGAATGTCTTGGAAGAAGGCTCTCCATTTTTTGAAGGATGAAATTATCACAAAGACAAGTTGAGAAGTGATTAATCAGGGGCCATGATTTTGGTAGAGCAAGATCTCCAACAGATATCTGGGTAACTGAAGTCTCCCATGACTATCCAGCCTCTGTGGTAGGCTGGTTATGCTGCTTCCCCCCCTCTCCCAAATTGTCTGTCTTACAGTTGCATATTAATATCACTTCTATTTCTGCTTTCTAGGATTTGGGTAAACCCAAGGGCTTCCTCTGCTTCCCAGATTTCCTTTTGTACAAAATTCTACTTCACTTATCCCTTTCACTGGTGTCTTTGGTGGGACCAGCTCAGACTGCTTTTGTGAGAGCTAATTTTTCAGTTTTCAGTGTGGATTCAGAAATAGGCAAACACTACAAATCAGCACTTGATTTATTATCTTGTGGATTGTTCAGTCCTTCCCCAGGTAGGGGTCCTGCTTGCTGGCAACCACAATCCCTCTTCTCTCACCTGGAACTTTGACCTAGAACTAAGTAACAGGTAATGGAGTTCCCAAATGATGCTGGCTCCTGAGCCCAGTGCTGGCACAAGCTTCCCCTGGAAGCTCTTTATGACCAGATGCTCGGTCCCTTTACCATCCCTAGGTTCTGGGCACTCCCATCAGCTGCCACTACTACTCCAAGGCACAGGCCTGGTGCCACTTCCTCAGAGCCTTACTCCCTGCCTGTCTCCCTCCACTCCCCTGCCAGGGCACACAGATCTCTCTTTCCATTTTCTTGGGCTACAAAAAATGACCACCTGTGACATTTTGTTGGTCAGCTTGCTCAGAATTCATTGAGCTAAACAACTTTTTAAGTTGTTTAGAAGGATGTGTTCAAAGGGCTCAGAAAAAATGCTCACTTCATTCTGCCATCTTGGCTCTGCCCCCTAATTCTAGTTAAACTTAAAAGTGCAATGTGCCTATGCTTTTCCCCCATCGAGCCATTTACCACATATTCACCAGCATATCTCTGACTGTGTCCTTTTTCTCTTATAGATAAGGCATATATTTCCTACCAGGGCCATACTCTGACCAAAGGTCCCACCTTATCACGTCTAAGATACCTATGAAATCAAATTCATCCCTTTCATTAGGATCTCTCATTCTTCTCCCTTGTTACCCATCCTTAGTGTGTTCTCTTTTCTTTTTTTCTTTTTGGAGGGGCAATTGGGGTTAAGTGACTTGCCCAAAGTCACACAGCTAGTTTTGTGTTAAGTGTCTGAGGCCGGATGTGAACTCAAGTCCTCCTGACTCCAGGGCTGGCGCTCTATTCGCTGTGCTACCTAGCTGCCCCTTTAGTGTGTTTTCTATATGCCTGAGTCATGGGTTTGAGGGCCAACCCTAAGGTTTTTATCACCGGCGAACTTCTAGGGGTCTTTATAACTCTTCTTCCTATAGCATCCTACTCTCACTGGTATTTAGAGACCTATAAGGACCATGGAGGACTTTTCCATCTGACCTGGGGATGAATCCTCCTATGAGCGTTGCCTTCTTCATTAGAAGATGAGACTGGAGAACAGAGACGGTCTCCATTTTTCTATTTGTTTTGCCTTGGTAAGGCTTCATTCATTCATTCAAAGAGTCTTCTCCCAACCCCTTACTTTTCAGTTATAAGATCTTTTGATTAAATTCACAAGACTTTAGAAAACCGTGATCTTTTTAAAAATACATATAATTTCTCTTTGATTTTATACCACCTTTGTTTCCAGATATATCCTTTTTCATTCAGTGAACCAGCCCCTGAAACACAGAAAAAGGAAAAAAGTCAATTTGATAAAATCCTTCATTATCTTGATCATCAACAAGACACTTTTCTTAAGTGTCTTCTGTGGGGCAGACACTGAGCTAAGCACTGAGGAGCCAAAGAAAGGCAAAAACCGGGCCCTGCCCTCAAGGAGCTTACAAGATGAAGACGGGATCAATTAGGGTAACCAAGAGAAGGAAGGCACCAGCCTTCGGGGGAACAGGGAAAGGCTTCTTGGAGAACATAGGAGTTCAGCTTTGCTTGAAGGAAGCCAGGGAAGCAGAGATGAGGAGAGAGGGTGCTCCAGGCATGGGGCACAGCCAGTGAAAAGGCATGGAGTGAAGAGATGGATGTCTTGTGAGTGGAATAGGAAGGATACCAATGAAATGAACAGAAAAGGAAGGGAAGGGAGCAGGTTGGGAATAAAAATATATAAATATTACTATAAAAGAAAATAAAAGCCAACAAACAATTTTTATATTTGATCCTGGAGGTAATAAGGAGATACTAGAGTTTACTGAGTAGGGAAATGACGCGATCAGACAACCACTTTAGGAATATTAACTGACCTACCAGTTCAGTGGAGGATGAAATGGAGTAGAGAGAACCCTGGGGTAAAGAGACCCATTGGCAAACTATTTGCAATAGTCGGGGCATGAGGAATGAAAGCCTGCACCAGGGTAGGGGCAGCATCAGAAGAGGGAAGGAGACATGTTTGAGAGAAGTTATGGAGGTGGAATAAACAGGACTTGGCAAGTCATTGGATATGGGAGGTGAGAGTGAGGAGTAGAGGATGATACCTAGGTTGTGAATCTAGGAGACTGGGAGAATGGGGGTGCCCAACTAGGAAGAGGGGAGGATTTAGGGGAAAATATAATGACTTCAGATAGAACGCCAGGTCTGTAGTCAGGACGATCTGAGTTCAAATCTAGCCTCAGACACAACTCAGACACACACTAGTTGTGTGAGTAGTCACTTAAGTTTGCCTCAGTTTCCTCATCTGTAAAACGAGCTGGAGAAGGAAATGGAAAAACCACTCCAGTATCTTTGCCAAGAAAACCCCAAATGGGGTCATGAAGAGTTGGACATGACTGAAACAACTCTTCATTTCTGGACATTTTGAGTTTAAGATGTCCATGGGACATCCAATTCAAGATGTCCAATAGGCAATTGAAGATGGGAGACAGGACATCACCAGAGAGGTTAGGGCTGGATACATAGATTTGAGGATCAAATGAGATATTTGTAAAGAGCTTAGCACAGTGCGTGGCACATCAAAGGCACCAGGGTAGAGATGATCATTGACTCTGTGGGAGGTGATGAGATCACCCAATGGAACAGCATAGAGGGAGAAGAAAGATAGACTCTAGGCCAACCTCAGGGGATGCTTGCAGTTGTTGTGGGTATGACCGCGACAAAGAACCAGCAAAGGAGACTGAGAAGGGGCAGTCAGATGGACGGGTAGGAAGAGAACCAGGAAAGAAAGCGGTGTCCTAGGAACCTAGAACCTAGAACCTAGAACCTCGGAGGGGCATTAAAGAGAGAGTGATAGGCAGTGTCCAAGGCTGCAGAGACAAGGAGAACAGAACCGAGCCAAAAACTTGGGATCTGCACGGGTGGAGAGAATTCCTCGTCTGAGAGTGTCCTGTACTCCCTGGCTTCTTTATTTTATATTACTTTGTTTATGTTATTATTATAATTATGTTTATTTATATTATTTTATGCTATCAATTAATAGCGATAAAACAGGAGGTCCAGCCCCCGTCCTCATCATTTCATTCGTACGTATTCATCAGCACATCCCCAGAATTCCTCTATACCTGGTTCTCCTAGCGAGGCCCACGTGTCCTGAGGGATTCTTGTCAGTTACCGCGGACCTGCGGGGAGCCTCCGACGCCTTTCCCCAGAGGTGCCGCTAGAGGGCGCGTCCCGGCAGAGGGAGCGCTTCGCGTTTCAGTTCTTTCTGTCCTTTTCCGCACCTCGTATCGAGGAGCTTCCAAGGCGGGAAAACAAGTTTCCCGTGTTTGGGCGCGCGCAGCTGTGGCCTCCATGGAGCCCGGGCAGCGAGAGGAAGAGGAGAAGGAGGAGGAGGAGGAGGAGGAGGAGGAGGAGGAGGTGGAGGAGGAGGTGGAGGAGGGAGAAGAGGAAGAGGAGGAGAACCAGCAGCAGCTCACGTTCATACAGGTACGGGAGTGCGGGGCCCCGGAGCCCAGCCGACCTGGGTCCTTTTGTCCCGGGGCCGTTAGGACCCCCCCCAGTCCTCCTCTCAGGCCTGGCAGGGCCTATCCTGGGGCTAATGTCACGGCTGTGACGTCATGGTCGCTTTCTGGGCCCCGCCTAGTGCTGACGTTCAGTGCTCTACGCCACCTCTGCCAGCCTCTGTTCTAAGGGCCCTCCCCCCTCCTGCCTTCTGTATGCTAAGTTTTCTTTTTGCTCTCACATCCCACAACTATATGGAAGAATAATTTAATTAATTATGCACAGATTGGCACGGCACGCTGGGCGTGCTGCCCCTGAAATCTTCGTAGAAAGCATTTTTGGATCAGCCGCGCCCTGCGCTTCCTCCCTCAGTGTAGATCATTGATTCTCCAGCCATTTTAATAAGAAATTACGAGCCCCCTCCTGCCCGGAGGGGTGTGGAGAAAACTGCCCTGGACCCGGAGGCGGGGCCTGGGTTCAGATCCCGCTGCTCCGATCTTTGGGCACGTGGCCTCTCCGGGCCTCAGTTTTCCTATCTGTAGCATACGGGTGTCAGGTGAGACGTGGCTCCAAATCCTGTGTCCTCGAATGGCCCAGGCCCCGCTCCTGACACCTGCGGGAGGAGGCGGACCTTCCCTGAGGGGGTGAGTCAGGCCCTTGCACCCCCTCCTAGTACAGATGGGCAGACGGAGGCTTTGTGACATCACCTGACTTGTCTGAGGTCACCCGGTAGAGGCAGGATCTGAACCCTGGTCTGGGACTCCCGAGAGAGGAGGAGGGTTTGGATTTGTGCAGAAAGGTTAGAGGAGGCGGTGACGAACATCCTGGCTGGCGTGTGCTTACCCTGAGATGGCAGAGGGCAGCTGGGGGGAGAGAGCTGGGCATGAGGAGGGGTCCACTGGGACCAGCTCCGAAGCTGGGAACCCCGGCCCTCCCGCGGTCCCCGGAAATAGCGCCCCTCCTTTGTCGGACTTCCTTGGGACACGCCTTTCCGGGCTCTTTAAGAATTATGGGAGGCCGGACTCAGTTCAGGGGCACTCCCTGGACATCCCCTGTGATGGTCCTTCCTCTAATGTTTGGTCCTGGTCCCAGGAGTCTTCTATTCTCCAGGCTAAACTCCCTGATTCCTCCAGAGGCCACTTGGACCAGAGCCCCACCGAGCAAAGCAAAGCTGCCCCCAGTGACAGGACCATAGAACAGTGTCAGAGGTGGGAGGGCCCTTAGAACACAGGATGTCAGAGCTGGGAGGGCCCTTGGAACCCAGAATGTCAGAGGAGGGCTCTAGAACACAGGATGTCAGAGCTGGGAGGGGCCTTAGAACCCAGAATGTCAGAGGAGGGCTCTAGAACACCGGATGTCAGAGCTGGGAGGGGCCTTAGAACATCCAGTGTCCAAGCCGAGATTTCCACACTGACTCATGTCTTTAACAGTTGGGCCCCTGATCTTCAGATCTAGCCCATCAAGCTTAGAACACAGGGTTCCTCCTGTTTCTAGAGAAGGCCGAGCACCTGGCATGAGAAAGTGACATGTGACCTGCCCCGAATGTTCATGTGGGGGGATGTTAAAATCTTTTGGGGTCTCCTTGGCTTCCCCCCATTGCAATGTGCACAGACCCTGAGCCTCCCAGCCACTCCATTCCCACAAGTCAGGGTCCACTCCACTTTCTCCTCCAGATCTCTATGTCACTGTTGGTTTTAGAGAAGGCCGAACAGGACCCAGAACAGCCATGGGTTTGTTCTCTGTGTCTGTCCTCCCCGGGGGATCTGTGTCTGAGTGCCACCATTCAGGGTTCTTGTTCATTATAGCGCCAAATTCTCGACGTGGCTGGATGGGGTGGAGGACTTGTTGCGGAGCCGGGCATCTCCTCAGCGTCCCTTATGCTCCATCCTTCTCGCACAATACCTCGCTAACCCAACAGACAAAAGACCTCGGCCCTCCTGTGTCCAGGCCCTCGCTAACCTGCCTCCCCTTCTCCATCACAGACTCTCACTGGAACTGTCCCTTCCCCCAAGGTTTCTATCACTTCCTCCCCACTGGTGACAGACCCAGCAAAGATCTTCCCTTGGTTGGCTCCTCCAGCTCCTGAAAGATGAGATTGTCCTCAAGGCAGATGGAGAGGTTATTAGCTCTTATGGTTTTGGCCGAGAGCTTGAGAAGCAGTCTAGAGAACCGCCGGCGTCATGCTTCTGTCAGGCTAGACACCGTCACGGCTGCTGCTGTGTATGCAGAGAAGAGCCCTCTAATGAAATAGCACTTTAAGGTTTACAGACAGTGTGTAATTTTATCCTCAGAACAGCCCTGTGAAGGAAATGAAGTCAGCGAGCATTTATTGAGTACCTACTGTGTGCTCAGTGCTGGGGATGCAGAGACCAGCAGAAGAGGGTCCCTGCCCTCTGTATCTAAACAGGTGAAAGATTGGGGAAATTGGAGGCGGTAATAGGAGGCAGCCTCTGCCATTAAGGGGATCAGGAAAGGCTTCCTGCAGATGGTGGAGTCGTGCTGGGACAGGGAGGAAGACCGGGAGTCAGCAGGGAGGTGAGGGACACCGCCAGGCCTGGCAGAATTCCCACAGGCCGCTGGCACTGGGTCACCAGGAAAGGTGGAAAGGTGGGAGAGGGCAGGATTTTACATTGGTGTCCCCACTGTCTTGGGAGAGCTTTTAAGTGTTGGTCATTTTCATGTAGAAATGTTTTGCATGACTTCATGTGTACAGAGGGTATGATATTGTGCAAAAGCGGAGCTAGAGGACCTCTCCCTCTTCTAATTCTAAAGGCCAGTTTGAGCCTAGAGGTAATGGGGTAAGTGCTTATCCCCACTTTGCAGATGAGAACACAGGGCTGGATCTGGTTTCATTCCTGACCCCAGGTGTCGTCTCCAGCCACTGCGCTAGCTGGCTGCCCCAGGATGAACACATCCCTTGTTTCTGCCTTGGTTTGCCTTTATCACAAAAGCTGGGCAGGCTATTTTAACCACACCAACCTTTCTGCCATTGGGGGTCCCCCAGAGCCCTTGCCAAGCAGGAGTCTCCTCCTGCCCAGTGTTAGTAGTGCCTGGGAGGCTTCATTAGAGAGAGCCCTGGTTACTCTGGCCAGAGGGCAGGCCCACACACAGTCAGCCAGGCCAGGGCCTCGGTGGCTGCAGCCAGTAGCCCCCGCCTCTCTTCACTGCCGTGGAGCTGCCTCCTGTGTGTCAGAAGTGGGATCTGGTGGAGCATTCTCAGCTCCAAGCTGGGCGGGGGTCCCACTGTGTGTGAGGGGTGTCCTCATGATGCCCTGGAAGGCAGCCTGCAGAGGCGGCCTTATCTTCATCTGACCCTGAGGACGGCCCTGGGGCAGAGAGGCCTGGGTGTGGAGGGGATTCTGAGCCCCATTTTCAAGACATCCAGGTGAGCCCAGGCTGACTTAGACAGCCTTTCCCTCTATAGCAGGTGCCTGTTGGGTGGTCCTGGTGGGACACCACCCCTCTCTGGGAGATCTAGCCCTCAATCCTCCATCAACCTCACCAGCTTTTAGTGTCGCTTCAGGTCTCACCCTCTAGGACCAGACAGAGAAGTAGACTTCTCTGTCTAAGAAGTGTGGCTCCCACAATTAGCTCTGCAGATGCTCAGAGACGGTGACCACATCCCCCGTGCTTTCTTTCCTCAGGATAAACATCCCCAGCCTTCTGCTGACCCCCCTCAGGCTGCTCACTGGCCTGCAGCCTGCCGACATGGGCCCTCAGATGGGTCTCCAGAGAGTGCTGACGTGTGGTGAGCAGGACGGAGGACCGGGCCGTGTTGGCATTGTCCTGGCTCTGGATACGTGGCCTCTCTGGGTCAGTAGCAGGGCCAGCCTGTTCCTCTGGTTTCATTAGCTCTCCTGGATTCCACATCACACTGCTGACTTAGAGCTGATGGTCAGATGCTTACTGGCTGGGTAACCCTGGGCAGGTCACTTCACCCCGTTTGCCTCAGTTTCCTTGTCTGTGAAATGGGCTGGAGAAGGAAATGGCAAATTGCTCCAGTCACTGCCCAGAAAAGCCCAGATGGGGTCACAAAGAGTCAGACCCGACTGAAATGACTGATGCCCATTAGGTGCAGTGGTCAGAGGGCTGGGCCTGAGTTCAGATGTGGTCTCAGACAGTAGCAGTGTGGCCTGGGGCCTCTCACCTGACCTTTGCTGCCTCAGTTTCTTCATCTTTCAGATAGGGATAATAATAGCCACACTTCCCCCCAAAGATGAGATGAGGTGATATCTATAAAGCTCTTCTTTGCAAACCTTGAAGCATCGCAGAAATCCAGGCTGTTATTACCCATACCTCCCCTCTCTTATACTGGCGAAGTTTATTTTTTGAACCCAAATGTAAGTTTTACTTTTCAAAATCTCATCTTGGCGTCTGAGGCAGGCTGGCTCTCAGGTCTTCCTGATTGCAGGCCCACTGCTTTATCCGGTGCCCCCTCATGGAAAGGGCATCAGAGAACCTGGGCTCTGTTCCCAGACCCTGCTTCTTGTGAACCGTGGCCCCAGAGCATTCACTTCACCCCTGGTCTCTGATTCTTCATCTATAATGTTGGTCCCAGGCTGCCTCTTGCCTCATCTTCTACCACCAGCTAGTTGGCTTGAGCTGCGTTGGGTTCTTGGGGAGTGGTTTGGGGCAGAGCCTGTTGTCATGGGTCATCGGCCTGTCTTCTCTGTCGGCTTCTCTGCTCACCTCAGTCATCTTGGCCAGGAGACTCAGCTCCCAAGTGACCAGTGCTGTGGTAGGGGGTCAGCAGGATGGGGCCTTCTCCCCACGTCCCACATACAGAGCTGGTGCTGGCTTTCAGCCCCACGTGCAAGGCTCCCATGTCGGTCCCTTTGGGGGCCTTGGAGCCTTCCCAAGCTCTTTACTGTCCTCCACCTCCCCTGCTCTCATCCTATCTCTGCTGACCCCACCCCACTCCCACGGCCTCTCAGGTGCGCACCCTCACCGCTTCTGACACAGGACTCTTCCCAAAGGAAAAGTCAGACCTTGACACTCCTCTGCTCCAGAGCTAGCCTGGCGGGAGCAGCCCCCCTTCTGCACAGTCTTTTCTAGCCCACCCCCATCCCCCAGGGCTAAGTGCCCTCCTTCACAACTACCTCCTGTTGAACTGCTTGTTTAGTCTGCGCGGATGTCCTTGTGTTCTTGGGTCTCCTGGAGAGAATGCAGGCCCACTCCTTGTGTATAGTGACCATTTCATTCTTTGTAAATTCTGATCCTCAGCACCCACCACAGTGCCTGACATGGCACACTGTAGGAGCGGGACAGATACTGTGGATGGATTGATGGGCCTAGATTTGGCATTTACTGGCCTGTGTGCCTTGTGTGCCTGTTTCACTCCAGGAGAGTATAAGCCTTCAGATCCCCAGCCCTTCCCAGAGCACCAAGTACCCAGGAGAACCGAACACACCCTTTGTATCCGGCTGAATTCAATGCTCCTGGAATTGTGTCTTGTGTTTCAGAACCTAAGGGCGACTCTCCACCTCACGGTGGGCTCCATGTGCCAGGAAGCTGCAGATGCCAAAGGCGTCAGGTTCACCAAGCCAGCCATCGCGGCCATATCCGAGGTCACCTTTCGGCAGTGTGGTAGGTAACCTGGGCCCACTCCATGCTGCCCGTTGCTTCAGCATTTCCTTTTGAAAATAGGCTTTATCTATTGCAGTGGTTCTCAACCTTCCTGATGCCACAATCCTTTAATACAGTTCCTCATGTTATGGTGACCCCCAATCATAAAATTACTTTCGTTGCTACTTCCTAACTGTAATTTTGCTACTGTTATGAATCTATCTGATATGCAGGATGTATTTTCATTGTTACAAATTGAACATAACCCACAGGTTAAGAACTGCTGCTCTATTATTGCCTTTCTGGTTTTGTTTTTTTTTTTAATCTCAGCTCTTTCCCCAAATTCCAACCCCAGCCCAGCAAGGAACCATCCTCTATTTTTGTGTTTCTTTTTAAAAATAAATTTCATGAATGACCTTTGTTTCCATATCACTGTTGTCCACTCCCTCCCCCCCCAACCCTTTCTTGAAACAAAGAAAGTCAGTTAAGCTAAAACAACATAAAAGCGGCATGTGACTAAGCCTTTCTGCATCCCTGGTCCCCCACCTCTCAGCCAAGGAAGGGCTGCCCTTATTTCTACTCATTATTTTTCTGCTGTAAAGGGAGAGGTTAGGCTACAAGTCTGACTCCCCTTCTGATCCTTTCTGCCATCCTCACCCCACCCCCCCACCCTGACCTTCCTTTTCATTCCTTCTTCACTGAGCCTGTGATTTATTTCACTAACCCCCAGTGAGGAAGCTCCTTCAGCCAGTGGACACTAAGAGGTTAAGTGAATTGCCTAGGGTCCCCCAGTCAGTGTATGTTTGAGTTAGGACTTGAACCTAGGTCTTTAGCTTTTGAGTCTGCCCCCCTTCTTTAAAAATTATCTTATTGAGGCCTTTTATTTTTTTATAACAGTATTTTTTTAATAGACCTCCTGCCCACCCTGGCAGACACAGTGACCTTGCCTGGATAGGTGTGCCAGATTCCTCCACCTCCCAGCTAAGAGGAGGCGGGTGGAGGTGGCAGTCATGGCTTCCAAGAACTGTGACCACCTCAGGAATCTGGGGATTAGATTCAGGGCTTGGGCCAGTTTGGTTTTTTTCAGTTGACTCGGGCATTGACTGGCTCTGCTCTGGTACTTGCTGGAGGTGGTCTGATTTGAGGTCAAACAAAGCTTCATCTTTGGGATCAATTCTGAAGTTAAAGAATGGTTTTGTTTAATTATTAGAAACCAAAGGTACCAAATTAATGGGAGATTTGCAGGGGTAAAGGGTGCTGGAAGAGATGGGGCTGCAATGAATAAGGGCAATGAGAGAAGTGATGATCGCGCCTTCTTCACCCAGTGTATCAGTCACTGCACAAGTGATGACAAACGTTACAAATGAACTTTTCGTCTCTCTGAAACAAGATTGAGGATGATGGTGGCTAAAATACCTCTCCTTTCTCCTTCAGAGCATTTCGCCAAAGACCTTGAGATGTTTGCCAGGTAGGTGTAGGAGGTGGGTTTTTGTCTTCTTGGGTTTTGTGGATTTTTTGTCTGCCCTTTTGTGGCTCTGCAGCTGGCTGACGCCTGCTGTTGGTGGCTGCGTTTCAAGGGGGCCTTCCACTCTTCAGTTGTGGGGGCCTCGTGTCTCCATCCATGAAGCCCCATAATTAGTGTCTGCTTTCCGTCAGGTGGAGTCAGCCCTCCTTTTGGTGACAATGTTTTCATGAAATCATGCAAGTGTCTGTCACAGAACAGAAGTTACCTGATTGCAGATTCAGTGGAGGCGTCGGGCCGAGGGGCCTCTACTCTCGGCTTCTGATTTCTCCTCCACTGTTCTCAGAATGAGGGTTTCAAGCACTTTGAAACCTTGTAGGTGGGAGAGAAAAAGAAAGACACAAAAAGAAATTAGGTGGGACGTGGAGAAGCTCTCCCCTGTGTGTGTGGGGTGTAATTGCCTGCAGGTGTGGGGGTGAGGACGGCTCGATGCCTGCCGCTAGTCAAAGGCTTTCATTTGCCCCATTTGTTAAGAGTAAAAAACAGCCCTTGCAAAGTGAGGGACCCGCTTTCATCTAGAATTGCTTTAGCTTTTACAGGTGATTTATGCTCATCTCTTCAATTAGTACCTTAGGTAATTGAAAACAATTGCCATGAATTGCTTTTATGAAGCAATTCAGATGACTGAGGCCTGAAAGGGCTAAAGCTTTCTAATTTGCCAACGTTCCTGATTTGGTGCCAACCTCTCCCTCCCCTGAGCCCTCCTCTTGCCTCCTTGTTTCAGTTAGGAATGTTCTGAATGAATTAAAGCACCAGGTTCCCAGAGGGCACACTTCAAAAACAGTCCCTGTTTCTACATTCCTTCGCCCTCTTAGAAGTGCCCAGTGGCTATTCTGACGTGAGCTCATTCAGCAAACCTACTGTGTGCAGGGGACAACCAGGAATACAAAGACAGAAAAGGCAGAGGTGCTGTTCTGAGATGGAAGGAAAGTGGGAGCACAAAAAATGATGGTGAAAAAAAGGGTAAAAGCCAAGGAATGAGGCCTTGCAGTATTATAGACAGGAGAAATTGGAAGGAAGAGACTCAGAGGGAGGGAAGGGAAAGAGACAGAGAGAAGAGAGGGAGAGAAAGAGAGACAGAAAAGGAAGAGAGAGAAGAGGGGGGGAAACAGAGATGGAGCAAGAAAGACAGAGAAGGGAGGGAGAGACCCACAAAAGTGTGGGGGGGGTGACTTTTAGCTGGGCCAGGGGTCAGAAAAAACTTCCTAGAAGGTGACCCCTGACTGGGGCCTTGCATGCATGAATGAGCCTTGTGAGCATGTCCGAGATACCGTCACTCTGCAGGGTACCAGGGATACAAACAGAAAGTCCTTCAGGCCCCAATTGAGATCCTTCAGGAAGCCTTTCCCCCAGCCCTGCTTAATTCTTGGGCCTTTGCCTTTCTTTGCAGTGGGCACATAGTAGATACTTAATAAATGTATGTTGACTGAGAAAGTTGAAACGTTCCCTATTCTTGGGGACTTACTTTCTGATAAGGGAAGAAGACATGGTGTATGAGAGATTTCAGCTGAAAGTCAGATGGCCAGGCCCCAGGGGTCTTGGGGTACAGTAGAAAAGCAGATAGTGGAGAAAGAGGAAGAGGCCGTGCCAGACATAGTGGGTGGGGTATAAGGACGTGGAGGTAGAAAGGACAGCTAGAATGGGGGACAGAGAATTGTCCTGAAGTAGAATAATACGAGAAAGCTGTAAGAGGTGGGATGGAACTTGGTGGAAGGCCTTGAATGCCAAGACAAGTGCTTTTTGTTTAGGAGGCAGTAGGGAGCCACAGAAGAGTTTGGAGTCCTCTTTGGTGTCTTGATCAGAGCAGTGTAGGGAGAAGTTAAATTAGAGCATGGGGAATAAATATTTTCATGGCGGCTTCTGTGTGCCAGGCCCTGTGCTGAGCACTGTACAATTATTATCTCATTTCATCCATACAACGACCTAAGGAGAGATGTGCCTTATTATGATCCCTGTTTTACAGATGAGGAAACTGAGGCAAACAGGGTGAAGTAACTAGCTTGAGGTCACACAGCTATCAAGTGTCTGAGATCGGATTTGAACTCAGGTGTTTCTGCCTCTAGGTCCTTCATTCTATACACGTGCTGCCCCTAATGTGCTGGATTGAGGTAGCATTATGGCAACCAAAAACCCAGCAAGGGTCCAGTATATGATGGATCCCAGACCTCGTCCTACATCCCTGCCCTCTCTTAGCCTGGGAATGTGTAAGGAGGTGGCCAGTGGGTGGAGCAGTGGGCAGTGACTCACCCTGTGGGCAGAGGTAGCCAGCAGGGTGATAGGGCCATCAGCGCAGAGAGAGAGAGAAAGGGGAGAGAGGTAGTGTGCTTTGTGGAGTTCAGTTTGCCGTCTCAGAAGGAATGAGGAAATGTTCCTGCGGCAGAGGCCACCCCACCAGTCTGTCTTCTATAATGTGACCAGCTAATGGAAGAAAGAAAAATGTTACATAGCAATACTTTATGACTAAACGGAAAAACAAAGGAAGGTGGAAATATCAGGCATCATCATAGTGAAATCAGTTATGTTTCGGCTCGAGTTAAAGGCCCCTTTTGTTTTGTGATTGTAGAGAATGGCATTTCTCTTCCCTTGCTGTAGGCAAGCAGAGAAAGGGGGAGAGATGAGACTGTCTGCTAAGGTTAAGAATTCATTTTGTCTTTGTCTTTTTGGAGGGGAAAGGCAGGGCAGTTGGGGTTAAGTGACTTGCCCAAGGTCACACAGCTAGTAAGTGTTAGGTATCTGAGGCCAGATTTGAACTCAGCTCCTCCTGACTCCAGGGTCTGTGTTCGATTCACTGTGCCACCTAGCCGTCCCAAGGTTAAGAATTCATACTGGCTGTTTCCCAGGCCCCCCCTGCCTCAGCGCCAGCACTGCCAGTGAATGTCAATAACAGCTTCAATCCCTGCTTCGGCAGACTTGGAGAGTTGGAGGCCTAGAGAGGTGCCTTTTGTAACATAGTGGTAGGTGTGGGCAAAAGTGCCGAAGTGGGAAAGGGCGTGGGGTGTTTGAATAAGCCTCTTAGTTTGCTAAAGTTGGTGATGAGACCTGTGCTGTGGGTGATTTCTGGGGGAAGGACGGTGCTTTGCTGTTAGCCCCCCTTCTTGTTTGTGGGTCTTTTTTCTTTATCTAGTCTGTAGGTTGCTGGAGGGCAGAGACCACATCTGTTTCTTTAGCTGCCTCCTTGATGCCCAGCCGGGAATTAACCGGGTCCAGGGCCTGTGTGCAGTAACTAGCTGCTAAGGGATATGCTGGGACAGGTGGTGAATCTGCGGCAGACTTTGTCTTTGCCCAGACTGCGTATTATCTCCTTCCCATTGGGCTTTTCCTGGTGTTTATGCCCAACTTCTGCTCCCCGTTTGCTTGTGCTTAACCCTCAGCGCAGTGTTGGACCTCAGGCAGCTGGGCCCTTCATCCTCGTGGCTCCCTCTCCCTTGGGTCTTGGCAGACTGGGGAGCATGTTGGGTTGGTAGGCCTTGGATCTCACTGTTCTCTTCTTGGCATTTCCTGGGGCATCCCCATTCACAAAGGCTGATGGCTGCCAGGCCTTGGCTAGCTGGGGATCTGTGAACTTACAACCCTTGAAATAATGTTTGGTGAATTGTCTCTACCCTTTCCCCAGACATGCAAGAAGAAGCACAATTAACATGGAGGACGTGAAGCTTTTAGCCCGGAGGAGCAGCTCATTGGTGAGAGGCGGATTTCTCTCTTTCTTCCCCTTTCCCATCAGAACACATTATTCCCCACTAATCACCTGAAGCAGGAAGCTATCCCCCAGGGTACCTTGCCTGAGAAACCAGAGCTAGCCAAGCCTCTCAGACTTGCCTGGGATAAATGGGCTTCTCCTCATTTTGATGGATCTGCCCACCCAGCATTTGCAGGTCGCCATCAGCATTCTCTGGGGTTAGTAATCTGCACACCTTCCCTTTCCTTTTTTTTTCTTTGTCTAAACTTTGGACCTTTGTGGCCTGTATACCATCATCAGGATGTTTGGGGGTGAAATTGGATTGGGATAGTATTGTTATGGTGACCCGAAAATTACTGAAGGGCCAGGTCAGGGATGGAACCCAGAACTTTCTTTATGTGACTGTTCTCTTTAAGCCTGGGATCCTATAAAGAAAGAGTGAGTTTTCTGAGTTGAGAGGGCCCTTCGATGGCATCCCAGTACAACCCCTGAGGCCCCGAGACCTGCAGCTCCTTACTGACAGGCACAACTCTGATCCAAAGCAACAAGCACTCAGTAAGCTCTTGCTGCATATACAAGGTGCTAGGGATGCAGAGCCCAAAGGAGAAATGGCTGCAGTCCCCAGGGAGCTTTTACAAAGCTTGTTTACAAAGAGAAGTACACACAAGATGATTTCAGGAGGGAGAAGAGAAAACCACCCAGAAAGTGGTGCCTCAGTGGAGCCTTGAAGGGAGCGTTGAGGGGGAGGACATCCTGGGCCAAGGCTTTCCCACAGAGGTGGGAGATGGGGGTTGGCAGGGAGGGCCCGTGTGGCCGGAGTGTGGTGTATAATCTGGGTTAGTATGACATGGGCCTGGACAGGGCCTGCAGTCGCCTGGGAAGGCCTTTACCTGCCCGTGCTTCCTGCCTCCCAGAACCAGTGGACTTGTCCTTCCTCTCCTCCCTCTTTTCTTTTCTTTCTTTTTTTGGCGGCAGATCAGCAAACTGTCACGCAGCTTGTGTTTGTAATGGCTGTTGTCACTCCTTTGATGTCTTCCTTTACTGTTCTCTTGGGATCTGAATGATAGAGTGACTTTGCAGTGGGCTCACACACCCAGAGAGTGTCAGTGGTGGGAGACTTCATGACCCTGAGCGAGGCTTTCTATCCACTGTTAGACTATCCCACCTCTCTTGATTCATCTCCAAGAAAGCTGTTAGAATAGGGGTTCTTAACCTAGGGGGTCTATGAACTTTGTTTAAAAAAGCTTTGACTACTTCAAAAGAGTAAGTTTCTTCTGTAACCTCAAGTATGTTATACATTTAAGAATGTTATTCTGAGAAGGGATTCATGGGCATTTGGCCTGTTGCCAAATAGGTCTAGAGCACCAACAAGATTAAGAACCCTCCCTGGTTTGAATCCTGAAGAGAGAGGAACATATCTCAGACATCCATCAAGGCTTTGGGTCACCAATCAGTCATTAAGTCAATAAGCATTTATTACCCCTTGTATAGAATTCTTGTCTTTTTGGTCAAATGAGAAGCCATCTCAAAATATTATCCCCAAACTTTGTTTTTAGCTAAATTACATCACAGAGAAGAGTGAAGAGATTTCTCGAGTTAACCAGGAACAAAAGGACAAGAAAAAAAGGAAAGCAGAAGGAGGAAGCAAAAAATCCCGTAAACAGGCGGTGACTGAAATGGACATTGATAATTGAGCGCTGCCAGGCCCCTCCTGCTCCGTTCTGGGCGGCCCTGGGGCCAGAGGGGACCATGGCCGCAGTTACCATCCTGAGAGCTCTACTCTTGGAAGCCAGCCTGGAAGGAAGGAATAGAGAGAAGACAGGTGCTGGTGGGCATTTGGGGGTTAATCTTGTTCCTATTCTAGATAGTTGGCTAATAATTTTAACATGTAAGAAAGCTGGAAATACTTAAGCAAGATATTCCAGTGCCTTTATTGGAACACTGAGAAAGGAGTGTTGGAGCAGTGTGGATTTAAATTATTTTTATTTTTGAATTAATAAAATGTTGTGTAGCTAAGCATTTCAGACTCCAAACACATGGGTTTTTTTGTCTGTTTTCTAGTTTCGTAGGCTAAACGGCATACCCAGAAAATAGAGTGGGCTATGTTTAGAGCCTTTTTGCTTGCTTGTTGTGGATTACTGGGTGTCCTGAGGCCATCATGCTAAAGGGAAGAAAGATGGCAGGTAGGGAATGGCTTTCTCCCTTTCCTGAAGGGACCAGCTCCATCCACCTTCCTTGTTTTTGACTCACAGGTTTCAGTCTCCAGTTCTGCTGGCAGGAGTTCTTTGACCTTATGAAAAAATTTCATGGGAGGGAAAAACCAGCCCTGAGGGGTTACTCTCCTATTAAGAAAGCCAGAGTTTGTGAATTGTGCTTTCTCAGACCATTCACCTCCCTCTTCTCCCCAAGGTTTCTGGCAGACTTGGGGCTGTTTCTTTTTCTTGGTTTGTTGACATGATGATCACATGCCCCATCTGATCTGGGGGGAAAACACCCTCTGACTGAGTCCTTTTCTCCACAGTAACAGCAAACATAAGCCCACCTAGATTCAAAGTCAATGGCTTACAGGCTGGGTTCCAGTTTATAAGCCTAACTCCTCCTGGGGTCTTAGACAACTGATTTTCACACCTGTCTGCTAGCTGTGAAAGAGGAGTCACTCCCTAATGTTATTCCACAAGTTCCACTCATTAGCAAAGCCAGCTTTGGAGGCGCAGATGAAGAGAAAATAGATGCCGGTGGGTGGTTTTGTGCTAATCTCTTCCTATTCTAAATAGTTGGCTAGCAGCGTTAACAGAGAAGAAAGCTCTTTCTGCCCTATGGTCATAGAATGGAGAAAGCTCAGGGGGCTTTGGGGGCGGTAGCTGAGCCCTTTCATATTTACAGATAAGGGAACCCAAGCCCAGAAGGCTGGGAGGGCTGGCTCCAGAGCAGGCCTGCAGGCAGGGAGCGGAGCTGGGATCCACAGCCAGAATGCACAGCCAGGGCTCCTCTTCATTAGCCTCTCTGTTTTCACATAAACTCTCACATGCAGCATTTGCAATTTATATTCAAGAAAGATTTTTTTTCCCAATCTTTTTGAAAGTACTGTTAATATACAGTAAGAGACAAAAATTATCATAAATATGCTTTGACTTGTAATTCCATTGTTGGAATATGCCCCCCCGAAGTTACAAAAACAAGCAAACAGAAGAGATCTGTTCAGAGATTTCGTATCAGCATTATGTATAATTTTAAAAAACCAACTGGAAACAACTTAAACATACAACATTTGAGGATGGTTAAATACATTGTGGTACATTCATGTGACAGAATATATAATGCAGTCAGTCAAGTATTGATGAAGACCCTACTGTGTGCTGGGCTTTGTGTTAGACCCCAGGGGTACTAATATAAGGAATGAGATCACATCTGCTTTCAGGGAGCTTATTTACATCCTTAGGGGGAGACAGGAAGTACGTTACAAAAATAACAAATGATTATTTATATGACTCCTTAAGGTTTGCAGAGAGGCAGCTCAGTAGCACCCAGTGGAGAGAGCACTGGGCCTAGAATCAGGAAGACCTAAGTACAAATCCAACCTCAAACACTTCCTAGCTGTGTGATCCTGGGCAAGTCACTCAGTCCCTGCCTCAGTTTCCTGAATTGTAAAATGTGAATGATAACAGCACTTTACCTGCCAGGGTTGTTGTGAGGATCAAATGAGATAATGTTTATAAAGCACTTAGCACATAGTAGGCACTTAATAAATGCTTCATTCCCTGCTTCTTGCCTTTTCTAAGAGTCTATTCATCTCACTGACTTCTGTCTTATTTATTTTATGGTTAGATTTATCTGGCTCTGAGAGGGAAGGGCATGTCATTTAACCCCAATTACCCTGCCTTCCCCCCTCCAAAAAAAAAAAGAATTTGGATGCTATGCCATTTGGTACATCCATGTTTAGTATTGATATTATTTCAATGTCTATGATTCCTTTTTAGCAAGACAGGCCCGTTTATTTCTGTGTATCAAACTGGGCTGTTTAATTGGTGAGGATTAAAATCATAAGGTCATAGATTTAGATTTGGGAAAGACCTGAGAGGTCACCAAGTCCAGACAGACAAATGAGAGCTAGCTAGATATATAGATAGGTAATGATAGAGATAGGCAGAGGATAAAGACAAATAAAGATAGACGATTGATTTTAAATCAAAAAAAGAGAAGAAGAAAGGTTTTCTCCTTTGGGAGGATCCTTTAACATACCTTAAATCATTCAACAAGAGTATTAGTATACAGTGTGGTTTTATGGAAATTTCATTTTTAATAAAATTGAAATTTAATGAAATTTTAATGAAAATTGAAATTGAAATTTCATTTTCTGCATATATTTATAGATGATGCTTGGCAATATTTTTTACATGGAGTAAATACAAAGAACCTAACTGCTATTTTTTTCCTCTCTCACCATGGCTGGGTAACAGGGAGCTAATTCTAGGACATTATTTATTTTCTTCCTATTCTATGGCGTCTAGCTTCTGACTTCATCATTTGGCTGATACTGTTCTCTCCAAAGGTCCTAGTGATCTCTTCATTGCCAAGCCCAGTGGCCTTTTCTCAGTTTTCGTTCTCCTTGACCTCTCTGCAGACTCCTCTCTCCAAGTTTTTCTGATACTTCTCTCTCCCAGCACGTCTACCTGCCTGGCTGCTCCTTCTCAGCCTCCTTTGCTGGACCTTCATTCATAACTGTCATCCAAGGCTCTGCCCTGGGCCCTTTTCTCTTCCTCTAGACCAGTGGTTCTCGACCTTCCTAATGCTGTGACACTTTAATACAGTTCCTCATGTCGTGGTGACCCCCAACCTTTTTATAAAAATATTTTTGTTGCTACTTCATAACTGTAATTTTGCTACTGTTATGAATCGTAATGTAAATATCTGATATGCAGGATGTATTTTCATTGTTACAAACTGAACATAACCCGCAGGTTGAGAACTGCTGTTCTAGACTGTTTTGCTCTGTGATGTCATCAGCCCACCCTCGATTCACTCTATCTCTGTGTTTATCTCATCTTTCCCTCCCTTGACCTCTTCTCCCGTGGATCACCATCCCTGACTGGATGTCCTGTCCACATCTTCAACCCAAGGTGTACAGAGCTAAATCATCTTCCCTCCAAGCCTTTCTGACCTCCCTGGTACAGTAGAGGGCATCCCCGTCCTCCTCGGCCCTCGGACTCCCAGCCTTCGAGTCCTCCAGAACTCTGCATTCTGTCTCATCCTCAGCATCCACACCCCATTTTACCTTTGCAGCTTCTCTTGAATATGCCCCTGGGCAAGTAATTTAATCTCTGCTGGTCTCAGTCTCCTCATCTGTAAATGAGGATAATAATAGCACTCAGGGTTGTAGTGAGGATCAAGTGAAATAATGTTTGTGAAGTGCTTGGTACTTCTGAGGAGCTTAATGAATGCTGTTTCCTTCCTCCCCTCTGGGGTTTCCTTCCTCCCCTCTGGGTTTTCCTCCCATTCAGCCTGTCAGGGGATTGTTTGGACACTGCTGTTTGTAACTTTTCTCCACTGCTGGACTGCGAGCCCCTTGAGAAGAGGGGCTGCTTTGGGCCTCAGCATGATGGTACGTGGTAGGTGATTAATAATGCTTGCTGACTTGGCTTTTTCCTTACCGTGTGTGTGCATTTGTACATGTATGTCTGTGCAGAGTGTGCATGAGTCAACATGCAATTGAATTTGTAATTATTTATGGAAGGTTAAATATTATTTATCAGTTGGGAAAAGTGTAAGGTAGCTAAGGGTAGAATGTTGGTATTGGAGACAGAACACCCAGGTTCATATCCTGCCACAGATGCTGTGTGTTCCTGGGCAAGTCATTTAACCTCTATGTGCTTAGGCTAATTAATTCCCTAGTACTTTTCTACTGGGTCAGCCAGATGGTGCAGTGGATAGAGGCCTGGAGTCAAGAGGACCTGAGTTCAAATGTGACCTCAGACACTTACTAGCTGTGTGACCCTGGGCAGGTCACTTAACCCTGTTTGCCTCAGTTTCTTCATCTGTAAAATGAGCTATCGAAGGAAATGGCAAACCACTCCAGTATCTCTGCCAAGAAGACCCCAAATGGGGTCACAGAGAATCAGACACAACTGAAATGACTGAACAACAACAAATATTTATTAAGTCATAGCTGGGTTGCAATATGTATCAGTGGAGGAAGGTCCCACATCGAGAGTTCCTCCTTGTACTTGGATGAATGATAAAAAAAAGTAAAGACAGCATTGAATGCAGAATCATGAGAGCAGCGATTATTTGACAGACCCAGAAAGACTTGGACCTGGGGCTTAGACCCCCCCCCCCCAGGCCACCTTTGTTGTTCACTTGTGTCCAGCTCTTTGTGACCCCACTTGGGGTTTTCTTGGCAAAGACACTTGAGTGGTTTGCCATGTCCTTCTCCAGCTCATTTTACAGATGAGGAAACTGAGGCAAACAGAGTGAAGTGATTTGTGCAGGGTCACCCAGGTAGTCTTAGGCCAAATTTGAATTTAGGAAGATGAGTCTACCTGATTTAAGGCCTGGTGCTCCATCCATTATGGCTCAACCAAGCTGCCCCATTCAGCTAGCTGCCCATCCAGGCCACCCAGTACAATCCATAAAGGAACAAGAATTCTTGATGCATCATCCCTGACAAATGACCATCCAGTCCTTGCTTGAAGATGTCTAGTAAAGGAGAACCCTGTCTCCCTTCTCCAGCAGCCTACTCTGGGATCGTTCTTAATTAAGAAGTTGTTTGTTTGTTTGTTTTAACACCCTAAATGTGCCTACTGGACTTGTTCATTATGCTTAGTTCTGTCTACTGGGGCCAAGCAGATTAAATTTAAATCCTCTTCCACATTTATCCTTTCCTGGACTTAAAGACAATTAACATGTTCCTCTGTAAGGCTTTTACTCTTGAGACCAAACATCCCCAGTTCCTCCAACCAATTCTTGTATGGCCTAATCTCGAAACCCAGAACTATCCTGGTCATTTTCCCCTTTGTCAGTATTCTTTCTAGAATGTGGTGCCCAGAACTGAACATGGAATCTTAGACGTGAGGTCAGATCAGGTTGGAATACAGTAGGATGGTCCCGTCCCTAGTTTGAGGCAGTATGTCTTTCTTAATGTAGTCTAAAATCTCATTCTTTTTTTTACTGTCATAGCACAAGGTTGACTCACATAGACGTCATTATTCCCCGAAACTTCCAGATTCTTTTTTGTAGAAATCTTTGTCTAGCTGTGCCTCTCCCATCTTGTACCTGTGAAACTGGTTTTTCAAAGTCAAGTCTAAGACTTTACTTTTATCCTTATTAAATGTCATCTTAATGAATCCAACCCAATTATTTTAGCCCATTGAGATCTGTTGTGGGCCAGGCCTAACCCAGGCTGCTCTAGTGGTTCAAGCTTGGAATCGAAGTAAAATGAGATGCTCATAGACCATCCAACATTTTACAAAAATCAGTTTACTGTTCACGGGCAGACAGTTAGCAAGGGTTCATGTAAATGTAGCCCCCCTTCTCTCCAAATAGAAACTTGTCTGGCTAGAGTGGTTCCTTGAATCAGAGGGGTGTGGTAACTGAGACAATAGGATAGCTGTCAGTTCTGAGGGGTATGTACTCCTTGTGGGCTGGCCTTGTTAAACCCTATGTGACCCAGAAGCCACAGTAACATCTTCATCCCTAGTCCCCTGGACCAATCAAGTCTCAGAGACAGCTTTCTACCTTTTTTAGGAAAAAATGAGCCTAACCTATGTGACGTGGACTCTATAGATATTTCTCCTGTCACAAGACCATTTGGGGTCCTGTGTATTAGCTCTGCGTCCCAGCTTTGTATCATCTGAAAATTTTATAATCATGCCAACTGATACCTTTATATAAGTCATTGACAAAAATGTGAAAGAGCAGAGTGCTCCTATGGGAGCACTTGGGAGATTCCTTGGGAGATCTCCTTCCAAGGTGACTCCTTTTTGGGGCTAGTCAGTTTACCCAAATTCAGCTAATTGCAATTTTCAGCCCACTGCTCTTTATCTTGTCCGCAGTCATAGAGATTTAATTAGCAACCTATTTGTTGTTAGAGTTTCTTGGGGGTGGGGAGTATGTAGATGGCACTAGGAAACGACAGCATTAATCTGAGATATTGGCAAATGCCTTGTAAAATGTACCTGTTATGCCCAACACATAGCCCAGTGCCAGGATCACTGCAATCACTTAATAAAAAACTTGTTGGTTGATAGTTTTGTTGTTTTCTTTGTCTCCTCAGCGTACAACACAGGGCCTTGATGATGTCAGTCATGGGGGCTTGTGGGAAATCATGGCAAAATGTGGTTGCCCAGAGAAGTTGGTCAGTGTTGTATGTCAGTTGAATGACGCTTGCCCAGGTTCCAGACAATGGGGGGCGCTCTTGAGCTTTCCCAGTCGCCACGGGACTGAAGTGGGGCTGTGCGCTTGTTCTCACGCTTTTGATTATGATGTTTTCGGCAATGTAGGACACCTTCAGTGAGAACAAAAATGGCATCAAGGCCAGCTACCACACTAACGGTAAATTACTTACTTTGAGAAGGCTACAAGCCGAGACTAAAGAGGGGGAGAGTTGGCACATGGTTTTTTGTTCGCAGAGGATTGTGCACTCAGTGCAGCCTCTGAGGCCAAGGTGCAACAAAGCATGGATCAAGTCTCTGCTGCTTGTGCTCATTTTGACCCGACAATTAACCTCAAAAACACACAGGTGCTCCACCAGCTAACACCACAACATCCGTATGTGGAGCCATTGATTACAGCAAATGGAGAAATTTTGAACGCATTGTAAGTTCACTTACCTTGACAGTATACTTTCCAGGGATGTACACATGGGTGATGAGGTTGACTCATGCATGGTCAGAGCTAGCTTAGTGTTTGGGAGGTTCCAAAGGAAAGTATGGGAGAGAAGAGAAATTAGACTGACCACCAAACTGAAGGTCTACAGAACCCATAGTTGTATGCCTGTGAAACCTAGACAGTGTACCAGCACCATGCCAGGAAACTGAATCACTTCCATGTGAATTGTCTTAGGAAGATTCTGAAGATCACCTGGCAGGATAAGGTACCAGACACTGAGGTCCACATTCAAACTCTTCTTCGGAGAGCACAACTCCGACGAGCTGGCCACCTTGCTTGAATGCCAAATGTAGGCTTTCCTAAAAGGCTATTTTACAGAGAAGCACTCACACAGAGGTCAGAAGAAGTGATACAAGGACACTCTCAAGGTGTCTTTGAAGAACATTGGAATCGATTGGAAGACATGGGAAACACCGGCACAGGACCACCTAGCATGGCGAGCCCCCGTCAGAGAAGGGGCTGTGCTCCATGAGTGAAGCAGAATTGTAGTAATTCAGAAGAAACATGAGATGCAAACATTTAGACATCTCTACTCCAAATGTTCACGTGGACTATTTATGCCTGACCTGTCGTAGAGCCTTCCAAGCTCGTCTGGATCTGATCAGCCATAGTTGGACGTACTGTACCTTGACCCCAACATAGCAATGGTCATTTTCATCCTCTTTGAGATGAAGGACGACAACCAGCCAACCAGCGCAACACAGCCTTGTGTGTAGTTGATGTTTAATAAATGTTTACTGAGAGGATTCATGGCATAACGGGTGGGGTGCTGGATTTGGAGTCAGGAAGGCCTGGGTTCAAAGATCACATCACACACATTAAATGCAAGACTCTAGGCAAGTCACTTAAATCTCTGGGCATCCTTTTTCTCACCCATAAAAGGAGGGGGCTTGATTTGGTGACTTCTCAGGTCTTTTCCAAATCTAAACCTATGATCCTATGATTAGAACAGATGACTAGAACAGCCCAGTTTAATAAACAGAGGTAAATGGGGCAGTCTGCTCACTTTGCATCCACACCCTTGAGAGATCCTAACCTTTGACAGGGTCCCCCAAGATAGGTTTAATCTGAAAAAAAATTCACATGGTGATGCAGAACACCCCTTCTTGGTCACGGCAATTAAAGAGAACCACAAAGAAGCCTATTAGACAAAACTCAAAAGATACAGATTGAGACGTGTCCAATATGGAATAATCCCTCCAAACAGCACTGCAGACAGTAAGAGCCTGATGCAACGTGATCAGGCTGTGACATAGGGCTCAGTCTTGTCTCCTGATTCTGCTGTTCTTGGATGGGCATTTCCATTGATATCAGCAAAGGAAGGAAGGTTGGATCTAGTCAGAGGCCCTGAGTTCAAATTTGGCTCTGTCCCTGCTTTCTGAGCCTCAGTTTCCTTCTCTGCAGAATGAGGTGGTTGATACTAGAAAATTACTTCTGAGGTCCCTTCCATCTCTGTCTGGGATCTTACAATTGAGAAATAATTGAACACTCTTTCATAGTTGGTTCCTGTGACTTTTCTGGAATCCTGACTTCTCTTTTTTCTCTTTATTCCATTTCATGTTTCCATTTTGGAAGAGTTCTCTGAAAACTGATTTCTCAGAGATTTCCATTACTGAATTTTAGAGCTAGAAGGCATCGAATGATGCATCTTGGCACCATCTGGAACAACTTCCTTAATTTACAGACAGGGACTGTCTTTTGCTTTTTTTGTATCCTCAGTACTTAGAACAGTGCTTGGTACTTAATAAATGTTTGTTGATTGATGGAGAAACTGAGTCGTATAGAGTTTAAGTGACTTGCCCAAGTTTGCATAGGTAGTCAGTGGTAGATATGAGGTAAGGTCCCAGGTCTTCTGACTCAGACCAAGACCATTTTCACAAGAGATGGCTTCATTACCGAGATGAACAGTAGTTAGAAAAATTTTCACCTGAGGCAAGTGAGGGTGGGGCAGGAAGGCCAGCTCAGCTGGGGAAGAGGGAAAAGCCTAGCCCACTCCTGGGAAGATGATGTCAGTGTTTCCCCAAATTTCCAAACTGCCCATTGGCCTGGGGCAAAGACCCAACTGCTCAGCCCAAGTTACTCCTCCAGTAGCTGCATTTCCTTCTCGCGCCCTTTTGAATTCCTCTGATTTCCACTATAGTTCTGAGTGGCCCTGCCACATTCTTCAAGATATTCAAAGCAGAATTAAGGTTTATAATACCACCTGGATATGTTGCCAGAAGCCAGCTCCTGCCAGAGTGGCCTGACTCTTATAGAGGCCTCTGATTCTTGGCATCCTGGAGCTAGGTCTGGGTCTACTTCCAAGGAGTAGGGTTTTTTTCCATTTAATTTTTTTAAAGGTAAGTTTTATGGATTCTCTTTGCTTTCCTCTCAGAAACATTTCTAGAAGAAGGAAAAAAAAATTCTTTCCCTGCCATCTCCAGATCAAACCCTGTTTACTTTGTAATAAAGAAACATGGTGGGGGCAGCTAGGTGGCGCAGCAAATAGAGCACTGGCCCCGGAATTGGAGGACCTGAGTTCAAATCCAGCCTCAGACACTTAATACTTACTAGCTGTGTGACCTTGGGCAAGTCACTTAACCCCAATTGCCCAGCCTTCCCCCTCCAAAAAAAAGCAAAAAAAAAATATATGGTTAGGCAAAATAAATCCAATATGATGATTGTATCTGACAATGTATACAACATTCAGTCCTGGTAGTCCCCCACCTTGCTGTCAGAAGGAGGGAGGTATGTTTCATTATCTGTTCTCTTGGGGCTGTTACTGATATTTCAGCTTCCTGTTAGTGCTCCCTTCATTTATATTGTTGGAGTCACTGAGTTAGAGACCACTGTGATATAGAGCCCCAGCCCACATCTTATTTCTTGTCTTCTTAGTGGATGGGGGAGGGCCTGGGGGAAGAGAGAGAATTTGGAGCTGGAAATAAACATTTTTTAAAGAGGGGAGGGAAGGAAGAGGAGGGGGTAGAGAGAGAAAGAATGAGAGAGAGAGGGAAGAGAGAGGAGAGAGTGAGAAAGAGAGAGGGGAGAGGGAGAGAGAACACCAGCCTCAGAGCCAGAAAGACCTGTGTTCAAGCTTGCTCTCCCTCCTTCTGATGTGTTGTCTGGGTGACCCACAGTGAGTCACTTAACCTGTCAATGCCAGCTCTCTGTGACTCTAAGGAGCAGAACAGTTGCCAGTCTGCGTGGCAGTTCTTGACCTGGGCTTCCCTATTCCAGTGAAGTCACAAGTTGGGACATCACAGCCCCTACCCCCCAAACCATTATGAGTATCATTCTTCTGGTTCTGCTCCCTTCACTGCAGCACACAAACCTTCCCACATGGCTCTGAGTTCCCTAGAGTCGTACTTTCTCATTGAACAATGACATTTGTTTCGCACATCCCACATCCTTCAGCCTTTCTCTAATCCATTGGCTTCCATTGTGTGTCCATCCTTCGCTACCATGTGAAGGGTGGCTAGGGATGTTTTGGCATCTGTTGGAGCCTGGTGTGCCTTGAACCTCCTTAGAAGTAGCCTGGATCAAAGAGAATGGGCAGTTTATTCCAAAGTTGTTTGTCCTTCATTTTCGAAGAGGGCCAATGACCTCGAGGGTTGATGTCTCGCACGTCACCTGTGAGGCCTAGCTGCACAACATCATCAGCCTTGCTCCCTCTTTCTGAGTCATCAACATCCAGTAGCAGGACAAAAGTCAGGATGACTGGCCATGGCCCGGGATATTGTGGCTGACCTGGACATTTTCAACGTCTGACCAAGCTCTAAGCGCTCCACAGCGCCTGCTTCAGCTGCCTTCATGGCCATTGGGACACACTGTTCTCATCTGACTCTTCTCTAGACATCCCCTTAATTCACCAGCAGATTGGAAGCCCATGGGTTCCCCTCAATCTTGGTTTAGCCTGTTTGCCCAGATGGTTTACTAGGGTATGGCTGCTGAGCATGCTGCAGCTTCTTGGAACCACAGGGGAGAGTTGGGTGAATCAGGTGGAGACCAAAGGTGGGCAAGCAGCCCTCACACCAGAGCTACTAGTCCTCCTGAACACCCCATAACTTCTATTCCAAACACCAACAGTATTCAAAGCAAATGCCTTTTTTTCTAAGAGTCTCTCTATCTCTCCCAGGCTGCAGGTACATTGGACATTTACGGGCCAGATCCCAGTATTGATCAGCATGGGAGCTTTGCCTGCTTCATTTCTGACCCAGCTCACATTAAGTCTAGCACAAATATGGAAACCTGATTGGCTTACCCCACTGAAGCTCACTCACCAGTTTCAGCCTCCCCAGTATCGGGGATTGCAGACATGTGCCACTATGCCCAGTTTAAAAAAACTTAAAAAAAAAAAGTTGTCCCTGAATAACTAGGGCCCTGTGTCACACCACTTATCCAGTATAATGAGCATTGAACATATAGGTATCTTACGAAACAAACCTCCTCTTTCGTGACGGAGAGGTGGGGGACACCTAGGACAGAATATTGTATACGTTTTCAGACACAGTTACTGAATTGGATGTTTTTGCTTATTATTTTTCTTTGTCTTGAAGAAGAGTTCAGCCTGGGAAGGGGGAGGAAATAAGCTATGCCACAGAGACAAAAGGCTTCAATAAAACACACTTAAAATAATACATTTCTGTAGTTTTCCTAATTACGGCAATTGCTGAAGAAGCTTTCCATAAATCAACCATGCTCACTTCTAATTACCCACATTAACTGGAGCTATGGCAATGAGGCTTTTATTCTATAGACAGAAGGGTAGCTGCTGGGTTGGAACCAACCTGATCTATTAAAATCCAGATTTACTAAAAAGGTTAATTGGGGGAAGATTATTCACTTTGCAGAACCATAAAATCCCATAGCTAGAAGGGTCCTTAGATGTCATTTAGAAAAGCTTTTTTTTTTTCAGCCTTCTTCCTGCTAGAGAGACCCTTCTCTGACATCCCTGATGGGACCAGCTTCAACCCAAATGTGTAACGACCAGCTTCCTTCCTCACCCCTCTGCTGAAGCGGCTCTCATCAAGGTCACTAATGACTTCTTAATGGCTGTTTTGAACTCATCAGTATTTGATACTTGATCCCTTCCTCCTCTGCCCCCCACACTCACCCCAAATGATCACAGAACTAACCTGGAAGTGACTGACTAGTCTGAAGCATTTGTTTTACAGATGAGGAAACTGAGGCCCAGAGAAGTTGTGGCTTGTAAGCTCCCCATTCTCTTCTTAGTTCTCTAATGGCTCATTCTCTATACCAGTGGTTCTCAACCTTCCTAATGCCGCGACCCTTTAATACTTGTATGTGGGTGTATCTGCATGTGGGCAGACCCGCCTGGAGACAGATAGAGGAGCGGTGTCTTGGTTCCTAAGACCATTGGAAATATGTGTTTTCCGATGGTCTTTGGCAACCCCGTTGGACCCTCAAAGGGGTCATGACCCACAGGTTGAGAACCACTGCTCTATACCCTTCACCAGCTTTCCTTGCTTCTGTTAATAATAACAATAATACTAGTGATTGACATTGGTCTTCCAAGTTGGCAAAGTCTTTACAATGTAAATTATAAATTTATAACATATATTACATATGAATTATTTACGTGCAGTATCTTGTTGGAGCTTCACAACAAGCCTGTGAGATGGTGACTATAGAGGTATTATCCCCATTTCACAGATGTGTAAACTGAGGCTCAGAGAGATGAGATTACTTCATTTATGGTCACACAACTAGTACTAGGAAGGAAGACAAGAACTACACGGGTCTTGTGACTCCAAGTTCAATCCTCTATCCCCATCCCATCTCTATCTGCTACACCCAAAACATGGGTATCCCCCCCACCCAAAGTTCTGCCTCGGTCCTCTGACTTGGGTCTCTAATTCTAGGCTAAGTTTTTTGTTAAACCACCTCACTTTGTACTCAAGCTTTCCTGCTCCAATGACTAGAATGGACAAGTGAGGAAAAAGTTTGTTGTTTTTTTTTAAATCAACCCACAAGCATTTATTAAGCTAGGTGAGAGGTGTATGTTTGGGGAGTGATGGGAGAGGGGAATGGAAAGATTTTTTTAAAAAATTGGACAGCCCTGCCCTCAAGAAGCTTCTGTCCTGTCTGGGGAGACCACAAATAAGCATCTATGAGCATACAAGATAAAGACAGTACAAGTGGGTGGTGATGGAAAAAGGGATGCACTTTGAGGGGAGAGGGTGGTGGGATAGAGAGGTTGTGAGGAATTGGGAAGATCAGGAGCTCAATGCACCAAAGTGACACCCTCCCCCCAGACCCCCACCCCCACCCCATCAGAAAACCCAGGGCAAGCGAAGGAGGCAGGCTTCCTGGGGACTTTATTCCAAGATTCATGCTAAACAGGCAAGCATTTGGGGGCCTCGAATTGCTCCCTCTCTTCCTGCGTCACTCCTTGAGCAAGGAAAAGTTGTGGGAGGGCAGTATTTGGGAGAGAAAAAAAAAAGACAGCAAAACAAACCAGCTGGAGGCTGAGCTTACAGTTAAAAAAAAAACCCATCCCTCCCTCAAAAGCAGAGACATTAATTTTGGAGCAGCTGAGTGAAGTCAGTGGCAGCAGTGGCGGTGGCAGCAGCAGCAGCAGCAATGAGAACTAACAAGACGCATCAGTCACTGGGCAGCTGGCATCTCCCAGGGTCTCTTTGCTTTCTGCTTCTGGTCTCCTGGGCCATGGCCACGGCAGCCCTTCCCCTGGAAGATGGCCTCACCTTGAAAGGCAGTAAGGTAAGTGGGGTCAAATGGGAAAACACTCCTCCCTGTTGCTTTAGGGACTTTGTAAAGCCCCCCCATCCTTTTTTTTTATGCTCTTTATTCCCTTAGATTGGTTTGGCCAAAACTGTGGTTTCACCAGCATCTCCATCCCTGACTTCCTGACTTTCACTTTGTGTAACTCCCTACACGGTCTCTGGGCCTCAGTTTCCTCATCAGTAAAGTGAAGGGGTTGGTCTGGAATCTAGATTCTAGATGGTTTCTGAGGTCTTGTCCAGATAACTGTCTATGACCGCACATCCCACATGGCTGATTCTGTGGGTTTGGTTTTTTTATACTTTCCCCTCCTCCCTTCTATGAGAATCTTGTTCTTCCCTTGGAGGGTTGAAGAAGTTGGTCATTCCTCTACTTCCCCTTCTGCCAACTTCCTGCCAAGACTCCAGTGTCCAGCCTTCCTAGTCCTCAACACCCAGAAGGGACAGTGTCCTGGAATATCCTTAGCCTAGGCAAAGACCACTACTTGAGTTACACACCAAAGTGTGTGTGTGTGTGTGTGTGTGTGTGTGCGCGCGCACGCGCACGCGGGGGCGCTGCAGGAGATCCTCAGGGCGGCTTCTTCCTCTGAACAATTCTGATGACTTCTTATTACAGAGGAAAAACTTCCTGATGAGAACTAGGCAAAAGAGAAATGGGCTGCCTTGAGGGTAGTGAGCTCCCTGTTACTGGAGGTCTTCAAGCAAAAAGTGAATGACCAATTGTTGGGGATGTTGTAGATGTGGTTCTTGGTCAGGTACAGGCTGAACAGGATGGAAACAGAAGGGTCTTGCAGTTTTAGGGTTCTGGGATTCATTAGTCGTGGGAGACACCCCCCACTCCCTCCCTGAGCTAACCAACCCTTAATGGGACAAAGCTTCAGGTTTATTCTCCCCAGAGGAAAACTCAAGAAGAGCCCCCAGCTGCTGAAACCTCTGTCTGGGGCTCCGAAATGTTCAATGAGAGTAGCCCAGGCCATTCTCAGCTGCCGCTGTGTGTATGAATCACACACACGCTTTGGAAATGTTAATTTATAGAGTAAACGTTCTCTCTGGTAGAAACTGACATCGTTAAATTCCCCATTGAGAATCTTAAAATTTACAAGGTGATTTATTTTTCATTTTTCCCCCTATTTTTCCTTTTTGAAAAAGTTCCAAGAGAGAGTACATAAACTTGGCCATTAAAAATGGATTTTTCTCTAAAATCACAGGCAGTGTTCAGGCTGCCCATTTATCATTCCAGCATCCTTTGCTGCCTGGCAGTGAAAAAGCTTTCCTAGGGAATCTGGAAAAAAGCTAGAATAGAATAGTTGAGAACTTGAAACCATCATAATCAGTAGGGTCTACAGAAGGTTAATTTAAAAAAAAAATCAGAATCTCTGAGTAGGAAGGGTCCTCAAAGGACGTCTATTCCAACCCAGATCTGACCAAGAACTCCAACTGCAGTATGCCTGTCAGGGGTCACGCAGCCTCTCCTTGCAGATTTCCGGGGCACCTTCCCCTGCTAGTTCTCCCCACTCTGGGATATTTCTAGTTGTTAGGGAGTTTTTCTTTACATTATATCCCATACTTTCCACACTCCGTCTTCTCCAGCGGAAAATTCTCCCACATTCATTCCTTAAGAGTATTTCTCTCTTGTATGAAAGCTCTTTTATTATTAAGGTCCCCACCACTGATGATATGCACGGGACATAGTATTTATTAAAATGTGTTTATTAAAGCTTCCATTCAGAGCAAGTTTTCAGGTTCACTGATTCAGAGAACATTTGTGGGTGTCCCTTAAATGTTCAATTTTCCCTCCCTTTTCCTTACCCACAATATGTGTTCGGATTAGGGACTGGAAAATGCCTGCTGTGTTGTGAGAATAGATTTTTTTTCCCTTCCCTCTAGAACTTCTCAGATGTTCTTAACCATGTTTATGTGTCCTGGACCCCTTTGGCTAGTCCAGTGAAACCTATGGATCCCTCTTCAGAATAATACTTAATGCCTACAATAAAATACAGATGATTTGAAAAAAGAAATGAGTTCTGTTGAAATGGAGCTATCAAAATCTTTTTAAAACAAGTTCACAGACCTCGGGTTAATAATCTCTGCAGGGTTAAACAAAGTACTTTATTTTCTTGATTTCATTATCAAAGGAGCAATTTAATAAGGTCACCATCAGTGTCTGGTAGACTAAGCTCCCCCAAGCTTTCCTGTTCCCTAGCATCCTTCCCCAAGGGGGGAGTTGTGGTTTTCTTACGCTGAGTTAGGGTTCTTTTATTTTAGACTAGAGCTGAGATATCCACGGGGTCGGGACGGTCCAGTATGGAAACTCCCTCCAGCAACTAACAAGTCAGAGTCTTAGGGAGTTGCTTGGGGGCAGTGAGTGGTCAAGCGCCTCGGTCACACAGCCAGTATTTGTCCCAGGCAGGACCGGCCCCCAGCCCTGACTTCACGGCCGGCTTCTTTCCCATCCACTACTCCTCACTGAGTTCCACGACTGACTTTCTTTCTTCTAATACCCAGTAATCGCCGCTTGCTTCTTTTCAAAAGCCCCTGCAGGAAGTGGCGGAAGGAAAGAGGGGCGACCTCCTGACTTTCCTTTTCTCTTTGTACGACTGGACCTCCCGCGGCGGAGAGATGCCGGTGATGGGGGGCGACGAGATGGAGCTCTCCAAGCGAGACGGAAGGGCTCTTTCTAACCAAGCCCCGCCTCGGGATAAAGCCCCCTGCAAGAATTTCTTCTGGAAGACCTTCTCTTCCTGCTGAGAGAATCCCGCCCGCTCCTGTCGCGCGCAGCTGCTCTGATCAGTAGCTGGAATAAAAACGGAATCAATGTGGGGCAGCGATTTCCCTTAATTGTGAATGTTGTCGTCTGGTCCTGTACGATGTGAGAGTTTATTTGTCCCCCTTCCAATAAAGCATATGGTCAGAACCTTCTGGTGCTGCTGCGTTTAATTTCGAGCCCAAATGGAATGTTTAAAAGGCTGTTAGCTTCACTGATAGACCATAAATGCAGCCTTAAGAGTTTTAGTTCATTTCGTGTCACTGGTGTGTGGCGATGTGGTCTGGTAACTTGGGCCACTTTTGGTGGTCTGGTGGGAAGAGCTCTTGACAGGGAGGCAGGAAGGAACTGAGTCCCCATCCTGGTCTTGATACATTTACTAGCAGAGAGACTTTGGGCAAGTTCCTTTACTTTGAACAACCTCAGTTTCCCAATCTGTAAATTGGGAATAATAATTCTCACTGTGTCCACCTGAAGGTGCATAGTGTAGCACAGAGAACTGACCTCAGTGTTAGAAAGATCTGGGTTCAAGTCCCGCCTGCATGACCGCCTGACCCTGGGCACCAAGACCACCAGTCAGAATTCAAGCAGAGATCAGCACTGCATTAGTGGAGGGAGTAGCCTTCCTAAGAATTCCTGTATCAGTGAAATCACAAATTCAACTACAGACTCCCTATATCACAGAAAGCGTTTTGGAAACACTGAATGGACTTACATTTATATTACATGCATATTAACATACAAAAATACGTCTATTTAATATACGTATACATGTATATATAATACACATACATATATGCATATAGTTATGTAAAACATATACCTATATGCATGTGGGTATATAAAATATATACCTATATGTATACATGTGTATATATACAGTATACATGTATATATAATACATACACATATGTGTATATATCTTCTGTTTTTCTTTACTTTCATCCAACACAGTGTACTTGATAACTAGGTGTTGGAAGTCATTGTGGTTTCAGCTAACTTGGAAGAGAAAGTGAGGCTGGTGACTTTGCCCAGCCCTCCCACACTTAAATCCAGTTCACTTGCAAGTCATGGCATCACCTTCCTGATGTCATGGTCCTCCTTGAGAAGGAAGGACAAACAATGAACACCAATGCACGAACGGTCTATTGTTTAAATTATGGTCTTTGTTTTAAAGTAGCAAAGGTAGACTTATTCAAGATTCCAGAATAAAGCCTCATTTACAAGTAATTGGAATTGATTTCCTCTCTAGAATATTGCTTTTATAGGGGCACCAATACTCAAAGTCTGCTTGTTTTGTACGTGTAGTACCTGAAAGCATCTCCCAACAATTAGCAGGCAGGTCCCCCAGGGAATTGTTATTGCAGGTTCAGGGCATTCTGTGGGTCCATGTCTCTCACAAAACCATAGCTCGCAAGCCCCCATCAATATGTTAATCTTTAATAATCAGCCAGAGGGAACAATTCATTCTAAGCAAATGCATTTGATGAAGTAGAAGAGTAAGAAGTTAAGAAAGCATCAACAAAACATTTCCCCCCATAAAACTGGGGTCCGGTCTCCCACAAATACACATATTGTTGGGAAGTATGGACACAGAAAAAAAACATATGAAGGGCACACATGTAAGGGAACATAAATACCCAGGACACATAAGAAGAAGAACGCAGGCAGAGGAAAGCATAGGGCCAATGTGTGCATTCAGATGCTTCCAGGAGCACACCTGGAAAGGCAGCCCTCGCCTTGACTCTCTCTGCTCCTCACTGGTCTTAGGCTCCAAATCCCTGCTGGACACTGCCTAGCCAGACGTGCAGCTCCTCTGTCGCCCCACTGCCAGCTTCTTGGCTTAGTTGAAATCCTTGCTTGTCTCTCATTAGTGGGAGAGCAGGTGCTATAATGTGCTTTCAGTATAAACCTCATAGGCTTTTCTCAGATTTTTTAGGAAAAAAAAAGCACAGTCTCTCACCAGAGACTAGCAAAAAGTCTCCCTCCATTCAGAGTCCTAACTACTGAAGTGTCTGGCATCCCTAGAAGGGGACCTTGGCTCTTTGAAGCAAATAAGCAAGATCTTTCCAACTAACTAATGCCCTCTTTTTCCTTTGGACTTTTCTTCCTAGTCTTTCTGACCTTGGGTCCCTCCGTCCCAATCTTCAGTCCTTGCCCACGAGAAGCTTATAGTCGAATGGGGGAGACAATACATAGACAAGTCCATACTCACAATATACCTAACGAGAAGATGGAAGGTAATCTGATAAGGGGAGGGGCAGGGAGACACTAGGGAATCTCTCCTGTAGAAGGTGAGATTTGACCTGAATCTTGAGGGAAGTGGAGGAAAGTATAATATTAACGACAATAATAACTAGCATTTAGATAGATAGACAGACAGATGGATAGATAGATAGATAGATAGATAGATAGATAGATAGATAGATAGACAGACAGATAGATAGACAGATAGATAGACAGATGGATAGATAGATAGAGAGATAGATAGACAGATGAATAGATAAATTGATGGAGAGATGGGTAGATGCATAGATAGATAGATAGACAGATAGACAGATAGATAGACAGACAGATGGATAGATAGACAGAAAGATAGATAGATAAATAGATAGATAGACAGATGGATAGATAGATAGATAGATAGACAGACGGATAGATAGACAGACAGACGGATAGATAGATAGACAGACGGACAGATAGATAGACAGACAGACAGATAGATAGATGGATAGATAGATAGACAGATAGACAGACAGACAGACGGATAGATAGATAGATAGACAGACAGACAGATAGATAGACAGATAGACAGATGGATAGATAG
>CM053582.1:94924456-94966579 GCA_028627135.1 Pseudochirops cupreus
AAGGCCTATACAAACTGATGCTAAGTGAGAAGAGCAGAACCAGGAAAAATTTGTACACAATCACAGACACATCTTATGTGTGATGACCAACTTTGATAAACTGGACTCTCCTCAGCAACGCACAGGTATAAGACAACTCTACAAGTCTCAGGATGGAAGGAGATGTCTACATTCAGAGAAAGATCTAGAAAGACCAGAGTTTAAATGGAGACAAGCAATACATGCTATCGTTCTTTTTCACGTTTGGTTTTGTTTCTTTTTTCCCATTGTTCACTCCATTGGTTACAACCCTTCTGTACAACCAGACTAATGGCCAATGTGAAAGTATTTGCAGATCCTACACTTGATTGCACGCCACCATGGTGGGGGGGGGGAAGGGAGGGGAGAAAATTTGAAACTCAAGGGATTGTGGAACTGAATCTTGTAAACTAAAAGTAAATAAACAAATCAATTTAAAAAAAAAGAAATGCAGGTTGACTTGATTTCTCCTTTTTAAGGGTGAGTTCAAAGTGGGGGAGGTGTATATTGGCAAATAACCCGTTATGAAAATAAAAAAAGCAAATGAATAAAACTTTTTTTTTAAAAAAAAAGGTCTTGAAAGAAAATTTGTCACATAGGAGTTAAAAAAAAATGAAGGCCTCTAAGTCAGAGTTTCTTAACCTGGGATAGATTTCAGGGTGTTTGTGAACTTAGATAGAAAAAAACCCCAAACTTTAATCTCTAACTGAAATTTACCATTTCCTTCATTTATTTAAAAGCATTATTCTGAGAAGGGATCCATAGGCTTCATCAGACTCCCAAAAGGAGGAGTCCATGACCCTCAGACAGTTAAAAACTTCTTCTCCAGACCAAGGACTAGGGTCCTAAGGACCAGTTTCAAGAAGGAGCTGATTGGATTACCTGGAAGCCACTGGCATAACAGCAAGGCCTCTGTTATTGTTCCGTCATTTCAGTTGTATTTCACTCTTCATGACCCAATTTGGGGTTTTCTTGGCAAAGATACTGGAGCGGTTTGCCATTTCCTTCTCCAGCTCATTTTACAGAGGAGGAAACTGAGGCAAACAGGGTTAAGTAACTTGCCCAGTGTCACTTTGTTATTAGTAAATATCTGAGGTCAGATTTGAACTCAGAAACATGAATCTTCCTGACTTCAGGCCTGGCACTCTGTCCACTTCACCACCTAAATGCAAGGCCTATGAGATGATCCTATCTTTTCACCCAGGGTCAAAGATTTGAGGACATTTGCAACAGGTGAACTTAAAAAAACAACCCAAAACTATCCTGTGCTGCCAGGTAAGCTGATGGGGCTGTTCCTGGGGATTGTCAGCAAAAAAGAAAACCCCTCTGATGTGCTCTTTAAGGCAGCCTCATTCTGTGGACGTCAGGTTTTCTCTAGCCAGACCTGGGCTCCTGGCCAGGAATGAGGGTAAAATGGAATCAGCTCTACAAATGCCAGGAACAGGAGGAAGGACAGAGGTGACCTAGAGAACCAAGAGCCTTTACAAGGACAAATGCAGGAAAACCATTGATTGTAGATATTCTCTGACTCTTCCATCCCACTACGGAGCAACCAGCCCAAAGGAGTCAAAACCGGAAAGCCCCCTTGTTGTACACCAAAAATATTTGTATTTCTAGTGGGACTTTTGGTGGCAACAAAAAAGTAGAAACAGAGGGTGCCCATCAATTGGAGAAAGGTAGAATGAACCAATTGGGTTACATGGAGGAGATGGGATATTACTGTGGTACAGCAAAAAACCAATAAGAAGAATGGATAGTAACATGGGAAGACTCGTATCAACTGATACTGGGAGAAGCAAGCAGAATAAAGGTATTTTTTATTTTCACCAACCTCTAAGTGAAATTTAGCACTTCCTTAAATTATTTACAAGCTTTACTCTAAGAAGAGGTTCATAGACTTCTGACTGCCAGAGGAGATGGGGGTGGGGTGGGGTGAGGGATGAGAGGATTCCAGAGAATGTTCAGGACCTCTGCTCTAGACCAAGGCTCAGAGTCCTCTGGACTAGGTTGAAGAAGTTGTGGATTGAATTCCCTAGGAAGTTGTTGTGTACCAGAAGTACAATACCAGAAGCCAAAAGCTGCATAACTGTAATGACTGACCTTGAAGAATCAATCATTAAACATAGATTAAGTATCTAATACCTGCCAGGGGCAGTTAGGTTGCTCAGTGGATAAAGTGCTGGGCCTGGAGTCAGGAAGACCTTAGTTTAAATCCAGCCTGACATTTACTTGCTGTGTGATCCTGGGCAAGTCACTTAACCCCATTTGCATGTTTCCTCATCTGTAAAATGAGCTGGCGAAGGAAACAGCAAACTACTCCAGTATTTTTGCCAAGAGCCCATAGTGTTGGTGTGCTAGGGTCCATGGGGTCACAAAGAGTCAGAACTGAACAATAACAAAGGTGCTAGGCACCGTGCAAAGCCTTGGGGATAAAAAGAGGCAAAAGACATTTCCTGCCCATGTATACACGTGGTCAGAAACGGGTTTGGTGTTGGTTTTAAGTGTTTATTTAATCATAAGAGAAGGTTCATTTGGGAAGGAGGTGAACATGGATGAATGTGATAAAAAAAATAAAAAGGATTCAAGAAAAATGACTTTTTTTGGAGAGGGGGAAGTAGGACAGTTGGGGTTAAGTGACTTGCCCAAGGTCACACAGCTAGTTTTTGTGTGTGTGTGTGTGTGTATGTGTGTGTGGTGTCTCTATTCACTGCGTCACCTAACTGTCCCTAGAAAAATGATTTTTAAAAGTTCAATAAGTTTGGCCCTGAAAAGACGGCATATCTGTCTTTTCCTTGAAGGGAACAGGAGAATAGGGGTGGGGATCACTGCCTAGAATCACATGACTTGGCTGGCAAGTTACTCATAAGGGAGGGCTCAAAAACTCGTGTGTGTGTGTGTGTGTGTGTGTGTGTGTGTGTGTGTGTTTTTTTCCCCTTCCTTCAGTGTAATGGGAGCAAACACTAACGATACTCTCCATCCCCCCCAGACCCAATGCAGTGTTGGCTTTACGCTTTCTCCAACAGTGAAAAGACAACAACCTAAGGCCCTTTATCAGCAGCTGTTCTCTAAGGGTGCTTTACAGGAACACATATACTGGCAACCCAGCAATCCCACATACCCTCCATGGAAAGGCACAATGGTGCCAAAGACCCGAGCTAGCCCAAATCCATCACTGGCACTCCCTCCCATCAAGACAGCCTGTGCCAAGTTCCATGGAAAGAAGCTGGAGCCAGGAGCTCCCCTGCTGGTATCAGAAGACTCAAGCTAGGGGAAGGTGGCCTGAGCTTCACTGGGATCACACAGACAATTTCATAACACGTAATCTTTTATTATGTGTATGTACACATCTGCGTTATACATAGTGCGGGGGGGGCGCTATATCGTATACGTATATATGCATTGTATATGGCAAAGTGGGGGCTATATAGTGTATGTATGGTATAGGAGTGGCTAGACACCGGAGTAAGACCTCAGTTCAAATTCTGCCTCACATGCTTAACTCTGAACCCACAGTCACTTCACCTCTCTATATAGAATGGAGCTAATATTAGCACCTGCCTCAGAGTCAATCAAATGAAATAATATATACAGAATTCTCTCTTTTTTTTTTTGCCCCATATCTAATTTTAGTGGCACAGAGAAGTCCCAGTGAGAAAACTCCCTCTCCCAACAAAAATCACCACCTTCTCTGCCTGGGGCACTGAGGGGCTAAGCATCTCATCCAGGGTCACACCACCAGGGGCTGTCAGAGGTGAGATTTGAACCCAGGTCATTCTGACCACGATGGCTACCTGCCTCTCTGGCTTAGATATTAAGAGGGAAATGCCCAGCCCCATTCCACCTCAAGCTATCCTGGTCTGCAGACTTAAAATACACATAAAGGTTCAAGTGAAAACCTCTTGTCTGAAAAAGAAAAGCCTCCCTTCCCCAACCCTCCTAAGTTAGTATATTCTACGTCCCATCCCATCAGGCTTTTCTGCTATGGCCACGGGTGGAGTCAGTGAATCAGAAATAGCCCCCTCTTCTGGAATTCTTTTTGAATAAAGCAGGAGCCCACAGTTAGAGTCTGGGAAGTGATGTTCTTGTCCCTGTAGCCCAAAGATTCTAAAAATGACCAGAGCCTTGGTTGCTCAGGACATAAGTATATTTCCACGATGGTTTTTCCCAGCGGGGTCTGAGCTTCTCGCCCCCTCTGTCCAGCTCCCCAACCCCCATCACTGACAAGACCTAAGAAGTGGGGGTGGGGGACTGGACAGGGAGAACAGCAGAGTCCGGCTTCCTGCTGATGTCCCCGAGGAAGATCCGAATGTCCAGCAGTGGCTGGCCAGGAGGTGAGGTGGGGAGGGGGACTCACTTGGCTCGTTTAAGGCTCATGGGCTCTTCGGTCAGAGAATTCTTCCGGGCAGAGATACTGTGGAGTGCATTGAGGCTCTGGACCTGCTGTAGGCGCAGGGTGAGCTGCTGCTGACAGGCTCTCTGCACCTCTCTGGCCTTCTCAAGGTCCCAGCGTAAAGTTTGGGCCAGAACCTCTGGGTGCTCCTTGGTCACCAACTGCAGCAAAAAGGGGGAAATCAGTGTTTTATCCCCCTCCCTCTGCACTGCCTTCCCACTGGCACAGCTGGTCCAAGTTTCTGCCCTACAGACCCCTGATTCACCAGGAGCAACAATGTTTATTGGGAAAAGAAGAGAGAATAGAATACCTATGCCAGGTGCCATGCTAAGCACTTTACAGATAGGGGCTCATCTAATCTTTACTGAGTTCCATTACTGACAGGCTTTCAAGCCTTTCACGGACATTATCTCTTCATATGAGCATTGTGACAACCCTGGGAGGCCATGGTGGTTTTGTGGGGGGAGCATGAGCCCTACTGTGGCAGAGTCAGAAGACCTGTTTTCAAATCTCAGCTTTGGGCAAATCACTTGACTCAGTTTTTCTCCTCTGGAAAATGGACTCAATGGCCTCCAACCTCCCTCCCAGGCATGATCTTATGAGCTACAATTACACTCTTAAGAAAGTGACTTGTCCACACAGTCAAGGCTTAATACATGTTGGTTGAATGAACAACGGTTTCACAATGCAGGTTAAGAGAGGCTTTTGGCCACAGTCACACACAGCTGGTATGTATCAGAGGCAGATCTGAATCCAAGTATTCCTGACTCCACAGTCAGCCCTACAGGTAATCTGGAGACATTACTATGCACTGTTTTATGGCTAAGGAAACTGAGGCTGGGAGGGTCATGTGTCCTGGATCACAGAACCTGGAAGGGTCAGAAACAAGACTCAAACCAAGGTCATCCAGACGCCCAAGGGAGCCCAGGATTCCCCAGGGGCAGGCTACCTCTCCCTTAGCAGTACGGGAGGATGCTCTCCTGCCCCAGGGCTCAGTTCTTACAGAGCCCAGCAAAAGAAGAATGAGATCTTTCCAGACACCCAGCTGCCTTTCCTTCCCTTTCATTTACAATAGGAGACAAACAGAGGGAGAGGGGAACACTGCCCCAGGGTGCATATGGTGATGGGGACCAAAGGAGAACACTTCCTGGCTTTCTGGGACAGCTAAGTGGTGCCACAGATCAATGGTCTGGAGTCAGGAAGACTCATTTCCTGAGTTTAAATCCAGCCTCAAACACTCACTAGCTATGTGACCCTGGCCAAGTCATTTCATCCCTTTTGCCTCAGTTTCCTCATCTGTAAAATGAGCTGGAGAAGGAAGGAATGGCGTGGGGAGAGGATAGGGCATCTCTCATCTCAGGCCTCGGGCCTCTGTACTAGGCTGGCCCCCGGACCTGGACCGCCTTCCCACCTTGCTTCCACCTTAGAATACTTTGGTTCCTTCAAAACTCTGCCCAAGTGCCTACATGAAGCCCACCCTGATTCCCCACAGGTTCACGTCCTCGTGACTCACTCATCATACTTTCAATAAGGGTCAACTTTGTGCCAGGAACTGAGCCATCTCGAGTTTATACCGAAAGGGCTATGAGCTCCATGTTATCTCGCCTATCTAGGCATTCTGACCCCTGTTTTACAGATGAGGAAATCTACAGCTCAGGGCAGTGACCTGCTCCAGGCCACAGAGCTTGTCTTTGAGATGGGATTCGAACCCAGGTCTTCCTGACTCCAAGCCCAGCCCTATACCTCTCCATAGAGAAAACCACACTGGTAACATCCGCCTCTGGCCTGTCCTAGGCTCAAATGAGACAACTCAGGGCAAGTATATTGCAAAAATGCAAAGCTTTATCTAACAGAAGTTATTACAATAATAATTGTTGTTGTTCATTAAAAAGATATGCCTCCTGCACTGACTCTCCTGCCCCCAACAAGAGCCCTGAGGACAACACCCTATGTCCTTGTGGAGGCTGACAGGGCCCAGCAGGATGCCCTGAGCAGACGCCTCTGGGTCTGCTCACCTACCTCTAAATCCTGGCTGGACAGGCTCAGCTCTGGGCAGGACTTTTCCTGCAGCACCATCAAGACATGACCGGAGAGTGTGACCGGACCAGCACCCCGTGAGTCCACCGTATCCATGCCTTCATCCAAAGTAGCCTCGGACCCTGCAAGGCAGCCACAAGACAGCGATGGGCAGCTGGCCCACACCAGAGCCTGTTGGTCTGCCTGGGTAAGGCAGGAGGCTGTCACGTACACAGAATTCCCACCTCAGGGCAGTTTAGGACACTGGTGGTACCTCTGCATTTGGGCTGTCCATCTTTTTCTTTTAGAGAAAAGGCCTCCACCCATCGAGGAAGGGAAGCCCCAATCCTCTCCTTACCTGTCCGTTTCGACAGGATGTCTCCCTCCTTCTCCAGGGCCTGGAGATAGAGTTCTAGCAGCTGCCTGGACTGGCGTGCCTCTTCTCTGTGGTCTAGCACCTGCTGGAGGGTGTTCTGGAGGTCCTGGGTTCTTGAAGGACTCTGGGAGAGCTCCTGAGCCAAGTCTGAGCAGGGAACGTCAATGAGCACCTGGCACATGAAAACAGGAGGCACAATAAGGAGGCAAAAAAAAGTCACAGGGGCAGGGTCTCATCAAACCAACTAAATGCCCGGCTTCAGTGAGTCAGTTGAACCCTTTCCAGGAGCCAGCGAACTGCCATGGGAAGCATTCTGGCTAGGCAAGAGATGAAGCAAGAAGATGCAGAGCAAGCCAGAGATACACTGGAGCTAATTTTTCTGAATCTGACTGGAGAAACAAAAGTTAATAATGTTAGTGAAATGCTAGGAAAGAGATGGGACGAGACGTGGAATGAGCCAGCTAATGGTCAGTCATTCTCAATCATGTCCAAATCTCCGTGACCCATCTGGGGTTTTCTTGGCAGAGACACTGCAGTGGTTTGCCATTTCCTTCTCTAGATCATTTTGCAGATGAGGAAACTGAAGCAAACAGGGTGAAGTGACTTGCCCAGGGTCACACAGCTAGCAAGTGTCTGAGGCCAAATTAGAACTCAGAGAGATGAGACTTTTTGCTTCCGAATCTGGGGCTCTCTCCACTGTGCCATGTGGCTGCCCTCAAGCCAGCTATAAAATGGATTTTAAAAAAAAGGGAGAAAAGGGGTGGCCAGTGAGAGGCAGTGTGGGAGAGTGGATAGGAGGCCAGCCTCAGAGGTAGACAAGCCTCGCCTCTGACACAAACTAGGTGTGTGAGTATGGACAAGTTGGCGCATCTCTGGCGCCCCACGCACCCTCTGCTCATTATAAATAATGAGCTGTTGATCTCAGCTGGCTGTCTTTATCAGTAAGGGTAGTTTCCACACTGGGAGTTTCTGTATGCAAAAGATCACAGGTCTGGAACAAGGAAAGAAAAAACACCCTAGCAGAGGGGGCAGAAGCTTGTCCTTCAAGTGAGGGCGACCTGGGTTTAAACCCTGCTTGTGACACGTACTAGTCTGTGTTGTGAGAGGGGGTTGTCACACTGGGAGGTCCCCAAACTGACTTTGGTCTAGAACAGAAATAAAACCCAAGAACACTAGTAACACAATTATTCTCTATTAAAGCACAAAGCCAAACGTGGATACACACAAACAAACAAACAAAACACAGAACAAGAATAAGTCGGTGATTGCTGAATCACCCTTTCTGAAGGCTAAGGCACCTGGGAATGGACGCAGCAGTGTTCTTTGTCCAGAGCCGTGACCTCACCGTTGGCAAGGACCCGCGCCGACCCAGGGGAGGACCCAGGCTGGCACTCAAGAGTCTCAGACAGAGGCCATGGGGTTTCAGAGGCCTCCCTCCCCCCCTGCTTAAAATGACCCAGGGGAAAAGGAGCTACACCCCATTTTCAGAGGTGAATCTAGCCGTGTGGCAGGGGAAACTTCTACCTATCTATGTTTTAAGTCTGCTGAAAGGGGGACTAGCTGAGCAGGAGAGTTTCATAGCTTTACCACTAAAAGCAAATGTAGAGGCATTCATTCATTCATGCGTTCACTGGATGGGCATTTAATGCGAGTCTAATCAGGTGCAGATGGGAAGGGAAGGACTGAGAGGGAGGCCTCAAGAACAGGGAGGAGTCTGAAAGGCAGTGCTCTAAGGGAATGACCAAACCTGACCCTGACCTGGACAGCAGAGAAACAGAGAAACAGCTGTGCTGGAGGCAGGAAAGCATCGGATGTGTCAGGGAGACAGTGGGAGGCCCCTTACCTGAAGATCTTCCTCTGCCAGGAGGATGATGCTGGAGAAATCTCCTTTCAGCTGTCGGGCCAGGTTCTTCCACCTGCTTCCCTCGATGCTGCTGTCTGTTTCGTCTTTTCCTTCAAAGGATTCCTGGGACAGCCACGCTGTGCCTCCATCTGACCCGAAGAAGAAAAGGCCAGGCACTTGTCAGAGCCCCGCCGGGGGCCCAAACCACCCCAGCTTGAAGCTACAAAGGACCAGACCGAGCCCTGACCTCAGGAAAACCTTCCTAGGGTGGGAGCCTAAGAAGCAGACAGCTTCTGGACAAGGTGCTGAGGGGGCAAGCTCCACCTCCCTGGAGAGCCACACGTAGAGGTTGGTGGAGCCCTTGGTGTGAATGTTGTTCAGTATGAGTTGGACAAAAGGGCCCCTGAAAGCCCCTCCAGCCCAGACCTTCTGGGAATCTTTCCTTTATGTCATAGGAAACAGATTTATGGGAAACCATTTGATTAATCCATGGAAAAACCAGCAAGGGGCTTAAATTCTCATTCCTCCTTTTGCTAATATACAAAACTACTTTTAACTATTTTGATATATGTGTGGTTAGATTTAGCTCATTACCAAACTTTTCTAGTTACCAGATATTTGCTCCCCATCACGGCCATACTAGAGTCACCCTGAACTGAAAGGGACTTCAGGAAACATATATTCCAACCCCTCATCCCTGAGGTATAAGGAACTAAAGTGAGAGGATCCTACATCTAGGGCTGGGAGGAAGGGACCAGCTCAATGCCCTTGCTTTACAGCACACATGATCCAGGCTCTGGAATCTATGCCACAGTCATTATGAGGAGGGCTGGAGAACATCCAGAGGGTGGTGACCTAAGGCAGCCAGTGTAGTAGACATAGATTTGGCCTTGGACTCTGTAAGGGCTGCGTTCAAATCTTGCCTCTGACACTGACTACAGCTCTGTGATCCTGGGCAAGCCCATCCTGAGCTCCCAGACCACTCTCTCTCTCTCTCTTTCTCTCTTTTTGAATGGGGGGAGGGTAGGGCAATTGGGGTTAAGTGACTAGCCCAAGGTCACATGGCTAGTTCTGTGTTAAGTGTCTGAGGCTGGATCTGAACTCAAGTCCTTCTGACTCCAGGGCCAGTGCTCTATTCACTGCACCACCCAGCTGCCCCACCAGACCACTCTCTTAAGTTATAGGGAGGTGGCTCTCTGTCCTGGCCAACAGAAATTCTTACACTAACAAGTTCCTACCACCGTATAGCCTGATAATGATAACATAATAATGGTATTCACACAGTCCTAGTGAAGCCTCCCAACACGTCCTTCCTGAGGGCTCGATCAGCCCAGGCCATGCAGACCTCTAGGGCTGTGCATGGGGAGGCTTTGCTCCGGGGGCCATGGAAGGGGCAGCCAGGGCACCTCACCTGTATCGCTGTATTTCCACGTCTCGTTGCAAGTGAGCACCACAAACTTGGTGTTGTCAGGTAAACATAGGAAGTAATCATCATCCTCCACGATGGTGCCGTCCTCCGCCAGGACCAGAGTGATTGGCTCTAAGGACGTGTCTATGGCCAGGATGTCACAAGCTGAGAGAGAAAGCACAAGATGCCTTAAATACAGACCCACCTACTAAGGAAATGAAGATAATCCTGACATTGTTTATGTGGGTGAAACATAAAAAGTCCATTTTGCTGTTTTAAAAATTAATCTTAGATGTTGAGTGAGAAGAGCAGAACCAGGAGAACTTTGTACACAATCACAGATGCATCGTATGTGCAACAGACGACTAACTCTGATAGACTGGGCTCCTCTCAGGAATACAAGGCTATAAGACAATTCCAAAAGACTTGTGATGGAGAGGGCTACCCACATCCAGAGACAGAACCACAGAGTCTGAGTGCGGATTGAAGCAAACCACTTGCTCTCTCTTTTTCATGTTTTGTTTTGTTTCTTCTTTCTCATTGTTCACTCCATTGGTTATAATCCTTCTTTACAACTTGGCTAATGTTTAATGTGAAGGTATTTGTAGAGCCTATATTGGACTGCATGCTGCTATGGGGAGGGAGAGGGAAGGGGGAGAAAACTTGAAACTCAAGGAGTGTGGAACTGAATGTTGCAAACGAAAAGTAAATAAATAAATTTAAATTAAAAAAAAGATAATCCTGCCCCAATTCCTAGATACCTACTTATCCTCTGGGGGCTCCCAAATGCCTTCGAGACAAACCACAACTTCCATCTGGCATTTAAAAACCCTCAGTCTCCAGGCTGATCCCACATGACTACATCTCAAATACTCCTAATTTCCAGCCAAACTGGCCTATTTGTTGTTGCCTGAACTCAGAACATATTCAATCTCCCACCTCTGCACATCTGCACAGGCTGTTCCCTGTTCTTGAGAATAAACACAAAACTCTCTTCATGCTACCTTTTCAGAAGTCTCAGCTCCTTTCATGTACTCCGTCCCCCAGGAAGCCTTTTCTTGCCCTCCCTTCCTTCCTCCTAGGGAAAATGACCACATGTATACCCATCCCCTAGGTAGAACTTAAGCTCTTGGGCAATAATGAGGCTTCAGTTTTGTCTCTGGTATCCTCAGCACCTGGTATAGAATTTGTGTTTGTTCAGCCGTGTCCAACTCTTTGTGACCCCATTCAGGGGTTTTCTTAGCGGAGACACTGGAGTAGTTTGTTATTTCCTTCTCCAGCTCATTTTACAGATGAGGAAACTGAGGCAAACAGGGTGAAATGACTTGCCCAGGGTCACACAACTAGGACATATCTGAGGCCAGATTTAAACTTGGGTGTTCCTGATTCCAGGCTTCGTGAGTGGTTTATTCACCCAGCTGCACTAATATACAACAGGCAAGCTTAATAAATGCTTTTCCAAGTGCAATTGGCTCTGCAGGTTGTAATAGCTACCAATTGAAATGAAAGTTTTTTCTTCATAATGTCCCTGTAAGGTGGTTAGCTTACATACTACTATCCCAGGGGCAGCTAGGTGACCCAGTGGCTATAACACTGACCCTATAATCAGGAGGAACCCAGTTCAAATGTCGACTAAGATATTTAATAGCTGTGTGACCCTGGGCAAGTCACTTGACCCTGACTGCCTCAAAAAATAAATACTGCTATCCCCATTTCACAGATAAAGAAGTGGAAGATGCAACAGATCTGAGCACACTGCCCCAAAACCTGATTCCTTACATTGGAAGCACTGTCTGCAGGCAGCATTTCTGGCTGCCAACCCGTATAAAAACAACTTAACAGAAAGAGGAGGGATGGGGGTGCAGGTGGGGAGTATTAGCAACTTTCACCTTCTTTCTCACTGGGCAAGAGGCTGTCTCCAGAGTAACACCCCTGATAAGAAATCCTGGATAAATAAAAATCACAAGAGGTGAGCCTCAAGACTGCCCTTCCCGTCCCAGGAGAAGTTCTGCAGAGGACGAGCTGGACTGGACCCCAGGCTCTGGTGCAGAGGCCTCTTACACAAGCAAGCACCCCCAAGGCCTGCCGATGGCACTTCAGGAACCCTGATGCCAACGTGCGATTTAAGCGTGACTACCGCCACGCCACATCAGGGCGGCAGTCATGTAGGAGCTAAAAGGCCAATCGAGGCCAGGTGGTAAGGGGGCCAGCCGGGTGGCATTTGTCACAGGTGCGGAAAGCGCATAACTGGAGGGGGGCCCCCTGAGACGGCCTATTTCTAATCGACGCTTGGGCAGTCACAGGGCACTGCGGTCAGGGCCGGGTCCCGCCAGCCTGGTCCTAGGGCTACAAACCGGGTCCCAATCCCCATGACGCTGCGTCTGGAGCACGCTGGAGTGTCTAGGTCCTTCGGAAGGAAGCCAGGGACGCTATCAGAGGCATCTTCCCGGGCTAAGACCCAGCTGTGAAACCATCTCCTTTCTCACACCCCTGCCCCACCCCACACACCCTCCCCCCACCCCCGATCCCCGCCTCCCGGCCCAAAGGCAGCCCTAAAGTTCTCAGCTTGATACGGTGGAGGGTGGGTTCCCCCAGTGGGGAGGGACCGGGGGAAGGAGGCAGCCCTGCCCCTGCGCGACCCCGGACGGGGAGCCTCTCCGGGACTCAGTTTCCTATTCTGTGAAATGGGTAGGCCCCGCGCCGCCTGCGGCCCCGCCCCTCCTCCTCCAGGCCCTTGGTGCGGGCCCCGCGCGCACCCTTGCTCTTCAGGTCCTCCAGGCTGGAGGCCGCCGCGCCGTGATGCTCTCGGCTCCGGTTGCGCCGCAGCAGGCAGGGCTTCAGGGCGCCCGCGGTCTCCCCAGCGTCCGTGGTGTCCCCCAAGAACTCCATGGCACGTTGCAAGAAGTCCCTGTCTGAGTCAGGGCCGGGGAGCAGCCGGTGCAGGGGAAGCTAGGAGCGCGCCCTTGGGCAACGCCCACGTGCGTAAGCTCGCGCCCGGAGCATGCCGGGACTGGTAGTTTCAGGATGCCTCGGCTCGCGGAGTTGCCCCGAAGCATCTTGGGTCTTGTAGTCGCCCCGCCCAAGCCAGATTGCGGATTCCTCCGAGTCATCTTAAAGGGCCCAGAACGGGAGTTCTGCAGGGCTGGACGTAGCTCCTGGCGCTCTGAACTATTCACCTCTACTGTATTTATTATACGCCTGGAATTTGTGTAGTCTTACTGTTTGCACACCTGCATGCCTTCCAGAACTTAGCTGTTTACAATTTTCGTAATACTGGATGCCTTTACAGTTTTCAAGGTGACCCCCGAGTTAGTTCCAGAAGTTTGTTTATGTTGCGCCCTGCGTGCTTCTATTAAAGTGGGGACTTGGGTTCAAATTCCAGCTCTGATGATTTGGTCTCCCTGAGCCTCACTTCCTTAATTCGCCTCAATTCAACAGACGTTTATTAAGTGCCTAATGTGTGTCAGGAACCGTGCTAAGCTCTGAGGATACAAAAAGAGGCAAAAGCTGTAAAGTGAGGCTGTTGGACTAGCTGGTCTCTAGACCCCTTCTAACCCAATATCAGCGAGAAGAGTGTGGTCTTTGGTGACATGCCACAGTGCTCTGCTCTGAATTTTTATGAACAGTCTCAGAGGGAGACTCAGATGGCCTTCTAGACAAATTGGTGGAAAGAAGGAACCGATAAATGCTTGAAGGGACAGGATCAGGTTGTAAAAGATCTACCTACTCTGAAATGATGGGTTGAAGAAAGAAGATAAATGTAAAGTCCTTCATTTAGGTTCAAAGCATCAATGGCACAAGTACAGGGTGAGAGATGACGCTGGACAAGTTTTAATTGATGTTGGGCTCAACATTAACTACCCCAGAAGCCAATGAAGTATGGCGTTTAGGTCAATCACTCAATCAACCAATATTTATCAAGTGCCTCCTATGTGCCAGACACTGTTCCAAGTACTGGGGATACAAAAAGAGGCACAACACAGTCCCTGCCCTCAAGGAGCTTACAATCTAACGGGGGAGACAACACGCAGACATACGTGTGTATGTATAAAGCTACGTACAGGATAAATAGGAAATAACAGAGAGAGAGAACAAGAATGAAGAGGGGTGGGTAGAAGGCTTCCTGTAGAAGATGGGATTTTAGCTGGGAGTCTGAAGAATCAGACAGGCCTGAACAACAACATGGAGGGAGAGGAGAAGAGAGCCCAGGACAGAATCCTCAGGGCCACCTATAATAGTTAGATCAAAGGAAATAACAGTTATATTGTGTTCTCCCTCAATCAGAGTGTACCTGGAATATGTATCTGGTTCTGGAGGCCACCTTTTCTTTCTTCCTTAAAGTTTTAAAAACTATTTTGGCACAGCAGCCACTTGTCAGTAAACATCTAAACAAAGCCTCCTCCACTTGCTGGAAAAAGTGCTGTTTGCTGGTACAAAGGAGGGCTGTCCTTTAACTGACAGTATCTCCGACCTTTGGGCAAGAGCCGGCAGGGTGGCTTTCTCAGCATGGTTGTGGGCCTTCTCCAGGTTGCACTTGGGGCCTGTCTTTCTCCATCAGCTTCCTGTCTCTCCAGGTTTCTCTGAATCCTCTCAGGCTTTCATCTTTCCTTAAGGCAGTCCTGGGGGTGGGAGGGGGATGGACCAGCTGCAAAGGGAACCTGAAACAATGCTGCATGAGGAGGGTCTCTGAAGAGCCTGCCAGCTCCCTTCTATGACTATCATGGTAGAAAAAAGACCTAGCTCCAAATGTTTGAAGGCCTTTCATGCAAAAGAGGGATTCAAACTGATTTTGTGTAACTTCGGAGGCCACACCCCAGACTGATGATGTTGTGCCCAAAGTGATGGTTTTGGAGTCAGAAATGGACTGAATCCCTGCTCTGCTCCTGCCCCTGTGACATTGGGCACATCACTTAACCTCTCTGGGACTCAGTTTTCTCATCTATAAAATGACAAGATCACCCCTTTGCCTCTAAATTGTATGTTGTTGTGGTGTCATTTCCGTCCAGTCTGACTCTTCCTGACTTCATTCAGAGTTTTCTTGGCAAAGATACTGGAGTGGTTTGCCATTCCCTTCTCCAGCTCATTTTACAGAGGGGGAAACTGAGGCAAACAGGGTAAAGTGACTTGCCCAGGGTCACACAGCTAGGAAGTGTCTTGAGACCAGATTTGAACTCAAGAAGATGAGTCCTGACTCCAGGCCAGGCACTCTATACACTATTGGCACCACCTAGTTGTATGGTTTCTTATAAAGCCACAGGGAGGCAGATTTTAGCTCAACTCTAAGGAAGACCTTTCTTACCATTAGAGGTGCCCATAAATAGAATGGTCTTTCCAGAGTGGTAGTGAATTTCTCCCCATTGGAGGTATTTAAAGAAAGGACTCAAAGTATTTAAAATGCTGAAGGAAATTAGATGAGGCCTGGGGGGAATGAGAGTGGAAGGAACAGTCAGTCAGTGGACAAGAAGAAATGTTCATGCAAAGAGGATATCTTGTACTCACAAGCAACTGACACTCCCTGAAGATAGATGTATCTTATTATCATAACATTTTGGAAAAGCTCCCTCCACGAAAGTCTTTTTCTTTTTTTGCTTTTGCTTTTTGGAGGGCAATTGGGGTTAAGTGACTTGCCCAAAGTCACATGGCTGGTAAGTGTGTCAAGTGTCTGAGGTCAAATTTGAACTCAGGTCCTCCTGACTCCAGGGCCAGTGCTCTATTCACTGCGCCACCTGGCCACCCAAAACTAGGTCCTTTTTGTCTTTTTTTTGGAGGGGGGAAGGCTGGGCAATTGGGGTTAAGTGACTTGCCCAAGGTCACATGGCTACTAAATGTTAAGTGTCTGAGGCTGGATTTGAACTCTGGTCCTCCTAACTCCAGGGCCGGTGCTGTATTCACTGCACCACCTAGCCACCCCCGAAAGTCTTATTTCGATGGCACATCACAGTGTGCACTTGACCTTGAAGACTTGGGCTCTCCCAGTGGAATACAAGCTCTGAAAGGCTTCAGCATGCTGGACCATGATGCATAGGCTCACCTGAGGTCAAGGAGGCCATTACCAGCTGGGCCTTTGGGGTGATCTTGTGTCCGCAGCCAATTCTGAAGACTGTCTACTAATACCTACACCAACTACATCCCTCATCCTTGAATTACAGAAGTGGGATGAAGGATACAAAACAGATATAAAAAACGAGTGAGCATTAAGGAAGCTTCTAGTGTAGCCTGAACACACTGTAGTGAACTGGTATCAGTCCTCTTTAGCTAGGACGATTTCCTGTCATTTCTGGTCTACAGACACATAGAAATGGAAATTAAATATGGAACATAATAAAAACTCAGACATTTGAGCCACTGAATTTTAGAGCAAGAATGGACCTGGGGGACCCGTGAGAATAGCACCTTGTACCAAGAATGAAAACACATTAGTTTTCCATCAAGATATTCAGAATATAATACATACAGTTAAGTCCACCTAAGAGTTCTAATGTGACTATACTTTGATTTCATCTAGAGGTACAGTTCAGATATGACCTCTAATGAAACAATGTGAAATTTTACAAGACTCAACAATTACCACCAACAAGCATTTGTTAAATGTCTGCTCTGTGTAAATCACTGTGCTGGCTACTGGGGTTATAAAGACACAAATGAACTAGTTCCTGCCCCAAGCTGCTTACATTCTCCTGGGGGGTGGGGTAGACAGGATCCAATATGTACACAGATCAACACAAACTCGAAAGTCTTTAAAAAGTACTTGGGAGATACAATCACATTAACAGGGGGGGAGAGGGGAAAGAAGGAATGGAAAAACTTATATTCAGCACTATGTCAGTTAGTCAATAGCTAAAAAACATTTATTAATTACCTACTAAATGCCAGGCAGTGTGCTAGGTGTTGGGTATACAAAGAAAGGTAAAAGACAGTCCCTAACTAGTAAAATGAATGTTGAATGAATGAGTTGTGTCCTGAGAAAAGGGGGTTTCTGGGTCATGGCTATAATGGGTCGAGGAGCAATATCTTAATCAATAGTTATTAACTGTTATACCAGGCACTGTGCTAAGTGCTGAGGATACAAAGAAAGACAAAAGTCAGTCCCTGCTCTCAAGGAGCTCGCAGTGGAATGGGGTGACAAGAAGCAGACAAGTATGTACAAACAATTGAATTCAATAAGCATTTATTAATCACCTGCCCTGTGCCAGGCACTTCTAGGTGTCCAAGTGGATAGAGCTCTGGGCTTGGAATCAGGAAGACTCTTCTTTCTGAGTTCAAATCTGGCCTCAGACACCTATCAGCAATATGACCCTGGGCAAGTCACTTAATCCTGTTTGCCCCAGACTTCTTATCAGTAAAATGAGCTGGAGAAGGAAATCTGAAAAACACTCCAGTATCTTTGCCAAGAAAACTCCCAATGTGGTCAGAAAGTGTTGGACAGGACTGAACAACAACAAAGGTGCTGGGCAACTGTGCTAAGTGGAAACAAAAAGATGCAAAAGGCAGGCCCTGCCCTTAAGGAAGGTACAATCAAAGATACAGTTAGGATAAATTGGAAATAAGCAAGGGAGAGAAGTTGCTAGAATTAATGGGGAATAAGGCAAGTGAGGTAGAAGATAAGATTTTAACTGGGACCTGAAAGAATTCTGGGAAATCCAGAAGACATAAAGAAGGAGGGAATTCCAAGTTAAGCATTGCTGGGAACACAAATACAATGAATTTACTTTCTAATAGAGAGATCCTACTCATCTTGGCCAGAGGAAGTCTTTTGTCTTGGGAAGTCACAGAAATGATGAGTTACAAAATGTCTCCAAATTTTGTCACAGACTAGAAAGAAGTTATACTGCATAAGTCATTGATAATAGTTTAGTATAGGCCAGGATAGGGTGTAGCGAGTGGCTTCTGCAGTTAGAGGGTCTGGGTTCCTATCAAGGCTCTGTTACTTGGCCTCTGGACCCAGATGGCTCAGGAGGAGAAAGTGAGGCTGGTGACTTTGCACAGCCCTGCCTCACTTAAATCCAATTCACTTGCATGTTGTGGCATCACTTCCCCATTGACATTAAGAATAAAAGACAAACCACAGCCCTTGGGAAACTACTTTCTGTCTTTGTGCTTGAGTTGCTGGCACAAATCATGGGATTAAGGACGGGGATTTGATGCCCCATCTGTAACCTGAAATGTGGGTTATCCCATGATTAGATGATAGGTGTCAACCAGCTCTAAATTCCAAGAGTCTCTGGATCCTCATCTTTTGTGTGACAGGAGTTGAAGGGACACAGGACTTAAGAGTCAAAGCACCTGGGTTCAAATCCTGACTGTCACTTAAACTAGCTGCACAACCCTGGGCAAGCAACTTCACCCTTCCTCAGCTTCCTCATCTGTAAAATGGGGATAATAATAGTACCTACTCCCCAGGCTTGTTGTGAAGATCAACTGCGATAATTGTAGAGCTTAGCACATTGCCTAAATAAATATAAAAGCTCTCTATAAATGTTAGTGATTGTTAGTGTGGCCCTGGGCTAGTCCTCTGTAAAATGGGATACAAGGGTGGGTCAAGTGAATTCATATTTGTAAAGCCCTTAGGACGGTGCCTGGCACACAGCGTCTGGCACACATTAGGCGCGCTAAGGATTTAAGTTGTGGTCCTTTTTATTCTCTAAGTGTGGGCGTAGGACTAGAACTTTTCTACTTTCTTATGGACCCGCCCCACCACTACATTCCTGGCCACACCCACTCACCCCTATCGATCACTCTGCTCTTGCTTCTTCTTGCCTGTGTCCGCGAGTGAGGGCGTTCTGTTCAGGAGGAGTCTCGCGGGGCGGTGATCGATTAGTCAGGCCTCAGAAAGATGGCGTCCTCGGAGCAGGCAGAGCCGACGAGCCAGGTAAGGGGGAGCCAGGGCTGCTGGGGCCCCGCAGCCAGCCTCGGGGTCGGTGGGGGCGTTGGGGCCGGGGGCCGGGGGCACAGGGGGCGGCGGCCCAGGCCTCTGAGCGTTCGGGACCGGGTGGAGGAATTGGGGGGGGGGGGTCCCATCGTTGCCCCTCCCCCAATGACCCCTTGTTAAACACCCCCCCCCCAACCGCCCGCGGCCCCGCCCCCTGCGCCCCCGCACACACGCCCCCCTCCCCCCTCCGCCGCGGTGTGACGGGGGCCGGGAAGGGTCAGTCCGCAGCCGTGGGCGGCCATGCGCCCCCGGAGCTGGTCCCGGCTTGGGCAAGCGCTGGCTCGCGGGCGGCCGGCTCGGGGTGTGCACTGCCTCCCACCCCGGGCCTGGGGGGAGAGGGGCTTCCCCCGAGCCCTCCCCTCTCTCTGAAGGGACAAGTTTGGGCTCCACGAGCTCCAGATGGGGGGGGGGGGCCCTCTTTGTGCCTCAGTTTCCCCTTCTGCGAAATGAGCTTCGGCTCCCAGAAGCTCCACATGCCCCGACCTCCCTGGGTCTTGGTCAGGTCCACAACCTGTGCTGTGCACAGCGTGTCGTTGAGGATGCCAAGAAAGGCCAGAGCTGCCCCTGCCCTCGGCTGGAGACAGCAGGTGCTCCACTGTGCAGGCCGCCGCCGGTCATGGCGCCTGTTGTATGCAAGGGGCCAAGTGAAGCTCTGGGCATGCAGAGACAGATGGACCTCGTCTAACGTAAGAGGCGGCATGCAGACAGCCATGTGTGAAGGAGATTTGTGCTGTGACCAGCTGTAAGGAAGTCATTCGAGAGGGTGGGAGTTAGGTGGGCCTTGAAGGAAGCCAGAAGGCAGAGATGGGGACCCAGAGCATTCCATCTATGGGGGGCACCAGGGACGAGGCCCAGAGTCTGGAGACCGAGGCCAGGGTCACGGAGTGGCCTCTTCCATCCCATGCGTGGCCTTTCTGAGCTCTAAGCAGCTTCCGGCTTTGACTCTTACGACTCCCATGCTCTTTGGGTCTTGGGTTCATTGGATCAGAGATGTGTAAAAGTTCTAGGGAGGCCAGATGATGGGGCAGAGGGGCTGGTGCCCCTGTGCTGGTCCCAAGGTACCATATTGCCTCCATGTGATCTCTTTATTCCCCCTCCTTACAGCCTCCCCCCAAATCCCAGGACCGTATGGCCTTCCTAGGTTTCAGTTTCCCAATGAGGACGTTGGACCAGATGACACACGACTCCCCTTTAGCCCTATAATGCTGTGGTCTCGTGTCATTTCTGGCCTCAGCGGGGGTTGAAGCAAGTGGTTTTAATGGGCCTTTGAGTTCTGACATGCTGTGAGTTTGTGACCCTCCTTTTCTCCAGTCAGCCTTCTTGTCCCCAGGGGCCAGGAAGTTCCCCCTGGACGGTCAGAGCAGAACTCTGCTAAGGGGCGTCCCAGGACCTCACACTGAAGAGCGCCAGTGTGTTTTGTACTGTCAGACATCTAGAATCAGTTCCCCCTCATTTTATCGGGGAGGAAAATGAGGCCTAGGGAAGGCAAAAGATTTGCCCAGAGTTACCCAAGTGGCCTTGAACCTGGCTCTCCTGGATCTAACCAATCTGATTCCTGCTGATGCTAATTCTTTGGGATTGTCCAACACAAGCCCCTCCTCTTATTGATGGGAGGCTCCAAAGGTCATAGAATTATAGGGCTAGGATAGAGGAACCAGGAGACCCTGTAGTTCAGTGTCCTTGGTTTTTGGATGAGGCGAGGAGAGGGTGAGTGAATTGTCTTGGACCCACAGGGACTCTCTTCCCAATCTCCTAAGACAGGGGTGGGCAGGTGACAGCTGGGGCCAGCCTCCACCTGTTTTTGTACCTCAGTGAGCTCAGAATAGTTTTTACATTTTTAAATACAATAAAGTTCTATTTAAACATATAAAAACCATTCTTCCTTCATGTCAGCCCCATCGCAAGACACTCTCTCCCTCTTAAAACACAAGGTGTGGTTATGAATCTGTTAGAAATTCACTTCTGAGTGGGTCTGTCAGCTGCAAAGATCACTCTTGAGACTGCGTGTTCGGGAAGGAAGACCACGCACAGTTGGACAATTGGACTGTTTGGGAAACTTCTGTTTCCTTCAGGCTGTTCTGAGATTGCTTTTGCCAGAAGCCCTGGAGCTTGAGGAGGGGTCTGAAGGGAGGGAGCTCTGACACCCCGCCCTTAGAGTTCTTGGAAGGGCTGAGATTCCTGGAGGCCAGCCCCTCCCAGTGTCTAGGTCCTTGGAATGCCACAGGCTGGGCCTTCAGGCCTGGATACTCTAGGCAGTGATGCAGCTGATATTAAGTACCCTGGGAGAAGCTCTGAAAACCTTGTCACTGGAAGCCATTGCAATTCCGGTTGAGCCCTAACTTTTGCCTCTTTTCTCTTTACCATACAAGACACACTTGGCCTTGATTACTTGCTTCTCCTTTGCCCTTCTTTCCACTGGTGGTGGAGGTGGGATTGTGTCATGGCAGGCTGTCAGGAGTGGGGCTTGGGGGAGGTTTGGAGGGCAGGGGTGAGGGAGCTGCTAGGGAAAGTCTGCTTCTCTCAGTAGACCCCCCACATCAGAGGTGCACTGTGGCTGCTGTTATCAGGCTGCTCCCCCAAGTCCTGAGGACTTTGGGTTCCTTTCCATACTCAGTCATCTCCATGCTTTTGAGAAGTGATGAGCTCTTTTTACTTTTGAAAATCTTGGTCCATGTCTGGAGCTGGTGTAGGGGACTGTTACTGAGGCTGATCTGACCTAGTCTCCCCAGCCAAAATACTGTAGGGTCATTTGGACCTATGCTGACCTGTGATCTGCATTTGGACTTGAGACATCGCCCTGAAAGGTCAGAACAATTGGCAGCCTAGTGGCTTAACAGATCGAGGAGGGCTGGGCCTAGAGTGTGGAAGGCATTCCTTTGAATTCTGCCTCAGATACTTGTTCAGTAAGAGACTCTGGAAAAGTCACTTTATCTCTCCTGATATAGCCCAGCTTAGACCACAGTTTGTTCTGAGGATAAATGCTATAATGTATGTCAGTCAATTAGTCAACATTTACCTGCTATGAGCCAGGTACTGTGCTAAGTGTTGGAAATAAAAGTAAAAGTTTCTGTTCTCAAGGAGGGCAGCTGGGTGGCACAGTGTATAGAGCACTGACCCTGTGGTCTAGAAGACGAGTTCAAATCCAGCCTTAGATACTTGCTAGCTGTGTGACTCTGGGCAAGTCACTTAACCCTGTTTGCCTCAGTTTCCTCATCTGTAAGATGAACTGGAAAAGGAAATGACAAACCACTCTGGTATCTTTGCCAAAAAGACCCCAAATGGGGTCACATGACTGAAATGACCGAACAACAGAAATTCTGAAGGAGCTCTACCTGATGAGGGGGGAAGGACAAGCACAGCAGCAGTTGTGTGCAGTTAAACCATATGCAGGATAAACTGGAGCTGATTCATGGGGAATGAGGAAGGCTTCGAGCAGAAGGCGGATTGGAGCTGAGACTTGAAGGGCACCAGGCTAGGGGCTCTTTGTGAACATTAAGCCCCTCAGAGATGTTTGTGGTCGTTGTTCTTAGCTGATGTCTCATGTCTGATGGTGACGAGGATATTTTGTGGGACAGCTTGAAAAATTGCCCCTAAGACTCTCATCTTGAGCCAAGCCTCCGTGTCTAGTATCTCACTGTCCTTTAATAATCAGCCAGTTCTGGATCTTTTACCAGCATATGGGTTAATATGCCTCCGCATCCATGATGTTTTCTGCTCGTAGTAATCGTGCGGTCCTTTTCTGACTCTTCGTGACCCCGTTTGGGGTCTTCTTGGCAGAGACACTGGAGTGGTTTGCAATTTCCTTCTCCAGCCCATTTTACAGATGAGGAAACTGAGGCAGATAGCATTAAGTGACTTGCCCAAGATCACACAGCTATTGTATCTGAGGCTGGCTTTGAGTCAGGTCTTCTGACTGGAGTCCCAGCCTTCCATCCGTTGGACACCTAGCTCATTCCTCATATTTATTGGTTCTAGAATAGCTCCCTTAAGGGTTGCATGTTTCTGGGGTGCACCTCTCTTTCTGGTGGTCACATCCATCCATTGGGTTCTCATAGGCTTCTTTGTTTGTTCTGGACTGAAAAGTTGGAGATCTCTTGAGTCTCTCGTGGAGATAATTTGCTTGAATTATTAAGGTCATTGCTTCAGTGTTTTGTTCACTGTTTGGGCAGAATCAGCTCAGGTAGTCTGTGCCAAGTCTTTTTTCCCACAAATGTCGTGGCTCATAGGAAGGAGGAATATGGTCCTTCCCACCCAAATACAGGAGAATTTTTTTCAGGGCCCAGTGTTTGGGTGGGTAGCCAGATAGCCATATCCTGACCATCATCCCAGCTGTTGTGCTGAGCCTTCAAAGAAAGGCAAAGATTCTCTGCCCTCAAGGAGCTCACATGCTCTTGGGGGAGACAATGTGTAAATAATCAGGTACATACAAGATATATACCAGAGAATATTGACATCAGGGTGACCTTGAAAGGGAATGTCCTAATAACTGGGCAGGACTGGAGAAGGCTTCCTGGAGTAGGTGGCATAAATTTTGAAAGAAGCCGGAGAAGCCAAGAAGTTAAGGTAAGGAGGGAGGGCATTCCAGGAGTGGGGGACAGCCAGTGCAAAGGCCGGGAGGCGGGAGGTTATGTATGACTTGAGGTGGGCAGCAGGCTGGCCAGGGTAGCTGGATGGCAGAGTGAGTCTGAGAGTCTGAGTGGGAACTTTTGTTCAGTCAACATGGCTGGAATTCTGACCTTGGGCAGGTTGCCTAGGGTCAGTTTGGTCTGCTTATCCTGTTCTGTCTCCTTGGACCCTCCCCACTATTGGATATGAGCCCTGGTGGGCCAGGAGCAGGAATTCATTGTCTGGGGCTCCATTCTGTGCTGAGCTCTGGGCTCGCTTCTGGGCATACAGAGCCTGTAAGCCAGCGGTTTTCAACCTGTGGGTCACAACCCCTTTGGGGGTCGAATGACCCTGTCACAGGGGTCGCCTAAGACCATCGGAAAACACATATTTCCGATGATGTTAGGAACTGAGACAGCACTCCTCTATGATCTCCAGGTGGGTCTGCCCACATGCAGATATGTCCACATTTGAGTATTAAAGGGTCACAGCATTAAGAAGGTTGAGAACCACTGCTCTAAGCACTACAGGGTGGGGGTTTCCTAACCACGCTGGTAGGAAAATAGGAAGCTGGAGAATCTAGAAAGGCTGCCTGGAGGAGGTGGCTGGGCCAGCCTGCCAGTGCCGGGGAGGAGAGCTGGCCTACATGGCGGGTCAAGTTCAGGGAGGAACCGTAGACCAGTTTCTTGGAATGTAGAGTACTAAGCAGAGAGAATGATGAAATCAGTCTAGGAAGGGAAGCCAGAGCTCCTTTGGCTGGGCCCGGCCCAGGAGTTTGTAGTTGATCCTAGCAGCCCTAGGGAACCCATTTTTTTGAGTGGGATAGAGGCCTGGTCAGACCTGGGTTTTAGGAAGATTAATTTAGCAACTGTGGAAAGGCTGCCTTGGGCAGGGGCAAGACCTGAGGCTTGGATATCAATTAGGAAGCTAGTGTTCTATTTAGTGGTCTGGGGACCTTGGGGGAGGATTTGAATTGATTGAATTTGCCCTAGGAGTTGACCATGAAGAGAAGGACTCCTTCATATTCGATTATTCTGCTGGGCTTCTTTGATATGCTGAAATTACCATGGACAGTTCTTTGGACTTGTGGAGAATTAGTGGGAGGCCATGTAGCAGTCTCCTTTTCTTTAGATGATTTTGCCCAACAGACAGGTGCTCATCAGCTGTCTTTATTTTTGATGCTGACTGATAACTTTTTCCCTATCGTGGTGTCCAAAAAGTCTTAGAGATTCTGGGAATTCCTTTCTCTTGACATTTGTCCAGTGTCAAAATGCTGGTATTTATGTAAAACAAAGGTTGAGAATCTGTTTAATCCCGGTGCTTAACAGTGGTTGGGTAAATGGGGCTTTGTCCCAGGGCTCAGAATTTAGAGGCCCTGTCTACAAACGTTGTGGCCCTGGGCTCCTGGTTCTCCCTTCAGAAATGACAGAGCTGGTCCCTTCATTCACAAGAAGGATAACAGGAGTTAGAATAAGAAGCTTCCTTCGTGCTGTGGCACCCCCTCTCCCCCCAGATTTCCACCCTTGCTTTGAGAGCCTGCTTGGTGCCCTGTGCCATGTGTCGGCCTTCTGTTTCCTTGGGCACAGATAGCGGGAGTGACGACTCTGCTGTGGATTGAAGATGATGGGGTGCAGATGCCCGAAAGGAGAGGAATACTCGAGGGAGATGACGTTCCTGCCCGATCCGTTATCCAGACCCCTCATTTGGTTTCCTTTCTCTCTCCCCTCCCAGGCAGTGCGATTCTGCAGGGTGACAACCACCTCACTCCCTTAGACCTGCTGCGTGCCTAGTCACCTTTGGGACTCCATCCCTTGGTTGAGGCATCTTTTTGAGCTGTGCTGAATTTCTGTAGGAGGAAGTGTGGCCCTGCTTACTGCTTTCATTTCCTGGGTTCTCACTGGAGAGGGAATTAAGCCTTCTTTTCATTAGGAGGAAAAGAATTACATGAGCCTCTTCCTTGCCTGGCTGGTGACTCCAGTGTCTCATCTAGAGCCCCAGATACTGTCCCTTAGTAAATGAGTGTCTGCTTGTTGAGGAGGAAAGAGACTTGATCTCTGGAGTCTGCAGACCTGGATTCAAATTCTGCTGCTTATCCTTCCCACCTGCGTGACCATAGGAGCCCCAGACCGCTCTAGGCCACGGTCTCCTGTCATGTAAAATGAGGGGGTTGGGCTTGATGGAGCCTTGATGGCCTCTGAGGTGCCATCAGCTCTAGAGCCAGGATTGTAGCAATCCCCTGCCTTGCGGAAGTCACACACTCACACACACACACACACACACACGTACACACATGTGTCTGTCACCAACCTGGTGATTGGAGCATATAAACTACCGGTCCTCCCTGGAGGTGGGGGAAAATGAGGAACAGATGCATTCGTTGTTGGTCTGAGTTGGCAGGGCCCTGGAGAAGTCTTTTTCTGGCCTCATCAGTTAGAGGCAGGGGCCTAGAACCGGGGGCTCCTTTCATTTTATGGTTCCCTGAGCACTGGTGAGAGAGAGAGAGAGAGACGTGTGGAGTAATCTTGGGTGTGTGGTCACAAGTCTTCATTAAGCAGGTATGGTTTGCTGCCAGTACTTAGACCAAAAGGAAGCTGGCTCTACCTTCAGGGAGCTGATTTTTTAGAAGTAGTTGGGCCTTATGGGGAGCTACTTCAGTGGTGTTTCTAGCTTGCCTTGCATATCGACAGAGTGAATATGTGGAAGCTTCAGGAGACCACTTTCAAATCAATATAAGGCCGAAATTCCTGTCGAAGTTATCCCAAAGTGAAATTGGCAGTCTTTTGAGGTCACTGGAGAGCTTCCGAACCCTTGATCAGGCATTTTGTGGAGGTGTGCATTGGGCCAGATGGCCTTTGAGGTCCCTTCCATTTATGAGATTCAGTGGTTTTATGGTTCTGTCTAGGGAGATGGTGAAGGTCCTTGCTTTCTCAGTGACTTAAGCTAATTCAGATAGTCATGAAATAGTGACTGGTACCTCATATCCTGGCCCCTCCCTGGGGAGCATATTGGAGTTTGGTGTTGTGAAAAGAAGCCCCTCGCTAGTTAGTATTAATGGTGCTTTGAGTGCCAGCTGGAAAGAACTTCATGTTTGTAGTGATTTATGGTCATTGAATTGCCTGTTGTCTTTTTAAACAAAGATTACTCACATTATCTCCCACAGGTATGGGGTGGATGAGCCAGGCTGGTTTAGGGTCTTAGCCTGGCCAACCTCAGACTTGTGGCTGAGGGAGGCTGGGAAGGGAAGAGCTCCCAGGCTCTGTCTGCATTTGGAGACTGCTGGCCAGTGAGTCATGTTGGGGACTGGCTTTGAGTCTTTGCAGCAGTGCCAACTGACGCCCTCCCACTGGGCTAAAAGCCTTTCTTCCATTTTGGTCAGGCCGCTAGCGGCCTCATGCTCCTTTCCCTCTTTGCTGTTTGTTTTGGTCCATGTGGCTTTGGTCCTGTATCATATGTCTCAGGTGAGGGCACTCATTTCTTGCTTGTTCATACCCTCAGTGCCTGATTTTCCCTCAGCCCACATAGCCTTTCCCTTGCTCACAGAACTTTGTCTCCCAGCCTCTTTTCCTTCTGTTGGCTTTAGGCCCTTGTCACCTCTCCCCTAGATTGCTTCACCAGCCTCCTCCCAGCTCCCCTGGCTGCCCTGACCCATTCCATTGGTTCCCTGTTGTCTCTTCGATCTTAGCAGAGAATCTTGAGTTTTCATGCCCTGACCTCTCTCTTGTGGGCATCACTGCCCACCCTGTGCTCTGCAGTCCACCCAGACTGGCCCCTTCTCTGTGCCACCTCCCAGCCCTTGGAGACGCTCCCTGCTCCCCCCCTTCGAGAGGCATCCCAGAAGCCTTTCCTGATCCCCTAGACCACCCGGCTTGTTTCTGGAGTCATTCTCTGTATTTATTTTATGCATGCTTACATTTGTGCTCATTATCTTTCCTCCTTCTGAACAGGGGCTGTTTTTTGCTTTGTAAGTATCCCCTTTCCTGGCCACGTAGTAGGTGCTTCATACATGCTTATCTATTGTTTGATTGACTGTACGAGTTTCGAGCCCTCAGTAGATAGGACCATTTATAGGGCATTATTAGGAAAGTGTTGGGACTCCACAGATACCGCCTTGGGTGGACCCCACGAGCTGCGGTGACAGAGTACGGTTTTCCAGCCAGGAAGCGGCCCCGTAAGACCCCTGTAAGCTGAAGTCCCATCTGGAGCGTTGTGGTGGGCATCCCTGGGGCCCCTCTCCCCTCCAGAGAGTCAGGGTGAGGGAGCACGTGGGTCAGCCTCCAGGACTGCCAGCATGCTAGGAACAAGACAACACTGCAAGCTGTAGGTGCCATTAGAGACCCTTGCCTGACTCCACCGTTGCTCCTCCTCTAGGAATATTTCTGGAACTCTCTTTGAGAGTAGGGATTGTTTCTTTCTTTGTGTTCCCAGCCCCTGCACATTGCCTGGCTCCTAGTAGGCATTTGCTAAATTCTTCTTAATTGAGTGACTTAATTCCCTGTTAATACTGAGATTCTTTCATTCTTGGAAAGAGAATCACTCAGGATAGAAACACCTTTGTGTTTTTTTGCCAAGAGGAGAGCACACCATCTTCATCTTGCCTCCAGGGCTTCTCCTCTACTTTGCCCAGAAAGTCCCTTCTGTGACCAGCTGGCTTCAGGTGCTCTGGGATCCTGAAGGCTCACAAGACCCTTTGGAGCCCAGAGATGGCTCCTGTTGTTGGAAGAGCCCCAGGCCTGCTGTCTGCCCCCTCCACTGCTGCCTGGGATGGGGTGGCACTCTTGCCTCTGCTCCACTTTGGTTCAAATCCTCAGTTCGTCTTTCCTGGACCATTGCAGTAGCCCCTTTAAAAAATGATTTGTCTTTGGTTTTTCATGGCACTGGAATTGCTACCAGTTACCTTTCTCCTCTCCTCTCCTAGATACTAGTCCCATGTGACAAATAATACAGAGAAAAAGATTAGAAAAACTGATCAGTAAATCAAAAAAAAGGTTGAAAATGTATGCAATGAACTGTTCCTGTGTCTGTCCTTACCTCTGCAGGGGCTGGTGGACCAGGGGAGGGTCCTGTCTCTTCTTCCAGCCCTGCTTGCTCTTTATAATTGTGTGTGTGTGTGTGTGTGTGTGTGTGTGTGTGTGTGTGTGTTCATGTTCCTTCCATTTACCTTGTTGTGTTCTTCGCATGTGTTGGTTTCTTGCCTTTGCTTCCTTCACTCTGCCTCCCATCCCACAGATCTTTCCCTTCAATAAGCACTTACCTGGACTTTTTGCTTCTGGTCTCTTTCGACTCCTCCAACAATCCTTGTTATATATTGCTGCCCAGATAACTCCGTTCACATTGGCTCTGCTCATTGTCATTGCCCCTCATACTCCCTTTAAAAACCTTCAGTGGCTCATCATGGAATTCAATCTAAACTCTTTTAGCCTTGGCATTCAAGGCCTATCCCAGACTGATGCTCTCTTACCTTTCCAGCCTTACTTCCCATTATCCCGTTTCATATAATCTGAATCTGCCAAGTGGTGTTCCACATCATTCCTAAAGCCCCACACTCCCCTACTTGTGGTCCTTTAGTCTGTTGAAATTCTATTCTTCAAAGTTCAGCTCAATCATATCTCCGAGAAAACTTTCATGTTCTTCCAGAGGCCCTCATCACAGTCTACCTTCTGTTATAATTACTTATGGAGACACCTTCTTTCTCCTGCTAGACCCAGGGCTCTCTACCGTTTGTGGGGCGTGGGTCTTTGGTAGTGTCTGCTGAAACCTCCAGGCTCCTTGGAATGCATAAAATCAAATACAGAGATTTCAAAAGGATCCAATTTGTTTCCCATCTAAGTTCACAGCCCTCCTGAGATCTATGCAAGTGTCCTTTGGGGTACCCTGGGCTAGATTGGAAACTCCTGGAGGGCAAGGACAGCCCCCTCCTACTTTATCAGTCTTGTTTTTCCTCTCTTCCTGACACTCTTCATCTGGTGACACTGGTCTGGACTCTCCACAAACGAGACACCGTCTCTCAGCTCCAGACATTGTCTCTAGTCGTTATCCACGCCCGCAGCTATCTCCCTTCTGTGCTCTGGCTGCTGACCTCCTTGGCATCGGATAAGCTCCAGCTAAAAGCCCCTCTTCTCCAGGAAGCCTTTCCTAACCCCTCTTAACTCTACAGCTTCCCCTCTGTTAATTGTCTCCTGTTTATCCCGTACGTGGCTTTCTTTGTGCATATTTGGGTGCAGATTGTAAGTTTCTTGAGAACTTGCCTCTTTTTATTTAGCATGGTGCTTAGCACATAGTAGGTGCTTAATAAATGTTCATTGATTGATTGATATTTATTGATGGCTTTTGCTTTTACACCACTCCCCCAAGCTTTTCTTTGTGAGATTTTTTGAATACATAGTTAAGTGAAGTCAGCTGACCCATTGAAGGTGTCTGACTGCATAGTTGACATTCTGACACCCACAGCCCCACCCCACTAGTGAAAGGAGGGAGGAGATACAGCTGACCTACTGTATCCCATGTTAGCGTCTCTCCGTTTGCTTTGTTAGAATCATTGTGTATGCTGTTTTCCTGGTTCTGCTGACTTCACTCTGCATCAGTTCACATAAGTCTTCCCATGTTTCCCTGAGTTCATGTAAGGTAGCATGTTACTCATTTTTGTCTGCCTCAGAGTGCCTTACGCACAGGAAATTAAATGATTGCTTGATGAATGAGTTGTGTTTTGAGAAAAAGGGTTTCTAGGTTATGGTTATAATTGAATGGAGGAGGCATAGGTCAGTCAGTCAGTCATTTAATCATTTAAGTTTCTACTATGTGCCAGATCCTATGCTAAGCCCTCAGGATTCAAAGAAAGGCAAACTGTCAGTCTCTGCCCTCAAGGAAGTCTAAGTCTAATGGGGGAGACCACATGAAAATGATTATGAACAAACGAGCTCTAGACAGGGTAGGTTGGAGAAAATCAGGAGAGGGATGGAACCTAGCATCCGAGAGGAGCAGGAAAGGCTTCTCCTCAAAGGTGGGGTGTTTTCTGGGCCTTGAAGGAAGCCAGGGAAGCCAGGAGATGAGGAAGAGTTTGAGCATTCTTTCTGTTCTTAAGTGACAAGTGATAAAAATGCCTGAGGAAGGAGGATGGTGCTGGAGAGGTGTAGGAGGTGGTGGAGGGCTTCGAATGCCAATCAGGATTGCTTCTTTGGTCCCCGAAGCGACAGGGTGTCACTGGAGTTCAGTGAATAGGGGCTTGTCGGCGTCAGACCTGTGCAGTAGGAAGATTAAAGTGACTGGCAAGGGGAGGATGGACAGGAAGGAGAGAGACTTGAGATAGTCTGATCCTGCGGGAGCAGGTGAGGCGGGTACCTTCCATTCAACCAATTATAAGCATCTGCCATGTGCAGGGAAAGTCCTTGGGATGCAAACCAAAAAACTGTTCCTGCCCATCCGGAACCTGATGGTGTGTACTGTTTAGAACGACCCAGGATGCTTAATAGATTCCTTACAGTCAGCAGTGAGGGAAGTCAGCTGGCTTTGCCCGGCTGTCCGCTTAGATGGCTTTTCAGGCTGTTGTTCCCACACCAGCGGGCAGTTTGGCCAGTTTAGGAAGCTGAGTGTCTCTGTCCAGATTCCCTGGGGCTAACTGGCCAGCTCCCCAGCTCTGTGGCTCCCGTGGGCCAGTTCCCTGGGGCGGCTGCGAGGTAGGAGAAGTTGAGCTCTGGGACCTTGCTGCAGGGAGTCGTCTGATTCTCTTTCTGTTTCAGTGGGAGAAACGGCTGGGATTGGATGCTTCCAGCTCAATCAATCTATCAGTCAGTTGGCATTTAGTAAGCTCTTCCTGTGTGCCCCCAGATCTTGGGACGCTGCAGTTCTGTCAGAGGTGGGCAGTGGCCCAGGCCTAGGAGCAGTGAGTAGAAGCTAGAGAGATAAAGCAGGTCTTCCTGCTGATAGCTGACTCAGAGTGGGGTGCCCTCCCCGTATGGTGGTAGGTACCTCCTCCCTGGAGGGTGGGTGGTCCCTCGTTGGGACTGTTGGAGGGAGCATTTGGGGTCAAAAAACAGATTAACCCAGTTGGGCTCTGGGATCCTGCCCAGTCCTGAGGTTCTGTGATTACTGCTTTTATTGGTGGAACTCAGTTAAGCAGCCAAGAACGTTGTGGGACTCTGGGGATACAGAGAGAAACAGAGGCCTCCCTGCCTTAAGAGAGCTTCCATTCTCTTGGGAGAGACTCCACATGCACAAATAGGTCATTGTTTTGAGGGCGTGGCACTAGCAGGTAGATGGAATCCTAAAGGACTTCCTGGAGGTGGTGTCACTGGAGCAGAATTTTGACAGAAATCAGGGCACTTTCTGCGCATGAAGGGTGGCCACGTCTTCTCACACTGTATTCTCCTCTGCGCTCTGAGCCAGTGACACGGCCCCTTTATAGTTCCCCCAGCATGACTCTGCATTTGCCATCTCTGTGCCCTGTCCCTGGAATGCTGCCTTCCCCTCACCTCGATACCTTCCTTCCAAACTCAGCTCCCATCCCGCCAACTCCAGGAGCCAGTTAGTGCCCAGCCCCGCCCCCCACTTCTGTGACTTCTGTCAGTGATTTGTGTGTTGCTTAGATCTTTACATCTTGTCCACCCATTAGAATGTGGGCCCCGTGAAGGGATAGCCTCTTTTTTTGGCCTTTGTTTGTAAGCCTATTGCTTAGCACAGTAAGTGTTTAATAAAGGCTTGTTGACTTGATTTGTTGGCTTGCCTTGGCTGGATTGTAGAGTGTGTGAAGGTTGGGTTGTGAAGATATGTTGGGATCTGTTGTAAAGGACTTTAAAAGCCAAACAGAGGAGCTTGCATTGGATGCTGGGGTGATGGGGTGGGGCACTGGGGTTTATTGTATAGAGAAGTGATCTGTCCAGTTGTTGTCCAGTTGTTTCAGTTGTGTTTGGCCCTTCATAACCCCGTCTGGGGTTTTCTTGGCAGAGACACTGGAGTGATTTGCCATTTCCTTCTCCAGCTCATTTTACAGATGAGAAAACTGAGGCAAACAAGGGGAAGTGACTTGCCCAGAGTCACACAGCTAGTAAGTGTCTGAAGCTGTATTTGAACTCAGGTCTTCCTGACTCCAGGCCCAGTGCTCTATCCACTGCACCATCCAGCTGCCCTGATATATCCAGGCCTGTCTTTCACAAAGGAACATCCCTTTGGCAGCTGAGTGGGGGATGGAATTGATCAGGGACAGACTTGAGGCCAGGAGACTGATTAAGAGTGGTCTGAGGGCAAGTGTCAGTGCCCCTTTTGAGAGCCGTGGCCCATGAGGAGGAAGAGGAGGTGGAGAAGAGACTGTGGAGGGAGAAATGGCAGCATTGGATGAGTGCTGGACAGTGTGGAGCAAAGGACAGGCAGGGGTAAAGGATCACACTGAGGATGGGAGCCAGGGGTGGGGGCGGGAATTCTGGGGGAAGCGTAGTGAGCTTAAGAAGCCTCCGGAACCTCCAGCTTGCCATGTCCACTTGGCAGTTAGTGCTGTTCGTCAGGATGGCTAGATAGGTGTAGAAGTCACCTTCATGATAATTAACCCTGCAGCGCTGATGGAGAGAAAAGAAGCCTTTGGTTGGGGGCAGGGTGGGGGGAACTTGCAGCCTCCAGGCCACATGTGGTTCTAGGGTATTATTGGGAATGGGACTGCGGTTTATGATCATCATTCATTTATTTAGCACCTTAAGATTTAGCAAGTGCCTTCTCTTCAGCAGTCCTGCGAGGTAGGTTGTATGAGCATCATCAACTCCATTTTACAGGTGTGGAAACTGAGGTTGAAATGAGCTGCTGAAGTCTGTGTAGTAAGTGAAAGTGCCTGAATTCTGGCTCTGGTACCTGGGCTCCAGACCCAGCCCTCTTTCCACTCAGCCCCTTTGTCCTGTCTTTGGGAGGATCATGACAGAACCCCTTGCCACCTTCCTTCTGGACTCTGGGCCCCTGAGAACAGTATTAAGCCTGCTGGCCATCATGGCAAGGGGGGGCCTCCTTGGGGAGGGCACATCTCGGCAGGAAAGAGAGCTCAGTGGTTCTGGGGGGTGGAGGATGCTCCTGAGGCACGGTCCCCAACTGCAGATCATTGGAAGAAGCCTGTACTCCGACTCCCCCTGGTCTCAGTTTCCTTCAGAAAATAGCCCACACTGCTGGCTTTGCTTTAGGTTTCCCTGGAGCCTTACTTTCTCTGTCCTGGGCAGACAGAGTGAAAGCTGACTGAGAGCCCTGATGAGCACTTCCTCCTTACTGTGGGGTGGTATTTTCACTGGCAGATGATAAAGGGGGGGGGGCGAGTAACGGGGCATCAGAGTGGACATCAAGCCTCCTGTCTTCCTCATGCCAAGCCCAGGCCAGGCATCAGGAGGAGATTGTGCCCTGGAATCCCTAGCATTTCCCCAGACCCAGCAGCTATGGGGCCCTCTTGTGGCCAGAGCCCATCCTTCCCAGTGTGATTGCAGTTTAAGGTCCGGTGTGTGTAATCTAGGGATGAAAGGGAGAGGGAGGCCTGGTTCTCACCCTACCAGCCCCGTGGTCTGAGGGCCCCTGAGCACGCCTGTACCCCCTGTACCTTTGCTTGGGCTCTTCATAGAGAGGCATCTTGGGATGGTGGAAAGAGCAGGAGACTGAGCCAGGAGACTGGAGTCTGTGGCTCGGACCCTGGGCCTTCTGTCTCCTTTGTCACACCACCACCCTGCTGCTGCAGCTGTGGGCGTCAGCACACACCGTGGGGTTACAAGGTCAGCTTGGGCGTGGGGGGCAGTGCTCCACCATATTCTTGGCAGGGGTGTCCAGTGGGTGGCACTGTCATCTCATTTTTGTCTTTCTTTTTCTTTGCAGCCTGGCTCTACCCCAGAAAATGAAAATGTGGTGCCTCGGAAACCCCTTGTGAGTTCCCAAGATGGGTATTATTTCCTTGCGAATAATGAACTCCCTCTTCGCTCTGAATCTGTGATCCTGTGAATTCAAGTGTTTTGTGAGCTTTTTAAAAATGACATTGTAGCCTGATGCACTTTTGTAGTAGTCCTGACCCTTTAAAGGACGCAGCTCTTGTACTCAGGGTGGCCTTCTCAGGCCATGGCCTCTCTTCTCTGACTTCTACCTGCTTCCTCCAGTAGAGGGTGGGGTGTGCTTCAGATCTTTGCTTATTTGAGGTCAGGTGTTTGTGGGCAGGGAGGTCAGCCACCCCAGGAACACCCTCCGATGTGCTTGCGGACTGGGGATATTTCAGGAATGGCCCGAGATCTCGGGATTCCGTCAGCCAGCTCAGGCTCCAAGAGCCATCTCTGGCCTCGCTGCTCTGGGCTCACCAGCCTTCCCCATGTCCTTTGTTACCTCCATTGGCAGCACTGCCTACAGGCCAGGCTGCTTTCCTCTCTATGGGCAGCCTGAGGTGGCCACTCTTTTCCAATCTCTGTGGCATTTTCACTAAGGCGGTCAGTGGGCTGTGGGGGAGTAGGGTGGCTTCTCTCCAGACCAGAGAGGTCTGGGGAAGGCCAGGCTCTTTCCTTAGTTCAGTCCACACAAGCATGCCTAGTGCCTGTGGATGGTCTGGTCTCTTTCATCTTGGTGCATTTCGTTTTCTGGTTGTTTATGGGGACTCTTGTACTCCCCTCCCTGATTGTAAGCTCCTTAAGGTCAGGGATGGTCTCTTGGTTCTCTTCCTGTCTTTCCCAGCACCTACTGCATTACTTTGTCCACGGTAGACCATTGGTGGGGGTAGGGTGGGATGGGGAGTACTTTGGGAGGATGGATGTTTCAGCCTTGTCACCCGTCATCCCTTCCCCACTCTCTTTGACCACCTCCTAGTCTGCAAACTCAAGCTGTTCTTTCTCACCTCTATCGTTCTCTCTGCCTGAGATAGCTCCCTCATTCCTTCTGCCTCTGGAACTCCTACTGGTCCTTCAAAATCTGTCCCAGGTGCCACCTCTTCTACAAAGCCTGCCCTGATCCCCAGGCTGGCAATGACCTTTCCCCTCAGACTTCACGTAGCACTTGTTTGCACCTCTATAATGAACTGAGGGATTATTGTTTTTGATCTGTGTATATGTTTAGAGACATGTATGTATATATACATACGCACAAATATGTGCACGTATATCTGTTTGTACATACATATACACATACATACATACACATACACATCCATACATACTGGGTCCATGAGGACTGGGACCATGTCTTTTCTAAATTTGTATTTCCTCTAGCCAGATGCTTTTGTAGAATCAAATTCTGCTTCAGGAGGCAGTAGAGGGGCTTCATGTGGGATGGTCTTCTTCCTGGCAGATGCTTTAAGAGGGTATGTTTCTGCATCCAGCCTGTGGCCTTCTGTTCTGGGAGGGCGGTGTAGTGCCCAGCCTGTCCTGGCCCCCAGTGCCTTAGCCACCCAACAGCTTCCACACAGACCCTTCTGACATCTGCTGGGATGGTCCTGGTGGCTGAGGCCCTCTAGAGGAGGATACCACTTCAGCAGCCCTATATTCCTCCTCAGGACTTGCCCAGACTTCCTTAACCTTGGTGTCATGGATGGTTTTGGACACCTCTGAATGCTGCTTCTCTTAGACGCTTTCTTCAGTACTTACCTTTTTCACTCACTTCTTGAGCTTTTGGTTTTTCAGTTGGATATATGATGTAATCAGTATGAGAACCTTCCTCCATCAATGCAAATCAGCAGCTTGTGAGTCTTAGAGTTGTTTTTGCATTGAAGTTACATGACTTGTCTAGGGTCACACAACCAGGATGTGTCAGAGGGATGATGAGAGCTTTGGTCTCTCTGACTCCAAGGGCAGCCTCCTAGGACAGGGGTATCCTGGGAACAAAGGTGGTGCTGGAGCAGACGATTAGTTAGGATGCCATTCCCTGCTGTAACAGAACTTAGATGTTGGTTAGAGATACTGAATGGGGGTGAGCATCTTCATTTACCTAGAGCAGCAGTTCTCAGCCTGTGGGTCGTGACCCCTTCGGGGGTTGAACGGGGTTGCCTAAGACCATCGGAAAACACATATTTCCGATGGTCTTAGGAACCAAGACATTGCTCCTCTATCCTTCTCCAGGTGGGTCTGCCTACATGCAGATACGCCCATATACGAGTATTAAAGGGTTACGGCATTAGGAAGGTTGAGAACCACTGATCTAGAGCTTCATCAACTTTGAAGATGACCAAGTGCTTCCCTCCCAGCAGCCCCAGGATGTAGGGGACACAGGGCTTGTCTTCTTTTTAGAGATGCTGGGAAGCATCAGGACAGGGATTTGGATCTCCTCCACCAGGCTGCCTCTGATTCACTCTGCTGCTGGAGAAGTGTCCTAAAGAGGTTCACAACAAAGGGCCATTGGGGAACTTGATGACTACAGACATTTCTGTTTAGCAGATTTATCAGGCACTTGGATGAAGGCGTAGATAACACACTTAGCAGATTTGTAGACAACTTGGAGCCGGCTAGGCTAACTACCATTGGGATGCCAGAAAGATGTCGACGGAACAGAAGGATGAACCAGATCCAGTCAAATGAGATTCATTAGGGATCCATGTAAACCCCGGGATGACTAGACCACAGGTCATGTGAACAAGGTCCTACCTCCTTGGAAGAAGGATGGAGAGAAGGACTTAGCCGAGAACAAGAAGTTGTGAAGGGGATTTGGAAGGCTCTTGGAGGGTTAGGATGGAGTTTGAGGTGACATTTGGGAGGACTTAAGGTTTCTGAGCTGAAGAGAGAAGAAGAGGAGGAGGAGAAGGAGGAGGGCTTGAGCTCTGGAAGAAGAAAGATTAAGAAAACACTTGGTAAGGGGGGGGTAAGAGCTTAGTCAGGGAAGTAAAAGGAGGCAGGTGCGTCTGTCAGAAGTGCTCCCCAGACTGGAAGGGTGATTGCTGGGCCGTTGGAGATGTCCACAAGCAGCTGCCACAGGGAGCCATAAGTCAGAATGATGAGGGCTGAAGACCAAGTTTGGAGAGCAGGGAAGCATTGGCAGTGGCCTGCATGGAGTATGTGATGCTTCTGCCTCTTTTTCTGTACAGCCGAGCCCTGAATGTGTGAGCCGATCTTCCTAGAGGAGAAGCTCTGGGGCACAACGTGGTTCACACAAACTCTGAAGGAGAAGGCAGTGTCCCTGTGAGCCACAGAAGGGCTTAGGCTTGAAAATAAAGCAGGAAAAGGGCCCTAAAGAGAGAGCCTTGTGACCTGTGTTGGGCAGGCGGCTAGAAGACTGAAGGGTGAAGTGCAGAGAAGAGGAAGAGATGCCACGGATCCCCATGGAAGCTCTTCCAGAAGGAGGCAGCTGCTCAAGGGAGGGGGGTGGCTGTGGCTGCTGGACTTTCACCAAGTGTCAGGGACGCAGTTAGCTCTTTGTTGACCTGTTAACAGCCACCTAAAAATGTCTTCTTGTGTGGGGCATGTATCTAAGACCTGACAAAGAGCCTCCCAAGGCTTATTGAGGTAAATCACTATTCTCCACTTCTAATTCCTGTGGACTCCAGTGGTACCAATAAAAGCAATCTAGGAAGTGTTATCAGAGATGGAAAGCTTTCTTTTTTTTTGGAGGGGGAAAGGTAGGGCAGTTGGGGTTAAGCGAATTGCCCAAGGTCACACAGCTAGTGTGTCAAGTGTCTTGAGACTGGACTTGAACTCAGGTCCTCCTGACTCCAGAGCCGGTGTTGTATTCACTGTGCCACCTAACTGCCCCCAGAGATGAAAGCCTTGAACAAGAAATTAAAGACCAGGTGGTGTTTTCATGACAACAAGGGCTTCAGGAGACAGAGGCAGATTTGGGAAGAAAACATCTGGTTAACAAGGTGATCTTAGAGAATTGAATTTGTGTTCCTGTTTAAATTATTAAAAATGACAGCTCCCTGGCACCTAGCAAAGGGTGGTCAGGATACTTTGCCTGGAGACTTACAAATCTAATCAAAAGGCCATTAAACTAGGGAGGGAGGGAGAAGAACACACTGCCTCTGGATGTTAACTAAAGTAGATCTTGCTATGAAAATAGTGTTATGGGCAGAATTCCTGTAGAGAGAGCCTAAAGTTCAGAGGAGGCAAAAATTCAAGAAAGTAACCAAGGCTAAAATTCATTGTTCTAGATGTGGACACCAGGCTAGCAGGGGCAACTGATGCCACCATAAGGAGCATAGGTCTGACCTCCTTGGTGTGGCTGAGACTTGGGGAGAGGAGTCTAGTAACAAGAATGTGGCTCTGGGGTGACTGAGCTTATTCAAAAGAAACAAGACCGGTCACTGGGGGTGGGAGCTGTACATAGGATGTCTACATAAGGAAGGAAATCTAAGAGCCAGAGAAAGGGAGCATGGGAGAGCTCATGTGAGTGAAGACCATTGAAGGCAGAACCAGCTGTGATTCTCACATTGGGGAGTATTGGAGACTGCTCACCTGGAAGATAGGAGTTTGGATCCCAAGCCTGGCACCAAGGCTTCATGGAGTAGTGATGGGGAATGCTAGTTATCTGGACATTTGCTAGCATGCTCTTTCTGCCACATGCAAAGTAGCTGATGTTTTCTTGACTTGCTTTAATCATAAATTTATCCTTTTCAAGTTAGTGGAATCAACAAGGGAAAATCCTGTCTTGGATCTGATTCTCTCTAGAAGATGTTTAGAGAAGAAATGAATTAGGGGAGAACTTGATCCCTCTCTTTCAGTATTTGAAGGCCTGTCATATGGAAGAGGGGCTAACATTTATTCTACAGAAGTGGGAGCAGGAGTACTGTGCACATGTGGTAAAGAAAATAGTTCAGGTTCAGTGTCAGAAAAAGCTTTGTAACCATTAGGGCAGTCCCAAAGGGGAAGGGGCTGTCTAGAGGGGCGCTGGCTCCTTCCTCATGAGCAGCCTTCAAGGGGCTGCTGGATGACCATTTATCAGGTCTGGGTTGGACTAGATTGTTTCTGAGGCACCTTCCAGCTCTGTGATTCTGACTTGGGAAATTTAGTGGGTGAAGAAGCTAATCAGTATGATTCAGCAGCCCCAGCATGGCAGCCCAAGTGGCAAAAACTCTCTCAGGATGTTAGTGTCCACAGTGAGGGAGGGGATGTTGGCACTACTGGATTTGGTTTGGGGCACCCGAGTTTAGATGTGGCATTGACAAACTGGAGCATGCTCAGAAGAGGGCGGTTGGATGGGGAAGGACCTGGAAACCATTCCCCATGAGGACTGGATGAAAGAACTGGGGCCAGTTATCCTAGGAGTCAGGGCAGTGAAGGGCTGCTGTGTGTGAGGACTTAGCCTTGTTCTGCTTGGCTCTAGGAGCAATGGGTGGAATTGGTGGAGAGGTAGAGAGGAAGTTCTATGTAAGGAGAGTCCTTAAGAACTGCAGAATCTGAGAGCTCTTTAGTCCATCTGGTACCTGAACAAGAATTCCATCAATCTTGTACCCAACAAGTGGTGGTTATATTAGGCGCCAAATAGAATGACTTGCCACAGAAGTACACTAAGCATGTATTAAACATCTCCTGTTTGCCAGGCACTGGACTAAGCGCTAGGGACACCAAGAAAGACAAAAACCAGTTGGCGACGAGGAACTCTCATTCTGCTGCAGGAGACTGTGTGCATACAGCCGCACACAGATTGTCTGCGAGGGTGGCAAGTGGAAGCTGAGTGCCCTCCCTTGGGGGATTCCTGTGCAGGGGATAGGTGAAACCAGATGGCTGCTGAGGTCCCTCTCACCTTGGGTACTCTGTGGGAACGCGGCCCCCAGGCCTTTCCCAGGCAACGCCTTCTACTGGGGAGGCAGATAGAGCGGAGAGCAGCAGCTGCTGTCTTCCTGAGGATGCTCATGCTCCCCAGGTCTCTGCTGTTCTCCTGGATCCCTTTCGTGGCCGTTTTCTTGCTGCTCTCGGCACCTGCCCACTGTTTGGTTTCATTTTTATTTCTCTCTTTCCCGGGAGGCTCTGAGCAGTCTTCAAGCCCTGGCAGCCTGTGATCGTCCAGAGTTCAGACTCACTCTCCCCAGGCCAGCTCCACAACTACCTTATGTTTAATTAATATTTTTTATCCTCTTTATGTACTTACAGCATAATTGCTCAGAGGGAAGAAAACACATAGCAGCAATTCATATATATATAAAAAAAACAATAATTAAAAAAACTCCCGAAATAAACTCTCATCTCATTGCGGCTGATCCTGTGAGTTGGGTAATTAGGGCCCTATTAAAAGGTGGACCCTTTCTCCTTCCCCCCTTTTTTTTCTTATTAATTTTTTTATATTAAACTCCCACAGTCTCTCAGTCATGTCCTTATTGCTTTTGGCCCAGCATTTGCAGAAGCCTGATTAAATGAGGGGCACCAGCAGTGTTGGCTAGCCCTGGGTGAGCTGCCTCCACCTCTTGGGATGCTGCCTTTGGGAGCCCAGGGATTCACAGCCGAGAGGCCAGTGGGCTGGGATGGCAGGCTGCCCAGGGAGAGCTAATACTTTAGAGTTGGTGGGGAGCGGAGGATGCAAGAAGCATCCAGGAGAGGGCCGGAGCATGGAGGGAGGCTCTGGATGACAGCTGGTAAGATCCCTCCTGCTGAGGGAATGCTCAGTGAGCTGGGCCCTGCAGGGGGCCAGGCTTTGGAGGTCTGCATAGAGCAAACCAGAGAGAGCCTGCTCTGTGGAGGACTTGTCCTTGGAAGCCAAGTCAGTGAGTATTTCTGTAATGCCTTGTGCCAGAGGCTGAGGGGCTCACACAAGAGGAAGTCTGTAGAGAGGGACCTGTGGTCAGTCAGTGGAGAGGCACCTACACTGTGTTGAGGGCTGGGCATACAAAGAAAGACAGAAACACCGTCTCTGCCCTCCAGGAGCCCACAGTCTGATGGAGCAGACACTGTTCAAACTGCCACATACATAGGAGATGCATAGAGGGGGAGGGAAGGTGCCAGCAGTGGTGGAGACCTAGAGAGGCCCCTGCTTGAGGGGGAAGAGCATTCCAGACATGGGGCAGCCATGGACGAGGCGTAGAGTGCGGAGCCAGTAACACGTGTGTGAAAGGAGGGGGCAGGTGGGGAAGGGCCTTCAGAGCCAAGCAGAGCATTTTATGTTTGGTCCTGGAGCAAATAGGGAGCCACGGGAGTTCAATATTTTTAATTGAAAACTTTTAGGAAATTAATTTCTTCTGTTTTTACACCATTTCTCCCTTTCCCCTCTCCCTCCCAGAGAGCCACTTCATATAATCAGGAATATTTTTTAAAAGAAAAAAAGGAAGAAAAAGAGGGAGAAGAGGGAAAAAATTAGCAAAACATCTGACAATATATACAGTGTTTCACACCTATGGATAGCCGGTTAGATGGCTCAGTGGGTAGAATGATGAGCCTGGACTCAGGAAGAACTGAGTTCAAATCTAGATTCAGATACTTACTAGCTTTGTGACCCCAGGCAAGTCACTTACCTGCTCTTTGCTCAGTTTCCTCAGCTATAAAATGAGATAATTGTACCTACCTCTCAGGCTGTTGTGAGAATGGGAGGAGATAATGTTTGTGAAAGTGCTTAGCCATAGTGCCTGGCTTGTAGTAAGTGCTTAGTAAATCCCCCCTCCTTTCCCCCTCCTTCCCCCTCCTTCCCCCTCCTTCCCCCCTCCTTC
>CM053582.1:94967079-95029904 GCA_028627135.1 Pseudochirops cupreus
TCCTTCCCCCTCCTTCCCTCTCTTACTTTCTTCATGTCTCTGTCCTCTGCAGAGTAGTTGGGCAGGGAGGAGTGCCTTTTTCTCTTTTCTGGGACCACATAGTTGTGATTTTGCAGCCTTCCATTTTGATTGTTGTGTAGTGGTTTTTCATTGTGGTCATTGTGTGTGTTTTCCTTGGTTCTGCTTACTTCTCTCTAAATCAGTTCATGTTGATCTGTGCATGCTTCTCAGTCTGTATTACCCACATAATTTTTTTTCTTTCTTTTTTTGCTTTTCGGAGAGGGGAATGCAGGGCGATTGGGGTTAAGTGACTTGCCCAAGGTCACATGACTAGTTTTGTGTTAAGTGTCTAAGGCTGGATTTGAACTCAGGTCCTCCCGACTCCAGGGCCTGTGCTCTATTCACTGCACCACCTAGCCAGCCACCCCAGCCACATCATTTGTCGCAGCACAGTTGTATTGCGTTACATTCATGGACCACAATTTGTTTCACCATTCTCCAATTTTTGGGCACTTATTTGGTTTCCGATTCTTTGCTGCTGCAGAAAGTGCTGCCACAATTACTTTGGTGTATTTGGGGACTTAATTCTTTTCAATGGGCTCTTTGGGGCATGTGCCTATTAGTGAAATCTCTGGGTTAAATGGTGTTGACATTTTAGTCCCTTTATTTGCCTAATTCCAGATTTCTTTCCAGAATGGTTTTACTGATTCATAGTTCCACCCACAAGGCACTAGTATGTCTGTCTTTCTTCAGTTCCCCCAGCATTGACGTTTAACCGCTGGAGTTTATTGAGTAGGATGGTGAGGCATAGACCAATTTGTGTTTTAGGAAAATCACTTTAGTGTCTGAATAGAAGGTGGATTGGAGTAAGGAGAGAGAGAGACTGCAGGCAATCACCAGCAGGCTATTATAGGAATCAAGGCATGAGGACAAGGGCCTGTATCAGGGGGGTGAATGTGTCAAAGGAGAGAGAGAGGCATATCCAGAGATGTTGGAAAGGTAGAAGTGAGAAGCTTGGCAGCAGACTGGATGTATAGAGTGAGCATGAGAGAGATGTTGAGGATTTACATGGAAGTTGTGATTTTGGGTAATATTTTGGAACCCTTGACAGTAATAAGGAAGTCTGTGAGAAAAGAGGGAAGATAATGAGTTCTGTTTTGGACATGATCGACTTTGAAAGGCTTAAGGAACATCCAGTGCAAGAGGGAGTTGGTGAGACAAGCCCAGGACACATGTGTGTTGCGTGTTGCATTGAGGGCCCTGTTAAGATTATATGACATTGTAGTGGAGCCAGGCAGGATGGCTTTTTGACTTTCTTCAGCTTTGTTCAGTAGCACATGAACAGGAATGAAGGCAGAGGATGATGGGATGAGTAAACCAAGATAAGGGAGCCAAGCATTTGAGCAGAGAGATAGTATAGAGTTGAACTCAGTCATCATGGAGTTGATAGAGGGAAGGGGCAGAGAATATGGCTCTTGCGTGGGTGACAGCCTGAGAAAGAACTGAGAGGTGGAGAGATTGGAGATAATGGTAAGGGCTAGGGGTCCTTGAAGGATTGATAATCTTATTGGGTAGATAAGACCGTTGGGAGATGATTTCATTTTTGGTGCATAGATTCTCAGCACCAGCATAGTGCTTGGCTCTTAATAAATACTTGTTGATTGATCAGATGGTTGATTGAACTAGACACTTCAACCCTCCTCCTACTTCCATTGGTGCAGGCCACTCCCTTGTGCCTGGCATGAACTGTTCACACTTGTCTGAATGTTGAAATGGATCTTCAGGACCTTAGTTCAGGTGCTACTTTCATGAAGCCTTCCCTACTCGACATGAGTCCTTCCTTCCTCAATCTCTCATCCCTTTCTGTTGAAGCTCTGCTATGTTCTTCTTACATTTTAACTTTAAAAAATAATTGAGTTGCATTTTTTTCAGTCGGCAAAAATCTTCCTTCTGTCCTCCCCCCCATGTTATCCCTCTACTGAAAAACAAAAGAAAATAAATTCCCTGTTACATGTGTCTCTATGTATGAATGCACACAGGCTTATATAGGTAGATAGCTGGTCAAAGGAAGCAAATAACCCTATGGCCATGTTAAAAATATATATGTGTGTGTGTGTGTATGTATATATATAATATATGTATATACATACATACACACACACATATATATTTTTAACATGGCCATAGGGTTATTTGTTTCCTCTATCAGGAAATGGGCAGCATGCTTCATCATGAGTCTCTGGAGTCACGGTTGGTCATTGTGCTGATCAGAGTTCCTAGGTCTTTCAGAATTGTTTGCCTTACAGTGTTGTACCTATGTGCTGTTCTGCTCATCTCATCCTGCATCAGTTCGTACCGGTTTTTCCTAGGTTTCTTTGAAACCATCCCCTTCATCATTTCTTACAGCATAATGGTATTCCATCCCATTGTAATGCAGTGATGTGTTCTGCCATCGTAGCTGATGGCCACCCCCTCCAATCTGAGTCCTTTGACACTTCAAAAAGAGCTGCAAATATTTTGGTGTATCCTTAGAGTGTGTTTTGCTGTCCTCTAACTTCCCTTTCTCTCTTCTTCCCTTTCCTTCCTATTCTTCTGTTGAATGAGATATATTTCTGTACCCAACTGTTTATACATATTCTTCCTTCCTTAGAAGAGTTCAGATGAGTGAGGTTCAAATGTCAGCTAAGCCTCCACTCCTCTTCCTTGTTTGCATAGACTTCTACTTATGCATCCTAATTATGTAAGATTATTTTGCCTAACCTCTCCCCCTACCTTGCTCCCCATTTGAATTCCTCTTTCTCTCCCTTTCCACTCTTCTTTTAAGATCTTTAAGACAGAATAGAAGCACTCCCAGGCCTTTTGTCCAATTAGGCTGTTTTTATAAGTCCTGATGATTATAGGGTTGGGACAGATGTATCATCTCCCCGTGTTAGGATGTAAGCAGTTTATCCTTGTTTGGCTCCTTGTGATTGTTCGTTCATGTTTACCTTTCTATGTTGCTCTTGAATCTTGTGTTTGTGCTTTGTAGTTTTTACTTAGCTCTGGTCTTTTCATCAGGAATGCTTGAAAATTCCCTTTCATTTTTTCCCCAGCAGCATTATGTTCAGTTTTGTTGGGTAGGTCATTGCTGCTTGTAAGCCTGCGTCCTTCGCCTTCTGCAATATCACACTCGAGGTTCTCTGCCCCCTTTAAGTGGCTGTTGAGCAGTGTGGTGCTGGCCGCGGCTCCTCGCCGCTGGAGGTGTCTCTTTCTGGTTGCTTGCGGTGTTTTTTCTTTGGCCTGGAAGTTCTGAATTTTGTCTGTGTCTTCTTAGGAGTTTTCATTTGGGATTTCTTTCGGGAGGGGGCCAGTGGTTTCCTTCTATCTCCCCTCTGGCCTCTGGTTCCAAGAGGTCTGGGTAGTTTTTGGATTTCCTGACCTGTGTCTAGCCTGGGTTTTTGGTTTGTTTGCTTTTTGTTCATGGCTTTCAAGCTGTTCCGTAATTCTTAAATTTTTTCCCCCTGGTTTCCCCAGGTCACCTGTATTTGCTATGAAATAATCCCCTTTTCCCCCCAGTCCTTTGACTTTCTTTACTATTTCTTGTTGTTTCGTGGAGTCATTAACTTCTGTTTGGGTCATTCTGATTTGCAGGGGGTTTGTTGCTTGGGTAAGATTTTGTATCTCTTTTCAGCCTGTTAATTGCCTTGCCAATCCATTCTTCTATAGTTCTCATTTCTTTTCTTATTTTCCCCTACAACACTCTCATTTCATTTATAAAAAATATTTTAAACTCTTTTTAAAAAAAACTAATTCTTGCTTCTCTCTTCCAGAAGTTCTAGTTGACTTTGTGCCCAAGTTTTTGTTTTCTTAGAGTCATTCTTTTCTTCTGGGTTTGTGTTTTAAATATCCCTGGGACCATAATAGCTTTTTATAGTGGAATTTTTTTTTTTTGGCCTAAATTCTAATATCCTTGGACTTGGTGTCATGGTGTCAGGGCCAGTCTTTGTATACCTCTACAGTAAATGACCCGGCTGGTTCTACTACTCCTTTCTTGGGGTATTGAGTATTTTATTATTCCAGGCCCTGAGGGACAGCCCAGTAAACTTCCATTGTAGTCTGATCAAGGACAAAGTCTGATCACCGCTCCCCTGGTCTGAGGTCGACAATTTCCTAACCTGGCTTTGGGTAGACTTGTCCCATTGGAGTTTTGGTAGACAGCTGTTGATTCAGACACTGTCAGCCGGTGGATTCTATGGCCAGAATTGTAAGCTTCCTTTTAGTCTGGGATTTGTGCCTTGGTTATTCTTCTGCAGGCTTCAGATTGGGCAGTGAGTTGGAACTGAGACCTCGCTCTGCCCCTGGGGTGTGAGCCACACTTTCTTCTTGCTTAGATCCCTCAGCCGACTTATAGGCAAAGGTCCCCCACTTTGTCTGCCCTGGAACTGGGTAGAGAAGGAGAGGCCTGCTGTTGGTACCTTTTCCTGAGCCCAGCACAAGTTTAGGCCCTTCTGTCCTGCTTGATCTGGGGCCAGACCTTGACTCCAGTGCCCTCACACCTCTCAGTCTGTCTCCTTTTGTGGACTTGGCCTGGAAAAGTGCCTCACTGACTTTCCCTTGGCTTTCCTGGTCAGGGTTCAGTCTGGTCCTTTCTAGTTCTGTTTGTGGAGAGTGGGGAGCTTGTACTACTTTCTGCTCTTCTTCTTTCAGGGCTCCAGCTGGAATAAAAGTTATTTGTGCACAAGTCTCTTAGCCCTGTGGGGGTTTCCCTTCCCTCAAGTCACTGGATTATAAGCTGTTTAAGGGCCAGACTGCCTGACTTTCCACCTTTGAATCCCCAGGCCAAACACAATGGTCTTTTCATCTTCAGCATCACATATGTGTATGTGGAATCAAGTGAGGGCAGTAGGGTGGAGTGGTGAGAATATTAGGCCTAGGTTCTGGGAAACCTGGGTTTATAGGACCAGGAAAACTGAGGCTGGAGGAACTTAAGTGACTTGGCCGAGGCCAGACAGATGATGAGCTTTCTCGTTGGGATCTGAGCCCAGGGCCTCTGAGCAGAGAGCCAGGCTCTCTGTCCTGGGCCACCTTGCCTCTCCTTCTCATTTGTAGAATGAAGGGGATGGGCCATGTGGCTTCCAGGGCCCTTGGAGTTCATCCTTGTATCACGCTATATGAAGAATTTGAACCCAGCACTTCAGATTCCCAGTTCAGTGAAGTGTTTGCTCAGGCTCTTGCTCTCACTCTGCCACAGATTTCTCTCCATCAGACAGGCTGCAGCTCCCTCTTGGTAGGAGTACCCATCCCCAGGGCTCCCTGTGTGAAATCAGAGCCCTTTGGCTGGGAGTATAGCAACTCTGAATGGTACAGAATCTGTGCTGTTGCACTCCCTAAAATCAACTTGGAGTTCAAAGGGACCTCAGGGTAATTGTCAACCTTCTCATTTTACAGGGGCAGAAATTGAGGCCTAGAGAGGTTGTTACTTCTCCTAAGTCACACAGGGAGTGAAGGGCAGAACTAGGATTCAGAAACAGTTCCTTTTACTCCAGATCAGTACTCTTCCAGCTGCAAATGGAAATGCATATGTGTTGTTCCATTTGTGAATTATCATCGGCTCATAGATTTAGAGTGGAAGAAGGGACATTAAAGGCCATTGAGTTGAACCCTCTCATTTTTATGGAGGGGGAAACTGAGACCCAGCTGAAGTGACTTGCCCAGGGTCACACAGCTAGTGACTATCAGAAGCAGAATTGGAATTTGGAGATTTCCTGACTTCAAGTTGGATGCTCTATCCGCTGAGCCACCTAGCCTCCTGGGAGTTGGGAAAGGCTTTGTGGAAAGAGGTGAGAGTTAAGAATGGATTTGGGTGAGAGGAGAAGAGCCTGGAACATTCCGTGGGGGAGGGGCAGTGGAGCTGCCTGTCCAGAAGCCTGATGGTGAGTTGGTGGGACTTGCCCATTATCTTCCCTGAGAACACAGAATGTGGGCCCCTCACCTTGCTCCCTTCACGCAGGACCTGCTGATTTAGGAGTGGAATGTCCAGGAAGGCCTAGCTCATTTCATGGTTTGTCTTTGTATCATCCCTGAGGGCTTAGTGAATAGTACGTGATAGAGAAATATTGATTGATTGATTTTGTGTGGGCCTTGGTCACTTAAAAAAACAATTGTCGGGTAAGAAATCTTGTTTGGTAGTGGATATGTGGATGTTTTTGTCTCTACGCTGTGGAAAGGTAAGGGTTTGGGGCCTGTGAGCTGTGGGCGTCAGAGAATGGACTGACCAGCTTTGTCCTTTTCCTAGGAGCAAGGACTGCTATCCTCACTGTCTGCTGTGGCTCATAAAACTTGTCTTGTAACTTTGCGGTGGGCAGCAGAACCTCATGTCTGTTTGCTAAATGTCAGCATCTGCTTCTGTGGCTGTGACCGGCTGTGCTTGTCACCTTCATTGCAGGGCTGGCCAGGACAACAGGGGTGTGTTGCCACCTTTTTGTGGTTACCACGGCCCTTAAGGCGCCTGGCTTTTATTGGTGGGAGAGGGGTGCCATAATCACCCCAGCGGTGGAGTTCTATAAGTCAGGTTGTCCTCGAAAGTTTTGCAAACTCTCCTAGAGAAATTGTAGCTTGGCCAAAGCCCCAGGTGACTGAGTCCAAAGCCCTTTTGCTCATGACTCACTCTTAAAAGTCTCAGACTCAACTGAGCTTTGCTTGTGTGAGTGAAGGATTTCTTAACAGTCTTCAAGTGCGCTGAGCTCCATTGTCTTTCTAGACCTGGTCAAATCTTTCTATCAGTGTTCCATCAACAGTCCTCCTCTCCCAGGTGTGTGAGCTCTCATAAATGTGTGTATACGCCCTCCTTCCCTCCGATACACACTGGGGCTCCTTGTTCTGGCTCCTCGCACAGCCTTGGCAGGAGCTAGAGAGCTTTACAGATGAGTGGGCATTGGTCTACACATGTGGAATGAGTCAGCTGGTCTTGCCCAGCCACAGGATTGCATGGTCTTGTGGAGATCTGGCCTACTGTTTGTTTCTGAGACTGTTGGACTAAGTAGCAAATAGAGCCACTTCTGAGATGCAGTGTTCTGTCTGTAGGGAGACCTGGGTTCAAGTCCTGCCTCAGATCCTCCCAGGTTGTGTGACCGCTCTAGGCCTTGGTGAACTCTTGAAAACTGTCAGAAAAACAACTGCTGCTCATCTAGCTTGGTGGTGGGTGGCAGGGATTTCCTAGGAGTACCAGGCATTGATGAAAGCGCCCACCTCCTGGGAGCCTCCCTGTTCTCCCTATCTGTGGTCTCCCAGTTTTTAGGGATGGGTGTGTTCTTTGCCTGAGTCCTTGGGGAACGCTTACAGGCTGTGACCTCGGGCTTCCTCCATGAATGAAGGAAACCACCACCTTTGGTGGCAGGCATTGAGTGCAGGCTTTGGTTCCATCTGCTTACCTCTCTGGCTCCCCACCTTGCTCCCAAAGCACTGTTGACTCGGGGCAAAATCTGTTTTCTGCCCCCTGTGAAATTAGAGTGATGTTTACTTCTTTACTTCCTTTTTTAAGAAAAGTTTTACTGGCTTTTCAGTATTGCTGTCATTTCTCAATGACTCCTTTCCCTTCCCCCTTACTTCAGTAGAACCTTCTCTTGGAACAGAATAACATAAGGCCACATCACCCAAGCAAGCCATCGGCCAGGCCTAACCCTGGCTACGCCTCATTCTGTGGCCCTGGTCTTCATTCTCACTGGGTGAAGAGGAGTCGATTTTACCATGGCTTCACTGGAGTTACTACAAGGACCAGGCTTCTTTCTCAGAATAGTGAGGCCATATTTAGCTAGTGCCTTAGAGTGGGCAAAGCTGCTTCCAAACAACGTTCGTCTACTCTTTTTTTTTTTTTTGCCTTGGGGGGGGTAGGGCAATTGGGGTTAAGTGACTTGCCCAAGGTCACACAGCTAGTAAGTGTTAAGTGTCTGAGGCTGGATTTGAACTCAGGTCCTCGTGAGTCTAGGGCTGGTGCTCTATTCACTGTGCCACCTAGCTGCCCCTCATTTACTCTTTCCAAAGGGTTCTGAGTCCTGGAAATCAAGACCAAAGGTGGCCCCCCTTTGGGACTCTGTTAACTTTGGTAATTCATTAAACACTTATTAAGCACCTACTGTGTGCCAGACACTGCTGAGCACTTTACAGAGCTGTTGCCTTATTGAAAGGTAGAGTTGCTTGGGGACCCCTGACAACATGGTCTAAAAAGTTGTAAAATCAAGGTCTTAATCTTAATTTTTCTGGGGTAATCTGGTCAACCTTTTGTTCCTCTGGAAATGGAAATCTCTACCATTTCTTAACTCCTAGGCTGCAGGTTAGCACGCTTTCAGGTGCCAGCTGGACTTGGAGCCTTGGCTGTTGAGGCTGTCTTGGGCAGCCCTAGGGGCACCTTCCTGTGTCAGGCCTCCTCTCTGGTGAGTGGACTTCGGCATCCATCTTAGTGTAGAGATCAAGGCAGAACAACACAGAGATGGTTCTTTTTTTGTAGATTCCTTTGAACCCGGTGAGAATTGGCTCCTGGCCATTCTCAGAATGAACCACAGACCCTGTGACAGAGGCTTGAGCATCTTTCTGCCTGAAGAAAACCTGTTCATTCTGTACAACCCCTACCCCCAGCCACAGCAGCCAGTGAAGGGCATCCTTTGCCCTCCTTCTCCTCCAAGCCGGACCTGTTCTTGTAGGACACTTTGTCATCTCCTCCATGCTGTGCACCTGGGAGGTTCGGGACAGTCACAGCTTGACTCTGCTGCTTGTTAAGACTCAAGATGCTCTTTCCTTACCACGGCCCTGTGAGTGTTATCTCCATTTTACAGATGAGGAAACTGAGGCATGGCATGGTGAGATGGCTTCATGCTGGCAGAGAGCAGGTGTTCCTTTGCCTTCAGCACTGCCTGGTGCTGTAGCTCTGGTCAAAGGAAAGAGTGAGATGCCTGAAAGGAGACGAGATGGCCGTCTCACCTGCATTTGAACAGTCCAGTGTCCAGTTATTTCTGTTTTCTCTCCAGGCTGCTGCCTCTCACTTTTCTGTGCCCTTTTGCCAGCGTCTCTAGTGAAGAAGCCAGACTGCTGCAGCAAGGAGGCTCAAATCCTCTGAGTCACCCCCAGAGCAAAGCCTCTAGCCTTCCTGGGTGTTCCCCAGCATGAATCTGCACCCACTCCCAAACCTCTGCCTGAATATCCTCAGGTCCAGGCTCCCCCTTATTCCCCCCAGTGCTTCGGCCCGCTCAGCTCAGATAAGGACCCTGAGCTTTTCTGGTTTGGGGCCTCATCCTCTTCATTTGGCACCGTGCTGTCCCGGATCCCAGTGGACCTCCCAGATTCCCGTCCTCCCTGGATCTTCATCCAGATGGTGTCCGCTCCCTGTGGATGTTCCCCTCAGGCTCTGTCCTGCACTCTCATCTCTTCTTCCTCGGTTCTATTTCCTCTGTCCCAGGTCTCATGGACTCCCATGGATTCGGTTCTCATCCCTCTGCAGATGATGGTCACATGCATTTGTCTAGCCTCACCACCATTGTCACGTCTCCAGCTGCCTCTTGGACATCTCTAACCAGGTGTCCTGTTGACATCTTTTTTTCCTTCTGTTTTAAACAAAGTTCTTATTGACCTATTTTACTTTTTCATACCACCCTAGTTTCCCCTTGGCTCTCTCTGCTTCTCCCTCTCCTGTGACAAATAATTTTTATTTAAAGACAATAAAAGGAAAAAGAGAAACGAAAACCACCGTAACTGATAACATGTCAAAAAAAGTCTGAAAGGGTGTAGCAGAGTGCGGAACTTCCCTGGACGGACGGGGGGGGTCCTCCTTTCGCGACGTGCGTGTTGGCGATAGCCTTGCGCCATGGTTTCTTAGGTTCTCTTCGTTTCCATTGTTGTAATCACAGTGTCTGTCATTTTCCTGGCTCTTACTTTTGTCCTCAGTTCATGTCACATCTGCCATGCTTCCGTGTAATCATTCCAGTTTGTTGTTTCTTAGAACGAGGTAATATTCCGTTATGTTCGGAAGCCACGATTTGTTTAGCCATTCCCCAATTGATGGGCATGTATTTTGTGTCTGATTCTTTGTTATCACACAGTGCAGTTATAAATATTTTGGTGTTACATGGGGATTTTCTTCTTATCAGTTGCCTCCTTGGGGCATAAGCCTAGTATGTAATGGAATCTTTGGGTCAAAGGTTTAGACATTTGAGTCACTTTATTTACATAATTCTGAATTATTTTTCACAATGGCTCTTGGGCTTCGTAACTCTACCCACAGTGCACCAATGGGCCTATCTTCCTATGATTCCCAACATTAATTCTCTTCATTTTTTCTCATCTTTGCCAGTTTACAGAAGTTTGAGGCGCAGTCTCCATAGTTTTTATTTGCCTCTTTCTTAATATTAGTGATTTGGAGGTTTTGAATATCAGCTCCAGCTAGCTAGGGCCCAATTCTCCAGGTGTTCCTCTAGCATGAATCTGCACTAGTACCGCTCTAAAGTTCAGTGATAGAGTGCCGACCCTGCAGTCAGGAAGCTCTGAGTTCAAATCCAACCTCAGACACTTTTTGTGTAATTCCCTGTTTCCTCATCTGAAAAATGGGAATTAAAAATATCATCTGCTTCCCACAGTTATTATGAGGATGAAATGAGATATGTGTAAATTGCTTAGCACAGGGCCTGGCACACACGCTTCTTTTCTGCCTCTTCCCTCAAGTCCTCCTCTCTTCATAATTTCTCTATGACTGTCTGGGGCACCAGTATTTTCCCAGTCTCTGAAATTCAAACCTAGCTGTCATCTTCAGCTCCTCACTGTCTCTCACCTCCCATACCCCCGATATGTTGCCCAGGCCTGTTAATTTAGCCTTCACCACATCTCCTGAATATGCCCCTTCTCTCTCCTGACTCTGTCTACATGCTGGTGCAGGCCCTCGTCACCTCATAGCTGGATTCTGGCAGTAGCTGCTGAGGGGTCTGCCTGCCTTAAATCTTCCCACTCTAATCCATCCTCCGTTCAGCCACCAGTGCACAGGTCTGACCAGGTCACCCCCACTCAGGAAACTCCCGTGGCTTCCTCTGGCCTCCAGGAGCAAATGAAGAGTACTTTGTTTGGGACCTCGTGGATTTGTTCCACGATGCTAAGTCAGTTCTATCTCTGTGTTTAGTGTCTACCAGGCAGCGAGGGGCAGCACGTAAAGCACTGTCTTTGGTCAGTCGGCCACGTGCCAGGCCTGGTGCTGAGCACTGGGGATGGGAAGAAAGAGAGAAGCACTGTCCGTTCACGAGGAGCCCACAGTCTGATGTCAGAGACACCATGTAAACAGCAAAGGACATAAGAGATGCGTAGAGGAGAGGCCATCTCTGAGGGCAGGCACTAGCAGTGGGGGACCCCTTTCCTCCCTTCCAGGGGCTGCTTCCCCACTCCCTCCTGTCCCACCCCCTGGAGATCCTCTGGACACATTCTGTGTTTTGTAATCTGTGCACCTTAGAGGAATTGAGGCCAGTGAGGGCAGGCTCAATTGTCTTTGAATCCTCAGCCTCTTGGAAAGTCGTGCCCAGAGCGGGTGCTTAATAAGTACTCAGTGCATTGAGTGGAATCCAGGACAGCCCTGAATCCATTTCTCTTTGGACCAGCAGTGAAAGGAATGGCACTGACCCTTGTCATTGCATTGTGTGTACTTCAGCCTGCCTGCCACTGGCCCTTTGCAGGGCTGGGGGCCTTTGGAGCACCACAGGGAATGCCCCTTCCTCTGTACCATAAGGATGGCTCTTTTTCTTCTTCATTTTTTTGGACTTAAGGAAAATAAGACAAGAAGTAGTTGAGTGGTAGTCTCAAAGCTATAAGTAATCCTGGGAATACAGCCTGCTACCGGCCACACCGCTGATCAATTGCTCCCTACTCGCTGACACCCACTGCTCTCTAGGTTTTCAGGACACCTCTCTCTCCTGGTTCTCCTACCTGTCTAGCCACTCAGTCTCCATCTCCTTTGCTGTATCCTCTTCCAGATCATGCCCTCTGACTTTAGGTGGCCCTTAGGATTCTGGCCTGGGCCCTCTGCTCTTCCCTATACTGCTTTACTTGGGTGATCTCATCAGCTCCCATGGATTTAATGACCATCTCTATGCTGATGATTCTCAAATATGCCTACCTTGCCCTAGCCTCTCTGCTGACCTCCGGTCTGTCATCCCCAACTGCTTGTTAAACGTGTCTGAAAAACTAAATATTCCCCCTTCCCCAGAATCCCCTCTGCTTTCCTAAAATACCTGCTACCATGGAGTGGACCACCATTCTCCTGTACCCCAGGGCTCCCCTGGGGGTCTTCCTCCACTCCTGGTTTTCACCCCTCCATAGCCAGTCTGTTGCCAGGGCCTTTTGATTCTCCTTAAATACACCCCCTTCTCTCCTCTGATATCACTGCCACCCCGGTGCAAGCCCTCACCTCCTTACAGCTGCCTTCGTGCAGTAACTGCTAGTCGGTTTGCCTGCCACAAGTTTCTCCCTGCACTCAGTTGCCAGAATGATTTCTTTTCTAGAGCTGAGGCTTGGCCTTGTCATTTCCCCCACTCTATAAACTCCTGTGGCTCCCTATCACCTCTAGGATCAATTACAAAATCAGTTACAAAATCATAAAATCCTGCTTGGCATTCAAAGCCCTTTATAACCTAGCCACCCTCTACCTTCTTACACTTCTTATCTTCCCTCTCCCAACGTTCTCTTCAGTCCAGGGACACTGGCCTCCCTGGCTTTCATCTCTGAGCTCCTGGCATTTTCTCTGGCTGTGCCTCATTCCAGGAATGCCCTCCCTCCCCATCTCTGCCCTGCTAAAATCCTGCTTTCTACTGGAGGCCTTTGCCAGGCTCTCTGAATTGTCATGCTCTTTCTCGGTGGCTTATTTTCCATTTTTCCTGTACGTGGCTTATTTGAAGATAGTTGTTTATATGTGTTCTGTTCCGTCAGGTTACGGACTCCTTGAAGCGAGGGACTGCCCTTTGCCCTTCTTTGGATTGTCCCAGGTTAGCCCGGTGCTTGACACGGAGCAGTCCTCTAAGAGATGCTCACCCCTGACTGGCTGACTCCCCAGACTGCTTTCAGGAGAGATTAGACTGAGGGGCTCAGGAGTCGTGGCTTCTCACCTGATGTTCTCTTCGCATTCCTTTCCTCTTCTTTCTTCCTCTTTTCACCATCTTAGGTTCTTAGTCCTTTATCTCAACATGAAAACGTGACTTAGAAAATTCTCATTTGGGGAGAATTGAGGGACTTGATGCAAAGTTTTATTTCTGTCTGAAATTGATCTTCACTCCACTCAGAAAAATTGTCCTTTACAAGTGTGCCACTGTGTTAAATGAATTTTATGTTTCCTTATGGAAATTTTGGATGAAAGAATGAGCATTTCAAGTGGCTGCTTCAGACTTCCTCCCAGAATGGACCCTGCATTGGAGAACTCCTGAGATTCCTTGTTCTGCTTGAATTCTTTGCGATGGAAAGCCTCAGGGAGATGGGGGAGTGTTTAGGCGGGCATATTCCCTGCCCTTCCCTCTCTCCTCCCAGCTCTTCTCTCTTTTATGGTGTGTAGTTATAACTAAGATTTATGCTTTTTGCTCCACAAATCTTCCCTCTGCCATCCTGAATTTGTCAGAACAGCCTAGAGATGCATACGACACTGAGTGATTCTCTAAGTAAATCTTTCTGGGGGCATTCCCTGACAGTCTGAGCCAGAGAAGGCCTAACTCATAGCCCCCAGTGTGATGTTAGTCAAGCTCAGTTCCTGCTGTCAGGGGAAGTAGCGTGATGGGCTTGGCGACATGGCACCTTGGCAGTGGGCTGGGTATACAACGTTCTGGGCCATTGACCATCTCCTTGCTGCAACAGGAGTGTGCTGGGAGTTAGACCAGGACTCTTAGCCGATGGGCCAGCCCAGCAGCTTGAGTGTGGGGGGGTGCCGGTTTATTCTCCAATCCGGAGTTCTCAGATACAAGATTTTCCCCCAGTCCCCACAGTGGGTGACACGTATCGACAACCTGTAATCTCATTTTGTAGATTTCATTGTAAAGAGCTCTCATGTAAATGGAGAGGTTATAATCCCCATGCACACACACACTCACACACACTCACACTCCTTTCTCTTTGGCTTGGGTATAAGTGCCAGCTGGTAATTCAGTACTTGTTGGCAGGTCGGCTGCCAGGGGAGCCCTCCCCGGGAAGTTGGGAACCCTTTGTATGCATCTTGCCTGTTGAAAAGGGCACCTATTAATTTATCACAGGTGACGGTGTGCTTGGAGGAGGCGTCTGCACTCCATGTACTTCCCTAATGACAGGTTGTGGGATTGAGGTGAGATAATAGGATCTTTTCGTCCTCCTTGGATGCAGCAAGGTGTGATGTGCCTGATTGCTTCTAGGGGGCAGCAGTTGCCTGTAATTCCATCTCTAAGTGGCAAAATGAGAAATCTAGGATTTCACTCCCTGCCTCTTAAGGCAGCCTTGGAGAGATCTTCAGGGACTCATCTGGCTGCACAGAACTAACAAACAAAAATGCAAGGGGAAAAAACCTAACTCTCTCACTTTCTGCCTCTTTGTCCTATTTCCATCAATGCATGCGTGCATTAAACAGCTTGACTCTTCCTCTTTCTCAAATGTGAAGCTACTGCAGGAATCTGTTTTCTCTAACTAGACTGATGCTCTCTTGGAAGCTAAGAGAGTAAAATCAGATCCCCTGTTTTCCCTTGATGCTTCTCTCTTTTATCCTTGTGATGGCTGAAGAACCCAGTGTGAAGGCTCCTGGGGATGCACTCGTGGGGGGCCATGAATGGGAGTCACTCAGGATGGGCAGGTCTTCTTGGGTGTGAAGGGAACATTCACATGGAAGGAATCACTGATCCCTCTGGGGGGGTTGAACAAGAGCTTGGTGCCAGGCCCTGATGCAGATGGTAGCTAAGTGGCATGGCGAGTAGAGCCAAGAAGACCCGAGTCCAAATCTTGCCTCACATACTTAGTTGTGTGACCCTGGGCAAGTCATTTCCCCTTTGTCTTCCTCCACTTCCTCATCTGTAAAATAGAGATAATAATAGCACCTACCTGTTGGGGTTGTTGTGAGCTAGAGGGAGATGACACGTAGCAGTGCTCTGGAAGCCCTCGGAGCACTGTAGAAAGGTTACCTGTTGTTAACAATCTGTGGGCATTGGCATCTGGTGTCATGTTAGCACCTGGTGTGGACAGTTGGACCCTAGTGGAGATGCAGCCTCCCTTTAAGAAGCTCTCAGCCAGTTGTGCTCCCAGGGTAAAGTCATCCTCGGAATCCCATTCTTGCAAAAATTTCTTTGTCATATTTTCCCAGGGGAAGGAGATTTTTGTTTTTTAATTTTTAAATTTCTTATGTTTTGTGCAAGGGGAAATCCTGCATTAATATTTTAGCTTTGCAGATGACATTAAAGACAGGGCGGGAATCTGCTTTGGCACTGTCCGCACGGGGTCACGGGACCTTCCCATCTGACCTGTGACCAAAGCTGTCCATATGCTCTGGCTCCCCCATTAGAGTGGGAGCTCCCTGAGAGCAGGGACTGTCCAGTTTTTCTATGGATATCTGTTTGCACATAATAAATACTTAATAAATGCTTTATTCATTCATTCATTCATTCATTCATCTGTTAAGAGAGTGAGCAAGTTCAGTCATTCACTTTGACCCAGCTTCATTGTTCTGTTGGGAATGTTAATCTGGCGTACCCTCGTACCAGCGTCCTCCAAGTCTCTCCTGTCCTCCTCTGTACATCTGTGTTCGCTGAGGTGACTGCTTCCCCGGCTCGCAGCTGTTCTCTTGGGTGTAATGCAGAGGGCTGGCCTGGCGTCATGAGAGCTGAGTTTGAATTCTGGCACCAGCACTTGTGAGATGGGTGGTTTCTGAGCCTCGGCTTCTGCATTTGTAAAGTGGCCAGAATAACAGCCTCGCTGATAGTAGTGATCGTGGTCAAACATTTCTGTGGCACTTGGCAGTTTACGAAGGCCTTTTGCCTGGACTCTCCTCCTTGAGTCTCCCCAGCTGCCGTGTCGGGGGCCGCGGGCCGGGGGGGTCCTTATTACCCTCTTTTTTGTAGACGAGGAGATTGAGCCCCAGAGTGGTGGGGACCTGAGTGGCCCTGGGCGCCCTTGGCTGGATTCTGACCCAGGCTGCCTCCTGGGCCAGCACTCCTCCCACCCCAAGACCCTCCTCTGGCGAGGAAACACGGTCTCTCTGTTTTTGTTAGCGTTCCTGTTGCTGTTGATTTCTCCAGAAGTCTTCAGTGTTGGCCACTTACGGGATTCTGGAGAGCAGGCCTTCCCGGTGCGGGCCCCTGCCGTCAGTGGCGTGGCTGAAGCAGAGATTGTCAGGTGACAGAAAGGACGAGGGCGGGGGAGGCAGCACAGAATGGTCGCAGTACACCCAGAGAAGCAAATTAGCCATGACATTTCAGCCGTGTGGGATTTATTTAGGATTAGCCAAGAATTCTCAGTTACTGCACAGCTATTAGAGGGCCTGGAGCACCGAGTTCTAATTGCACCTCGGAGAGCGCCCTCCTACAGAGCCTCGAATCTCTTAATCTCCCTGCGCCACCTTGTCTGCATGGAAAAGGGCAGTGAATAGAATCTGTTAACGAGCAGGAGGAATGAGTAGAGAATCCGGACGAGTCTTTGGGCAGCTAAGTGGTTTGTAACTTCTGTTGGTCAAATAATAATAATAACGGTTATATTATCATTATTGCTGTTTCTATGGACTTCTGAATGCTTCAGATCCGGTCTCCAGAGCCTTCTTCCTTGTAGACATTCCCCTTCCTTTTTATTGTCTGTAAATAACTTTATTTCCAGTGAAATCAGGTTTCACGGCCTTTCTGTCGCTGTCTGCTCTGCTCCCCCCCTTGGATCCTTCGTTTTCTGCCTGTTTTCTTCTGCCTTCCCTAGTTCTCTCAGGTGGGGGTACCCGCTCCTGACTTGGCATCGCATTGCTCTTATGTCCTGGCTGAAAGCTGCGGTGTTGGGTTTTTTGCAGTTCCTGGATTGTGTTTAATGTACAATTGATTTTTTAATGTATTTAATCATTTTTTCTTGCCTCATAAGGATTAACTTGCTCAAACCTCATTTTATCCTAAGTGTGGTTTGGGGAGGAAGAGAGAGGAAAATTGAGTTTCTCTTTGTTTTGTTTTTTCAGTTTTTATTTTCTGAATGACTTAAAAAACCAACCTGGTAGACATAATTGTGTGGAACAGAGTCTGGCTTTGTGCTCGTGCAAGCTTCAGACATTGCGAGCTCTGGTCTCTCCTTCATCTCCTTTGTCTCCAGGCTCACTTCAAGGGGCCCCCTTGGCACAGACTTATCAGTTCCATAAAAACAGAGAAGGGGAAGGCTGGAAGTGCCTGGGACAGTCCTGGAAGAGAGGAGGGAGGGACCGTGGGGTAGATGTCGTCGGTCCCCTTAAATCACAGGTCATCTGGGGATGTGAGCAGCCCAGAAGGGCCATTGAAAACCATGGCATTAACATATTAATGAATGACTGCTGAGTGGTTGGCACCGAGCTGGATTCTGGGGTACCCGAAAGATAAAGGAGATCCTTCCTGCCCTCCGGGAGCTTCTGTCCTGAGGGGAGGGGTGCAGCTGGTGCACAGATAAGCAGATGCAGAGTCCATGCTGTCCCTCAACCCCCAGACCAAAGCAGTGGCAGAATACTCTGCAAACCTGCCCTCAAGCAAGGCTGGCTGTAAGAGCACAGTGCCCCCTGGTGCTCGTGGGACGCAGCTGTCAGAGCCTGCCCGCCCTCCTCCATCACCAGGAGTCAAGGCCCAGTGACCTGTGGGAGTTCCTCTGGCTGCTGGGTCCATGCAGTGAGCAGCAGGCTCTGGGGGCTTCCCAGTCTGGGCTCCTTGGGGGGCGCCCACCTGTGGGGGCACACATTGCTGACCACACGTGTGCTTTCTGAAAGGTTTGAGCAGAGGAAACATTACCACCGGGACCTAGCTGGTCTCTCTGTTTTTGTGCATTAAATCTTGGAGTGGCCTTTGTTCCCAGTGACATGAGAGAGCCTGCTTCCTCCCTTTCTTCCCTCTCTCTCCTCTCCTTTCTCTCTATACTTGGCCCTGGACCTCTCGGGCTGGCCATGCACAATACCTTTGGACTCAGAAGTTAGGAACTAGATGACCCACCGGGATACTTGTTTTACTGCCGCTGTTACTTCATAAAGTACCTGGAAAGCCTGATGCTGAAGGCACTAAGTTGAGGGCCCCCTTTTTTAATTCCCTCCTTTCTGTGACTGAATCTTTCACTTTTCTCTTTTCCAGTCTGTCTCATTTTTTCTTTTGCTCTTTCCATCCTTTCCTCTTTCTTACTTACATGTTTCTCCCAGCTCTTTGTTTCTGACTCTCCATCTCTCCCCCGTCTTTCTTGGATGTATTTAATGGCCTCCATAGTTGAAATAGTTTTGCCAGTGTCATCGTGAGTTTGCTGAAGTCTCTCATTCAGAGATTGAGGGAGAATGCTCAAAACACCACTCCCACCATCACATTTCTGCATGTGGTTTAGAGGCTTACACTCACGTCAGAATTTGTCATGGACTTGTTGGGCTTGATGCTTCAGCTAAGTGCTGGACCTGCTAGAAAAGGGGGTGGGGTGAGATCGACCTACCTGGAGCCTCAGTTCTCCTAGTTAGGACTTCTAGTGGCCTTCCTGTAGGACCTAGACGTACTGGTAATCCCTTACTGAGAATGGTGTCACTATGAGGGACCATTTTTTTCCTCATGGACCCCTGGGGCAGTTTGCTGAAACTGGTGGACTTTTCCTCAAAAGATTTTTTTAATGTATGAAATAAAATATATAACATTACAAAGAAAAGCAATTGTTTTGAAATAATTACCAAAATCTTTTTAAAAAAACCCAACAAAATCCCAGTCTATGACCATGCTTCTTATCCTTAAGATCTTATTTCATTGGCATAGAAAACACATCTGCTCAATCTTGGTAGCTCAGAAAAGGTACAGGGTCTAAATTATTAAGACCTTTAGTACTTGAAATCAGGGCTTCAAGGAGCTGCCGGATCCATTCTTCTTGTGTTGCTTGAGTGAGTCACCTGATTGAGAACAGGAGCATCCTTGGGTGTTAAACACCTGGCTAGGGAAACAGGGACCCTCACTGGCTTTACCCAGAGGATAAAGACAGATTGTGGAATTTTAATGACTGTAGGGTCCCTGTTGTTCATCTGCTTTGGAGCATAACACAATCCCAGTATTAACTTCTTGGAGTTGGTGATTAGAGACTACATGGTTCTTAGAGCTTTTGGTAGTAAAATTCTGCAATTGTCAAATCCTTAAATTCAGCAAGACTCCTTTTGAGTAGTGGCTGGTCAGAAAGAGAAGGGATGCTAGCTTCATGCTTAGAGCAGTCTGTTTATCCAGATGCCTCTGCCTCACCCTTTAAGAAGCTGTCAGCCATTTGTGTTCCCAAGGTAAAGTAATCCTCTGAATCCTGTTCTTGCAAAAATTTCTTTGCCATATTTTCCCAGGGGAAGGAGATTTTTGTTTTTTAATTTCTAAATTTCATATGTTTTGTGCAAGGGGAAATCCCACATTACTGTTAGGACTTTGTGAATTGGTAGCTGAAAGTTGAAAAAATGAGTGTGATAGGGCCAGCCCCACAGGGTAGAGTGCATTGTTTACCCCCCAGACAGCTGGTGTGTTGGACTAGAACAGCTTTTTCTGGCTGGAAAGCTTCCCTTCTCAAGGGGATCAGGCCACTCAGATTCCTACAGGAGCCAAATGTTCCAGCTGTGACAGGACTGCCACCCATTCCACAGTTTGTAGATTCCTTTTAATGATGCCCCAGCATTCAGTGCCCCTCACCAACTGGAGGAATGGACTTTGGCTGCCGAGGGCCTTAGCTTCCTTCTGGACTCCCTGAGGCGGGCGCCTTCTCCATCCCAGAGCCCGGCCTCTTGGAAGAGCAGAAGGCTCATTTGGTGTTCATGGCCCATGAGCTCCTTGGCTCCTCTGCTGAGCACTCCAGCAGGGGTGCCAATTCTTCCATTTAGCTGACTATTATATAGCCCCTAAAAGGGAAGGGTTTATTTTAGCTGGCTGCTATATTGATTGCTATAGGGACGTTTCTATTTTCACTGGCTGCTATATTGACTGGGCAGAGGGAAGGGGCCGCATTGCCGGGAGCTGTCCTATTGACTGTTACAGAAAAGATCTGTATTTAAGCAGGACCAGTGCGCTGGGATCTCCCAGGCAGGATATTAATGCTAATTCATCTGCTCACCCCCTGCTGGGAGTGTTATTTGTTTAAATCTGTAGATTCCCACAGCGCGTTTATATCCTCACTAGAGTGAGCGCTGCTCCCTGTAATTATTTAACATTATATGCTGATATAAATTGTAACAGTTAAAGAATGGTAATGAGTAGCAAAAAAAGAAAAGAAAAGAAAGAAAAAGAAAAACACACAAACTTAACCTTGGAAATGGCCGTGTCAGCTCTTAAAACAGTCGCCAAAAACTTTGGGCCTCCTTGTGGGTAGCGTGGCCCAGCCCTGTGCCAGGGTGTTCAGGTGACTGAAGGGGGCTGGGGTGATGACCTGTGCTCTCTCCGCACACACAGGCAGTTAGTTACATGCAGTGTGTGTGTGTGTGTGTGTGTGTGTGTGTGTGTGTGTGTGTGTGTGTGTGCTCATTGGGCCAACAGGAAAGGCACGGGCTGGCGAGCCAGCTTCTGGATGAGGACTAGCCAGGAGCCTTGTCATTGCAGAGGAAATCATGTCCCAAGACACATCCCAGGGGAAATCCAGTAGGGGAGAGAGGGCTGTGGGGCCAGAAGAACATGCCATTGGGTGTCACTGTTGCTCCACTGACGAGGGCTCGGAGGTGCTTTTCCCCTGTTCTTGATAATTGTACACAGTAAAGTTTCCTTGGCCAGATTTGGGGTGTTTTTGGACAGTGAGACCTTCATTTGGGATCTCGCTATAAAGATGTTTCAGATGGACCTGCATCTCCATTCTTTTAAAAAATCATTCTTTGGAAAGCTCTCCTGCTAATTTTAAAGCAGTTATTGGATTCTTGGATGCTTTCAGTTTAGACATTTATGAATGCCTCCTATGTGCCAGACACTGTGCTAAGCCAGGGTGCCTTCCCTCAAGGAGCTTATGGTCTACTGGGGGCAGAAGAGAACACCATGCATATAAATGGGTAAATACGGAATATCCACCCAAACAGTGAAGGGAGGGGGAAGACAGAGTGCCCCAAGAACCTGGCAGTTGATGGAGGAGGAAGGTGGCTTTTGAGCTTGAACTTGGAGAGAGCTGACAGAGGGGAGAAGGAGGAGCATCCTGAGCATGAAAAACAGCTTGGGCAAAGGTAGCCAGGAAGCTGCTGTGTTCATTCCAGTGAGACTTTAAATTAAACTTCAAACTGTTGACCTTTAAAAAAAAAGGCCAGTAGACCCCATTTTGGAAACATAGCTTTCAGTGTAGACTTAGCAAGGGCTTCTTAAGCTGGGGTCCATGATTGCGAGAAAACACACCCACACACACCCACACACCCACCCACCCACACACACAAATACTCTTCTGAGAAAGGGTCCATGGGTTTCACCAGATAGCCTGGGGTCTGGGCACAGAGGAAGTCAAGAACCCATGGGGTAGACCACACAGAGGGGCTGCTGAGGGACTGGAGAGAAATCTACTTGAAGAATTCTTTTTGGTGTGGTGTGGTGTGGGCTCCCTCTTCCTTTTTGCCAGTCCTCCTTTGAGGGCAGAGTCGGGATCAGGGTAAGCCTGGAGGGAAGCAGGCAGGGCTGCTCTCTCTCTCTCTCATTCTCTCTCTCTCTTTCTTCCTTTCTCCCTCTCTTCTTTCTCCCCACTTTTCTCTGTCTCTCCCATCTCTGTGTCTCTGTATCTCTCCTGTCTCTCTCCTCCCTTCTTTCTCTTTCTCTCCTCTTTCTCTGCCTCTCTCTCCTTCCCTCTCTCTCTCCTCTCTGCATTCATCTCTCTCTTGCTCTCTTCCTGTCTATCTCTCTTTCCCTCCTCTCTCCATCTCTTCTCTCTGCCTCCCTCTCTCTTCTTCCATATCTCTCTCCTGTTTCTCAGCCCCCCCCCTTTCCTCCCTCCCTCCCTCTCTTCCTCTCTCTTCATCTCTCTCTCTCTCTGTTCCATTTGCAGAGTAGCGTGATTCCCCGTCCGGCCATGCCGGCAGCGTGGAGCTGTGCCAGACTTCACCACAATTCATACTGTGTCAGTTTAATAAATGTACTACTTAAATTATGAAATTACAAAAGAAAAAAGAGAATGCACTTATTCAGACTCTTAATACATTAAAAATAAGGCATTAAAACTCGGACTTTTTTTCTTCTTCCAGAATCAATAATGAACAGGAAGGGTTGTAGACATTAACAGTCATGGACATTCAAACTCTTATACATAAATTATCTTAGAAAAATGCACATAAGACTTGAATAATGTAAATACATTAATGCATTTAATAATTTAAACATTAAAGCACAAGCAGGAATTGGAGGCAGAGGTAGGGAATGGTCCTAGAACTTGTGTGTCCCACGATCGATGGCTGATTTCCCCTTGAGGAAACTCTGGGGGAGAAATCTTTTAGTGGAGCTGGAGTGAGCACTTGTCCTGGATGAGAATCCCCGGCCACCCTTGGATTCCACTATCCTTTTGGCTTCAGACTCTGTGCTCTTTTTCTTCTTGCTTGTAAATTACAGTTCTTTAGAAAAATGGAGATCATGGCTTCTAAGGAAGAATCAGCCTTGGACTAGTCTTAGACTTAAACAAAACAGCCAGCCCTCCCTCCCAAAAAAAAAAACCCAACCAAAACAAACAAAAAAACCCTCTTGTGCCCAGCAAGGCTAAAGATTGTGTGTGTGTGTGTGTGTGTGTGCGCGTGCGTGTGCGTGCGCTCACGCATGCACCGTGTCTGCCCATCTGGGAGTCAGGAGGCTTGTCCTTAGTGGTGCTTTCAATCCTGGGGCCTTGGATGCTAGCTGTGGGTTCCAGTCTAGCTCCTGGAAGCAGTCATGGGTGAGTCTGAATTGCACCTGGTGAATGCATTTGGGAAATAGCTCTATAGGGAGAAAGAGAGGCCAATGACTGCATACCGTGTCAGGGCTAGTTTATAGGGCTTTGGGCCCTGAGGCCGTAGGGCAACTCTACTGCATTGACCTTCTCTAGGATATAATATAGACCAGAATTTCACTAAGCACTCGCTATGTGTTGGGGAAATGGGGGGGGTGGTGGGTGAAGCCACAACTTTTATACAAATGAATAAATTCAAAATATATACAAAGTAAATTCAGAGAAACCTGTTATAGGGAGGGTCTTCTGGTCAACAGCAGTGCCCTTGCCAGAGGCTGGTCCTGTTTGTGTTCTTCTGAGGGGAGTCCCAAGCCAGTGTGATGTTGAATGACAGTAAGGTCAGCAGCAGAAATCCCAATGTTTTCACTCACAAGTACGTTTTTGTCTGACGTAATATTAAGTGTTCTATTGCACATGTATAGCCCCTGGAGCAGGCTCTCTGCACCCAAGAACTCCGAACGATGAACTTGAGGCTTGAACCATTAGTTCTGGTTTTGTCCTCGGGTCATTGCTAAGCCTCACTTGATAGTCTGAATTACTTAAAAAACTGCAGCAAAGTTTCTCCAGAATGCTTATAATTGGGCATTTGGAGGGCACATTTTTACACCTTTTTCCTTCTTCCTCTAGGAGAGGTTTGTCTGTTTGCTTGGCAGGGTCAGTGGTTTCCTACAGACTTAGCTGAGGGCCTGAGGAGGAACCCTTAGGAAGCCGTTATCAGATGTTGGTGTCTGTTCATCCTTGCTGGTGCTGTTGAACTAATTTACTGTGTTCCCAAATTTCCACCTGAAACATTACCTAGGAGGCTTTTGGTCTGACCTAAGTGTGGTCCATCCTGGGACTCTTAACCTTAACCTTTTGTGGAGACTCTTTCCAGTCTCTGCTCAAGTCTAAGACAGCCTGCCTTTCCATATAAAAGTTATATAGAAACCAGGGTATCACGATGTTCAGAGCTTGTTGTGTTGTAAACCAGCTTGGCGTGGAGGGTAAGGTAGATCATCACCTGGAAAGAGGCTTCAGAAACTTTTTCACTAGCTACTGTTTTCCTAAAACAGTGGCCTCCAGAATGCCCCAGGAGGCCCAGCGTGTTACAGGGAAAGGCCTAGCTTTGGGAGCTAAGGACTTGGGGGCCTGCTGCATCATGATGGGATCTTGGCAGGGCCATTTTCCCCCTCTGGGATGCTGTTTTCTCATTGGTAAAGTGGAAAGTGGGACGTGGTAATCTTGAAGTGCTGTGATTCTCACTTTGTGATTCTCAGAGTGTGCCAGAAATTGTCCCTAAACCTTGACCATTGCTTGCTTCTCTGTGCCCTCTCTTAACAGCATTTGTTTTATTTTAAGGAAATACGTATCCTTCTTTTCTTAGTCTTTGAGAGAATGGCTGGGTGAAGCTTCAGCCCCACCGTCTGTGTGCACTTCCGTCACCTCTCCAGAGTTCTCCCCCTTCTTCCTCGCCTCTCTTGTTTTCCACCATTGACTTGCTTAGGTGGAAGAATGGCTGCGGCTTCTCGAATTGCTGCTTATCAGTTGAAGGGAGGAAGTGGAGGATTCACTTGAAGTCAGATAGCCAGAAGCGAGTTCTCTTTGGAGCTGGCTGGGCACACCCAGGAAATCTTCCTCCTTTTCCTAGGAGTTCCCAGGAATCCTTTATGGCCACAAGTGTTGAGGGCTAAACTGGGAGCTTCCTGAGAGCTGGAAGGGGGCATTTGGGTACTTTGCTCTTCTCCTCTGTGATTCAGACACCCAGCTGCCCTAGGAAGAGGGAGCTGTTGGCTCTGATGTGGGGTCATTTCACCCCTGTGATAGCCCTCATGCAGATTCCCTTTGAAGAGAAAGGAGTCGGGTTCATTAATTAAAGGAGCCTGCCATAGAGAGGCCTGTAATTATAGGTGCTAGAAATCTGAATTTTAAGAGGGTTGTGCAGCTGCAGTTGGAAAAATGTAGGGAGGCACCAAGAAACACAGGCTGTGGGCAAGAATGTGGCTGAACCAGATTTGGGAGGTGAAGGTTTGGGCAGAATTCCCCTTTAAATTCATTTTTATCCCTGTTTTTTTTTTTTAAGCTGAACCTCTGTATGTGTTTTTGATGGAGGTTACGCCCTGTTAACTGAAGGGCTAGAGGAGAAGAGACGGGGTAGTTTGAAGAAAAAGATACTGAGCTGTGGTGGGAAGGGAAGGAGAGGGGGCGTCTTTGGGTTCCCAGACAACCAAGCTTGGCAAGAATCAAGCCTTTGGATGCCTGAGAGGGGCAAGGGCCTGCGACTAGCAGGGCCCAGATTTTATTAAGATCTATTCAGACAAGTCTTGGACTGATGTGGGGCACTGGAGTACTTGTCCCTGTGTTTTTTCCCAGGGAGGTGTCTCCCAGACACGCAGATAACTTTTCATTGTGTGCCTAGAGTCAGGTACAGGAATTCCAACCCCACCTGGGAACTCCTGAGTTGGCCCTTTCGTTTCCTTTTTATCCCTTCCGTTGGCGTCTGTAGGGCCTTGGCCTTTTCTCTGCTGTCTTAGCTCCTTTCATTTTCTGTGATCTGATTTTAGATGGTCTGCTTTTAATCTCTTTACCTTTCCTTGGCTCCTGAAATACCTGTGTTTCTCCGTTTGCTGTGGCTAATTTGGGGAAGGAACAAGTGAAGGGAGACATGAATGGGAGCCCTAGAGGTGACGATGAGCAGGTCAGAGCTCTCCCAAGACCCGCCTGGTGGAACAGCCACGTTTGCTTAGGCGTTCAGAGCAAATCCTAACACCCAAGTCGAGCCGACTCTCTGCTCTGTTGGCTTTGTCTCTGTGGGAGGATGGCAGACTTGATCCCACTTCACAGTCTGGACCCTCTGCCCCCTGCCCCCCCCTCCCGCTTAGGCAATGGGAGAACCCCACGCCCTTCCTCCTATGACTTACTGTCAGGGCCAGCCCACAGTGTGGAATCCACTGGGCTCATGCCTGGGGATTGGGAAGGAAGCCCCACATTGTGGCGCTCTGTGCATTTGTAATACCAGGTTGTAATTCTAGGGAGAGCAAAACCTCTCCTTAGCCTGAAGTGGTTTTAGGAAATAAATGACTTTTCAAGAAGAGGCCTCGACTGTACATAATAAATGCCTATTTTCCTCTTACTCTCTGGCTGGTTCCACGCTTCCTGGGTTCCCTGCCATTGCCCTGAAATGCTGATTCAGAAGCCTGCAGCATCTTTGGGGCTCTTTACAGAATAAATGTGGCTTGTTCACTTTCCTGGCACCAGGATTTCACCCTTGATTTACAGCGCTCAGCTTGTTAGCATCTGCCTGCGCCGGGCGAAGGGGAGCTCGTGTGAAGGTCACTATGTCCGTTTTGCCCTCTTGGGGAGAAAGAGAATGTGTGTGTATGTGGCAGAGGGTAATTGCTGGGTCCCTTTTCTGCTGGACCTAGAATGAAACTTATTGGGCTTCACCTCTCCCTCCCATACACCCTCTAGCAGTGGGGTGAAGGGCTTTGATGGGATGGCAAGGTCAGAGTGGACTAGACATCCTCCCCACCCCCTCCCCTCTTTTCACTCCGGCTCAGCTGGGCGCTCCTATCTGCCGTGTCCCTGATGCTGGAAAGGGCTCAGCTGCATTTACTGCTCCCTTACTGCATATGCAGGTTTCATGAAGAGAGTGGCCATGGCTGAGAGCAGTGTGGGCAGGCAGAGGTGGCTCAGCTCTTGGAGCTGCCCTCCATCTGCAGCACTGCAGGGCTGGCTTCTCAGGCTGGGCAAGAGGCAAGGACGAAACTGCTCATCCCTGCTCGTGGCTTTGCCTCTGCAGGATTAGACCTGGGGAAGGCTCTGACTTCCCTGTGCTGCTGGCTCCTTTTCCATTGGAAACACCGGGGCAGGGTACATGTCATACCTGTCGTCAGCTCTGCAGTGTTCCTTACAAAGTGTTTTCTCCGTCTGTCCCACCCGGGTGCTCCTTTCTCGTCCTCAGGGGGTTGAATGGGCACATAGGGATGGAATACAGTGACATGTGAGGGCTCCACCTTGCCTGGCATGTGGAAGCAGAGAGGCACGCCTAATTGTATCAGAGCCACTCCAGGTTCATGTGTGTGGAGCCCATGGAGCTGATGGCATCCAGACAGCATCTGCTGTTATCAAATCACTCATGAATCCAGCTAATTAAAATAGAGCTTCATTTTTCTGAACCATTGTTTGGCAGGAATTCGAAACGGGCCTAACCCAATTTCTGCGTGTTTATGAGCCTTTATTATATCAGAGGTACTTTTCTGTAAATGTACAGGGCAGTGCTAAATGAATTGATCCGCACGGTATCGCTGTAGACGCACTATGGACTTGCTAATGATTGCTCCTTTAGCTTTCTGGTTTCCAGACACACTTTGGAAAGCTTTCTGGCTTCTTTTGCTCCTCTCCCCGCTCCTTCTCATCTGCTTTTTCTCTCATTTCCATTTCCTTTTCTCCTTCCCTTCTTCTCTTTTGAAAGCAGAAACCCTTCTTGTTTGTTCTCTCCATCCCCTCATTCCCCCACCCCCTTCTCTTTCTTCTCTCTTCCTGATGTTCCTGTCTCGCCTAAAATCAATTGTCCACTCTCGCTGCTTTTTACTTCATTCCTTCCTCTTTTCTCCCGTCTCTCTCTTTTGTCTGCTCCCCTTCTTTCTACTTTCTTCTCCTTTTTCTGTTTCCTTCCTTCCCCAAATAAAATTTTTGTAAGCCTTTGCCGGCACCTGCAGATACAGATTAGGACAGACTCTGGAGGGTGCCCTCCAGGGGCGTGGGAATTTAGCCTTCCACGAGAGGGCATCAGCGTGTTTTTGCTGTACTGAATTTGTGTTTATTTTTATTTTCATTTTCAAAACAGTTTTTCAAACTGCAAATACTCTGTTTGATAGTGTGTTAAATTGCTTTGAAGTTGAAAAGTGCTATGTAAATGTCAGCCAGTGATTCCTTAGAACACATTGGTGAGATCTCTGAGTAGCGTTAGTTCTATTTTACTGGTGAGAAAACCGAAATGGGCTGAAATAGGGAGGTTAAGTAGCTTGCCTGAAGAAAGTTGCCCACAGAACTAGAATCTGGCCCAGGCAGTCTTGGCCTCTAGGCCTGGAATGCCGTGCTCAAGTGTCTGCAAATCCTGTGCAGTGATTTCTGAGTCCTGGAGATGTAGAGGGGGAGAACACGCCCTTTCCTCCCTTGAAGGCCCATTTCTAGTCTCGTTCCAGGCTTAGTACAGCCCCAGGGCCCAGCTCTGACTCTTGATCTCCAGTAAGTGGGCCCATGTCATGTTCTCCATCTCTAATGATCGCCATCCTGCAGGACGAGCTGCCATCTTTGATTGAATTTAGCCCTTCTGGAATGACGTGTGTTGGAGATCTCTCACATTACCACGGCCTGTATTATTGCTAATGCAGTTTGGCAGTACAGGTGTGGTCTGGGCTCCCTGCCCCCATCCCTACTCACCCTCCCTCCCCAGGGCTAGGCTGCATCCTTATTGGGCCCACAGGCAGAACTCAGGACTCTCCTGAGTGACTGGAAACCAGAGTTAAAATACAGATGCTGAATGCAGGGAGGGTCACCCAGGGCACCACAGATCCACGTATTCTGTACTTACTCACCTCTTCTGCCCCCCTTTCGAAAATGAATTCACTGTTTTCTCCTCAGTGCACAACTTTAAAAAAGGAATTACAGGATTCTTCTCTTTTTCGTGCCTCTCAAACTGCAAAGGCAGTGCTAGGTTTTGTCTTCTCTCAGCTTGCTGTTTCTGTCCTGAACTACCACACTTCATCTCAGCTCTGGGCGTTTGGTCTCTTAAGTTAGGAGAGGAACTAAATTTCTTTCTTTTCTTGTTTCTTGGGTCTCTTAAATTCCAGGATGGAAGTTACGCATCGTGCTCTATGATGTGCCCACTGGGCACTCCATAAATATTCATCAATCATTGCTAAGCTTTTGGCCTTCCATCCTTTAAGAGACTACCCTGAGTATTGACTGTCTCTGCCTTGGGATAATAATACAGTTAAAACCAGGACCCCATGGCTTTCCTGAGCTCCCTTCAAGCTCCCTGGCTCAGGCACACAAGATCTTTGCTAATTTCCCTAATTGATAGCGAACCTTTTGCCCATTATATTTGTGTGCGTTGTTTTTCCCAGAGAATCCAGGCCCCTTGAGGGCAGGAACAAATTCATATTTGTCTTTTGTGCCAGCACCTCCCACAGTGCCTGCCTGCTTCCTAGTAGGTGCTGAGTATTTTCCTGTTGATGGATTGATATTTGCTTTGTAACAACTGATTCTCTCCTCTCCCCTTCCCACCCCATTCCTAGTACCTAGTACTGTGCTTGACACAAAGGAGTCATATGAGACTTGTCAGAATGAATTGAATTTCCCACTTGAAGCAACCTTTTTTACTTTAATTATTTTAGATGTCAGTCTTTCTAAAGTGGTTCATACCCTTCCTTGCCTTATTAAGCATACCAGACTAAACATTTTGTTGTTCGATCATTTCAGTCATGTCTGACTCTTTATGATCCCATTTGGGGATTTTCTCGGCCAAGATACTAGAGTCGTTTGCCATTTTCTTCTCCAGCTTACTGTACAGATGATAAACAGGGTTAAGTGACTTGCCCAGGGTCACACAGCTAGGAAGTATCTGAGGTCTGACTTGAACTAATTAATTAAGATCAGTCTTCCTGATTCCAAGCCCAGGGCTCTATCCGTTGTGCCATCCAGCTCTGCGGACTGAATGTAACTTACCCTTTTTGGAGAGGATGGTTTATTGTCCATAGCAGCTCTACATTGAAATACTGCAGTAGTGCTGTTACTTAGAAAGGGGAGAGGATGGTCTGGCTTTACACTGAATGAATCCAGACTGTCCTTGTGCTTTTTCAAGCTAGTTTTGGTCTCCCTTGCTCTCAGGCTAAGAGTTGTTTGTGCAGTATAAACTGAGCTCCTCTCAGAAGTCACCAAAGGGGGCTGGAACACGTTGTTTCAGCACAGAGATGGCAGGTTTGGGGGTAGAGCAATAGAACAGCTCTGGACTTGAGAGTTAGGAAAGCTGGAGCCCTTCCATCGCCAGTTGCTTGTGTTCATGAGAGGCTTTCGGGTTCACAGAACACTCTCCTGCCAGCAGTCTCATGGAGCAGGCAGTATGAACAGCCAGATCTACAGACCTACCTGAGGAGGGCCAGTGCCTAGACGGAATCCAGCCCTCTCCTGATTCCTCAGTTAGTGTCTTTCCTGTTACATACTGCCTCATTTGAACTGTGTCTAAAGTGGAAGTAGTTGGCTCTGAGGGAGGATGTCTGTGCTTCTCCTTTGAATAAAGTAGATGAACTTAGGTTAAGTGGGGTTTGTGACATCTCTACTGAGTGCTAGAGGCCCTTACAGCTTTTTCCTAGATGTTGGCTTTGCCCTGTGTGGTGATGGCCAGAGAACTGAGTTCTTGATAGGTGAAACATCAAGCTAGCCCTCCCTTATAGATCTGAACTGAAACTCCTTCCTGACTTAGGTATTTGGATTCTCTGTTGAAATGGATTCAGTGAGAACCAAATTGTGCTTCCTTTGTATTCCTGCCAGCCTAAAAGCCAGTGTAGCATCCCCAAAGGTTCAGAGGAAGAACCCGGGCCCTTATCTTCTCTGAACCTCTGAAACAGGGCAGTGCTGAATAACACTTGGACCTTCTCACAAGCTTGTTGTGAGTAAAGAGCTTAGTAAACCTTGAGATGTTATAGAAATCTGAGTTTATTGTTGGTTTGAGAGAATAGCAGTCCGTTTTATCTCCATTCTTATTTCCTGTGGAGATCTCACACAAAAGGGAGGTCCATCTGAATGGTCAGATCATCTAAATAATTCTCTGCTGGCATTGGGGTGGGCTCAGAATTAATGCACACAGCCCAGAAAGCTTTGTGTTTGCTGCTGTGTTTGCACTCAGGGCTGGTATTGATATTGTAGGAGAAGCTTTAATCCTTTAGTTCAAATTTACAAGAAATGCCGTTTCCTTTTAGGTTAAAAAAAAAAAACTCCAAGAGAGCATTTGATTTTAAGAACCAAAAGTCTAGGAAATGTATCCTGGAGTCCTCGTCAATTTGAGCCCTAATGAAATAGAAAAAATACTCAATAAAAGCTCCTTTATTACTTTAAATGTTTAAATGTGGAGTTTTTAGCCATCAGGTTAATGTTTTTGTATCCTTTTTTGATTTGATTGTGAGCACTTTTCCAGGTATCTCTGGCACTTGAGTGCTAATCTGATTTCCACAGATAAATGGTGCTAGCTGCAGGCCTTACATCACTGCATTTTTGCTTCAACATTATTTTATCTGGTTTTACTGTAAAAGTTAATAACTCTCTGCCCATGTATTTAAACAGGCAAGGGAAGAGAGAGGAAGATAAGCAGAAAACAATGGGTGTGGGGATAGGAGAGAGAAGTTTCAGGAAGCTTTTGTAAAATTAGGGGATTTTGTGTCTGAGAAATATTTCCCAGTTGGAGAGGGCCATGGGAGATGGAGATAGCCATCAGCCACATCGAGGTGGTGATCCATAATCCTTCAGATAAAAAGTGTTGAACCTTCCTCTGTTTCCTAGGCAGGGATTGGAGGCATTGCAATTTGGTTATCATTGATTTAGTGGAGGAGGAGGCTGCTGAGGAGGGATGATTTGTTTAATGGTGGGGATTTTTGAAAATTTTTGTTTTAATTTGAAGAAATGGATATGAACACACGTAGCGGCTGTTAGATTATCAAGAAAGTTGGAAGAAATCAGCAATCAGGTATCAGCTGGATCATATGGAGACTTACTTTCAATACCCCATTCTGGTGGAGAGAGGTGGCATGTGACTAATGTAGACCAGACGGACATTTGGGGCCCAGAAGAGGCATTTACTTAATTATTTATTTTTTAAAAGTGGATGAGTGTTTGTTAGTTGCCGGGCTCATCAGTGAAAGGCATATTTATGACCCTTTGGGAGAGGCTGGTGAAAGACTCCTGACCTCATGTCTTTGCTATAGATTCTTTTTCTCAGTGAATCTAGGCCAAGAAGTGCCAACTGGTGGCCTTTGGAACTGTAGACCCAGTTCTGAAATTACTCTCTCCAGATGGCAGCCACCTAGGCTTCACCAGCACTATCCACCAGCATACCTTCATTTCATCTCCTAGGCAGCTTGTCAGGCTACTCGCTCCCATCAGAGGGGCAGAGTGGGTTTGTGGAGGCAGCAGGCCCTCCATTTAAACCCTAGCCTATGGAACTTTGCAATTTGGGACTGAGTTCAGATCCTTGCTCTACCTCGTGACCTCAGGCAAGTCACTCCACTTTTTCTGTGTGTTGTTCCCTTGTCTGTCCATTGAGTGGGCTGGACTAGAAATCTTCTAAGGTGCTGTCTGGCTCCAGATCTGTGATCTTACGTTGCCTTTTCTGGACCTTGGTTTCTTTCCCTGTAAAATGTAAAATGTTGGGCTAGGTGATCTCCAAGGTCCTGCTCCTCCTTGTTCTAAGTTATGAATCTAGAAGAAGGTAGAAGGCAGTCCAGGAACCAGGTTTTAGGGAACTTCCTGCTTGGTTTGTTAGTTTTCTTTCCACTTTGTGCATATTCACTTAAGTAATATTCGATGCTTTTCCAAAGGGTCAGCCCCTTGATGCGTGGGGTTATCATAGGTGGCCTTCTCCTCACCTGTGCTAGTATTGCTTGGCATTCGGTAGCCTGTCTTGTCATCATCTGAGTGGAAGGTGCTAAGTCATTGTGAAGTGCCCCTGCCCTTGTACATCTCTCTTGGTGATGATCTATCCAGTGCCTAACATCCAACGAAGACTTAATGCTTGAAGGTATCATTGTCCATGACACAGCCTTTCCCCCGTCCCCTTCCTAATCATCTGACTGCTCAATAGTGCATGACCAGAGCTTCTCTAATCTGTCTGTCCTGACATGGACATGGCAGCACAGTTTCATCCTCTGGGCATCTTGCAGTGCTAGTTCAGGAAAAGTATCCTGCAAAAAGTAGAAAAACCTCAGAGTACTTGGAAGGGCAGAAGGGCCCAAGGGGTTCAAGCAAGCAAGGGGGGAAGCTTTGGGAAGGTCCAGTGACCTGGCTGGAGCCTGCAGATTGTTAGTCTTGGAGTCACCCTGTGATCTCACACTTCTCCCAGGGAGCATCTTGGACACTGAGTCATTACATTCCTTCGCAGTGATTCAGCTCAGCAGCATGACACCTTCATTAATTTGACAGCATCAAGCCTTGATGCTTTCTGCTTCCTCTTTTACAATGCAGGGAAATGAGAGGGATTCAAGAAATTACCAAACCCGGGAAGCTGGCAGGCAGACACTGCTGAAAGTGCCCTTTAAAGATACCGTTCTTGGGCAGGCTGTTGGAGGTTTTGCCTCGGCATCCTTATCTCCCAGGATCTGGCACCAAAATGGCATCACTTGTCCCTCACCAAGCCACCCCTGAATTCTGCCAGATTGCTACCCCCACCCCCTCAGGTCACCAGCACCGGGATCCATGCAGGCTGGCATTTTCTTCCCCTTTTCAGTGTGGAGGTTACTGCAGTTTCTTCTGTAAACAGGACTTCAAACAATTTGCTACCAGTTGGATTTCAAAGCCAAGGAAGAGGCAAATGTCATCCTTTTTTTGTTTTCCCTCCTCTCCAGCTCTGGTGCCGCTCTTTGTTGGCAGCATCAGAAATGCTAGGTGGGCTGCTGTCTAATTTTAGGCAGCGGTGCATGGGGACAAGAGGCATTTATTTACATTGGCTTGCCTTTTTTTTTTAACCCGAAAGGATGCCGTGCCTTTTCCATGGCCTCCCTAAAGACACTGTGTTCTCTCCCTGAAGCAAGGGTCTCGAGTTTGCTCACAGCGGCACGTCGGGGCTAGGGGGTGGGGAGAGAAGAAGAGCATCTGGTAGCCGGGCTACAATTAGAGGAGCTGTCAGCAGATTGTTGAGAAACTGTGGTTTTCCCGGCTTTCTTATTCACCCGTAAAAATTCACTTTGGGCAGAAAATGAGCGCCCCAAAGTGTCAGCAAGCCAGCAAATCCCTTCCCGAGTGGTCCTCAGGCTCCCTCAGAGAGCAGGCACCTCTGATGCTTTTACTTGCCCCTTCCTGGCTTCAGAACAGGCACCCCAAAGAAGATCCCTCTGTGACAAAATCTTGTTAAGAAGTCCATGCAGTATATTTTAACCCGGGTGCAAACAAATTAAAATGGCAGAGATATTTCACGTTGAAAGGGAGGCTTCGGTGCATGTGAAGTTGCTACTTTTCATAAGGGCTTTTACTGCATATATCAATGTGTTTTAAGAGAGACCAGGGTCAATAATGCATGCTTTAGAATTCCCTAAATACAGATTTGTACAGTGGACCTGAAAATATGTTGTGTTCTATCACGTCAGCCCTTGTACACTCTTTCAAGCTCCAGAGCCTTGCTTCCCTGCCTGCGAAAAAGCCCCAGCACAAATGGAGCAAAGTGAAACAAAGGAAATGAAGCCGGCTCCTCTAAGCTTAATTAATGCCAGGTTGTGGCCCAAATCAACAATGGGAAGGGTACGATGACAAAACCCAGGAAATTCCAGGCTGCACGGGAGACTCCTTCCTTTAACTCCCTGCTGCCTGGATGGTTGGGCCAGGGGTATGACTCGTCTGACCTAGGCACACAGAGCCTTCCTCCTGCCCTCCCCTCCCACCCTCTCTGTCTCCCTCCTCTCCAGCCTCCCTTCTGGCCTCCCCCTTCACCTCCTGACTGTAAATGAAACATTCTTTTGGTGTGTGGGGGATAATTGTAGCTAACTGTGCAAAAAGTATCTCTTGATTTTGTAGCCCTCAGAAAAGGGGAAAGAGTAAAAAAAAAAATCCCTGTCACTGTCATCTGTTCATTTTTTAATGAGCAATTTTAAAAAATTGAAAATAAAAGAGGAAAATGAATAGGTGTTGAACCAGCCTGTGATATGTAAATGCCAACTAGTAATTACCTAAAACCTCAATTTTCATTCTGTTTCATCTTGCAAAACATTTCATTTTCACTGAGTGAAAACACTTAATTTGGGCTGTTGAGTTGGGGAGAGTGGGCCTCCTCCGGCCTGTGCCTCCCGCCAGCCCCAGCTAGGGGGCGGGCTGGCTCCGTGCTTGGTACTCGCAGCGGCCCCCGGCCACCCCGAGTTGAGCCCCCTCTTGCCATTCCAGCGGCGCTGCAGAAAGCCCGAGTGTTGGGGGAGGGCCTCCCTCCCCCAAGCCCCACCAGGCTGCTTTCGGGGAGCGTTGTTCCTCCTTGTCCTTGCAGAGCAGCATATTGAATTTTGGCTGACCGAGCCTTCCTCTGCATAGTAACTTTCCAAGCTCTTACCTGACTCTCAGAATCTTGGCATCCCCGAGTTAGGTTTCACCCATGGGAAGCCACCTTCAGGCTTGTCCCCCAGCCTCCCTTGGGTGGGAGTTCTGGCCCTCCTCATTCCGAACCGTTCCCTTCTCCTTCACCCTTTTCTTCGTTCTAGCGGTTTTGGGGAAACATAGTAGCTAACCTAACTGGACAGTCCCATTTCCTCTCTTCACGGAACGACAGATCGCTATTCCAGAATGCTAATTGCTTTTCTTTTTATCTCGTGTGTTTTCTTTTATTTGGGCCTTGCCATCTTTAGAAGGAATTTGTACAATATTTCTGGGCAGGGAATCCAGTTTGCCTCTTTTTCTTCCCTACCTAGTCCGTCCTCTAGTTAGAACTGAGCTTTTTAAAATTGAGAACAAGAGTGCCCAGGACAGCACAGGAGACATTAACACTGAATTCTCCATGGAAAACTCTGACTCAAACAGGGGATCTTGGGCTGGAAAGAATCCTGGGCATAGAAATCAGAATTAGGTGTCCCAGTCCCCTGAATCCAAGAGAGCTGGGCCTGGAATCTCGGGGAACCCAGCCTCTTTAGTGAGATATATAGCTTCCTAATTAGCCCTCTGCATTTCTTCACGAGTGCTGGCATCAGCGTTCTCCGATGTGTTTCTCTGATTAACAGCTGCTTTGCTACTATTTCCTCATGCCACCAATGACCATATTTGTCAAGGCACTCCTGACAGAGCACCGATTTCTTAAGAAAACGCAGCATTTCGGTTTGAAGGGGGTTCTCGTGTTCTCCACAATGCCAGCTTTTTAAGCCAGCCCTTGTTACAGTTCGAGTTAACATTAGCCTGACGCTTGTTAGCAAGATTCGGAGTACAGTGTCTCCTTTAGAGGAGGAGAGCAGAAGCCTTCCTGGGCCCTTTGAGCAGGGCAGATCACATACACGGCCGGGAGGGTGGCTTTGGTCTAGGGCTGATGGTTTACCCCCTTTTGCTCTTCAGTCTTCATGTCTGTGTTGTCTGAAAAAGACTTGACCTTGAATGCTTATTGTCACAGATTTTTTAAAATTAAACATAATAGCGAATTTTTATGTTTTAGGAGTCAGATATATATGGGGGGGCATATAGGGTTCTGGAGCTGGGGTCTTTCCAAAGATGTGTCACTGACGACAATACATTAGTGGTTTACTTGTCAGGTATAGTGGGGAGAAACTCCCTCTAACCTGGGCTTTGAATTTAGGGGGTTGTTGCTTCTCCTTTCCCCTTGTAAAAAGAATCAGCTACATTCTGGATAGAGGGAAGCTAGCGAGAGAATCACAGCTAAAAAATCCCTCCGTTCCACAGGCCCTCAAGGATTCTGCCTCTTGCCAAAGGGTATTTGTTTCCCAGTCTGAACACAGTACACAGTTCAGGTTAAGATAGCCTCTGAGGTTGGTGAAGCTTGTTGGTTTGTACAGATCCTGCCGTGAGCTGCATCCTGGTCTTAGAGACACAAACCTCGCGCTATTTGGCAGCTGGTCTGAGGGCCAGAGATAATTTCTTCTTCGAGTTCCTTCCTCTAAGTTGCTGCCACTCTCTTTAGTGTGATGGATGGTGCTACAAGTTCAGGTGGAAAAAAACTTGAGTTTTCTTCCTCTTTGACCATGAAATCTACTTTGTAGTTTCAAATAAGAAAGAGCAGCTCCAGTGACTGCATCACTCCCAAGTTGTGCCAGCATTCATTCTCTAAGAACCCTTTGAGGGTAGGTATAATGCAAAGGAAAACCAATTTCCTCTTTATCATCAACTTATCAGTGAGCGTCTTAGACGTAGCGCCAAGGACTTCACACCAGAATCTATCTCCCCAGCTAGCTGCATCCCCACAACATGTGCCATCAAGTCCCTGTCTCCTTTTTACATCTTTGACATTGAAGCCGAAAATTTGGCCTAAATTTATGGAATTTGATTGGGTACGATTAGAGCCCAGGAATAGTTAAATTCATCTTCTAATTTAGAAAATCAGCTGATACCATGGGACAGACTAGAGGAACCCCATCACTTAATCCAACAAAAGCATGAGAGGGAGGGAGGGAGGGAGAAAGAGAGAGAGACAGAGAGACAGAGATAGAGAGAGAGCGAGAGCATGAGCGAGCATTGCAGAAGGAAGAGAGGGTCAGGGTCTCCTGGAGTTAATGAAAAGTGTCCAGCTGCAAAAGTAAACGAAGGAAACAGACTGAGAGCTCTCCAGTAATTTGGCCCATTAAAGTCTTTGCATTATGGATAAAGATTTTTGGAAAATCTGTTAACATCTGTGTATGAATCACAGGGCTTATAAAATTCTCGATCTGCCAAGCCCTTTTTTATTGTGCTCCCAGCTCGTTGGAGGGAGGGAGGGAGGAAAGGAGGGAGAGAAGGAGGAAAGGGTAAAGAGTAGCTAAGGAAAACAATTAGTGAGAGAAGAGAGGTTTTCCTCTGTTCACACTTAGATGTAGTGACTTATTTGGGCATCTTTCTTATTCAGCACATTACAGGCAGGCTATTAGTTTGGGTGCTTTATATTTTTGCATCTGGCGCAGTGGTATCGATGCTGTTAAATATGTGATTTGCCTGTCGCCTGCATTTTCCGACAGAGATCAAGAGGGGCATAAACCAGCCCCAAACACACTTTATGCAGGTGTTTGACTGAATTATTTTATATGGCTTGAAATTAGTGGATGAAAACTTTAAAAAAATTGTTCATATTTTTGCAAGTTTGAAGTGTGCCGGGACTTTGTCAAATTCCCGTTAAAATAAATACGTCAATTTCATCCCTCTTCCAAATTCATTTATTTTGCTTTTTTAAAAGGTGTTTTCTACTTTACCTGATGTTTAAATTGGATTCGCTCGTTTATGCTGTTCTTTGCTATATCCCCCACGTTTTTCTTAAATGAATTACTAATGACAGAGCACTCCATCATCCCCTCTCTACAGCCACTTTAAGGAAAGCATGGTGATCTAAACCTTTTAACCTATTAAAGATGATTTTTCCCAATTGAATCAGACCCACCGCAGGTGTAATAACTAATCATTTAAACTACACCTGCTATTATGTATTTTTAAGCCATTATGCGTGTTGGATAGATGATAATTCATGTTTATTGCATTGTCCGATGGATCCGTTTTGCCTACACTAGCCTGATTAATGTATTTAAAGAAATAAGAGATGCAATTTTAAAAAAAAAAATTGATGGAATGCGCCAAGCCCTGCATTGAGTGCACCATTAAAGCCATCAAAACTTTGCTCTCTGACCAGAAATGCATCGACGCAGGACTGTATTCAAAAACAAGGTGAAACACATTCATTTGAGTGGTGGGATTTTGTGTTTCCTTACTCTGCCCTGGAAATTTTTGGAGGGATAGGGGAAAGGTTTCTGTCTCTCTAGGTCAACAGTAGGATGATGCCATTAGTGTATACCATTGAAGACCCCTCTGTCCCTATTTCCTGTGTACCTTTCAGTACTCTTGCAGAGAATGGGACACAAAGGATGTAGCATGGTACCCAGACTGTCATCTTCTTGTGCATTTCCCTCAGGTACAGAATGCTAACTTTTCACTTATCCATCCATGCTGCATCCTGATCATTATTGACCCATATCCAGCCATCTCCTTGGCCACACCCATCCTGTCTCCACCAAGCATAAGATGGTTTCCTTTCCATTTTAAAATGAAAGACAGATCAGCTGGTTTTGTGTACATACATAAGTATTGGAGGGGGGCTGAGGGTAAGGGTGGGCCATGACCTGATTCAGCCAGAGAGGAATGGTTTGTGTCTACTGCATGGTGACTTTGTGCTCTACCATTGGTTTGACTCCAGGCTGGCCCAGAGGGTAACGATTGAAGCTCCAAATGAGCCAGCCATGGTGTAAATGGAGTCTGAAGGTAGAGATTTCCCATTGTGGTTCTATAAACTACCTAGGTGACCCTGCCTGCTTTACGTAGAGGTGGCAGGCACCTAATTAGAGCCTTGTGGGAAGCTAGAGAGTCTAAGAAGCAGAGGTGAGAGGGGGAATACACTTTGCTCACATGATGTAACAGGTCATGCAGAGGCCCAAGGATTTGGAACCAAGAGGTCAGTTTGTAATGTAGAGTACGTGAAGGGCAGAAAGTTAGGAGATGGTGAGGGCTATATGTACCAAGGTAAGAAAACTGTGTTTTATCCTGGGGGTGGCTGGGAGCTAGTAAAGCTTCTTGAGAAAGACAGTAACAGGATCAGAGCTTTAGTGCCTTAGGGAGATTTGACAGCAGCTCAAAATGAATTGGAGAGAAGAGAGACCCTGGAGGAAGTTATTGCCTTAGTCTAGGCTAGAGGTTATGAGGGCTGGAGGGAAGGTGGTAGCAAGAGGGGGAACAATTCTGGAGATATTGTGGAGGTGGAATTAGCAGTCCATGCAACTGAATGATTGTAGAGGAGAGGAGTGATAGAGGGGGAAAAGTTGAGGATGGCCCCGGGCCCATGGACTCCGGTAATGGAGGAATGGTAGTGCCCTCATCTGACATAGAGAAGTGTAGAGGAGGGGTAGGTATCACGGCTAAGGGAAAGAAGTCTGTTTTGGACATTTCAAATTTGCAGTGCCTACAAAATCTCCTTGGGAAAGACGTCCAGCAAGGAGTTGTTGATCCTGAGTGCTAAGCACATTGATTGGCACAAAGTATTTGAATAAATATTCATTGATGATAGTAGTAGTGGTGGTGGTGGTGATGAGGATGATGATGATGATGACACCCAACGATGCCCATGCCTGGGGCCCCAGAGAGACATTGATTGATTGATATGTAGATCTGTGAGTCATCTGTGTAGATGGGATAATTGAATTCATGGGATGGGAGGGAACTCATTTTAGAGGGATTTGGAGGTGTAATCAGAGAGAAGAGGGAGCTCATCACAGAGGGCCTATTTTTGAAATGAAGTAGGGGGCCAGATCCTCTGTTTAGAGGGAGTGGAGGTTAGGGAGAAGGGTGGGCTGTATGGAAGGCAGTGAAATGAGGCTGAATGTAGGACTGAGAGGGATGGTAGGCATGTCTTTGGCTGCTCCCCTGCCTGGGACACTCCCTTCTCCCCTCTGACTGCTGACCTGCCTGCCTTCTGTTAAGTCCCACCTAAAATCCCGTTTTATGGGGAACTTTCCCTAATCCCTCTGCTGCTGCTGCTGCTAGTTAGCTGGCATTTGTCTGGTACCAAGTACCTTACGAAGATGATCTCATTTGATCCTCACAATAGCCCTGGAAGATCAGGTGCTACCATTACCCTCATTTTGCAAGTGAGGAAACGGAGTCCAACAGGGCCAAGTGACTTGCCCAGAGTCACAGAGCCTAGTCAGTGTCTGTGGCTGGATTTGAACTCCTCTTCCTGAGCCCTGGCCCAGAGTTCTCACAGCTGCACCACCTACTTGTCTCTTCCACTGTTAATCCTTTCCTCTTTACCCTTTCGCTTGTTTGGTTCGTGTGTTGTCTGCCCCGTCAGACTGTGAGCTCCTAGAGGCTGACCGTCGCTCTTGCCCCTTTTTGTATCCCCGGGGCTTAGCACGGTGCCTGGTGTGTGACAGTTACTTAACAAATGTTGATTGATCGATTGTCCAACTAAGGTCATCCAAGTAGGAGGTGTCACAGCAGACTTTTCAAAACTTAGTCCCCAGTCCATGCATCTGATGTTGTTTCTGCGGTATCATAGCTACTCCAACTATCTCCTTCCCTGTCTGTGATCCTTAGGACCCTCCTAGTATTTACCTCATTGAACCTTCGTTTCCTCATCTGTCAGATTGGGGATAATAGAAACATCTACTTCACTGGGTTATTGTGAGGATCCAATGAGATAATAGATTTAAAGCACTTTGCAAACTTTTAAGCTCCATATAAACGTGAACTATTAGCTTTTATTTTGATAATGATGATAGTGGCTTTTCTGGAAAAAGCTTATGGCCCCAGGCATCTAGCTTCCAACTCCTTGGAGCTGAGCCTGGATCCTGAGAAATAACATGTCAAGTGATCTCAATGTGTGTTGTTGGTGAGGGACCAACGTTTGGCCACACTGGAGAGGCCCAGAGAATCTCTTTGAAAGGGTATGGCTTGGTTAATCTTAAACCTTGCCCTTTGTGGAGTAGCCATTTCCCCTAATTGTTTGCATTTCTGGATTACCTGGGATTCTTTGAAAATGTCTATCTGAAACCTGCATTAAATTTGCATAAAAGGATGAGGAAAGAAAAAAGACTACCACTGCCACTGCCAGCTATCATAGTCTTCCTGTCGTGAAAATAAGCTCCACTTTCTTCCATTCTATCTATTGAACCATTACCTTTCAGCAGCCGATGAACCAACAGTGTGACTGAATGGGGGGGGGGGGATGGGTGTCCTCACCTGGAGCAGGAGATCAGATTCTTCTGGTTTTGATGAGGCGTCATCCCAGTGATCATATGCAGTGACCCCTATCCTTTCTTGGGCAGCTGGGGTTTCCCTTTTTCTTGCTTGGTGCCCCAGTGTCAATATGTGTTGTTGATGTGTTGAGTGAGCTGGAGGTTAACACCTTCATGGGCTTTCTTGCCATCCTCAATTTGATTTGTGAGCAAAAGACTTGAAGATTGAGTCAAATGTTGTTCATTTGGTGATGTGGGTGATGAGATCATTTGTTAGCCATCCCTTCATTTGCTTGTTCACTCCTCATTTAATCCTTGTTATGTGTCAAACACTGTGCTGTAGCCCGACTCCTGAGCTCTTCAGCGCTGAGGCCACTCTGGAGCCACACAGAGCTGTGAAGGTCTGCCCTCAGGATGGTGGTCTGGTGGGGACGCTTCTAGATTGTTAGCTTCCCGAGGAATATCAGATCAGCCTCTTGAGTTTTCAGTGAACGTCGTTGATCGTGACTGGGAATTGGATACAGAAGATGTGTAAGACCTGGCCTGCTCTCCAGGAGCTAACAAACTACTCTTGCTGTAGTTGGAAGACTTAGGTGGAGCACAAGCCAGAACTTAACTGTGTGCAGTGGGAGAGAACAGAAAAAGGAGTGTGGGGCTCACACAAATATCAGTGAGCACCTGCAAGTCCCTTCCCTTTTTTCTGTTGATCGTCTGTAAAATGAGGGGCCTGGACCAGATCGGGTTCTTTCTGAGTCTCAAGTCCATGAAGTCAAAACTGTTTTCACAATAATACCAAGATGTTTGCATTTCTAATGCAGCAGATTTTGATAGAAATAACTTGCACAAACAAAGCTAGTTGAGGCGTCCTCAACAACTTTTAAGAGTGTGAAGGGTCCTGAGCCCAGAGCGTTTAAGAACCTCTGGGCCTGTGGCCGCGTGGTTCTGAGGTGTCTTCCTTTTTGCCTTGTCTCCTTAGCTTCTGGGACAGGGCCTTGTACATCCATAGTAGTTGCTTAATAAGTGTTTGGGGATTCGAATTCAGTTGCTATTTATTGCATGCCTATAAAATAGAGCATTCTTTCCTCTGCCGTGAGAGGCTGGTGGGCTACTTGGAGGGCACAAGAAGTACCCACATGAAACGTTTGAGTAACAGTGTAGCGTAGGATGTGACTTCCACCTGTATGGTTCTGTAACTGGGTGCAGACTTCCGCAAAGAGTAGAATTTAGAAAAGTGGGGGAAGAATAGACGGGCCGGGCACACAGCCGCCGGAGTGAGCACAGTGCCTTATGGGTCACGGTGGAGACAGGCCTGGCCAGGTGAGTGCAAGCAATGTGTTGGGCCCTTTGGGAATGTTTGTTCAGTGCACCAGGCATTTTAAAGTACGTCCTGAGGGCCAGCCCCTTTGCATTGGGAGGTGATGGTCTACTGGAATAAAGTTCAATAAGTAGCTGAGAGATGTCATGGAGGGACTGAAAGTCAAGAGAATTTCAGGTTGACCTTTTGGGGAAAGGAAATATTGGAGGTTGTAGAGTTGAGAAATGACATCTCTTTTTTTAAGAAAATTTTTTTGTTTTGTAAAAGACTTTTGATAAGTAGCCATTTGGCTCTTAAATTTGACTAACACATAGGCTTTGTTTCCACACACCTGGACTGAACCATTTGGTTTTTTAATCTTAAAATTCAGACTCCTGACATTTTCTTCTCTTCTGTGTTTTATCTTCCCAACCAGATTGCCACTGCAGTCAAGTTTCTACAGAATTCCCGGGTCCGCCAAAGCCCACTTTCAACCAGAAGGGCATTTCTTAAGAAGAAAGGTACATAATTATCTTTATTGTTCTGAGTTGTCTACAAAAAAATTGGGCATGTGGGCAGGTGTGGGGAGGAAGCATGCTGTTAATAACAGGCATCATGGGCACTCAGAGGACAATCTTTGCACTCCTCTGATTTCCTATCAAATTGGGAATACAGGTTTTTTTTTTCACCTTTCTGTAGAACAGAAAGATCATCCAATGAGAACTATTTCACAGAATGCACAGGGGCAGAAAAGACAAAAAAGAAAAAACAAAGGCCCCCTAGAATAAGGACTATTCTAGCTATGAATCACCCTGGCCTCAGGATGGCCAGCTGTGGGTTAGGAGGTCACCTGCTTCAGAAAAGAGCGGAGATGGAGAGACGCAAAGGCTGAGGGGCTCGGCAAGGTCAGGTTAAGGTCAGGCTTGAGGTCAGTCTGATTTACAGACTGAAATGGTAAATTGCTGGTGCTCTAGTATTTCTGTAGACTGGAGTGGAATGAATCCCAACACATTCAATACCGCCTGAAGCAGAAATCTGTGGTGGCTGTGCTGGGGACACCACACAAATTGACCTCTTCCTGCCAGGTCTCAGAGTTGGGCATCAGTAACTTACAAAGGACGGTAGAAGATCTTTTGGGAGGAGACGCGGGAGAATGAGACTTTTTTTCTCTCAGTTGACTCCCTCCCGTTGGCCCAATTCCCCGCTCTCCCCTTACCCCTCACCCCCCATGGAAAAAAAGAAGACAGACAAAACTATTACAATTAAGTATGAATAGCCGAGTAAAACATATTCCCACCACGGCCACATTCAGAAACGTATGTCTCGTTCTCTGCCCTGAGTCCGCCCTCTTTGATCAGGAGGTGTGCAGCACCATTCACCTCTGGTCCTCTCTGACTGTGACCCTCTAAGCAGGGATCAGAGTTTTCAGGGCTTCCAAACTTACCTTTATGGTGCTGCTAATATTATAGGAGTTGTCCTCCTGGTTCTTCTCACCTCACTCATCAATTCATACATATTTTCTCAGATTTCTTTGAATCCATTCCTTTTGTCATTTCTGACAGCATAATAATATTCTATTACATTCACATGCCGTAATCTGTTCGACCATTTTCCAGTTGTTGACTACTCCCTTTAGTGTGTAGGGTTCTTTGCTTCTACAAAAAGAGATGCTATAAATATTTTTGTACATATGGATTCTCTTTCTCTTTCTTTGATCTTTAGACCCAGTAGTGTTATCAGTGAATTAAAGGGTATGACTTTTGGCGCATAGTTCCAGATTGCTTTCCAGAATGACAAGACCAGTTCACAGCTCCACTAATAGTGCATTAATGGGCCTATTTTCCCAAAGCTCCTCCAACATTTGTCATTTCTTTTTTTTTTTTGTCAGCTTTACCAGTCTGATGGATATTGTTTTAATTTGTGTTTTCTCTAATTATAAGTGATTTGGAGCATTTTTTTCCTATGACTGTTGATAAGTTGGATCTCTTTCTTTGAAAATTGCCTGCTTCTGTCCTTTGACCATTTGATGATAGGAGATATTCATACAGCTTAAAAAATTAGCTTTGGGCAAGCTTCCCCAACTTTCTTCCCTGACTCAAAAAAAAAAAAAGAAAAAGAAAAATCAAAATAATTTCCTTTTTTAGTATCTGGAATGACAGTCTATGTAACCAAAAAGCGCCAGTGGAATGGCTTGAAGAGGCGATGAAATTGTTTGGTGCTGTTATGTGAGGCACTATTTTGTGATGCCCACATGAAGGGATGCTTCTTTCCTTGGCACAAGTGAAGTTCTGAGCCTGTCCTAGGCCAGCATCCCATCAGGAATCCCGAGAGCAGATGCTCCAGTGGTGTGTTCAGGCACTGGCATGATTGGGGCAGCAGCTAGGAAGGAGGCTGCCATGTTGCCTTTCCGGCCCCTCTGGAGTGGCTGAGGCCTGAGGGGTGGCATCCGCGTGCTGACTGTGTCATGGGCACTCTGCACATTTAGAAGATTATGAAAATCTGGAGCTTGTTGGTGGAGCACTCCACCGTGTGAACATCGTGCCATAGAAGAGTTTTTCCTTGAAATCTGTGGACCTATGGGGAGTAATTAATCATAAAAGCTTGGGGATTTCAGCTCTATCATCAAAGCAATGAAGCAGGGGAAAGCTGAGCCTAAAAGCCGTGCTGATTACCCTCAGTAACCTGATACAAAATCTATTGTTGCTGAGAGATCCTTAGCCCCAGTATATTGTGCAATATTATCACTGCCTGAGCTGCTCTTCCACTGACAGTGACCAGTTATTCCTCATTTTCTCTCAAACGCAGCTGGGTTAGAATTTCATTTGCAGAAGGTATTTAGAGCAATTTGGAGACAAATGTCTCTGGTGTTTGCTCGGCACTTCCCACCGCAGGCCTTGCTGAGCAGTTTTAGTATCAAGAGCTTCATCTAATCTGTTTAATTTTAATAAATCCCTGACTGGGAGAGGGAAAGAGGAAGAGAGAGAGAGAGAGACAGACAGAGACAGAGACACACACAGAGAGAGACAGAGACAAGCAGAGACAGACACCCACACAGGTCCAAATAATACTTCTTATGAGTTCCTTGGCTAATAATTATTGAAGAGCAGAAACTGTTTGGTGGAGTTGTTATGTGTTGTTTCTTTTTTTATTCTTGGTAATGGTGTTCCCTGCCTCTCTTCTAATCATTATGAATGTGAAACATGGGAGAGCAAAGCTCCGTATGACTTGACTGGAGTGAGCCGGTGCCCTCTGGCCATCTCTGTGACACTGCATGTGCATTTACCCACAGCCACTTAATGGTGAACCAAATGCATCCATGTCCTCCCCTCTGCTTAGCCCACCTCTAGCTGTCTTCCAGCCTCAGCACCAGTGCCAGCTCCCCTGCCCAAGGTCACAGCTTTGCAGGTCTGTCTTCACTATTAAGTGTCTGGGCTTTAGAATGACTGGCTGTGGCTTGTGTTAGATAGTCAGCCATGTCCTAGAATTTTTCTGGTTACTCTCATTCTCAACAGCTTCCTCCTTTCTTCATTACTACTACCTAACTTACTTAGCATACTTAATTGCCCATTGATGTGGTGTTGTGGGTAGATTGTTGGAGTCAGGAGGACCCAGGTTCAAGCTCTGCCTTGGACATGCATTGACTGTGAGCCTGTGGATGAGTCCTTCAGTCTCTCAATGCTCCAGAGACCTCTGCATTGGAAGAGAGTTTCCACCTTAAGCCACTGTTGGCTGTTGAACTCCGAGGCCTAGATAAACCCCAAATCAGTGCTTGTTAGGCTAGTCTCCTTGACTGGGCAAAAAGCCTCTCGGGGAGAGTGTGCGTCTGAGATGCTGAGAGCCAGCCATAGGAGGATGAAGCTTGAAGGGATTGTGGTGATCAGCTAGGCCAGCCCTCTCAATTTGTAGATGAGAAATATATCTTAGCAGGAATGTTCTATTTGAAGCCCAAAACTGAGGGGAAAAGATTTGGGTAGCTGGGCATCTGTCTGTCTATAAACGGAATTATAAACTGTCCATGGACAGGACCAGGAATGTCTCTTAATCACCCAACTCCATTATCCTCTCAAGATGCTGCTGGAGCCAGTCCTCAGCCACTTCCGAGTGGAATCCCCATAGGGTGGGTTTTGGCAGGACCTCCCTGGGTAGAGAATTGCAAGGTTTGATGGGTGCCTGGGGAAGAAAAGGCCCCTTTGTGGATTTAAACTTCCTGTTTCCAATTCCCGCTAGTTCCCTTGGTCAGGCTTGTAGGATCAGAATAGCTTGGCAGCCTCTGGTTGAGGATGGAGGTGGAGGGGGGTGTTGGCACAGCACAGCGGGGTAGCAAGCCCACAGTCAGTCCCTTAGCCCCCTTGCAGTTGCTGAGAGGGACCCTGGGTGGCTCATTGACTGCGGGGGGGGGGGGCCTACTGGCAGCCACCCTCTCAGCCTCTCCCCGAAGGAGTCATTGCAGTGAGTGGGTTTGGAGCCCTGGCTTTGGGGGGGCTCGCAGCTTTGGAGTCTTGGCTTTTCCTAGCAAATGTCACTTCGGGGAATTGCAGTGAAGCACTGACTTGAATTATAATCTGGACTTTTTTTTTTTAATAAACATCTCTTTCCTGAAAAGGCAAATCCAATTTTGTTTTTCTTTTAATATTATTTAATATTTAATATAGAAATTGAGGTCCCTGTAGTGCATGTCAGTTCAGTGGAAAATGAAGGTTACTTTAGGCGCATCAGCTGAGTTTTTTTTATTATGAAGCCACAGCTGGGAGCTGCGATATCCTGCCCCTATTACTCATGGGTTAAGGGTGGGTGGTCCTTGATTTTTTTGTGGGGGGAGTCTCAAAAGGGGGCATTGGTTTATCTCAACTTTTCACTGTTTTGTTGTGATCTCTTTAGGATGCTTCAAACTCTGGATATGGAGTCATTAATGAGAAACTTGAAGTTATTAGACTCATCTATCATTTCTTTGAAGTTGGTACTGCCATTTTGTGTAATTTACAACATTTCCTCTATTTTTTTATCGAGAACTTTTTGGATGAAAGAGAAAAGCAGCTGTTCACCTTCAGTGTGTTCGAATAAATGTTTTTGTTTGGCTTCCAGCTCCTTGCTTCTGCAGATGACACATCAGGCTGCCTTGTCATCCGCTGTGTGGGGGTCTCAACCCCTCATCGAAGCAACCTAGATTTAGAAGGCGTGCTTGCCAGGCAGCATCAGCTTTGGGGCTTGAAGCAGGCTCGAGGCCAGAAGACCGGGTTAATCTAAAAAGCAGCAACAGAGAGTCAGCTTAGGAAGGGAGACCAAAGTCGGTGTCTGCAAGCTTATGGTGCTTTGGTGCTGGAACCACAAAGTTCTGAGGCCTTGTGGCAAGATGGGTAGGAGGTCAGTGGAAGTGCTGACCTTTTAGTGGTTGGTGGCAAGGATAGCGGCCTATCCATGAGATTCCTATGCACCTAAGGCTGGTACAGAGCGAATGTCTTGGGAATGAAAAGATGGGGCAGCAGGAGCTTTTCTCCGTCTTCCTGGGTGGTGGACCTTCCAAGTGCAGGTGAAAAAGCATTAATTGGTACTGGCCATCAGCAGCCCATTCACATCTTGCTTCCTTCTCTGCCTCATGTGGGAAACATCTCTCGCCCCCTTGAAGAGGGAAAACGTGTAGTATCCCTGAGTCTAGGAGGTGAAACTAGATGTTCTCTTGAGTCTCTTCTTGGAAGGCAAACCTTTAGCACCACGGCTGCCTCTAAGAGACATGTGGAAGAAACCAGTTGGGCCTCAACGTTGGCCTCAGAGACGAGGCGAGCGGCGAGCAAGCCTTGAACCGGGAGTAGTTTAAAGGGGAGTAAATTCTTACACAGATTTCAATTTAACTGTCTTTTATTACTTTTCTGTCTTATAATTTAAGTCCATTTCATGAGGCAGTTTGCATGTCCTTGAATGGAATCTCGTTACCATGAAAGCTTTTTTAGCATTGATTTCATAGCAGTCTTAATTTAATAGCTCCGCCATTACTGAGAAGCCCTGGGAGTGAGGCCCCAGCTTTCCAGGTCACTGACCTTTTAATTACAAACCTTGTTCTGATGGCCAGGTTATCGACTGGACAGCTCCCAGCTTGTGCCCCTAGGATGAAAACGAAAATAACTCTGTTTCCTCCCCCACCTCCAGGAGAAAAAAATTGTAACCTCTTGTGTTTCTAAAATTAATTTTCTCCTTCGGCTTTGCTTTATAATTAATTCTTTAATGCATCTTGGTGAAGCCTGAAGTCTCTACAAAGCGTTTTCTTGAACCAACAGACAAGTTTCCAGTGGGGGGTGGGGAAGGAGTATGATTATTTCCATTTGCTGCCCCCTGCTAGACTGTGGCCCTGTTGTTGACAGTAGGATAGCCCTCAGGCTGGGCCAGCAATGTGGGTGTTGACTTGGGTAAGAGTGAGGGGTGGGGAGGCTGTGGATAAGGAGGAGCTCAGGCCACGCAGGTGATTTTGAAAGCTCTAGATTTGGAGATTTTATCAGGCCATCTCTGTGACACTGCATGTGCATTTACCCACAGCCACTTAATGGTGAACCAAATGCATCCATGTCCTCCCCTCTGCTTAGCCCACCTCTAGCTGTCTTCCAGCCTCAGCACCAGTGCCAGCTCCCCTGCCCAAGGTCACAGCTTTGCAGGTCTGTCTTCACTATTAAGTGTCTGGGCTTTAGAATGACTGGCTGTGGCTTGTGTTAGATAGTCAGCCATGTCCTAGAATTTTTCTGGTTACTCTCATTCTCAACAGCTTCCTCCTTTCTTCATTACTACTACCTAACTTACTTAGCATACTTAATTGCCCATTGATGTGGTGTTGTGGGTAGATTGTTGGAGTCAGGAGGACCCAGGTTCAAGCTCTGCCTTGGACATGCATTGACTGTGAGCCTGTGGAAGGGGCTGTTAAAGTTACTGACTCCTGTACCGTTTGAAGAAGACCCCTTTATTAGGAAAAAGATTAATTGATTCATGTTTTACCTTTTTCATCGCTCTCCTAGTGTGAGATGACCAGAGAGAAGAGTTCCACTCCACAGTCTGAGTCCTTCCCCATTAATGAGCTTCAGTCAAATTAGGCTTTCAAGGATTCTACTGACCACAGAGTTTGGAGGTCACCACATATGTCTTAGGAGACTTTGGATGGGATTGGAGAGGTAGCAAAGTAACTTAGATCAGAAACAAGGTTTTTAGAAAATAACTAAACCCCAAGGAAAGGAAGGGAAGGCAGACCAGAAAGCTGCTTTTGCTCATTGCTGAGTGTGCATCCTGCAACAGTTTGCCCATCTCTCCTCTCCGACTCCTCTGATCCTCTGTGGCGTTCTTCCCTTGTTTGCCCTGGGTAGGTAACATTTGGGGCAGGAAGGATGCTCAGCCTGCCGGTGGATGAGCCAGTGGTGCTCCTGAGACAAACATCACCAGGAACAGGTCCAGGGCTTTGTGCTGCAGCAGCGTGTTTGTTTCTGAGGATGATTGAGCATCTCTATCCATCTGTTGTGAGCGGACCATCTTCCTTTCCTGCCAGTCTTGCATCTGCATATCTATCACCTGCTCTTCTCTGCCAGACTATTCATCACACTGACTATTTTTTTCAACCCCTATCAATTTTCCTTCTCCCCTTGTTATCCAACCTGTCTTGAACTCTCCATATCTGTGAGACCTGCAACAGTTAGGGCAGCAGAAAGCCATGGAAACACGGAAACTCAGGCTCTCTGGCTCAGAAGCTGTAACAGATTAACAATGACTACATTGTTTCCCCCAGGTGTTTATGGGGGACCAGGTAAGGGTCCTATGCCTTGGGTAGTTAGGAGTGGAGAAGAAAAATCCCAGCTTTGAATTCTCTTAGTGACCCTGAAAAAAGAGCCTGAAGGGGAACCACTAGCACAAGTGTGATAAGAGGAACTGATGGTCTGGGGACCTGCAGTCTCTGCTGTGTTGTGTGGGGCTATTGGTGAGCATCAGCTATCAGTGGTCAGTGAGAACACTGAGGGAGGCAGATTGGGGAAAGGAGGAAGTCTGAGCCCCAGGAGAGGGTGTCAGACTTTGTATACTTTCTCTGCTGCCCCGGTCACGGTGGGGACTTTTGTGTTTTGTCTCTGTATCTCACCTCCCCGCTGGACCACGAGCTCCACACGGGCCAGGTCTCACCTAAGCTTTGGGGCTCTTCAGTACACAGTTTAATGAATGAGTGGAGGCACTAAAGGAGGGGGAGGGAGAGAAGGAAATAAAGGGGAAAAGCCAGGAGCTTTCCATTTATTTTGTCTTTCATAACTGGCTTTAGGAGGGGAGGAAGGCAGAAAGAATAGAAGCGGAGAACAGGATGGCCTCTTTAAGGTGTGCTGATTCAGGTTGCTGAGGATTGTTGAATTTGGGTAACAGCAAGTAAAAAAGGATGAGGGAGAATGAATACTATCCATGGGTGTCCTCAAGCTGGGGACCATAGCTACTGGGACAGAAGAGGACGGCCATTGAGAGATTAACTAAAGCTCATAATAAACAAAATCTAAGAAAGGATCCAGCAGTAAAACCTGTGGCCTCAGATTTCTACGCACAGGAAGATGCATTATGCAGGGAGGCAGATTAGATCTCATCATTGTCCTGGATGAGACTTGGGGAGTTGCAGCCTCAGAGCAGATTCTGGCTCTGGATGATTATACAGAAGAAACAAGATGGGGAAAAGGGGTGGGGGAGAGGTGGGACAGGACATTGTATATTAACAGGCATGCTCATGTGAGGAAATCCAGGGAGCAGGAAGGAGAAGCATAGCACAGAGCTTTTAGGTGAAGATTACCAGAGGGAAAAAAAGAAGCAATTTTGTCATTCAATCGAGTATACTACAGACTACCAGGACAGAAAGAGGAAATAGTTAATTTCTGGAAATAAGTCAGCAGCCTGACACAGAAGTACGATAGAGTAGTGATTGGGGACGGGGGAGGGTGGAGTTTATCATCAGTTATCTAGATATGTGCTGGAGATCTTTTTTTGGGGAAAAAAACCCCCCAAAACAAAAGCAAAGCACCAATTACCTTCTTAACTTGTTTTAGTGATAATTTCGTCCTTCAAAAGGTAGAGGAAGCAATAGGAATTCTCTCCTGGATCTGATTTCTCACAACAAGGAGAATCTGGTTGCAGAGTTGGAAATGATGAGAACTTAGAGGAGGGAAGTAAATGATTCCTTCTAGAGTTTGTGATACCGAAGTATAGGCAAGCCAGGCATGAGCTGACATAGACCCAAGATTTGGGGAAGGTAGACTTTGGAGTTTCCAAAGGCAGAATAGGTAGGATCTCCTAGTCTAGAATTCTTCAGAGGAAGTCAGCAAAGGAGAGATGGGAAATTCTCAAGACACAAAGGGAAGTAATTCCAGTAAGGAGGAGAAAACACAAGTTTTCTAAAGAGATTGATGTGGATGCACAGAGAACTCTCCAACCAACTTGTGTTCAGAGGATGGAAGCAAGGACAGGGAACAGAGAGTGAATATGAGAGCGTAGCCCTGTCCTGTAAAAACGTCATCAGAGTGGGCTGAGGCTGGCTGCTGAGGGGCCTAAGGAAAGCAGAAGGACTAGCGTGTCTCTGTTTTTGTGTTTTACTGTGTTGAGGAAAAGGGAGGCATTGAAGGAAGGGCAGGGAAGTGAAAACTCAGCTACCAAATTCCTGTTTTGTTTTTTCTGTCCAGAAGAATGACTTTGCATTGGAGATGACAAGACAGAAAATAGCCAGCAAAGAGCTTGTGCTCAAGAAAAATGAGGAAATAAGGAATGCCTTTTTGGATTCCAGTCACCTGGCTTCGGGGACCATAGCACAAGTCTCTCTCCCCACTCCATCCCATCTTCCATCAGCTGCCAAAGTGGTTTTAAAGAGTAGATCTGATGTGTTACCCCTTCTCTAGCCACTGCCCCACTAATTGCAGCAGCTCTTTTTCACCTCCAGGATCAGCCTGCCCCTTCCCCCTTCTCGTCTTCTCATATCTCTCCCACCCACTCACCCACTCACCTGGTAATTCAGCCACACTGCTTTCCTGGAGGTTTCTCTAGAGTCCAGATGTTTTCACTGACTGTCTCCCCCTTGGCCCCCATCCCCACCCCTGAAATTCTCTCCCTGCTCAACTCCATCTGATGTTCTGGCTCCCTTCAAGTTCCAGCTCCTAAAGCCACCTTCTACAGGGAGCTTTTCATGGTCCCCTTTGATTCTAGAGCTTTCCATCTGTTAATTTTCTCTAATTTGGCCTGTCTTCATCTTGGTTATGCAGCTGTTTACATATTATATTCCCCATCAGACTGTGAGCTCTTTGAGAGTATGGGCTGTTTTTTGCCTTTCTCTGTATTCCTGGTGCTTAGCACAATGCCTGGCATGTAGTAGGTGCTTGAGAAATGTTTTTGGCTGACCCACGTGACCTCTGCAGCCTTGGGTACTAAGAGAAGTGACCACTGGGATATTTGAGAGGTTGGGGAGAATGAGAGACGTATACTGGGGGAAGAGAGACGCACAGGTGTCCTTGTTCCCCAAAAAAAGGGACAAGAGAAGGAAACGCAGACTTTGAGGCCAACATACTGGACTGCTAGGAAAATCCTAGAACGAGCCATTCTAGAGCTAGTTCTGGAGCTGAACATCTAAAAAAAGGAGTTGGCCTGGCTTCGTCCAGAGCAAGTCCCAGCACCTCCACTTGTGTCCATCACTGAGTGGGCTAGTTACTAACCTGGCAAGTCAGTAGAGGGTTCTTCATGACGAATGCCCAGATCTTCGCAGAGAATTTGGTAAAGTACCTGTTAACATTGTTGTGGAAGAGACCTCGGCTGTAACAATTACATGGTTTTGGAATTGTTTGAATGGCTCTCCAGTTAAGAGATTCAGCATAATCTTCACTGATTCCATGCTAACTGAGTAGGAGATCTCCATTGGAGTCTGTGTTTCACCCTGGGCTGTCTGATACCTATTATTCAGTGACTTGGATAAAAACATAAATGGCGTGAGTCTGCAGATGACACAAAACTGGGAGGGATGAACAACTGAAACCTTGGATAACATTTGGGATCCAGAGAGGTCTTGCCAGGCCAGAGCATGGGGCTGCATCAATTTAACTGGAATTCTGGAGGGATAAATACAAAGCGTTACATTTGAGCTTTAAAAAGTTAACTTTGTAAGTGCAGGAGGTGGGGAGATATGGTTAGCAGTTTGTCTGAAAAAGAGCTGGGGGTTTTAGTGGATAGCAAGCTTAATAGGAGTCAACTTATGTAATCTTGGGCTGGACAAGAAGTGCTAAACCTCTTAGAATGAGGAGGTGACAGATCCGTTGTACTCTGGTTAGCCAGGGTGGTCAATGTGAGAGAGAGAGAGAGAGAAAGAGAGAGAGAGAGAGAGAGAAACACAGGCTACAGCCATGTGTTAGGGCTTTAAATGACAGGCTAACTAGTTTCTGTTTTATCCAGAAGCAGTGGGGATGCATTGAAGGTTCTACTCAGCTGATTTTACGTTGACTCCTCCAGCAGAACACTTTTGCCTTTCTTTGTATACCCAGGGTTCAGCTCAGTGACTCTTTAGGAAATGCTCGTTGATTGATTGATTAAGGCAGATTCTTTTGCCAGTTGTGTGGAGGATGGATCGGAGTAGGTAGAGAGTAGCAATGGGGAGCTCAGTTGCCCAAATGAGAAAGGATGAGAGAAGAGGTGAGCCAGGTAGAATGAACAGGGCTGTGGAGGGTGAAGGAGCCTCTGAGGGTGAGATTGCCCTCTGTGGATAGAGGAAACATTTGGAGCAGAGATGGGCTATGGGGGAAGACAGTGCCTCCCATTTTGGACATGTTTTATTTGTGGTAGGAACCATTCATCAAACATCTGAGTTTCTGTTATGTGCAAAACATTCCATTTCTATTCAAGTGAATCCAAGAAACATTTTTTTGCAATAATTCAGATCTTTTGAAGTAAGGAGTCCAGTGTAAGTTGCAGAGATAGAGAATTAGGCTTATTTTGGAGGTTCTATCAGGAGGCAGGAGATGGGGAAATTCTGGAAAAACCAGTGGTTACCTACATATGGCTATCAGCGAACTTTTATGGGCCTTGGTTTCCTTATCTGTGTATTTGGAGACACGACTGACTTCTCAGGTTCTTTCTAGGTCTACAACAGTGTGAGCCTCTGAGGCAGCTAGGAGGTGCCATAGTGCTCAGAGTGCCAGGCCTGGAGTCAAGAAGACCTGACTTCAAATCTGGCCTCAGATACTTACTAGCTACCTCTGTTTTTACTCAGCTTCCTCAGCTGCAGAATGGATATAATGAGCGCCATCCCAGGATTGTTGTGAGGATGAAATGAGATAACATTGGTAAAGTGCTAGTACCTGGCCCGTAGTAGGTGCTGTTCAAGTGCTCGTTACTTTTTTTGCCTATGAAAATATTGCATGGCTCCAGCCTGGCATGCCTGCTATAATGTTTCAGGTATAATTGAAGGCTCACCATAATGCACTTCTAAAATGGTGAATTTCTTGTCTGTGACTGGAATCAGAATCTTTTAAATGTATATTTTATGAGATTGTGCTCCAGAGGAAGAGAGAGAATTGTTCCTTGACCTGTGGCATTGAGACACAGCACAGGGCAGTGGGCCTGCTGGGCCCTGGTAGTGGGCTCTGGCCAGGGACTTCTCCTGCTTAGCTGCGGAGAAGGTGTGGGGGGAGAGGAAGCCGAGTCCTCAGCGCAGATCAGAGTGGCTGAGGTTCTCCTCTTTGGCTCTGCGTGAAATTCCTTTTGTCTGGAAAGGAAGGATTCCCTCCTCAGACGGATGCTGACTTTTATTCCGCTTCCCACATACAGAATCGCTGGCAATGTGTCAGCACTCATTACCTTGACTTACGCATCTCTTCCTCCTCTTCCTCCTCGCTGTTTAGTCCTTGCAGTCTAGCTTCTTTTTTTCTTTTTTGGAGGGGAGAAGGCAGGGCAATTGGGGTTAAGTGGCTTGCCCAGGGTCACACATCTAGTAAGTGTGTTAAGTGTGTAAGGTTGGATTTGAACTCAGGTCCTCCTGACTCCAGGGCCGGTGCTCTATTCACTGCACCACCTAGTTGCCCTCAGTCTAGCTTCTCACCCTACCACTGGACTCAAAGTACTCTCTCCAAGGTTTCCAACAGTCTTGTAGTTGCTAAATCTAATGACTTTTCCCTCAATCCTTACCCTTCTTGATTTCTTTGTCCAGAAGCTTTTGATACTCTTTACCACCTTTTCCCTGATTGCGCACTCAGTGCAGCCTCTGAGGCCGTGGTGCAACAGAGTATGGATCGATTCTTTGCTGCTTGTGCTAATTTTGGCCAGATGATCAGCACCCAGAAAACAGAGATTCTCCACCAGCCAGCCCCATACTCTCTGTATGTAGAACCATTACAGCAAATGGAGAAGTTTTGAATGCTATGGATAAGTTCACTTAGGTTCTAGGGATGTCCGCATAGATGATGAGGTTGACATACACATTGCCAGAGAGAGCTTAGTGTTTGGGAGACTGAAGGAAAGTGTGGGAGAGAAGAGATACTAGACTGACTATCAGACTGAAGGTCTACAGAGCTGCTGTGCTACTGACTTCATTGCCTGTGGCACCTGGACAGTGTAGCAGCGCCATGCTAGGAAACCGAATCCCTTTCATTTGAGTTGTCTTAGGAAGATTCTGAAGATCACCCGGCAGGATAAGGTACCAGGCACTGAGGTCATTTCTTGAGTTGAACTGCCAAGCATTCAGACTCTACTGCAGAGAGTGCAACTCCAATGCGCTTGTTGCTCTGAGGGTTCACAGTAAGTAATGTGTCTGACAGTGTGGGGACAGGACCCTCGTCTCTCAGGGTTGTATTGGAGTGGGTCTTTGCCATGTGCCCCCAGCAGCCGTGTTTGGTTTCCAGATGTTCCATGGTGGGGGGAGATATTGACCTTCTTAGCTCTCCTCACAGGCACTGGGCAGATAATGCGTCTGTGCTCTCCTTGTTGTGATTAATTATGCTTTTTAGCTTAAAAGGCCCTGAACAGAACCTTTCAGTAATTAGGTGGTTGATTAGGATGTTATTGGTATTGGACTGGACTTGGGTAGATTTCTGTTTGTGAAGTGCCTGCAGTCAGTTGGTATTTCCCATCTGATAGAATCCTGGGGGTGGGGAGGTGGGAGGGAGAAGGCAAATATGAGCCTCTGTGATAAATACCACAATTGCACAAATGTTGGTTTTTCAGTGAAAATCAAAGTGCATAGAAGTGGGACTCTCCCTGCCTCCTCAACACGAGGCTGTCAGTGTGCTGCTGGCCAACAAGAATGTACCTGACCAGTGACCGCGCTGCGGTTCTGGCTGAGTTAGCGATGCACAGTCAGAGTTACTGTGGCATGGCCGCAGCAGCCTTGGTCACTTCACCAGACGTGATCACAGAATCTGGGGGCGTCGGCAGAAAGGGCCCAGGTGCGGCTTGAGGTATGGGCACTTAGAAACAGAGGTAATTGGATCAGAATGCAATTGAGAGGGAGAATGAATGTGGAGCTCAGTGACTCCTCCATTTGGAGTCCATTTCAGATACCTTAACCTAATTTGGGAACTTTCTTCTTACCTAGCTAGCTCTTTGAGGAGGAGAGAGCTCATGCAGGATCCATATCAGAGGAACAGATGAGAATGCCTTTTGGGGGGAGGGGCAGAGAAAGAGTTTACTGCCTCCTCAGGTTGATGGGAGATAAGAGTCGGAAGAGCTGGGTTCAGATTGCAGTTCTGCTGCTTGCTACCTTGCTTGCAGAGCAAGTTGTTCAGCAGTCTGGCCCTTCCTCTTTGAGGTCTTTGAGGCTCTAAATCTGTGATTTTACAAGTCTTTCTTTCCCCTGCACCTCTTGTCCCAGTGGAGTGGTTTTAGACTCATCTCAGGCTACCCTGGACCTTTAGTGCTCTCAGTGACTGAAATTTAGTACTGTAAAAACATGTACTGATTTTCAGTTGTCTTCCCATTGTACTTGGTGTAGAGGGACCCAAGAGATCAGTTTGAGATTGTTTTTGACTTACATCTGTCCCTCAACCCTCAGATCTAATCAGTTACCAAATCCTGTCAATTCTGCCTCCTGTGACATAGGAAATTCCCCATGTGAAAACCCCTCTACCAATGCAGGTTGGCATTTGGTCCACAACTTGTGATCTTGGGAGCTGGCCCAGGGGCACCCAGATATGTGTAGGAGGCTAGACTTGAACACAGGTCTTCCTAATTAGGAGCCTGGTTCCAACCACTACTCAATGCTGCCTCTCTTGGAGGTGCTTGATAAATATTTATTCCATTAACTTGATGTTAATCAGACCTGTGGTAAGCTCCAGAGCTCTTTGCCACAATGGCTGTAGAAGAATGAATTTCTTTTGGCCATAGCAATTAGCAGAAACAAGCTGCTGAATCTTAGAGGGATTGTGGAAATCCCTGCCTGGAGGAAATCCCAGACCCTGGAAGTTAGTATGGACATGGACCATAAAGCTCAGGAGGGCAGGGCTTTGCATCATACAAAAATTTGCCATCTCCCCAGGGAGTTGGCGCTATGCACTGTACCCAGTGGATGCTTGATGAGGATTTGTTGATTGATTGATTTATTAAGGAGCCTACAGCCTAGTAGATGGGCGATGAGTCTGTGACATGTTTATTAAGCTCTGTGTGTGTATGGTAAGTTTCATTCATATAACAATTCAGTAACGATGTAACAATGGAGAGTAATTGTATTTTATTTTATTTCATTTTAAGATTGCTTTATTTGTGCATACGATTTTTAAAAATTCAGTTCAATTTTTACTTGATTTTCAACTCTGAATTTTCTTCCTCTCGTTACTTTCTCCCTCCAGCCCCCATTGGGAGAACAAGAAAAGCACAATCTATTTCAAACATGTATAGTCGAGCAAAACAAATTCCCACGTTAAACATGTCCAAAAAAGTATGCCTATACCTGCACCCTGAGTCCATCGCCTCTCTGTTGAGAGGTGGGAGATGTGTTCCGTCTTGAGTCTTCCGAAATTCCGTTTGTTCGTGAGACTAGCGTTCCTAAGTCTTTCTTCGTTGCTTTTCTTTACAGTATTGTTTTTATTTTGTAAAATGTTCTCCTGGTTCTGTTGATGTCACATTGCATCATTTCACAAAGCCTTCCCAGGTTTTTCTGAAACCATCCCTTTAATAATTTCTTACAGCATAATAATATTCTGTCATATTCATAAACCACAACTTTATGTCCAGCCATTCCTTAATTGATGAATACTTACTCAGTTTTCAGTTCTTTGCCACTGCAAAAAACCAGTTGTGATCAATATTTTTGTATGTAATAAGTTCTTTTCCACTTTTTTAAAGAATTCTTCAGGGTATAGACCTAGTCAACATATCCCTAGGTTAAAAGATAGGCACAGTTTAGTAGCTTGGGCATAGTTCCGTATTGTTTCCCAGAATTGCTGGACTAGTTCATAGCTCCACCAACATTAATGCATCTATTTTTGGCATCTCCTTCAGCATTTATCATTTTCCTTTTTTGCCACCTTTGCCAATCAAATGGGCATGAACTCATCTAAGAGTTGTTTTAATTTGCATTTCTCTATTATTAATTTAGAGCATTTTTCATATGATTATTGGTAGATTGAATTTCATCTTCTGAAAATGGCTTATGCATATCCTTTCACAATTTATCAGTTGGGTAATGGCTCTCATTTTTATAAAGTTGAATCAGTTTCCTATCTTAGAAGTAGAACCTTTATCTGAGAAATATACTGCAAAGGCTTTCCCCCATTTTCCAGGTTCTCTGCATGCGTTTTGTTTTTAAAAAAAACAACACAACATTTTAAATTTTATGTAATCAAAATTGTCCATTTTACCTCCTGTGAATCTCTCTGTGTCATATTTGATCATAAACTCTTCCTCTCTCCATAGATCTGACATGTAATGTTTTCTATGCTCCTCTAATTTGATTATGATATCACCCTTCCTGCTTTTTTTTTTATTAATTCTCTTGATATTGTTGGCTTTTTGTTATTCCAGATGAATTTTATTGGTTTTTTTCTAGTTCTATAAAGTAATCTTTTGGTAATTTGATTGCTATGACACTAAATGATTTAATTTAGATAGTATTGTCCTTTTTATTATATTGACTTGGTCTACCCATGTGCAATTAATATTTCTCCAGTTATTTAGATCTAGTAAAGAGGGTTTTGTAATTGTGTTCATATTGTTCCTGTGTGAGTCTTGGCAGGTAGATGCTCAAGTATTTTATATTACCTGTAGTTATTTTAAATGACATTTCCCCTTTTGTCTTGCTGGATTTTGTAGGCACTGTATAGAAATGTTAATGATTTATGTCTTTCTATTTTATATCCTGCAATTTTGAGGAACTTGTTAATGTTTCAGGTGGTTTTTTGGTTGAATCTAATGTTCTCAAAGCAAACCTTTGTATCACCTGCTAAAAGTGATAATTTTGTTTCATTTTTACCTGTGCTTATTCCTTCATTTTCCTTTCCTTGTCTTAACTGCTATAGCCCCTTCTAGCACTATACTGAATAACATGGGTCATAATGGACATCCTTGCTTTACCTCTGATCTTATTGGAAAGGCCTCTTATCTTTTTTTCCATTTACAGATAATGCTTGCTCTTGGATTTATAGAGATAACTTTTTAAAAAATCATTTTGAGGACAGTTTTATATATTCCTATGCTTTCTGGAGGTGTAGCTTGTAAAAAAAAAAACTTTTTTGTATCTGTTGAACTAATCATGGATTTTTTGTTTCTGTTATCAGTATGGTTATGTTAATAATTTGCCTAATATCAGACATCCTAATATTTTATAATATATAATGTATATGCTATACTATCGATTTTATATTTATTATAAACATTTTAATACATATATGTGTCTACACATATCTCTTAATATTTTTCTGCTGTGCATTTCTGATATAAATGTTGGTCATAGCGTATAATCTTTGTGACTGTATTGCTGTGGTTTCCTTGCTAATATTTTATTTAAAATCTTTGCATCATTATTCATTAGGGATGTTGGCCTGTACGGTTTTCATTTTGATTTTTGACTTTCTCTGGATTAGTAAGGTATCATGATCAGATTTATATTATAGAAGGAATTTGGTAAGACTTCAATTTTTACTATATATTTTCAAACAATTTATATAGTTTTACAATTAATTGTTCTTTAAATGTATGGTAGAGGTAGAAGCAGGAGAACTCTATGAGCTCCCCCCATAACCACTTCAAATACCTATAAAATACGACTCTAAACAAATTTTAGAGCTCCAGAACCCACAAAATGACAGAGAAACAAGGCTCCTGCTGAAGGCAGCCCAGTAGACAGACAGGAAGGGTTCATCACAGCATGCTGGGAGCTGAAACCAGCCTGGCCTGAAACCGTGGCTATAGCCCCAGGGCAGCCAGGACAAGCCGCGGCTGGAGCTTTCAGGCAGCTATGGCAGTTTCCAGAATTATCAGGCTATAAGAGCCAAGGACAAAGTGAAAAGTTGGTGTAACTTGGCTAAAATTGGGGGAAAAGAGTGGGTCTGGCTGTCTGCTTCCAGAGCAAGAAAGCAGCAGAAACAGCTCCTGCAGCTGCCTCCATGTTTCTGCTTCAGAGCTCCTGGCCTGGAGATTGCAGGGGACGCCAAGCAATCATTCAGAGGCTAAGTGCTCTTGCCTTAACCTACCTAGATTGAGATCGTGGTCTTGGGTGGTGGTCCTGAGGTGCGTGACCAGTGAGCCAAAGCTGGTGGGGGCTGCAGAGATGGTGGCCTCCTAATAGCTTCTGCAGCTGCAAAAACTCCAGTGATTTGGGACAAAGGTCTCCCCTCTGAAAGCAGAGTTCTACAGAGCCCAAAAGTCAAGTACCTGACTGGCAACATGAGCAGGCAAAGGAAGCAAAGCTAGCTCAGCCATCCAACTTTAGATTCTTTTTTTGGGGACAAAAAAGCATCAAAGCATGGAATGGGAGGAAGACAACACAGTCAGAACTCCCGCTTCTAAAAGCTTCCAAGAAAAATGTAGACGGGTTACAGGCCATAGAGGAGCTTAAGAAGGATTTTGAAAACCAAATAAGAGAAGTGGAGGAAAAATTGGGAAGAGAAATAAGAATGTTGCAAGAAAATCATGAAAAGAGAGTCAACAACAGGACTGAAGAAAATAACACCTTAAAAAACAGTTTAACTCAAATGGCAAAAGAGGCCCAAAAAGCCAATGAGGAGAAGAATGCCTTAAAAAGTCGAATTTGCCCGATAGAAAAAGAATCTCAAAAGCTTTCTGAAGAGAATAATTCCTTGAGAATTAGAATTAGAAGCAAATGACTTCATGAGAAATCAAGATATACTATTAAACGGATCCAAACAAATGAAAAAATAAAAGGCAATGTGAAATGTCTCCTTGAAAAAACTACTGGAAAACAGATCCAGGAGAGACAGTTTAAAAATTATTGGACTACCTGAAAGCCATGATCAAAAAAAGAACCTAGAAAGCATCCTTCAAGAAATTCTCAAGGAAAATTGCCCAGATATTTTAGAACCAGAGGGCAAAATGGAACTTGAAAGAATTCACCGATCTTCTCTTGAAAAAGATCTCCAGAAGAAAAGTCCTAGGAATGTTATAGCCAGTTTCCGGAGTTCCCAGGTCAAGGAGAAAATATTACAAGCTGCCAAGAAGAAACAATTTGAATATTGTGGAAACACAATCAGGATAACCCAGTATCTAGCAGCTTCTACATTAAGAGATCGAAGGGCCTGGAATATGATATTCTGGAGATCAAGGGAGCTAGGATTAAAAGCAAGAATCACCTACCCAGCAAAACTGAGTATGATGTTTCAGGGGAAAATATGGTCATTCAGTGAGGTGGAGAACTTTCGAGCATTCTTGAGGAAAAAACCAGAACT
>CM053582.1:95030404-95071839 GCA_028627135.1 Pseudochirops cupreus
CTTGGGTCCTCCCGGCTGCTGTAGCTCTCAGGAAGATGCTGGGACTCTTCCTTACTGCCGGCTGACTGGATAGTGAAGACTCCAGGACCGAGGCCCAAGATGGCGATGCGGATCCAGGCCGCTCAACAGGAGAGCTTTGGCCTTAGAACAATCGCTTAGTCCCCCTGCTATCTACAGGCCGCGGGCGGGAAGCTGCAATGCGGAGGCGGGTGCAAAACCTCTGCCTTTCGCTTTTCCACTCTGGAGGCCTTTCGGCCAGACTGCTCCCCTCCCGACTTCGCAAGTCCCACTGACCTAGTACTGAATGCTGCTCGCAGCTGCCGCTAATCCGCTCACCGCTCCTCCTGTCCAGCTGCCCCCGAGGCACAGCCGCGGCTTCAGGCCAGGCTGGTTTCGGTTCGCAGTGCTGATGTGGTTCCTTGTAGCCGAGCTGACTTTAGTGGGAAGTATCTTTGTGTGCGTTTTGGAGTTCTAGGATTGGTTTAGAGTCCTATTTTATGGGTATTTTGGGGTGGCTATGTGAGAGCTGCGATATGTTGCTGCTGCTACGCTGCCATCTTGGCTCCGCCCCTCTTCATCCTTAATTTCAAAGAAGACCAATGACGTCATGAGGTGACATCTTGACTTGCCCGTGAATTGGATTTAAGTGAGGCAGAGTTGCTCAAAGTTGCCAGCTTCACACTCCTTCAGAGTTATCAATAGTTTTTCAGGATGGGAGAAACGTGTGCGTGTTTGAACGCAACAGGAAATGAGCCAGTAAAGATGAAGTTATTGAAAATAAGTGAAAGAGCAGTGAAGATCGATCAGGCAGTCTGTTGGAAGAGATGGGATGGAACGAGAATGTGTGAACATGTAGAGGAGGTTAGCCTTGGTATAGAGTATGGCCTCTTCATCAAGTGAGATGAGTAAAGGAAGAAAAAGTGGCAGAAGGCATCTGAGTGATAGGAGATGAGGAAGAGTAGAGAAGAGAGTTCAATTTTGTGTATAAAATATGAGGTAGGAGCAGCTAGGTGGTGCAGTGGATAGAGCACTAGTCCTGGAGTCAAGAAAATTCATCTTCTTGATTTCATATCTGGTTTCAAACTCTTACTGGCTGTGTGCCATGGGCAAGTCACTTAACCCTATTTGCCTCATTTCCCTCATCTGTAAAATGAACTAGAGAAGGAAATGGCAAACCACTTCAATATCTTTACGAAGAAAACCCCAAATGGGGTAATGGAGAGTTGGATAGGACTGAAATGACTGAACAGCAATTTAGTAATGGTCTCAGCTAAGAGAGTTAGGGGAGGGGAGATGTTGAGCGGCATACATTTGAGAGTGGTTAAATTGAGGTCTTCCACTATTACAATGTTATAGTTTCTCTCTGTAACTCATTTAACTTTTCTTTTTAGTATTTATATATACTCCATTTGGTACATAAATGTTTGGTATTCATGCTAATGTGTTGTCTGTGATATTGTTTAGCAAATATAGTTTCTCTGTTTATCTCTTTTATTGTTTTTGGGGTTTTTTTGAGGGGGGAAGGCAAGGCTATTGGAGTTAAGTGACTTGCCCAAGGTCACATAGCTAGTAGGTGTGTCAAGAGGCTGGATTTGAACTCAGGTCCTCCTGACTCCTGGGCTGGTGCTCTATTTACTTTATTACCTAGCTGCCCCTATTTATCTCTTTTAATTGGAGCTATTTTTCTTGTTGTTTTGTAAGAGATCATGATTACTACCTCTCCTATTTTTGGTTCAACTGAAAGTGATAGATTCTGCTCCAGCCCCTTATTTTAATTCTATGTGTATCTTTCTATTTCAGATGTACTTCTTGTAAACAACGTATGCTGGATTCTCATTTCTAATCCATTTTGCTATCTTCTTACATTTTATGAGTGGGTTGATCGCATTTACATTCGCAGTTATGATTGTTTATTGTGTATTTTCCTTCATCTTGTTCTTTTATACTTTCCATTATGTTTCTGACTAATCCTTCCCATATTTGTCCTCCTTAATCTTTCCTCACTGCCCTTAATCGCTTCCCTCCATCTGTTCCCATTTGTATGTATATCTTTATTCTTTTCTCTTTTAACTGGTTCAAATAAGAGTGAAGTTCAAGTCTTGCCCTCTTCCCCCACCACCATAGACTTTTACTTGCACACCTCATTTATGTGAAATAATTTCCCCCATTCTTCATCTCCTTTCTTCTTCTTCCTCCCTTTTTAAAATGATCTTCAAGACATAAGAAAATCACTCCCAGAACTTCTGTCTAATTAAAGGCCCTCCATGACTCCTGATGATAGAACTCTGAGGGGATAAGTTTATTATTTCTCCATATAGGAATATAAACAGTTTAGCCTAGCCTTGTTTAGTCCTTTATGATTTCTCATTCATGTTTACCTTTTCATACTTCTCTTGACTTTTATATTTGTGTGTCAGATTTTCTATGCATCAGTGCTCTTTTCACCAGGAATGCTTGGAAATTCTCTATTTCATTAAAGGTTCATTTTTTCCCATGTAGGATTGGACTCAGTTTTGTTCGGTAAGTTATTCCTTGTTATATGCCAAGGTCTTTTGTCTTCTGGATGTTACATTTTAAGTTCTCCACTTCTTTTTAGTGGTAGTGGCTAAATCTTATGTGATTCTGACTGTAACTTCTTGGAACTTTAATTATTTCTTTCTGGCTGCTTGCAGTATTTTTCTTTCCTTTGACTTGAAAATCTTGATTTTGGTTATATTATTTCTAAGGATTTTTATTTTAAGATTTCTTCCAATAGATGACTGGTGGATTTTTTTTTTTTACTTTTTACTTTCCCTTCTGGTCCTAAGAGATTAAAGGCAGATTTATTTCATAATTTCTTGAAATATGTTGTCTCTCCCCTTTTTTTGTTCATGTTTTTCAGGTAGTTCAATTAGTTCTCCTTGATCTGTTTTCTAGATCTTTTATTTTTTCCTCTGAGGTGTTTCACATTTTCTTCCATTTTTTTCAGTCTTTTGACTTTGTTTTGTTTTAATATTTCTTAGAATTGTTAGCATCTGTTTGGTCAGTTCTAATTTTTGGATTTGTTTTCTTGGGTACAAAACCTTTTCTGTACTTCTTGTTTCAAATTAATTCTCTTTTCATATATTCCATAACTCTCATTTCTTTTCCCATTTTTTTACCTCTAGCACTCTCATTCGATTTTTAAAATCCAGTTTTAACTCCTTTAAAAAATTCTTTTAAACTCTCTATTTCTCAGGAATCCTAGTTGGACTTGTGTTTAGGCTTCATTTTTCTTTGAAATTGTACTTGATGGTGGTTTTGAGTCTCTTCTCCTGGCCTTGTGTCTCCAGCTTCCCTGTCTCCATAATACTTCTTGATGGTGGGATTATTTTGTTGTTTGCTTATCCTTCCACCTGGCTTCTTGACTTTGCACTTTATGGCTGGGCTCTGCATATTTTAGGGGGGAATGTCTGGGCTGAGCTCCTGTCTTCTTATGTCCTGCCACTTTTACAGCTCAGGGTGAGGACCTGCAGTTCTTTGGGGCTCCCAAAGTGATACGATCTGGAGTGACATGTACTCACTGCCCTGCCCTCCTGGTCTGAGCTCTACTCTTGGCTTCCTATTGATTTGAAGTTTCAGCAGAGTCCTGCTGGACTTGGCTCCTGTCAGTTAGCAGGGAAGCTCTGCAAGTTCACAGGCTCCCCTTTGGTCTGGGATTCCTCCCCTATTTATTCCCCTGGAGACTTTAGCCTGGGCTGGAGTCTAGAACTGAGTTCCTGCTCTGCTCCTGGGATCAGAGCCACACAGCTGCTGTTGACTTATGGACTTATTCCTTGTTTAGTCCACAGCTAGGGCTTATGATTGCAGCTGCTCATCTCCATTGCTCCCAGGTGGCAGTCTCTTCCTCAGCCCATCCAGATCCATGACCCAGCACTGAGTGGTGAGTGACAGAACTGCCAGAAGGCATCTCTTCCTGCCCCTCACACAAGCTCAGGGATCCCCAATATCTCTTTTTGTGCTGGTGCTTTATGCCTTTATGCCCAGTCTTAATCCACTTTCATTCTCTGGATGCTGGAATGCTTTTACACATGGTGTGCAGTGGCCCAGTCCTGTCTCTCGTGTCTACAGACCTTGCTGTTTTTCCCTCTCAGACTACCTGGGCTGGAAAATTCAGTGTGATGTGTTTTCTAGGTCTTTGTGAGGAGGTATGATGGGGGAGGCAGGCTGTGCTCTTTCCTGCTTTTGCCACCATCTTGGCTTCCTTTTTTTGTGTGTGAGAAGTTTTAAAGAAAGACTTCAATACAGTGTGATAATTCCAAAGAAAGTTCAGGATTGTGTGGTAGAAACAGCACATCTGTCTTGATAGATTAGGCATGGTCTAGTGGAAAGAGCACTGAATTGAGAGTCAGAGCTTTGAATTCCTCCTCTCCTTTGGTCCTTGGTCAGGCCAGTTCTCTGCCTTGGGCTTTAGTATCTTCACCAATAAAAGGGAGTCTAGCCACATGTTCTCTATGGGCTTTACTGGCTCTTAAGGCTGGGATACATGGACTCTTAGGGGAGCTAGTCTCAGCGATCATTAAGTTCTTCTGGAAACTAGAATGGACTTTGGTTCTCATCTTGGAAAATTATATTCTTGGGTGAAGTCTTGCATGACTTAAGGTGGTGTTTATTTTGCCCAAATCTTTTCATTTAAGATTTAACTAATTGTAACTGGGAATGGAAAGAGGAATTGCATCCTGTTTGGATTTGGTACTGGACTTCCAAAAAGGCTCCACGCCAGGACCACCACTCTTCCTTATGTTAGGGAAGAAAGAGACTTAGCCATGCTAGTGCCTGTGGCTGTGTAAAGTCAAAAGCTGTTGACTTTGTTGTACTCTGCAGAGGCTTTATCAGGACAGCAAAGGGTAAATGGGGTGATCTCTGCTCCTGTGGAGAGGTCGGGTGGTTACATTACAGAGTCTTTTGGAACATCTTGGAGCAAATACATGGGTTATATTAAAAATTGCAATCATATCATTTTTTAGAGCAAATTGCTGACCTTATGCAGTAGAATCAGCTTTATTGAGTTTCACCAAAAATGTGTTTGTGATTCTCCCATGCACACACGATATTCCTGTCCGTGTTGTCCATGTGCAAATTTCCCTTTTTATGATGATAAAATTAAAGCTCCCCTCTCCTGGGTTGTTGTGCTATACTTTTGAAGATCTTTTTTCAAGGGCTGGACCTCTAGGAGACAAAGCTCATCTCTATTAACTGAGCTGTATTATTGTATAGAAAGCTGGAGTGTGGGGCATGTGGAAGGACCAGTCTCAATAGTACAGATATGGCTTTGAGATAATTTGGGGGTAGAGCTAGGGCACTTAATGTGTACACTCTGAACTGTAATTCAGTTTCTGCGTAAACATCCAATTTTCCTGTGATCCCCATTGCTTTTAGAAATGGTAGTTACTTGTTTGAATGCATTTCTGTGGTGGATTTCCAAACTATATGAACAGTTAACTCTCACTTACCTACGTGTGGCTAACTGATGGCAGGTTTTTAATTGTAGACTGGCTCCCTTCAGATTTCCAGGACCTTTCCTCTAAATTCACCCAGTGTATGTCTAGGGATGCAGACTGTCCCAGTTTTTTGTGAACATCTGTCTGACCATGAATGTTTCCAGAGTTAGGCTTGTCCTTGACTTGCACACATATTAGCCTTCTCCTTGGCATGGATTTGGAAGGCTCTGCAGCTCCTGAGACCTTAGCCTTTCAGAACCCAGGCTCACCCACATCATGATGAACCATAAGAATCCAACCATAGTGGCAATGCCCCGGGTCAGAATGCTTCAGGACTTCTTGACCTTAGATTGGTTACAGAAGAGCACTCCCCTCCCCTCGGACATATTGCAGCCTCTCCTAGGCTTCCTCTGTGATTCTTATTCCCGTGTGACTTTTACTTGTGAATCCTTCCCAGGGGGTCCATGCCAGTGTTTTGGCCTCACTTTCCTCGCCTCACAGTCTGTCTGTAGTGAATAAGTTCAACCTCACTCTGCCCTCCATTCCCTTTTCTCCTCAGCCTGTTGCTCTTCCAAACTCCAGCCTTGGATTTCCATTCCCACCTGCCTTCTCTCCTCTCCTTGGGGTGTGCTGAAGTGTCTAGAGCAGGGATGAGTCACTCCAGCTGTCTGTTAGCTGATCTTAGCTGGGCCCTCGGAGCTGACCACCGGCCTCTTGGAGCCGCCTCTCTCGGCAGCCCACCTTGCTTTTCACTTCGCCCATCCGTGCTGAGCGCTCTCTTTCCCAAGCTTTCCCACCTTGCCATCTTGTCAGCATCACCCCATTCTGAAGGACCGAGAGGGGCTCCTCTCCTTGGGGGCCCCCCCGCTTCCTGGCTCTTGGAGGAGCCCCGCTTCTTTGACCGTCCTCTTTGTCTCTCATTTTTAATCCTTCCATGTCCCCTGGTTTTTTTCCCCTCCCAGAATAAGCTCATGACTTCTAGGCTCATCCCCATGCTGTTCACTCAAGCCTGAATTCCACCTCCCTCAGCCTCCTCTCCCTTCCGCTTGGAGGCCAGGCTTCTCCCCGCACCTTCCTGCACATTGTTGTTGTTCTGTTGGTTCAGTCCTGCCCCACTCTTTGTGCCCTTCTCCAGCTTATTTGATGGATGAGGAAACTGAGGCAAACAGGGTGAAATGACTTGCCCAGGGTCACATGGCTAGTAAATGTCTGAGGGCACATTTGAACTCAGGTCCTCTTGACTCTGGGCCCAGCATTCCATCCCCCACCCCCAAGCCCTTTTGTGTGTTATCTTCCCTATTAGATTATCATTTCCTTGAGGGCAGGGTCTGCCTTTCTTTTTCCTATTTGTACCCCAGCTCTGAGCACCTGCCTAGCCCTTAATAAATGTTTATTGAATTGAATCTCCGCCATCCTTATAAAATCTTTTCTCCATCCCTTGTAGATCCTTTTATTGTCACAGTCTCACTTGGAGGACAAGCTGCCCGGCCATGCTGCCTCCCTGGTCTCACTCCCCCCATTCTCTTCCCAAGCTACCCTTCAGTGGCTCCCATCCTCCCCACTTGACTGAGGCTTTCTTTTCCAAGTTTTCCAGTGTTTCTTTTTTTTTTCTGAACCTGTGGCCTTTCTCAGTTCTGTGCCTCTTGTCCTTTTTGCAGCCTTTGGTATTGTTGAACTGCCCCCTTCTCTGGGTTTTCATAATGCTCCTTCTTTGTCTCCTTTCCTGGATCCTCATTCCCTCTCCCCTCCTCCTCTGTGTATGGGTGTGCCCCAGCTCTTTGTCCTGGACCTTTTTCTCTTCTCTCTCTCTACTCTTTCTCTTGGTGGCCTTATTAGCTTTCCAGGGCTCATCTCTCATTTCTATGTAGTTGACTCCAATCCGCCTTATCGTAGTCTCTTTCCCCGAAACCTCTCTCTTCATTTGCTTGCTGGATCTCTCTAACTGGGTGTTGGGGTATATCTGGGATATTTGGGGAGGACTGGCACCTCTAGTGAGGGCTAACAGAGTTCTTTTTGGGGTGCTCACCACCCCCCCCTTTGGTGTCTGCCTGTCACCCAGCTCTCACCTGGCTCTAAGTAGATATGGCATGTGCAAGCAGCCACACCCTAGTTAGGGTAGCTGACAGGCTTCAGACTCCTTGGTGAGTTAGGGGGATGTCTACTCAAGCACATGAAGATCCCCCGACAGAATGGGTGGATGGGAATACTTTGTTCCAACAGTCATGAAGGCAGCTGAAACAGGCACTGTGGAGCGCTAGAGCTGGTCAGACGTCAAAGACACCGGGGTCATCCGCTGCGTCCTGGGCCATCACCAGTCGTCCATTGACTCTGGGAGAGAGAGTGAGTTCGGTGCCCCAATTCAGGCCAGTTTACAGGCAAGTCAAGGCATCATTCAGGGCGATGTCATTGGTCTTCCTCAGAAAATGAAGATGGACCAACAACAATAATGGACGTTCCACAGGCCTCGAGCCCAGCCTGTCTAAAACTGGGCTGATCTTTTCCCTGAGTGTGCCCCTCCTGCCACTGCTTTTGAAGGCACTGCCAGCATCACAGTGTGGGACTCAGTCTTACCCCTTTGATGCCCCTCATCCCCCACATGTAGTCAGTGACCAAGTGTTGTTCCTTTCACTTACACAAGATCTCCTGCATCTGTCTCCTTCCCTCTGCTCACGTCATGACCGTCCTAATTCAGGCCCTCAGCACCAGGCCTGTTTGCAGTCACTTCCTCATTATCTCCCCGTCCCCTCTGCAGCCCCCACATTCTGAGCGGTTGCCGTGCTTGGGGCCCGCAGCGCTGCCTGCCCACCCCAGAGTGGGAGTGTGTGGTGTAGATCTCCTAAAGCAGCACTGTGACAGGTCGCTCTGCTCCTCAAGAAGCTTCCGTGGCTCCCTGTCGCTCCACAGGTCACTTACAAATCCCCCTGTTTGGTGTTTAGGGCCGTTCTCGGTCAGACTGCTGCTGCTATGTTGGTGCTTCTGTGCCACTGCTCTTTCTCATGTACTCAGTCTTGGAGCCAGATCGGCCTGCTGGCTGTTCCCTGTATGCGATCCTCTATCTTGTGACTTTGTACAAGAGGCACAGCGGTCTGCCCAGGCCTGGCGTGCACGTCCTTGGCACTTCTACCGTTTCGAAGGAGAGCTCAGGGGCCCCTCCCTCTAAAGGCCCCTCCACCTGACCCTCCCAGCTATTAGCGCTACCTTCTGATGTTTGTGTATATATTGTGTTCACTCATTTGTGTGCTCTTGTTCTCTCGGCCCAGGAGAACATGAGCTCCTTAAGGGCAGGTCCTCCAGATTTTTGTTTTGTGACCCTAGCTCCCAGCACCCTGCCCTGGCCATCCCATTTTTTAACTGCCCCCGATTTTGGGATTCTTTGCAGAAGGAGCACAAATGCCTGGATAATTGCTATCATTGCACTTAGCATGGCCTTCTAGTGAATGAGGTGGTGCATCTCCTCTCCACAAAGGTCCCTGAAATCCAGCAGCCCCAGGTACACTGGAGAGAGATCTGGCCCGAGATCTGGAGGTCCCCTGACAGAAAGAGTCCAAGAGCTGGGCTGCACAAGGGAACCAGGTTCAGAAAAGATAAGCTTTTCTTCTGACTAAAAAAATCAATGCCCTTCCTGTAGCCATGGGATTGAGATTTAGGAAATTTCAGGCAGCCCTTAGAAGGAAATGACTCTTTCTGAATAGCATTAAAGGCAGGGAAATTGTCCTATTTACCCTGGAGCCCATCTGAGCCCAAAGCATGGTACATTGGCTGTAGTAGTATGGACAACATACAATGTGGTAGTGGTTGTGGATGGGAGGGGAGAATTATGATTTCATGAGTGATATATTCCTTCCATTTCCATTAAAAACTCCCATCTCTACAAAACTCCTGGCCTTTCATTTGCCATCACTGTTTGTACTTTGTCTTATTTCTCTGGGCACCTTTTGGGCTGATCTGGTCTTCTGACCCTGCACCCCAATTTTCTCTGTATCCTATGGATACTGCTGTAAGTGATGGTTACAGTTGGCTGACATGCTCTCTGGAGCAGACCACTCCTTGATCCCTGTAATCTGGCAGAATGGTGAGGCAATGTCATGCCTTTGGGGAGCCAGGGTGAAAGTCCCTTCACGAGGAGGGAAAAGGAGAAAGACAGTTAGTTCAGAAAATATCTCTTAGCTTTTTTTGCAGGGAAACCCAGAATAAAGTGCTGAATGAAGTTAGTGAATTTTATGATACTAATTTCCAGGTCATTTTTAAGAGGGCTGAAAATAAGAGCTCTAAACAGTCTTCTTTGGAGCCCTCCTTCCCAGCTAGTCCAGCTCAAGCTGCTAATGCCTTCCTCTCTAAGGCTCTCGGTCTTCTATCTCCTCTGGACTTAATCTTGGAGAAGTACTGGTTTATATATGTTATCTACCTGTACAAGTGGTAGCTCCTTGAAGGCAGGGCTCATTTTTACCTTTCTTTGTATTTCCAGGTCCTTGCTCAGTTCCTGCCATATTCTTCTGCCTGTGGATGGATGGGTGAATGGATGGTTGGGTGAATGAATGGATGATTGCATGGATGGATGGATAGATGGTTGGGTGTATAGTGGATGGATGGATGGTTGGTTGGGTGAATGGTAGATGGATGGTTGGGTGGGTGGTGGTGGATGGATGAATGAGTGGGTGGATGGATGAATGAGTGGATGGATGGGTGCATGGGTGGATGGATGGGTGGATGGGTGGGTGGATGGATGGATGGATGGGTGGATGGATGGATGGATGGATAGATGGATGGGTGGATGGATGGGTGGATGGATGGTTGGATGGTTGGATGGTTGGGTGAATGGTGGATGGATGGATGGATGGGTGGGTGGGATTATAGCCACATGTCTGCAGCACACAGACTATTCTGGAGTATCTGCTTCTGATACCATTGCCAGGGCTGAAGGCAGACTTGGGTCAGCAGGTGGGAGTCTTAGGAACTGCTATTTCCACAAGCACAGTGTACACGTTGTTATTTTTTAAAGGTTTGTTTGGAAAGAAGCCTCATCTCTGCAGGTGAAATTTGCTCCAAGGCCCTTTCTTTTTCTCCTCATTGCAGAGAAGGGCATTTCCGTTCTGCCCAAGGATGCTTTAACTCCTTAATTTGGCTCTTTTCCCACCTTATTGGTGAAAAGCCACCCTACCCAGGAGGCTGCGATACATATTAGACTTGACCCTAGCCCTGGCCCACAAATTAATTAATTAATTGATTGATTGATCGAAAGCTCACATTTACATAACACTTTCTGGTTAACAATATTCTTTCCGTACAACCACGGTGTGAAGTTTTCCAGGAATCTTAGGCTTGGGAACCACGAGGGACTCCCCCTTCTTTTTTTTTTCTTTTTGGAGGGGGAAGGCAGGGCGGTTGGGGTTAAGTGACTTGCCCAAGGTCACACAGCTGTGTGTGTGTGTGTGTGTGTGTGTGCGCGCGTGTGCGCGCATGTGTGTGTGTGTGTGTGTGTGTGTGTGTGAGTGAAGTGTCTGAGGCCGAATTTGAACTCAGGTCCTACTGACTGCAGGGCCAGTGCTCTATTCATTGTGCCACCTCGACGCCCCAGGGCTCCCCCTCATTAGAGAGGAGGTAACTGCAGCCTGGAGAGGGAAATGAATTACTCAGGGTCACATAGCTGGCTTGTTGTTTTACTTGCTGGAGAGCAGGGATGTGGGTCCACCTGGATATTATGACCAAAGCCAGCACTCTTTCCTTTATGCCAGACTCAGACTGCCTCCCTGAAGGGGATGCCTCTTTCATTTTACCCTTTTTCCTGCTTTTCTTGCTCCCCTCCTTCCATCCGTGCCTTTTCCCTCATTTGTCCACTTGCATGATATCATTAAAGCGCAATTAAAACTTAATCTCATCTGTTAAGACTTAAAAGGGTGAGCTGAGCAGCCCTTTCCCCCTCCCTCCCTCCCAAGAGTGTGAAGTACTATGCACTAGTTAAAAAAAGGGGGGGAAAAACATGTTAAAGATGACTTTAAGTGTAAAACAAGAGAGGGGAAAATGAGTGTTTAGGGAAACCAAAAAAAGCAGCCCTCATTACAGTAATTAAATGGCAGCATTTAACCTATCAGAATGTTCCGCATATGTGAAAGACAAGCGAGGAGCTGGGTGTTTGAAAGGAGAGCGCTATTCCTTGGGGAAGAGAATAGTTCAATAATTTGTTTTTGAGGTGTGAGAACGGTGTTGGGAAGGTGTGATCTGGGATGTGTGTGCATGCATCTACTCGAGGATCCAGGGGCTGGCTTGATGTGTTTACCAAGAATCCCTGGAGGTTGCCACTTAGCAGCACCTGGCTGCTGTCAAGGCCAGGCCCGATGCCGCCGCTGCCTGCCTGCATTCATTAGGTTTGCAGAGAAGTCGGGGCCTCACCTGTGGCTAGGTATTGCATCATTGTCACAGAGCTTGCTTCATTCTGGTCTTTGGGGATAAACAAGAATAGATTTTTTAAAAAGAGAAAGAGTAAGGAATGGGGGAGTGGGGAAGGACAGGTAGTCAGGGAGAAGTAAATGGAGTCATTTGGAAGCACCGAGAGCTTGGCAGTGACTGTGAAGGATAAATGTGCCATCCGGTTGTCAGGAGGTGGCCCCCAGGGATGAGAACGAGAGGGGCTGCTTCGAGACCTGCCGCTTACCTGTCACACTCGGGACAGGCCGCTTCTGCTAGCGCTCACCTGCACTCAGCATAATTCCTTCTCTGCGAGGAAACAGCATTTGGATTTATGTGCAGTGACAGGGATTAGCAGCGTGTCTTTTCTGCTCCTTTATCTCCGACCTCAAAGTGACCCCTCTATTTGCTTGTACGTCCAGTAATGCTCAGTGGTGGCACCTGGCCACTTCTGGCTGGGTTTCTGGCCTTGTAGAGTGCTGGCCCCTCTGGAGGGTGCCATGATGCCAAGTGAAAGGGCAGCTGTGGGGCAGGTGCCCAGCTCTAACACCTACTAGGTGTTTGATCGCGGTACGGCTGGGTGTCGGGTTCAGGAGATAATGTGAACACTTGCACTGTTGGGGTCCCAGAGACTTGCTGGCAAGGCCCCTCTGCAGCCCCGCTGTAGGCCCTGAGAGCCCCTGCCCATCTCCAGAACCGCATAAAGAGTTTCTATTTTATTAAGAAGGAAGCCCCGGGGAAGCAGGTGACCGTGGAATAATGGCACCCTTGGAGGACTCCAGGCAGGCAGTGCTGTGACCTCCCGGGGGTGGCAGGAGGGATGATGAAACTGTGGCTGTGCCTCTCTGCTGCCGCACGGGGGTGGGGGGCACGGTCGCCGTGGTGCCGCTGTGCCTTGTTTGTTATTGTTGGGCTTTGCTGTCTTTGGGGCATTTCATCAAAAACTTACTGAGTTTTACTCCATGACTTTAAAGAGCTGATCGTGTCTAACGGAAAATTTCCAATAATGACGCGAAGTGGCGCACGGAGGTGCAGATGTGCTGACTGCTCCTCACGGCCCGGGGAAGGGCGCAGTGCCCCACTGGCTTTTTATTCCCATTGTGTGGGTGGGGAGACTGAGGCATCTGAAGGGGTTTAGAGCTTAAGAAAGAGGCCTTGTGAGTTGGGACGGGAGTTTGTGTTCTCCGGGATGTTAGCAGACTCTTATTTAGAAGGTTGTTCTTGAATTATTTTTCCACTTTGTCTTCACCTTTGTATTACCGAGACCTTGGGCATGAAAAGAAGCTTAACATTTTCCTTCAGACCCCAGCCATCTGAGCCTTCTGTGGCCAGCAGCAATTCTCATCCTCAGTTTATGACATCATAGCTGGTTTCTCTGAAAATGAGTGTTGTCACTGACAAGCAATGTCACCTAGAATTATAGATGAATTCAGTTTCAGTCCAATTCAGCAGACATTTATTGTGTGCAAAGCCCTTTGGTATATATTAGGACTGAAAGGATTTTTCCATTTAAAACATGCAAACACACACACATACACACATACACACACGTGCAGTTTTCCATTTACTTTAAACTTTGTGAAATGAACCTTTTACATCACTATGTTGTTTCCTGACCTCAATAATTTTTCCTTAAATTTTTAATTGATATATTTTGTTTTTACTTTCATTTCTGATTATACCCTCCTTTCTTCCCCTACCTATAGAACCATTTCTTGTTAAAAAAATAAAAAAAAGAAAGAAAAAAGTTTTAGTTCAGCAAAACTAACAACAATGTTAACTGCGATTTATATACGATGCACGGTGGTGTTTCCTCATCTTTCCTCGGAGCCAGGCTTGGTCATCCTAGTTTCTCAGAACCCAGTTTCGTCTTTGTTGGTCCTGTTTCCTTTCACGTTGTTGTAAATGTTGTGTATATTGTTTTATCTGGTTCTGCTGCCTTCTCTCTTCATCAGTTTATTTGAATCTCTCCATGCCCCCTGCAATTCCTCCTATTCTTTCTCGTGGAACAATACTGTTCTGTTCCTTTCATGTACTCTTGCTCGTTTAGCCATTCCCCATTCAGCGGCATTCATTTCATTTCCCCTTCTTTGCCACTATTTGCAAACAGTGCGGCTGTGACTGTATTGGTGCATGTGGGGCCCGTCTTTCTGCCTTAGACCTCCTCGGGATAGATGGTTGAGGTAGCTCTCTCGTTCACAAGACACGGGACGTTTGCGTCCCTGCTTCTCAGCTTGACTTTAAATTGCTTTCCATGCTGGGAGGAGCGGTTGATGGCTCCACCAGGGGTGTCTCGTCAGTGTGCCTGTCATTCTGCAGTCTCTGCATCATTGGCCGTTCAGCGTTTTGTCATCTTTGCCAGTTTGCCAGGCGTGAGGTGGGGTCTTAGTGTCATTTTGATTTGTATTTCTCTTATAGCCGTTTGAAGTGGCCTTTCACATAGTTATTAAGAGTTTGCGGTTCTTTTATTTTAAAAATCTGCTTGTATCCTTTAATCTAGCCCTTGCTTTTTAGGCAGGCTAAAATAGTATAAAATGCACATTTTACAAATGAGGCAGAGAAATGTTATCTTTATTTTTCCTTTTTTAAAAAATAATTTTTAAAAATTCTCAACTTAAATACCAAGAAGGCATATTAATATTCACCAGAACACAAAGATAAGATTGTATATGAAAACTTGAAGCTCTAATTCCTGTTGTTTATAAACATTTAAGTGCTATTATAAACGCTTACTAATTTTTAAAACAATATAATAAATTGCACATCACTTTCAAAACTGACCTGCTTGTCTGTGCCTCTTTTTGAACTTCCTTCTTTTCTGTGCATTTAAAAAAAATGCTTTAATGCCCCTTTTTTCTTGGCATCACTTTTGTACCACCACCATCCTAACCACCCAATTAAAAATGAAAAGAAAGAAAAAAAAACCAGCCTTTTAACAATAAGGTTAGTCATGAAAAATGAATCCATACAATGGGCATGTGCAGAAATGTATATCTTTTCGTGAACCTCAAATTCATCTTTCTCCTTTCTTTCCTCCTTTCATCCCTGGGTCTCTGGAGACATTGTTGTTCCCTGCATTGATCAGAGTTCTTAAGTCTTTCAGAGGTGTTTTTGTTACCATATTGTTGTCCTTGTATAAAAGGTTCTCCTGGTTCTAGGCACTTCACTCTGCATCAGTTCATACAACCAGCATTCTCTGAAATTATCTCTTCAATTTCTTATGGTCCTATAATATCCTGTCACAGTCATATACCATGGGTTGTCTATCTGTTTTCCAGCTGTCTAAGAGACAATCTAAGCTACTCCCTTCAATTATAGTGGGGTTTTTCCCCTCTTTCTTTTCCTCCACCTTTAATCCTCCATTCAGGACCAAGAAGCATGTTTTGCTGGTAGCTGTTCTCTCTCCACTATTGCCTCTCCCTTAGCATCCCCTTTCCTCTCCTTCCTTAGTCCTTTTGTTAGACTTCATGTACTTAAACATGGGATTGTGTGTGGGTGTGCATTCAGCTCTCCTTTGTCATGCTTGCCTCCTTCAACCCTTCTGACATACCCCTGTACTGAGAAGGAGTAAGTTCTGCCCCCTTCTTCTTACATTAGTGTATTCTATTCACTCTCCTTTCTCTTACCTCTCTTAAAATTCAGAACTTTCTTCTCCCAACAGAACTAATCCAAATTCAGATCAAATCCCCCATTTTTCTTATTTAATACCCTCAGAACTATGTGAAGACATTCAGATCTCTTCCTATCAGGAAGTTAGGTCTCCATGATCACACAATCCCTAATTGCTTATGTCAGTTTTTTTCTCTAGGCTTCTCTAGACCAGCAGTTCTCAACCTGTGGGTCACGACCCTTTGGGGGTCGAATGACCCTTTCACAGGGGTCGCCCAAGACCATTGGAAAACACATATTTCTGATGGTCTTAGGAACTGAGACACCGCTCCTCTATCTGTCTCCAGGAGGGTCCACCCACATACAAGTATTAAAGGGTTGCAGCATTAGGAAGGTTGAGAACCACTGCTCTAGACTCTTGGGTTTGTTATTTCAGAGTTCCATGAGAAGCACCTCAAAGCCCTCTTTTCCATGAAAGGGCCATGTTTTCTCCCCTCCCCCCAGGAGTATATTTAACTTTGCAGGGTAAGTTATTCATGGTTATAAGCCTATATCTTTTGCTTTTTGAAATATTATATCTTAACAGCTCCTTTAATTTATAATGGAAGCTACAAGATCTAGTGTGATCCTTTTTATGGATCCTTGGTACTTGAAATGAGAGTTGTTTATTTTGCCTGTGTCAAAACCCCTACAGGGATTTCTTTTAGGAGTTGATTGTGGGATTTTTTCCCCCCTTTCTTTATTTGACCTTCAGGTCCTATTATACTGGGCAGTTTTAATTTATGATTTCTTGAAATAGAGTGTCTGGCCTCTGGTTTCTTCGTTTGTTTAAATAATGGTTTTCAGAATATCCAGTGATTCTTCCTTGACCTGTTTTCTAGGTCAGCTGTTTCTGATATCGTATATCTTACATTTTCTTCTGTTTTTTTCAGTCTTGATTTTATTTTAGTATTTCTTGCTGACTCATAGTCATTGATTTCTCTTTGGTCTATTCAGGTTTTCAAAGAATCCATTTCTTGGGCAAGATTTGACACTTCTCTTCTAAGCAATTTATTCCTCATCTACTCCTTTCCTCCAGAGCTTTTATTTCATTTTAAAAAAATCTAATTTCATTTATTCTAGGTATTCTTGTGGCCCCTGTAGAAACTCCGTCTCCACCTCCCCCTTTTTGTCTTCATTTGTCACTGTCACAGAGTGACTTTCACCTTCTTCTTAAGGATCTCCAGATTTGTGATGATTTTTCATAGTAGTGCATGTCTCCTTATTCATTGTCATCTTTATCTCTTGAATTAGGGCTTGTTGCCATGCGGGACAGGTGGTTGACCCTGCTTGGTCTCACCTGCATCATTTGGGTTTCTGTACTGATCTGGACCTCCTTGAATTAGGTCCCCCCCTTTCCACACCAGAACTTTGAGGTTCAGAAGGCTGGATGGATATTCAGGTCCACCTATAGGCATCTCAGGGCAGTGGGCTAGGGATCTTAGGACTTCCAGAACCTTGGTCTGAATGCTGCCTCTCCCTAGGTATTCTAAGGTTCTCATCTTGGGATTTTTGTGGCAACCCTGCGGCACTCTCCAGAAAGCCCTGTGCTGTTGATGCCTGTGGACAAAGAGCCTTGTAGGCTATCTGTGTCCCTGGCCATTATCTACTCTCAGAGGCTGTGTCTGTCTGTGCTGGCACTGACTTTCCTGAAAACACCCTTTCCTATTGCCCAGAGACTTCTGGCTGGCTTTTTGTTCAATTCTGGGGTGGAAGAGGTCAATCACTGTAGTTTTCTCGTTGGATTTCTTGATTATTATTTAGTCTGGTACATTTTTCCAATTTTTGCTGTACTAAGTGTATGGGAGTGAGGCAGTCAGACAGATATCTTGGCAAGACATCCTGTCTTCATTTTTCAGACAGAAAGAGGTTAAGATGTAAAAAGACTTGTCCAGGGTTCCATCAGGAGGGGAATGACGAGGGTGAGACAAATTAGGAGGCTCTTGTAATGACCTGGGATCCTCCAGGTGCTAAGTGTTAACTCATCACCTGATAATCACTGAGGGATGTGATAGAGGGGGCTCCACCTGTAAGCTTTTGGAGATGGTGGGGAGTGTGTCCAGAAGCCTAGAGGTAACTGAATGTCCCAAAATTAGAAGAGGGAATGATGGGCCAAGCCTGCTAGTTTGCACATAGTAGATGTTGTCAGTGTTTGTTCAGTGAACTGATTGATTCTGGAAAGCTTGATACCATAACTGGAAGAATTCTGGCATTGCATGGAGAACTTCTGAGCATTTAGGAAAGGAAGCCATAATCACCAGGAATTAGCATGGGTTCACTAAGAAGAATGCCAGACCATTCTCCTTTCTTCTTTTGACCAGTTCCTTAGGCTGATAGAGAACGGGAATAGCATAGACATACTGGATCTGTATTTTTAGCAAGGCAGCTAACAGAATCTCTCCTACTGGTCTCAGTGAAAAATGTGTCTTTGCACCTGGTTTGACAGCTTTAGCCAAAGATGCATTGTGCTTTCATCAATGGGTGTCAGCTGTGAGGGACTCACCAGTGGCATGCAGCTGGCATGGGATTCTGTACTTACTCTTGTCCTCCATATTTTTGAGTATTTCAACTTATCAGCTGTGATGTTGACTTGTGAGATTTCCATATGGTATGAAGCTGGGAGTGACCACTTATATGTCTGGTGAAATACTAAATTCAACAAAAAAAGGCTGTACTGATGGGAAGATGGGAGGCATCCTAAACCAGGGAGAGGCACGGTTAGGCCCCCTGCGAGATGCGTGATACATTTAGCAGGCAGCACTTGGAGGAGGGGATTCATTTCTGGGCACTGCACTTTTCTAGAGATGTTGCAGCCTGCCCAGCAGAGGGTGACCAGATGGTGAAGAGATTGGGCAGGAATTGTGGCGGACAGTCACTTTAGCTTGCAGGAGTGGAATGGGGTTATTACAACTGTCCTCTAGTTGGTTAAGGTCTGTTTCACAGACAGGTTAGAAGATTTCTTTTCTATGGTTCCATAGAGAAAACTAGGACCAATGGCAGAAATTAAAGGCAGCCAGACAACTTTCCTAATATTTACAACTGTGCAAATTAGAATGCATGGCTTGATGAGGTAGTGATCTCTCTATCACTGGACCTAATGCAGCAGAGGCTGGCCGGTCACCTGTTGGCGATGTCGTCAGTGTTGGACCAGGTGGTTGCCATGTTCTCTTTCCAGTTCTTTGATCCTAAATGGAGTGGATCCTGATAAACTTTGCCACAGACTTGAGGCTCATGGTGTGCCTGAGTGGTTGGAGAATGCTGTTATGGATGCTGCCTCCCGAGAAAGGGGCTTTCTCATCTCTGAAAAAGGTTGTCATCATCACCTTTGAGGCTCACAGGCCTTACACCCTCCGACCTTGTTTTGAGAATCTGGCTACTGAGAGATGTTTGAAACGCTCTTTAGTTGTCTTTTGCTGTCCCAAAGCAAATGTTTGTTTTGGTGCCATAATGGAAACGTTTCCATTTGTGAAGCAAATGTTTAGAGCCGAAAGAAACATTTGGGCAGCCAGGATGTGTCAAAATAGAACAGATGCTTGCCCTTTAAAAACATGCTTTTTCAAACACCCTTTGTGTCTTTGCTGCTGCTGTGAGTACAGCAGTAGTGGGTTGGAGACCAGTGAGAGATGAGCACTTCCGGGCCCCTGCTCGATTTGCTGTGCTCTGGGGTCTCAGGCAAGTCTGTACCTCCCTGTTTGCTAACTTTCCCATCTAAAGATGAAGAGAGCGGTCCTAAGCTATTCTGTATGATAACTGTGAGAACTGTTTTAAATGCTTTTTTGAAGGCAGTTCACAGATATAAAACACTCTAGGTAATGACCGATGGATCAGTAGGGGTCAAGTCTCATCATGTCAGGCAATAGTGAGCTGGGAGAGCTTTGTGTAAGTAACTGAGACCTGGAGTGAGTCGGTAAGCCAGCCTCAGAGAGATGGCGGTCTCCACCACCCACTTCAGCCTCAGAAGCCTGTAATTAGGAATCTCTGAGCCTTGCTTTTCAAAGCGAAGTCTTGTGACCTGGCAAGGAGTAAGCTGGAAATGTAGTTGAGTCCTATAGGTTAACTTGGTTATCCCCACGTGACAAAAGTGAATGCCGTTGACTTGGAGAGCCTTTTGCACGTACCATGTCTATGGGGATTTTATTAACCCAACCATTGGTTTTCTGTTGCAGATGGGCCCCCAGCCTCCCTACCCTGAACTTTTTTGGTATGCTGGGAGGTGGGCTCATGAAGCAAGTGGTAGCCGTCGTCTTGCCCTGTTAGGCCCACCTGGTTGTTGATGGGTATTGATGATGTTTGTCCTCCCTTTCATTTACCCCGTGGAGTCAGTGACCCAGTATTCACATAGGTCTTCTTTGTTTCTAATTTAGCTTAAGAGGAGGGAGAAAACCTTTAGGCTCTAGAACTAAAAATAGGCCTCTGAGATGCTGATTGGAAATCCTCCCAATCTCTCATAAGAGAGATCTCAATTTGTGTTACACAGAGGGGCAGCTCACTTCTGTCTTGTTCACCAGTTATACTACTCCCTAGAGAAGGTCAATAAATTTTATAGAGAAGTTTCCTCCTTGTGCGGAAGGAGCTGAGCTCAGTGACTGGTGTGTTTCAAATAATTTAGGGCTGAGAAAATTTGTCTGCCTTTTGGGAAGGGGTGTCCAAGCCTCATGTACCCAAACTTTTGAGTGGAGTTGATTTGGCTGTGACTTTAATTCCTCTGGGCACTGTCCTTTCTAACCTGGGTCCTCTCTGATTCAGAGCTGAAAGCACTCCTGGGGGCTGCACCGTATCTACTTCTGAGTATCTTGCTGGTCCTTCTTTGGGAATGATTTCTAATCATGCCTGATGAGGCATTTAAACAAACAAACCAACCCTAACCGATCTCCTCCGCAACCTTCCTGTGCCCCCCAAACACAGAGTTAGATTGTATATGTTTACCTATTATACTGTCCCTGTCCCTTCCCTTCTACATCCCCCCACTCTCTTGCGTGGGGCAGAAAGACCCTACTCCCCTCAAAGAGAAAACTGCCTTGATTGGAGTAACAGACGTGGCCTCCCTTAAGGGCCAGTCCTCCAGTCTATAACACACCTTTCAGGCTTCTTGTCTTTAAACTAGCAGTGAAATACATTTTGTCCTGGCTTATAACACAGTGATTTATGCTGGGAGCCAGGCCTGGGTGATATCACAGTGTCCTTTTGTCTTTGTGTTGATTTTGCTCCCACATTTAATGTATTTAAGGGATATATTGTCTTTCTGGTTCACTGGGATTGGTGCAAGTTTTAATGGGAAGTCCCCCCAGCTCCCTGTGTTTGGAGAAGAGAATTATATTCTTAGTTAGGCATTTTTCTACCACCCCCACCCCCCAATGGCAGGAGGCTGTATTTTGTTGCTTTTTGAAATAGCATTCCTGCTGAGCGTTTTTTTTTAGAAAGGATACTGAGAGGACATTTAATTTCAGCTCTTTTTTCTTATCAACAACTTTTTCCTCTTATTATTTGAACTTTTCTCCTTTAAAGAGAAGGGGAAGTTACAAGAACTCATTTGGAATTTGGCACATCAAGATCTCTTAGAATTGGGAGGGGGGGCCAGGGAACAATCCCACTCCCAGATCCTCAAATAAATACATTCCACTAAGGATGATACTATTTGTAGCTTCCCCCCTGCCCCCCAAAAGACCATACTGAGTGCCCTAAGAATATTTTAATAAGAAGCAAAAGAAGCCAGCTTTGGCTTGTTGAATATTTTTACCAAGTGAGTTGGGCAGGTTAGGGGGTGCAGGGGGAGAGAGTGGGTAGGTGGGGAGGAGGTCCCATAAACAAGGTGATATATAATATTTTTTTTTGTTCTCCTTTTAAATAAATACCGATCAGCTTTATGTTCAGAGACAATAGGAGCCGTTGGCTTAAATTTGCAGTTTACTGTATTTATGGCTGTAATATCAAGGTGCTGCCGTCGTAATTTCATGCCCCAATGAGAAGAGCAAGGTCGAAGCAAATGCTTCCATCGGCATCTGCTAACACACTAACTCATAAACAAGGCCCGGCTGGATCAGGTGGCATGGAATAATACAGGCTAATGAAATACAGCACAGCTTTCCATTACTGTTAGTTTTTACAGTGTCGTCATTACGTGTAATTTATGTTTAAAAAATTCAATTTTATACAAGGCACTGGGAAATAGGGGTCTCCAGGTCATTCCACGACTTTTAAAGCCTCCGAGAGGCCTTATTGCACTCCACTGTTCCAACAAAATGTTAATAATAAAATAAAAAAAATACTTTTTCCACCCTTCTCTTTCTCCCCCTTCAACCTTTTCTGGGTGAGTTGATTTTTCTTTTCTTTCAGAGAGATTTTTCCCTGTAGCCAGAGAAGTTCTCTCTTGCCATGGCTTGCTGACCTGAGTGTATGTGTGTGTTTGTGTGTGTGTGTGTGTGTGTGTGTGTGTGTGTGTGTGTGTGTGTGTTTGTGTGTGTGAGAGAGAGAGAGAGAGAGAGAGAGAGACTGTGACCTCAGTGGCTATGTGTCCCTACACTCCCCAGGGGTCACCTGAACCAGGAATTGAGAGTACCTTTGGAACCTCCTGGCCCTCTTGGTCTCTTAACTCCCCAGCCTTGTTTCTGCAGAGCCAGGTAATAGCCTCCTGCCTAGGACAAACTTTGACTGAGCACAGAGGGTCCTTTGGACCAGCCTTGGTCCTCACCCTGGAGGCTGCCTCTGGAAGGTCCGGAGCCCCATGGTCCTGGGGAGGTGTCTTCTGGACCGTGGGAGCCCTGAGGGAGGGCCCTGAGGCAGCAGGTGGACCAGTTCCTTCCAGCCCACCAGAACAAAATAAAATTGTCTTCTGCTTACAAAGAGGGAAGTGATGGGGCACAGGTATGGTACCAGCCCTGAGGCTGTTGTTTCAGATGCAGCAGCAATAAGGTTTCCCAAACTGAAAGCATTCTTAGGAGGGGGACCCTTAGCCTCAAGATCCAGTGGCTGCTGCTCTCCCAAAACAGGGGAGGGGGTGCACAGTAGAGCCCTGGCAGCCAGTTTCCAGAGAAGTTTGTCTGAACCCTCGTTCTGGGGCTCTCTGAGAAGCTGGTGGGCTCCAGGGTTTCCAGCTCTGGTGACATCAGTCCCCGTTTTCCATTCCTAGTAGCCTCTCTCCACCCTCCTCCCTGGCTTTCCTTGGCAAAACTGGTGGGGCTGGACCCCATAACCCAATGGGCCTTTCCAGGCTTCAGTTTCTGTTGATTCTAGGTTGAAGTGACCAGGGTGACAGCCTTCAGAGTGGCTGGTGGCTCCTGAAAATTGCCAAGTGGCGGCAGTGAAGTTCCTGGGAGAGCATCTGAATGCAAGGAACACTGTTGGTATAATAGAATGCAAATTGAAACCTAAAAGAAAATTTTAGGCTTTATGAAAATTATGACTAATTCTTCCAAAGGCAGCAGCTCTGAGGAAGAATTAGTGGGCCGGGGAAGGGGGAGGCAGAGGGGGAGAAGGCGTCCATGCCATAGGATTAGAAAGCCAGTCTGCTTCATCCCTCCATCCCGCCATCGTGCTCAGTCCTTGCTCAGTACCCTCTGCGGTTAGATTATTCCTTGCAGATAGCAATCAGCTGGAAGGAAGTGTGTGTGTCTAATTTGCATGAGATTATTTAAAACAAAAAAAAAGGTCTGCATTAGTCAGGGTGATGGTAAACAACGCAAAGAGATGCCTTTCATAATATAGCCGGTGCCTCAGCTTTCAAAGCCAAATATAATTCACTTACAATTGGCAGTCTCCTTTATTGTTCCTTTTAACCTTTTGGATCCTGCATGGTCTTAGTCTCACTGGGCCTCTTGAAGGTCTGCACTGTTTGTGAGGGATGGAGGTGGGGGCCAGGGGACTTTGGGGTCATCTCTCTCCCAAGGCAGTGGGAGAAAATGACCGTACCATGGAGATGTCTCAGTCTACAGAAAGAAGCCAGAGGCAGAGAGAGGACATTCAGTGAAGCGTAGAGCCTGATCTGTGAGGGGTGGCTGACTCTTGTGGGGGGGGTCACAGCAGCAGGCTAAGACCAGAAGGACATTCTCTGCCATCACACCGCTACTCCAGAATTGTCCACGTTGAATCCACAGCCAGGATTCACTTGTTCGTTTTCTTTATTGCCTCATTTATGATTGGGGAAAATCTGAAGTTTTCTGGAGGAAGAGGAGTCTATTATCGTCACCTCTGTGTAAACCTGAAGAGCTGCAGGTTCTATCTCGTACCTGCCCCCTTTTCTCTTATAACTCGCTGTGACGTAGTGAGAGGGTGGCTGGGCTAGGAGACGAGTGTCTGCTTTGCCAATAGGCAGCTGTGTGACCTTGGCATCTGTAAAATGCAGGCCTTGGGCTCGAGGCCTGTGGAGGCTCCTCCCAGCCCTGACATTCTGTGTTCTGAGCTTCCCAGCTCCAGCCAGTCCCTCACCAACAGTCTGTGTTTTCCTAATATCATGTTATTCTAAAAAACAGGTAAATTAGCCAACTATTTTAAGCATACAAATCTTGGTTGACTTAATGCTTGTAAACTGAGTCCTTTGCTCTGTAGGGGACCTAGGGGAGGAGGGCATTTCAGGCAGCACATATTTGGGGCATCGGACAGTAAGCTCTGGCAAAGATAGATCCCCTTTCACCTCAGCCTCAGTAGTGAGCATTGCTGTAATAATACCAAAGACACGTTTTAATTGTGAAACAGTTTCCACCCAAGCTACAGGGCCAAGCGCTGGGCGGAGGGGCCTGTCCCTTTAACCGGCTTCAGCTCCCACGGCTGGAGTGCCGCCTGTAACTTGCTGTATATTTCCCCAGTGTTAAACATTATCGTACTTGTTTATATTTGAAAGAGCCAAAAGGGAAAATGAGAATGCAGCTGAATGCTCCTTTTGGGAAAATTATCCTCAGCTACAGCCAGTGGCTGACAAGGCACGCGAACTACCAGGTTTAGAGAATGCTGCTGTGTGCCAGTGACCAGCAGCCCTGCTGACGTTGGCATGTGCAGCTCTCTCCTACGATGCCTGATTATGAACTGGTTAAAACAATTTTTACTTGTTAGGTAGGCCTTTGAGGCCATGTCCCCCCTCCTTTTTCCATGACCATAAGGACCAGCATTTAGGAGCCACAGGTCAGCGTGGTCACAAGACCTAGTCCTCTTGGCCACTCATTTTGTTCATTCTTGGAGGTGAAAGGCCAGGTCAAGTAGTAAGGCTGATTGGGTCAGCAGGATGAAGAATGCCTCCTGTCTGGCCCTTTCTTAGGCTCACCTGTTGTATTCTGAAAGACCTAAGCATGCCTTAGGTCCTGGCCCACCAGTCTGCAGGGGAGCACGGCACTGGGAGATCATGTGTAGCCAGGTCAGCTGGTCCAAAGAGGGACCAGCCAGGGAGAGAAAAGGGCCAGAGCCCTCCTGGGCAGCAGCAGGAGATCCCATGGCGTGGATGCACATCCACCAGGATGGGGCCAGGCAAGGCAGTGCTTTAAAGCGTTAACATGCTCCATCTATTAGCCCCTTGGCACAGAGTGCAAGGCACCATGCTTTTGAAGAAGCTGATCCTCAGAACCTTCCTTGTACTTCATCTACCCCTAGGGGCAAATAGACCATGCTGTGGGCCTCTAATGGAGCCAAAATGCAGAGCTGCAGACCAGATGTGGAAAGCTCTCTGCTCTGGTTTAAAAGCTGTGTGTTGTGGCCAGACTGGAGACTGGGATTCCGGGAACAGTGTGGGCTGCTCAGGGCAGTGTTTGCATGCTGACAGTGGCCCCTGCCTGCTTTCCTGCTGGGGAGCCCAGGGCTCTGGTGCACACACACACGGCCAACGTTGGGTTCACATGGGGAAAGTTGTTCATCTCCCCAGAGCCCAAGCCTTCTCCCTTCTCTCCTCAAGGCAGGCCATTGTGTTTACACTCTTTTGCACTTCTGGTCATGAACCTGGTTTAAGGCCTTTGTGGTCATGAACCTGGTTTAAGGCTTCAAGCTGTAGGCCTTACCCAAATGTTGCTTGTGGGATGGTTTTCATGTGCTTTTTATTCCTTCATGGGAAAATCCTCTCCACATGTTGTAGCCACCGTAGATGGCGCCCTGATATTCCCCATTGTCCCATGTGCAAAGTGCCTAGAAGAGGAGAAAGGAAGGGAGAGAGAAAGATGGGGAAGAGAAGAGAGAAAAAAGAGAGAAAGAAAGAGAGGGGGAGAGAGACAGAGAAAGAGAGGGGGAAAGAGACAGAATGAGAGTCAGAGAGAAGAGAGAAGGGAGGGAGGGAGAGAGAGTGGGGAGAGAAAGAGAGAGAGAGAGGAGAGAGGGAGAGACAGACGCTAGCCAAAGGCGATCTAGGCGACAGCCTGTCATAGGCTGGAGCAATAATCATCTGAAAGTTTGGGCCTGGCCTTGTTTTGATCTGTTTTCTTGTTTTATTTTCTTCTTTACATTCTATATCCCATTCATACTAATCACAGTCAGTCCTGATTTTTCTTTTTATTTCTGCATTTGTCATAAAATAAAGCAAATTATTCCCGTCTTCGGAAACGATCTAGACTAATTAGTCGTCTCACCCAATAATTAGTTTTTTGTTTCCCTGTCTGTTTTCATGCATTATTGTTAGTTTTTTCCCCTCTTTTTTTTAACACCATTACAGATTAAAATGAGCCACATTTGCAGTTGATGGTATCTGTTTTCGGGGGAAGAATGGAGAATTGCAGTACGGAGCGACTTCAGAAGCGGCAATAAACTCAAGGATAAATTAAGGAAATTGAATGAGCCACATTTGGAAGCAGCGTTGAGGCTAATATTCTGTCGCTTAAGGTTAAATTGCGGCAGAGAGAGGTTCCAGAGAATCCAAAATCGGGGAGGCGACAGCCCAGGAATCACCACGCCTGACGCTCTGCGGCTCCAAGGGTCCCGTCTCCCCAGAGCTTGCATTCCAGCCACAGAAAGCAGAGAGAGGTGCTAACCCGTATCATTTCCTCTTCCCTCTCAGGGCTGACAGATGAAGAGATTGACTTGGCTTTCCAGCAGTCGGGCACGGCTGCCGATGAGTCTCAGTCCTTGGGCCCTTCCGCCCCGATGGTGCCCCTTCAGCCCCCTCACCTCATGCCTCAGCCGTACAGTAAGTCACCCACTGCCACTCTGGCCTTGGCCCTCTTTGGCCTTCTGGACCTCTCGGCTGCCTCAGGCTGGGCTCTCCTTCCTCCCTGTCCTTTCCCTTCTCACTGTAGCTTGCAGGTCGTCATTCCAAGGGAGAACTTGGGAAAAGAGAACTCCTCCCAGAGGCTGTTCCCAACTGAATGTGACACGCCTGATCCTTTTCATCCAACACAGGACAAAGTTTAGTGTAGTGTTTTGAGCCTCTCTGTTGCGCTAAAGAAATCAGAGAGACCAGGTGATTATTGGTCCTCTTCTTCCACTTTGTGGACTGTGGGCCCTGGTGCTGCCACATTTTACCGTTTCAAGTTAATACTAAATCTCTTGACTACCAGGGAAAGTTTTCTCCTCCTTCTGGTGGCTCAGTGGGCTAATTTGTTTTCTTATTATTTAAAATTTTTTATTATAGCAAGTCTTGATACGTCTTTTAGTTTTTAAAAATTTTAAGATCCTGGCTTATTCATCCATCTGTGGTAGGGTCTCTTTAGGGGTTTCCCAACGAAAATGTAAAAATCCTCACTCTTAATTGCTCGTAATTGTGTATGAATGTTAATCATGAGGTTTGTTATGAAAGCTATTTTTAGAAGTATAGATTGTGGCAGATAATGGCAGCAATATTCACCCCCAAAATATATATATGTAGGTGCTAAGTTACATTTCAGGTCACATGAAACATTGTGCCATAGACTAGGCTGAGGCCCAGGGACTGGTAAATAGCTACTTCCTTCTTTGTTCCTTTAAAGAAATCCCACAGTGGTACCTGTTGGCCTTCCTTCCAGATGTCTTTCCTCTGTTGTTTTCATCTTCCCTGGCTACTTCAGAAGATGGCTTTGGGATGTTGTGAGTTGGTTGATTTGTATGTTTTTGGTTTTGTTTTCCAAGTTTAAAATCATTTTTAAGTATCAGGTTTTTAAGGGCAAATCTCAAAGAGACAAATACATTTTGCTCATCTAGTAATCGATTTCCTTTTTCCTTTCCTTGTCTTTATCTGTCCCTTTCTCCTTTGGTCAAGCAGCCAGCCAAGAGGCCGTGGCTAGAGAGTGTGGGTAGGGCCTTATGAGGACCTTCTGTAGCCTCCCCAGTGGCTCAGATCTCCTTCCCTTGATCTCTTGAAGAAGAGGCTGTGGGTTAGGTAGGGAATTCATTCTTGGTTTGTCTTAGCACATGCTGCCTTGTTGACCAGACTGACACGTGAGGACAGGAAGCCTCCGGGGCAAGGAAGCCAGTGCTGAGATATTTGACTCTGGTTTCATTGAAGTTACCGGAGAGTCCAGAGCAACCACTTGTTAGTTGGGTATTTGCTGTGGGTCACTGAACACCCTTCACGGGAGCTTTTTAACCAACGGATTGGGATTTGCTCTTTTTTCTTTAGTTGAGTCCTTGGGCCAGCCTTTTAATGGCACTTGCTCAGAATAGGCACTAGCAGCTGGCAGAATTCTTGCAGGAGGCACATCTGTTGGATTCCAGCTGCTTCCTTACATGGCTTAATATAAATGGGTCTCCAGGGATACAGGGCTACTCTTTGCTCAGAACAAATTGCTTTAGGGGGTCAGAGAGTTGGGCCAGAGTCTCAGTGAACTTGCCTGGGTTCAGTGGATGAGCATGATTAAATGAAGTCTTTTTTTGGCAAGAAGAAAACCACCAGTTCACTTGTTTAAAAGAGTTTCTGATGTCCACACAGCTTAGAGTAAAAGAATCAGCATGTTGAGATTTCTCCCAGATAGGGATATTTAAAAAATTCCCTGCCCAGAAAATCAGAAGTATTCTGTCAGAGGAAAAAAAATCCTTCCATTGCTGCTTCTGGAATAAAAATCCTGGTAATTATAATTTTAAATACATTGAGTTTTTAGTTCTCTCCCTTTAGCTTCATTCCTCTTAAACCGTTACATTGCTCGTCTCAGCTCGATGGGGGTGATTCTGTCTTTTCCCTTCGTACTTTTGCCAAGAGGTGTCAAAACTGCTCCAAAAAAAAAAAAAGCTTGATTTTGATTAATATAGAGAAACAAGACTTTGCCTGACTGATAATAAAACTGATAAATGACATTTGAATTACTTGTAGCGGTAATTTATTACATAAAATATCTTTTATTTGACATGCGATTAGTTGCTAGAAGCATCACTCAATCTGACTAGTTTAAACATGCTCTAAAATGAACCCCAGTAAAAACCAGGGCTGTTGGCTGCTGGCTTTATGAAATATACTGATCCTGCAGTGAGGAAAAAAACCTGACTTTAAATATTTAAATGATTAATTGGGTTTATATATATTTTTTTACCTTTCTAACCCCCTTAATTACAAGCAAACTCAGGGGAGTTTCTGAACTAGGTGTGCAATCTGCATGCTCATTGCCAAGGCATTGTCTGTGTCCCTGCATGAGGTATTTATGGCCTCCATGCACATGTCTTCGTTTTGGTGTGAGATCTACTCATAGCCCAGTCCCAGTAGCTGCTGTCTAGGGTCCTGGCATTCCATTTCTCTCCATCTCTAGCCCTTTGGAAAGGATAGAGGACAGAAAGGAAGAGCCAGAGGGGACACACAAGACATTTGCCAGATCCCAAGAAGGCTGAACTCCCTCCCTCATTTTGTTGGAGATGCCCTGAGTGACCTTGAAGGGATCTCCTGGGGCCCATGTTTCAGGCAGCAGTCTCTTTTCCATAAGCAGCTCAAGAAGAGTCATGGTCTTGGATCCTGAGCTCTTGAGTCGCCTTCCTCATGGGCAGAGCCAGCTCATGCTAAGAGTACAAGTGTGATAAAGTAGGAATTGTTGTAGCTTGTGGATGATTGGACAACCCTGGACAGTTTTCAGGACTTCTGCCCCTCTTGTCTTATGTAGACATCCCAGCAACCCCAAGAGAGGCAAAGCTGGGAGCATCTCCAAATTACAGATGAGGAAACTCGTTCCTTTTCAGCATTTCTCTTACTGGGGAAATTTAACTACTCTTCAGATTTTAGCAAGTACAGGTAAAATGAGTATGGGAACCTGGAGTAATGACCCCATTTCGGTGCAGACAGTCTTTATTGAGGGCCTCCTATACTCTCAGGGCCTTGCTTAGCTATACATGAGGGGATGTGTGTGTGTGTGTGTGTGTGTGTGTGTGTGTGTGTGTGTGTGCCTCTATTCTGAAGAGAATGCACACACACACACACACACACACACACACACACACACACACACACACACACACACACTACACCAATTAGCCTTGTATGACATTGTCATTTAATTAAGGGCCAAAATGCCTGGAAAAAAATCTGAAGTACTTGGGGAATCTAGAGAGGAGTGAGGCCGGTGTAGGCTGGAGGACACCTGCAGTGCATTAAGGAGGTGGTGCATGGGTGCCAAAGGGAGACTTGGTCGGGGAGACTGTGGTGCTTAGGCCAGTCTGCTCAGTGTGTGAAGGGCATCAGAGTGAGTCCGAAGGGAATTCACTCATTCAGGAAGCACTTATTGTTCATTGTACACAGTAGGCACCTACTAAGTGTTGGTCAAATAAAAGAATGACAAGCCACCACAAACTTATGCTTGTTCTCCATTTATTTACACTCAGAAAGATTAGGGCAGGAGAGGGGGTGGCAAATGTGGGTGGGGTCAGTACCAGTTCTGCAAGGTGTCCGTCCTACTAACTACTAACCCTAAAGAGCTTCTTTAAAAAACCTTTTGGCAAACTAGGTTGACCTTGTTTACTTCATTTACTTATTCATTCATTCATCTGCCTGTCTTTGAAATCAAATATAAATGATTGATACTTTCAACATTAATTTAGGTTAAATATTTTGGCTATTTGATCAGAGAAATTGAGTGAGAATTCCTAAGGTACAATAACTTCTTTTGTAGCCACTAATGAGTCAACTTTTGATTTTTCAGTGTTGATAGGGCAGGATTTTTCCTGTTAGCGCTTCAGTGAGGTCATCATCCCCAGCCGCTTCTCACCTCACTGCTGATCATTTTTATAAGTTGTGTATGCCTCATGCATCCCCAAGCTGAGTCCTGCAGTGAAGGACCCATGGCCAGTGTTAGGCCTATGGAATTTTCCCACTCCAGTCTCTGTGGTGCCACCTTTACCTTATTCCTGAGTTCAGGTAAGGCTGGTGAGGAGACGGGCTGGACCTGGTCATCTGAGCTGTACTTTCTGCTCAGGTGACCCTGCTCTGCCCCTCCTAGCCTCTCTCCTAGTCATCTGCCAAGTGGGGTGTTGGCTCCCCCCAGGCTACAGGAGCACTGAAATTCATTCTGTGCTGTTAAAAAATAGGCCAGTCTTCTAAATCATCTTATCCTTAGACTTACGTTAAAGTTGGTGTGTTTCTCCAGGGGCATGTTGGATAGTGGGAATAACTTCCCCAAGATTTCCAGAAAAGAGCAGTTTTTGCTGTCCTGGCAGTCAGGCAGTCAGTGGGTATCTGTCGAGTGCCCGTTAGATATTTAGCCCTGTGCTATGCTGTGTACCATGGGGTATATAGGAAAAACATAGAACACGCACCCTGTTTGCAAGAAATTTACTGTTGGGTTGAAGAAACAAGACTGATACACATGAAATATTATTGAACAAGGCAAAACAGTATAATGAAATGCCAAATTGTGAGTACTGTAAAACAGCAGTAATAGACACAGATTAAAAAGTGTGTTAGAAGTTAAATGAAAGAGCAAGGTGAGGCAGGATTCCCTGCTGGGGGACGAGGGAGGGAGACAGTGAGTGCCCCGAGATCTGGGGACCGGGGACTTGTACGCACATCACCCAAGACAGGCAGTCAGGGCACAGAGACCAGTGGGCTTGGCATGCCGACACAGTTTAGGCCCCCTTTACAGCTGTGTGACCCTGGGCAAGTCATTTAACCACTGGAGCCTTTGTTTCCTCTTCTGGAAAATGATGGTGACACTCTGCCTCACGGGGAGGGTAGGAAGACCATGCAGTAATAATAACAAAGCACTAATAATAATAGCAACAGCTGTTGTTTGTGTATCGCTTTAAGCCCTGCAAGATACTTTAAACCTCCAGAGTGCCCATCTTCCATCTATCTGTAAGCATTCGTTAAGCCCCTGCTGTGTGCCGGGCTCTATGCTTGATGCTAGGGACACGGAATCTAAAGAGGGAAGCTGATGGGCTCCTGGGGGAAAGAGCATGTCCTTGTTGACAGAAGTCCATGCTAGATAAACAGCACCCGTAGTTGTTTTGGGAGGGATGGGGTTCAGGAAGGTGGTGGTGAAAGGAAGAGGAAAGGAAAACCAGGGTCTCTGAGGGGCCTGCAGCAGATGGCATTGAGGTAGCACCAGCCTGGCCAGGTCACTGTACCTCCACCTGCCTCCACTTCTTCTGCTGTAAGATGGTGGTCATAGCACAGGTCTACCTCTGAGGGTCGGATAACCTAGAGAGCGTTCTGTGACCTTGGCACCATATGAATGCTAGCTGATTTCAGGCATGGTGGGCAGTTTGTCAAAAGATGGGGAGCGGGAATCACATTTGGGGAACAGCTGGAAGGAGACAATCCCTTTGCCATTCTTTACTTGTAACTTTCCACTAAAGGGAAAAACCTGCACCTGACATTATTCATTGGTTTTGTGAAAATGGGCATTAGTTGAAATGATACTGCATGAGCTATTTTGTTCCAAAGGAGCTTTGCTACAGGTGTTACAAATGGACCAGTGGGCTTAGCCCTAGGCCTGGTCCTGGTTTAGCAGTGTTAGTCAGAACAGTGGCCTGGGGGTGCCGAATCCCATGCCCTGTAGGTTACTTGGAAGTTGCTGAGAATCTGGAGCCCGTTTAACTACAAAGACAGCAGCTAGAGGACCACACCAGCCCTCAGAAGCCTCTCTGACCCATAATGATGCCTCCGCATCATCCCTCACGATGGTGTCATGGCGGGAGGGTGTGTTTCAGATTCCCGTCTTCAGCCCTTTCAGAGCTCCACAGTAGCACAGAGGAGGGCCTTCCGGCCCCCCTGCCTGTGCAATTGCAATGGGTGAGGTAGAGCACCAGCTCCAGGGGGAGTGGGTAGGAAGGTGCTGGGGCCGTAGTTCAGGAGCTGTCACATATCCATATGGTGAAAGAGTTCTATAACTCAGAGGTTTTGTTGTTTCTGAGTGGATGCGCATGATCAGAGGGCACGAATCAGCCCTAGCACCTAAGTGAACTCTTGTAGTCAGGCTGGGGTGGTTACGGGGCTAGAGCCTGGCTTTGGAGGGGAGCTGCAGGGGCCCCCTGCCCATTTCCTATAGTGGAGAACAACAGTAGCAGTCATGACGAGAGCTGGCTTTTATATAGCTCTGTAAGGTTTGACAAATACTTTGCAATCACCTCATGTGATCCTCACAGTCCTGAGGCATTGATGCTATTATGATCTTCGTTTCACATTTGGGGGACTGAAGGCAACCTTGCCTCGAGGTGCCCGACCAATAAGGGCATGCCTGAAGCAGAATCTGGGTCCAGGTCTTCCTGACCCCCGGTGTCCTGATGCTCCATGCACTCTGCTGTCATACTCAGCTTGCATGGCCAGTCTGATTGGCCACACTTGGCCAGGCTTTCCAGACCCTAGTCCCGTTAAGTTCAGCAGATGTTTGTTAAATACCCACTATGTGCGTTGCCCTGTGTGAGGCGCTGGAGACACAAAGATGAAAGCTGAGCTATTCCCGCCTTCCAGGAACTTGGTCCCCCCCAGAGCAGAGAAGGCAGTGGGGTACAGGAGAGAGAAAGCTGGGTTTAGAGTCAGAGGATCTGGGGTCACATTCTTGCTCCACCCCTTCCTCTTTGTGGGCAGGGCACTGAAGCTCTCTGGGCCTCTGTTTCATTTGTAAAATTAGAGTTATTACCAGATGGCCTCTTAAGGAGTTTTGTAGCACTAAGTCTGTGGTACCAGGATTCTTTGGGAGTCCAGAAGGGCTCCAGGCAGAGTATTGTCCACAGGATACTGTAGCATGTCTTTCATTCATTCATCAAGCATCTAAGTGCCTGCTGTGTGTTGGGCACTGTCTGAGGCACTGGGGACATAGAGCCAGATGCCTGACGGTTGCAGACCACAGGGCATTTGAATTCTCCTGGGGCTGTGTACACAGCAGGTGAGTCAGTGGGAACCGCATGCTAAGTAAATAGGAAGTACTTTTTTGGGGAGTAGGGAGAAGAATCCAAGTAAGTGGGAGATCAGGAAAGGACTCAGGGAGGAAGCAAGGCCTTGAAAAGAGACTTGAGATTTATAGGAGTGCAAATGAGGAAGGAGACATTTCACCCTGGGTGGCAGGGCGGGCAGGGTACTTTTTACCAGTGCATCGCTGATGGCCCTGCCGGCCTAGCTGCAGGTCAGCCATCTTCTTTTTATTCTTGGAAATCCTGATTGTCTGTCTCCTTTTAAAAACTGTTTTGACTTGGTAGCTGGGTAGCCTTGCCTATGCAGACCTTATGGAAAGTCATGCTCTTATTGCTTTGCTGTGCTTTTTAGTTGAAACAGATTCCTGTCTTGTTCTTTAAATCTGGCCTTGGAAAGCAAAGAGCAGTCCTGTGTTGGCTTTGAGAGGTCTTTCCACATGGGACCTGGAGCCAGGAGGCTTTGGGATCTCTGGGCTCTTAAGCTCCTGACTACTTTCTGTCTTCTCTCTGGGGAGTTGTGATCTCCTGTAGATGTGGCTGGCCTGTGTCCACGTCCAGGTCCTCCGCTCCCTGACACTTTCCTCTCCTACAAATCTGGAGCAGGAGGTCTACTGGCCAGGCCTACGCTGGATCGGAGGTTCAGAGAGGAGGTCTGTGTTTTCTGTGGCCTCCCTGTGTTGTCTCCTTTCTGATTCCCTTGGGAGAGCTGAGGGAATGCGGGGGGAAGGAACTCAGAAGAAATTCAAAGGTGTTTGGGGTTTGAGGCGGGGGAATAGAGGGAGGACTTTGGCCAGATGTAGCTGTCTAATAAATAAACATTTGCTGAACGGAATTGGACTAGGACCTGGAGAACATTATCGTGTGTCTGAGCCCGAGTTCTCCTTCCCTTTGAAAGCACCTCAGGCTAGTGAGAGCCCTCCCCAGGCCTGCTCTTTCTCTTTTCCTTTTTGCCACCAGACAGAGTTGTATCACCCATCTCCAAAACGAGTAAAATGGCATTTCGGCTTCTTGTCTTTATAGACTCTCTGAACTTTAGGAAAGATCATTCTGGTCCCTTTTCATTAATAATGAAAACCAGAGGGCAATAAAATGTTCTTAGCGTGAGCATGACAGCAACAGAGGGAGCGCTGAGAGAGGTGAAGGGTGCATCTGACAAGGAACTACAGGTGTTTCTCAATTCTGCACCGAGGTCAGGGCGCGTGGAAGGTGGGAGCAGCTCGGAAGCGGGCTCTGCTTCTTGGCACAGCTTTAACCACTTGGAGTCCAGAAGAGTGGGCTTGTGAAGCTTGGTGCTCTTGGTCTCAACCCAGCGGCCGTCTCTCACCTTGTGCGTGTTCACTGGATTTCTGAGTAACAAATGGCAATATAGTTAGTTATTCTAAATGCACGCCAAGGATGGAAATGCTCTTCTCCCAGGTCTGAGGCCCCATGATGGACAGCTTGTGCTCCAAGTGAAGCCCAGCTGAATCCTGACTGTCCTAAGATGAGAATACTATGCTTTCTTGTCTCCATTCTCCTAATATTGAACACTTATTAGAAGCATGGTCCGGGGACAAGCACATAAAGCTGACCCTCTGACTCCCTTGACTGTGGGAAAGCCCTCAGAGATTCAGCCGACTCTGCCTTGATGCTCTTAACCAATTCTCTAATCAACTCATTGTTTTCTAATTAAATGAGAGTGAAAGTGGATGTTGGGGTGTCCTGGAGGTTGTGTAGGGCACTCCTTTAAGGGATGGATTGGACCAGATGCTTTCAGAGCCTTCTTAAAAACCTCAGGTCCCAGGAGTCAAGATGTGATTTCTGGGGGATTGTTGGCTTTGTTTTATGACAGACTGGGACCTCCAAATATCTGGTTGGACAGCATCTCTTGGAGGATGTTTGCTAGATTCTGAGAGGAACATTTAGGGGAGAGCTTCCCAGTTACTATCTTAGTAAGCAGCTCTGGGCAGTCTTCTTTGGCAAACCTCAGTCTGAAATCCACAGGCATTGAGGGAGGGAGGGAGAGAGGGAGTGAGTGTGGTGGCCAAGGAAAGACACTTCCAGGCACCTCAGTCGATGGACGGAGCCTCGGTCTCTGCAGAAGCCCATTGAGCAGAGCTGAATGGGGGCTAGGGGTGGGGGTGCTTCAGCTGAACCCTGGGAAGGCTCTGATCCTGGATCTGCCTTGGTTGGGCTGTTGGCCAGAGGCCCCCCCAGTGCGTGTGCCCACATCCTGCTACTGAACTCTAAGAAAGATCATTCTGCTGCCTCTGGATTATTAATGAAAACCCCGGGCATCATGAGGGCCTCGCCAGCAGCTTTATGGGTGTGTGTTAGAGGAGAGGGGAGGACAGGAAGGGTGTGAAGCTGTCAGACTACAGGGGGCTCTTGGTCTCCTTTGGTGAGGAGAAGACTGAGCCCCTCTGCTCTGCTCAGATGAATTCTGATGCTCCTTTAATGAGGGTCAGGAGTCCTTCTGCCCTTTTGTTCTCCCAAATCCATTTCCAGATTCCTGTCTTTCTTGTGACATTAGTGTGATGGGAATGCTGTTAGGTGACACAGCCTTGGAGTTTCAGGTGTCCGACACCAGCCCTCAGCTGAAAGGGTTCCCCCATGCACTGTTGGAGGCTCTCGAAGTGCTGACCGTTATGCCAGTGAAGAGAAGCAGGGACAGAGCAGGCAGGTGGGCCCTGCTGTGGATTGGCCAGTCCATCAGAAACCTTTAGTCCTGGCTCATGCTCTACCCCCTCCTTGTCCTTCTCTCACTTATGAGGGAGACTCCTGAGGGACGCAGTGAGCAGAGGGCTGCCCTCGATGGCAAAAAGGCTGGAGTTCAGATTCTGCTTTCAGTACTTACTAGCTCTGTGACCCTGGGCAAGTGAGCTCCTCCTTCCTCTCCCTCCCCTCCAACTGGAAGGAGATTGTGGCATCTGTTTTCTTCACTTGTGTTTCTCTCTCTCCAACCATTAGACCCTACAGGTTCGAGATGGCGAGATTATGGGGCTCTGACTATCATCATGGCGGGGATCGCCTTCGGCTTCCACCAGCTCTACAAGGTATGTGTGGCTCTGGCTGAGATCCTGGGAAGGCCAGGTGTGCTGCTTCCAGTGCCTCCTCTCCTGTATCTGGGCAGGAAGTCCTGTTAATCCTTCCTACCCCCAGAGCGGGGAAAAGTCACAACCGTCATTCCCTGGTGGCAGGTTATGGACACGAATGGGATGAGTGCGAGCTGTGGCGGGTGCCACGGCCAGACAGCTCAGGTTCTCATGGCTGGGGATGCCAGTGGGTTTAGAACCATGGTCACGGCTAAGATGCGGGGCAGTCCTTCAGCCATTTATACCATGGGTAGATCATGTTCTTTTGCATATAAATCTAAGGTATTAATCATAAGCAAACAAAAATTCTGCTCATCAAAGAAGGCCATACATTTGCTGAGAGTTTTCATGCACAAACATGGGCTCTCAGAGCAGCCCTTCAGATGGGCACTTATTCCTAGAAGGAGCTAGCAATGTAACCTAGAGAAGGCCAGGTCATGGTTTGGAGTTATCCCCAGAGGTGAGAGACCCCTGAGAACACAGGGGAGGAGAAAGCAAATGGGGGACACGTTCCACCGTGCTGATGTGCTTTTCCCACTGCCCTTGCCCTCATGCCCTTGACAGACGCTACTTTTGGCAGCATCGAGATATTCAAAATCGCTTTCTGTTCTAGGGTCCTATCATTGAAAGGCCCTGAGAGGTGGCCAGTCTAGCCTGCACTTGAATGTGGAGTCCCCTTGATCACATTCAGCAGACTTGTTGAGAGTAAACTCATGTTAAGCTTGAAATCTCTTGCTTAGCTCCAGTGTACTTCCTCCACAGGACTCCTAGTTTTTGCCTGACTTCAAAGCCTGTTGGCTGCCTGAGAGACAGGAGATAGCTTTCTGCATGTAAAGTCCAGTGCCAGAGGTGGACGTTTCAGCATCAAAAGTTCCCCAGTCCTGGCACTCTCCTTCCCATGTCATTTGTTGTAGGCAGAACGTTGCAGTCTAAACACTAGGTCAAAGTGGAAGGAAGAGTAAACTCCTAAAAGTCTTTTTAAATAAGTGCCTCATATAATAAATAATAAGGAGTGGTTAAACAGCTGTCCACTCAGCAGTCCCAGGACCCAGTAAAGTCCACTGGCACAGCCAGGAAGATGTGTCTTTGGCTGTGGATAGTAAGTGCTGGTCTCTTTCCCTCAGGGCCTTGGAGAGAGAGAGAGAGAAGTAGTGGAAAGGTAGTTGAGAGAAGGGGCTAGACCCAGGCACTGTGATGTCATCTGCCCCTTCTTTCTCTGTAGCTTTCAGGTAGACTTTGAGAGGTTGAGTGGCTTGGGAATAGAAGAAAAGACAAATGAATGAGGGGAGCAGCCCAAGTGTGGACAGGTAGTTATAAAATGGGGGAGAGGCCATGCTTTTGCTCACCCTCTGTGCATGGAAGGCCTCAGCCAGGGGCCGTGTCAATGATCTTCCATCCTCAGGAGGACCCTCACTCAGAGCACCCACTCACTCTCTGGCTTGGAACTTTCCAAGTTCTCCACTGGAATGGTAACTTTGCCATGGACGTGTTTCAGCAGCGTTGTGGCCAGGAGCTAATACCAGCCATTGGGAAAAGCACTTTGCAGAATAGACTAGAAAGTGCTTACGTAGAAATGTTAAATGATGAGCTTCACTTAGGAGTGGTTCCCACAAACCTCCTGTGAGTCACCTCCTTTTCCCTCCCCAATAAGAAACTATTAATGGAGAAGTTGCTGTTTCTCCTTTTCTGGGGTCCAGGTGGGTGATGGACCGAGGAAAGAGTTTAGAGACGCCTGGTGGGCCCAGATCCCCTCTTTCCAGAGCAGCCGACTGAGAGTTGAGTTGAGGGGCTGACTTGCCCATTCTGGCTGCTGGCCACTTGGCTGGCTGCTGGGCTGGTGGTTAGCGGGCTCAGGGTGGGCCTTCTGTGTCCTCTCTCCCCTTCCTTTCTTGGCAGCTCCATCATGCTCCCCATCCTCTCCACACCCTCCTTAGCCTCTCTCACATATGTTGGAGGCCCTTGCATTTCAGTCCAGCTCTGGAGGGGGTGATTCGGAGGTTATTCAGAGAGCCCACAGACTAGGGGTGGGCTTCCTGGGACTCTGCTACATAGCCATAGACTTTACATTAAGATGACAGAGCAGAGGTCCCCAGAAATGGTGAGGTTCTAAGCCTGGCCTCTCTCCTAACTTTGAGAAGGCTCTTGTGAGGTGTTTGTTGAGACTCATTGTGGGAGGGAAGGGCACAGGGCAGGGATGCGCGGGGTGTCTGTGGAAGCGAGGGGCCGGGAGCTGGGGGCAGGTGGCTAGTGTTGATGCCCGTCCACTTCTTGCAGAAGTATCTGCTCCCTCTGCTTATGGGAGGCAAGGAGGACAGGAAGCAGCTTCAGAGAATCGAGGCGAATATCTCAGAGATGAGCGGCAGCGTGACGCAGACAGGTAGAGACTGATGGCTCCATCAGCTCGCCCCTCAGAGCCCCCCGTGTGTGCCCCCCCCCACCCTCCGCCTCCACTCTATGCGGTGACTTCATTTATCTGCTCGAGAATCTGTTCACATTTGCAAATGAAGCCGCCGTCATTTCGGTTTAATTTGAAATTGCTTGTTTACTGTCGGCGCGGCCTCAATTAATTATGTTTTTACGGAAAGGCTCCCAACCTCAGAATATTAATAAGGGGAATAAAATGACAGCCTTTCTAGGGGCTGTAAAGTTCATTTTTAATTTCTGCTTCTCTGAGGTTTTCAGGGGGGTTTTTCGGTGATTTTTCCCCCTTCCCTCTAAGAATTCAAAGCGGGGTCAAGAGAGTCTGTAATTACTGCGGCTCACGCGACCCTAGCCACCTTCTATGTTATTGACTCCATGGGGCTCTCGTTCCTTCCCCAGCACCCTCGTGATGGACCAGATTAGCTGTAACCCGTCACACTGCTTGGTGGGCTGCTTTTTTCCTTTGTGAACTTGTTTACAGGATGGGAGATCTGGATTAAAAATCAAAGGCAGGTAGAAGACTTTCCGAAGCCACAGGGCACGCGTACGTGGCCTGGGGCTCGTGGGGGGTCTGTCTTAGAAGTCGTCTGGAGCCTGTGCACTGAAGGATGGGCTGGACAACCAGCAGCAGGGAGAGGGGCCCCCATGACCCTTGGGAAGGGATGGGGCCCATGGAGAGTGGTGGGAAAGAGGAACGGCCCGAGAAACCCACTGTGCTATTTTTAGTCTTTCCTGGGCAGTGTTTATCAGGAAGGAAAGGGGAATCATTCTGTTTCAGAATTGGAAATTCTCTGCTAGTTCCATGAGGGCACGTGTGAGGCCCCACTAGATGAATGATGCAAACACTGTTGAAGTTGGGAGAGCTGAGCAAATCCTGAGTAGATCTAATTAGGAGGGAGAGGTTTGGGATGGATATACTGCTTCCTATAGACAACTCTACAATGGCAAGATAAACTAGGAAGACTGGGGGTTAGATGCAGTGCAGGTAGAGTGCCCACAGCCCAGATGAATTATAAGGGGGAGAGAGGAAGAGGGAGCATCCCTCGATAAATTAGAGAGAGAGAGGAGGGAGCCTCTGAAGGCCGCTCTCACTGAGCTGTAACTGCTTTCTCCCTGCAGTGACTCAGCTACAGGCGACATTAGCCTCTGTTCAAGAAATACTGATCCAGCAGCAACAGAAAATTCAGGATCTTACCCAGGATCTGGCTGCCTCCAAGGTACTTCGTGTCTCGATTCATTTCTTCCTGTGTGTAGTGGGCTGCTCTCCTTAGGTCCTGACCGTGTCTCCAGCCTGCTCACAAATAGCCCCACCCCGGTGGTGGTCAGGTGGCCGTGGCTCTCAACACTGCTTGTCTGGAGCAGGGAGGCCCCTGCCAGAGAGTCGCCTTGGCATTTGATGATAGGGTTCGGTTGTACCTCCACTTTGGCAAGGAAAAGCTCCTTGCAGAGCCTGTGGGCACATCCCACGCCCTTGGAAAGGAGGAGGACCTGGTGATGGGGGCTATTCAGGTTTGACTTGGGTTTGATTCTTCTGGTAGTGTGGATTTGGAGGCAGAGGACCAAGGTCCGGATCCTTCAGAGGCAGTGTACCCTCTCTGTGACCCTAGACACGTTCCTGACTTGTGACTTTCATTTCCTCATTCTAAAAGTGAAGGATCTGGGGCGGCTAGGTGGTGCAGTGAGTGGAGCACTGGCCCTGGAGTCGGGAGGACCTGAGTTCAAATCTGGCCTCAGGCACTTGACACACCAGCCATGTGACTTTGGTCAAGTCACTTAACCCCAGCTGCCCTCCAAAAAGCCAACAATAAATAAATAAACAAAATAGAAGTGAAGGATCTCCTGGGGCCTGTCCTCTCCTGTGCCTCTGCTGATTGAGAAGAACTGTCCCAGAGAGACCATGGGGAAATTTGCCCTGGCTGCATGCCATGGCCAGTCGGAGCTTCTTGCCCCCCACTGCCTTGCTTCGAATCCCGAGTTTGCTCTCAGGCTCAGCTCAGTGGCTGCGGTCTAGCCAAGGCCTTTTCTGCCCAGCCTCCTCTGACTGCTGCCAAGACCGATGCGTGTGTGCATATGTGTACACGTGTACGCAAGGATCTGTGGGCAAGTGGCATGCGATGCCCACAGATGTGTGCACACACGTATACACAGGTCTCTGGGCGAATGGTCCTCACGGTTGCGTGTGTGCACACGTGTATACACAGGTCTCTGGGCGAATGGTCCTCACGGGTGCGTG
>CM053582.1:95071939-95095957 GCA_028627135.1 Pseudochirops cupreus
GCGTGTGTGCGCACGCGTATACCCAGGTCTCTGGGCGAATGGTCCTCACGGGTGCGTGTGTGCGCACGCGTATACCCAGGTCTCTGGGCGAATGGTCCTCACGGGTGCGTGTGTGCGCACGCGTATACCCAGGTCTCTGGGCGAATGGTCCTCACGGGTGCGTGTGTGCGCACGCGTATACCCAGGTCTCTGGGCGAATGGTCCTCACGGGTGCGTGTGCACACGCGTATACACAGGTCTCTGGGTGCATGGTCCTCACGGGTGCGTGTGTGCGCACGCGTATACACAGGTCTCTGGGTGAATGGCCCCCATAGATGTTTGTGGCATGGCTGTTTCTCTTTTGTAGACTCCTTAAGAGAGGATCTGTTTCTTCTCCTACTGTCTGCCTGGCACCTAGCACTGCTCTGGCACATCCTGGGTACTTAATAAATGCTGAATGAGTGATTGATTGATTGGTTCTGAGTATTACAGGTTTTCCAGCCTGAGGCCTGTTAATGTCAGGAGAATGTATAGGTCTCTCACTCTGATTGAGAGCACTTCTGTGTACACTATTCCAAATTTGGGTTCTTAGAGGAGAAGCTGGCAGTGAGATGAGGCAGTGAGATGACCTCATAGAGGGAGCCCTGTTCCTGACCTGAGGAAGGCCTGGGTTCAGATCCCTCTTTGTACTCTTCCTAGCTGTGTGGCCAGGGCAGGTCACTTGGCCTGTGTGTGCCTTCGTTTCTTCATCCATACAATAGGGGTCATAATAGTTCCTCCCAGGGTTGTTGTGAGGGAATATTTGTAACACACAATCCATAACGCCTTTTTGTAAATGCTAGCTAGCTCCTGGGAGCATATGAGCAGGATCCCTTCACAAAACAGAGGGTTACAGCAGTGGATCAGACAGGTTTGAAGAAAGCCTGGTGAGGGATTCATCTAAGCAGAGTTATCTCGAGAGCACGTAAGAGGGAAGCTGGGAGGAGGAGCCAGAGGACAGCAGAGAGGGGCCAGGTGGAAAAGATCACCCAGGTTTTGTTGTTCTTAATAAAAGCTCTCTTCACAGTCTTCATCAGGCAAGCCAGTCCCTGGTGGCCATTGGCCTGTGACAGCCCAGCCTGGAGCATGTTTCCAGAGGAGCTGGGGATAGCAATGATGCCGAGAGAGTCAAGGGTGGGGAGCAGTGGCAAGAGTAGAGTGTCACACACCTGTGCTGGAGGCACTGTGCTTGCGAGGTCCTGGAGGAAGCACTCAAGGAGGGGATCGCCAGGCTTTCTCCACAGTGGAGCTCCTCTTTACCTTTCATTGACTGACTCGATTTCACCTTGTGTTCTAGAAGAGTGCTTGACTCCCTAGAGCTAGCCACCACCTGAAAAGCTCTCCTACAAATTGTTCCCCACGTTTACTTACACCAGGAAGATGTAGAATTCCTCGAACGATAGAATACAGAGAGAGCCTTTTCCTGTGACCCTGTGACTATCCCTGGGGGTGTTCCCCTCTCTCTGGAGGAGATTCCGTACAGAACCCAGGGTGAGGGGGGATCCCCCAGCTGCTGAGGTCTTCCTCATGAACATCTGTTCCTGTGTGTGTAGATGACATTGCACTGGCGTCACTGAGCCCTTCAGAGCCTCCTGGAGGAGACTGAGAACCACTCAAAGAGTTTCACCTTTCATTCACATGGGAAGAAGAATCAAGTAGTTAGAAGTGCTTTTTGTCTCAGCGAAGAGCTTCAGACTCCATAGAGCTTGTCCTTCAGTGTAGACTCCTTGGATAGACACTACAAAGAGAGGGGAAGAGAACAGGCAGGAGTCCTTGTGGGAAAACTGCAGAGCTCCCGAATGACCCCAGATTTATCCTTGAAATGTTTGTTGTCGTTTGGTCTTTGAAGAGTGCCATGACATCGGGAAGGTGATGGCATCCTTGCAGATGAATTGGATTTAAGTGAGGCAGGGCCATGCAAAGCCACCGGCCTCACTTTCTCTTCCAGAGCCATCTGGGACCAGTGGCAAGATAGAGATAAGAATGACTAGAGATGGCCCTGGATGCCGTGGGAGACCTTGGCCTTTTTAAGCTTAAGTCTTTCCCAGGTCTCAGTTTGTTGGAGGCAACATCCATTCAGTGACTTAAGGTTGGATGAGAAAAGAAGCAAAAGATGGCCTCATTTGCCTGTTCAAAACTTAAAAGTTCCATTTCAGAGGGGATGACCCACAGGGTTTCTGGCCAGGACAGAAACAATTCTGAGCCATCAAAACCCGAGGCTCAGGCTGGGACTTATTACTGGCCCGTCAGTGAGAGCCAGCTCCATTAGAATCCAAATGGGCTTTATTCCTTTGGGCAGAGTACCCCTATGTCAGTGTATGATTCCCCATGTAGAAGAAGGAAGGAGGGGAGGGGCAGCACTGCCCAATTGGGTCCCCAGCGGGGCAGCTACCACTCCTCACACACTGTTGTTTGCCCTTTGTTCTTGAAGAGGACCAGTGACATCAGGAAGGTGATGTCTTGAAATGAAGACCTGTCTCTGATACCCGTATCCTACCAGTGTTGTTGTATGATTTCAGATAATGGGACACTAGAGTCTCATCCTGATTCCAAGGGCAATGACCAGGTTGCAGCACAGAGCAAATTAGGAACAGCGAAGAAGAACCAGAGTAAAGCTTGTCGCCAGAAAATAAAATGGCCTGGTCACGGGGCACGAATGCGCAGTCATTGTCTGATGGCTCTCCCCATATCTTCACCTACCAGGCACAGCCCCAGCACATCAGGTGGGCTCCTTGTCCTTTGGGGGAGGGTGGGCACTTGTGGGGGGGCTTTGGCCTCTTCCTTCTCCCCAGTCCAGTAGGTTGATATCCTGGGGCTTCTTCTCCAAAGATGCCAGTGTCAGCGAGCCCTCAGGGTGAAGTTTGTGGCATTGCTGTTAACCTCCTAGCTGAGCGGTTCCATTTGTCCTTGGGGCAGGGAGCTGTCACTCTTGTGGAAACTCCCTTCTTTGAGTAAGTCTCCCTGGATGAACTGCATTTGCTGATGGTCAGAGTGTGGTCACTCCGTACCCAGCCCTTCTCTCAGCACCCTGTGTTCTCCTGCTCTGTTCCTGGGGATGCATGCATTTCTTCATTGCTCAACAGACATTGCTGAGTCTACCTCATGGGTCTCCAACTAGGATGGAAGCTTCTTGAGGGTAGGAATCACATACTCTTTATTATGAATCCCTTTATCATTTACTGGAGACAAGGTTTCATAAACAGCGGGCACTGAATGAACATCGGCCTCCTGGCCGACGCCAATCAGCCCAGCCAGTGCCCAAGAAGACCTGACGGGGGAAAGGCAGTGCCGAAGGTCCCTCTGTGAGTGCATCTGCTGCCTCCTCTCACTCTCTCCCCCTGGTATCCTTCCCAACACACTGGCTAGTGCCTTCTTTCTGGGAGTCCTTAGCTTGTACTTTCAAAAGCTGAAGACAGAATTACCTTCCTGGGGAAAGGAGTGCCATGGGGGTCAGCGATCTAGGTTCTGTTTGAGCCTTCTGTGCTGCACAGGGTTTGATTCCTCTGTATTTACCAAGATCCAGGAGGGCAGGAGCTTCTGGCTGGGTGGCCCAGTGAGTACAGTGCTGGAGTCAGACCTCAGACGCCAGCCTCCAACACTTCCCAGCTGTGTGACCTTCCCACCCCCCTGTAAGTTACTCCATTTGTCTCGTTCTTGGTTTCTACATCTGTTAAAAAATAGCACCCACCTCACAGTAGTGTTGTGGTGAGGATCCAGGGCGATGGCACATGTCAGTCACTTTGCAAACCTCAGCCTGCTCTGTAATGCTGGCTGTCACCATCATGGACAGCTTGGTCAGCTCTGAGAATGTGCTTCAGGTGGTCCTTGGGCTCCTTTCCTAACAGGCCCTCTCCTGGAGAAGGAACAAAGCCACCGCTTTGCCAGCCGCATTGACACCGGCATTTGAGTGCCTTGTGGTTGTCCATGCCTGACGTGCAGCCTGTGCGCCCTGCTGTCCCCATCCCACACACAGAGCTGCCTCTGGCTCCCTCCTGGGCGTGTTGGTGGCCAGTGGCCACTTTTCGCCATGGAACATGCTCTGTGCAGTAGGACCCACACGGCGGCACAACCATAAACCATGAAAGCCAATTTATGGTCACAGCTCCATTAGCCTTTGGAGCTGTGGCCTGCCAGTGGCCTGAAGCCGTTCCGGAAATTGGAAAACTGTTTTCAGGTCTTAAGAATTAAGATTAAGACCACATGTTGGGTTTTGAGAAGGGAACGGGCCAGGGAATTCTGCGTGGTGGTTTAGAGCAGCCTTTACAAGTTTCTCACATTTTTTTTTTGGAACCCTCTGTCCTCCCACCCCTTCTTCTTCTGTGCTGAAATGTAAAGCACGCTGTTTTGGTATCTAAACACTGTGTGTACGAAGACTTTGGTAACCCCATAAACCAAAGAATAAAAGCTGTGTTTTCTCAGCTGTAATGTAAGTTTTTATATCTGCCTTCCAAGCTCCTACTGGAGCACTGTAAAAAATAAAAAAGAGAAGCTTTAAGTAATTAAAAAACCTACATAAAACCAAAGGCTGTGAATTTTCTACAACTGTTTTTTAAAGAGACTGGCTAAAAAGCCCCAGATGTCAGATTTTATTTCTAAATCCTAGGCATCTGGCACCATATGCGTTTGGAAATTTGAGTCCTTTGCCGGCCAGTGAGTAGAAATCGCTCCCTTGTTAATGTGGTGCTGCAGCTTTCAAGGTCTTAGAGAAGCCAGAACAGTGGCAGCTCCTGGGTTCTTGCCTGTCTGATGGCCTGGAGTGTAAAGCCCATGGGAATACACTCTTGCAAAGGGGTGTGTGCGTGTCACGAGTACACTTCTACAGCCAGAGTCCCTCCAGACCCAGCTTGAGCAAGCACTGAAGGCAGTACCCCCTGCAGAAGGTGGGGGGGCCTCTTTGTGCCTGAGGAGGGAGAGCTCCGTTAACTGCACTGACCCACAAGCTCAGAGAAGCTTCTTCTCAGCCTCTTGTGACCCCGACCACCCGGAGATCCACTTGTTTATTTAACAAATATTTATCGAGCTTTTCTTCTATACAAGACCCTATGTTCACTCCTCTTCGGCTGATGTCTCTTCCAACTTCCTGTATTTTTTATTTGAATTGTCTGGGGCAGTCCTCATGGGAGGGTAATAAGGGACAGAGAAGAGAAATTCAGGAGTGACCACTTTCCGGGGAGTCCTGGTTAATTGCTCATTTAAAAACTGCTTGGAGGGTGACTAGAGTCTATGTGGGCTCATGTCAGGCCCACCTGTGGCCTTGAAAACGATTTGATCCCACTGGTTGTGGCATTTGTGAAAACAGTTTCTGTAGTGGTTGTCCTGTTCTCTGTCCATCACAGCAGGAATTACTGTAAGGAGGTGGTGGAGGACGTTGGGTTGTGTGATTATTACTCCTTGGTGTACCACGTGGCTTCTGCTCTTAGCAGGAAAAGTATTGGAAATCAGGTCTTTTGGAACAGTTCCTGTTAGATTGGGAAGTATTTAAATCTATTCCAGCAGAATATAACGATGCTCAGTGGCCCATAGATGATGACCATTACCTTCCCATGTGGTTGCTTTTGTTTAGTTCAGCATATATTAAGTTCCTACTGTGTACACAGACTTCAAACAAGCTATAGAGAGTGAAAAATCACCATTTCCTCACGTGAAGCAGTTGCCACAATGAGGAGGCCCAAGTTGTTCTGAAAAACTACCTTTGGCATCAAGCACTTGATCTCCAAACCAAGTGGTTTTGGTCCGCAAATATCAATTCATTTGCAGATCTCATGGAGGAAGGTGGAGAAAGGTGATGAGTGGTTTTGCCTTGAAAAGCAGCAAAGTTAAGTCAAGGGGAAGAAAGCAGGTTTTTAGAAAACTTGGCAGGAGATGCCGCTCGGGCAGAACATCTGAAGAATGAGCCTGGAAGAGCCTGGAAGGAGGACGGCAAACAGATGGAAAACCGAGCCTGTGTTCGCTTTTTTATTACAAAATGTTTTCATCACCAGGGACAGTGGAACCACCGTATTTGGACTCATTGCAGCTCCAGACTCCTGTTCATTGAGCTGTGTGAAGAAGTAGAAATGGCATTCACGAAGGAAAGTTGGAAAGAGTGGCTGCATCAGACCATCACACAAGGAGAAGTCCATGCCGGAGATGACACGGTTTTGAAAACATTGAGGGTCTGATTTTTAGGACAACTGAAAGGGGAAACTGCCCAGAGATTGGAATATATAAATTGTGGACTGTGTTACTTCAAAGTACAAAGAGTGATCAGAGAACCACACACATATACGTGCGCACACACACACACACACACACACACACACACACACACGCCCCCTGGATGAAAATATGACAGAAGCAGCAAACTTTTGCAAGCGTTCTCTGTAGCCGAGTGTGCCTTCCCAGCAAAAGACTCTGTGGTCCTGCTTTCTAGCACAAAACTTGGCAGAGCTGGGTACCTCCTTCACCTATTTCTTCTTTCTGTGTGTCCTGTGTATATGGGGAGCAGCCAGCAGGCATTAAGTGCACCCAGCCTTTCCAAGTGCTTAGGATGCAAAGAGAAATGTGAAGTTGTCTCTGCCCTCAAGGAGCTTACATTCTCACAGGGGAGAAGACACATACATACACAACTGATCCAAAATGGCCAGAGACGCGTTTTGGGGCAGGGGGACATTGGGAAAGGGCTTCTTGTAAATTATGATGCTGGCACTGCTGATTCACCCAAGAAACCAAGAATTCCAAGAGGCAGAAGTGGGAGGATGGAGAGATCATGCAGGATTTCCTAGTAGGTAGAATCAGAGATAACTTTGTTGAATGAAATTCCGACTGTCAGCATCACATGAGGCAGAGAGCAGAGAGATGTGTATTTACCTGGGATGTTTGCTGCTGTTGCATAGGATACCCAGTACAGCGTCTAGACAGAAGAGGGATCCCTACAGATGTCCCATATGTGCTTGACATTGTGCCCTGGAGTACTACATTCTCCTCAATTCATGCAGGAGAAAGCAAACAATAAACAGTGGTTAATTAGTGTGTGTGTGCATGTGGTGTGTGTGTGTGTGTGTGTGTGTGCGCGTGCCATGGACAGGCACAATTCTAGCTGGACCCAGAATTAAATAAGGAGAGTAGGCTGGATTGTATTTGGGGAATTGTACAGCACTTTAATTGATTCTAGGTGGCTCTCTGTCATAAGAGTTGTCATTTTAACACCAGTATTCTTCAGTGATGCTCTGTAGCTATGATTCACGGAACACCATGATCCCCAGAGAAGAAAAAATGACTGGTGGCCCACAGTCCAGTGTGCAGCATCCCATGCTTGGGAGAACTTGGACAGTGATAACTGATGATGCGGAGGGGATGCAGCTTCACAAGTTCACCCAGCCCATGATTTATGTGTAAAGAGGAGCGTCAGAAGCAGAATGGGGGGTGGTGGTCTGAGAACAAGGAAGAGCAGAGGACCAGTCCACTTGCATGCCCAGTAGCCACAGAAGGTAGTTAAACACCCTGCAGCTGGATCAGCCCTCTTCAGCTTGATTTATGGGAGGGTGTGGCTAAGATCATGCAGGAGGAGAAGCAGGCGTACTTTGCTCTAATGTGGCATCAAAATGACCAATGGAGCGGAGCATGTAGGGAGACCCCACGCCAGGCTCTGAGGGCAGAGATGCACAGTGATGTGGTCTGTCCTCAGGGAGCTTATGAGGAGTTATAATGGGTAGGTAGGCTGGGATAAGGGCAGATCAAGTGCTGCGAGCCTCCATCTGCCCACCCAGCCTCTCCAAGATAAGCATCCTGCGGAATGATGAGAACAGCACTGATGGTCATAAGAGTAGCTGCCATTTGCTGCCCCCTTTATCATGCCCTGGGGTTCTATAGTACATGTATTATCACATCTGGTCTGACAACAGCCCTGTAACATACAGTTCCCCATCCCACCCTTGTGAATGAAGGAGACTAAGCTCAAACACTTATGACTCTGTGACCTGCAGCCTGTTCATTCCATTCCCAGTCTATAAGGACCCTTGTTACAGGACACAGACGTGATGGGGCTTGCACAAGGGTTCCCAGAATCTCATGGTTGGAAGGGGCTCAGAGTCCATTTGGTCCACTCACGTTAGACCATAAAGACCACAGAATACCTGAGAAGCGGCCGTTCGGTCTCTCCAGACTCTTGTGAGGGGGAAGGCTCTGGGGAGGAGCTCCTGTTACTCAGGAATTTTCCTGACATCAAACCCAAATGTGCTTCTGTAGGTTACACACCCATTGCTCCTGACTCCCTCTTCCAGTAATAGATCTGCAAATACATTAAGACAGTTCTCACATGCCCTGGAGTTTTCTCTTCTTCAGGCTAACCGTCCCTGGTTACTTCAGCTAATCCCTCACACAGCATCATCTCAAGGCTCTTCATTAGTCTGCATAGTTTCACCTGGGCATCCCCAGGTGAATTATCGATTCCACATTATCAGTGTCCTTAAAATGTGACCCTCAAGAACCTTTACTACTATGACTTTGGAGAAGAATTCATAACCAAGAGATGAGATTGCAAAGGACAAAATAAACTATTTCAGTTATAGAAAATTGAAAAGCTTTTGCATAAACAAAATCAATGCAACTAGGATAAGAAGAGAAATAATTGAGTGTGCAAAAAAACAACAACTTTGCATCTTTGTATGAAGTCTGGTATCCAAGGTATATAGGGAATTGACAAAAATAAAGAGGCCTAGTAGCCATTCCCCAGTAAAATGATCAAGAATTACAGACCACCCAACAAATGAAAACAGTTGGAACATCAACTCACACTTCTTGAAGTGGCAAAGATGATTTTTTGTGTTGTTGTTCTGGACAGAAGCTTCTCTTGAGACAGATAAGCACATTATTCTTCATTTGTGGCTGCCTGAAGCAATCTAAGTGCCTTGCCTATGGTCCCACGGCTGAGATGAAGAAAAGAAATGGAAATAGTGTTGGAGGAACTATGGACAGACAGGCGTATGAAGATACTGTTGGTGGAGCTGTGAGTTATTGTAACCATTCTGGAAAACAGTGTAGTATTATGTGAGAAAAGTCACTCACCTTTTCATAACCTTTCCTACCCTTTTATCTAGCAACCCCACTATTGGGCTTATACCTCAAAGAAGTAAACAGCTGAAAGGGCCCATTTGTACCAAAATATTTGTAGTACGAATGGCTGAGGGCACAGGCATTCATTAAGTGCTTTCTGTGTGTAAAGCCCTAGGAGTAAGTGTGTTTGTGTGTGTGCACACATGTGCACATGTATGTAAGAATGAGAGAATCCTTCCTCTGAAGGAGTTCACATTGTAATGGGGGGAGATGTATTTAGAAGGGCTCAGCTACAAGACAGATGGAATAGCCCTTTAGGTGGTAGCAAACTACTGAAAACAGAGTGGGAGCTAATTATTTGGTGAATGGATGAACGGATTGTGGCCCACAAATGGAATTGTTCTGTGCCATAGGAAACAAGAAACATGAGGGATTTAGAAAAACGTGGGACTTCCAGTATGAACAAACGTAGAGGGAAGTCGGCAAAAGCCGAGTGATGATGTACACAGTGACCACTCTGCAGGTCATTGGAACAATGGCTGTCCATCCTGGAGAGCTGCCTTATGCCGCCTTCCTCGGGGTGGGGTGAGGGGACTCTGAATGTGGGGTATGCTATGCCCTGTGTTCTCTGTTTCTGCTGCTTTTCCCTAAGTATTCTTTCTTTGTTATGAAAGAGGGATGAAGAGGAGTGGGAGGAGATTGAGTGAAGAGGACTATGATGTGCCAGCAAATGGCCGCAGTGAAATTTAAAATAAAATTGGGTTCCTGGAAATGAACCCAGTATTTACAGCTCTGGCCTGACCATGGCCCAGTACTCTGGCCTGTGACTCCTAGATGCAAGACCTCCCTCCCTCCCTCTTTTAAAGTCATATTACCCTTTGGGGGAGGGGGAGGCTGCTCTGTTATACACTGGACTTCCATCAAGCTGGCAGTCTGTTACACTCTGGCATCTCATTCATAAGACCTGTTGCTGAGCCCTGTCTCGGCCTGTGCTTGTGCTTGTAACACTGATTTTTTGAGGCCAATGTTCCAGCCTTTCGGGATCTTCTGGATCCTGACTCATTCATACTGTTTGTGAGCTTTCTCTCCTAGCTTGGCATCACCTGCAAAGCTGATATGTATGTGACATATGCCTTTATCCAGGTCATTCCAAAAAATGCCAGAAAGTGCAGAGCCAAGCACAGATCCCTGGGGCGCTTTGCTGGAGACCTCCTGAGCTTACATCTTTCCATGAATTGCTACACTTCGGGTCCAGCCACTTAACTAGTTCTGAACCCACTTCATTGTACTGTCATTTAGCTCACATCTTTCCTTTTCCACAAGAATAATGATAGAATAATTGTCAAATGCTTTGCTAAAATAGAGGGAAATGATACTTTGAGCATTCCTCTGATGAGTGAATGAATGAACCAATGGATGGATGGATGAATGAATGAAAAAGCATTTAAGCTCTTACTATGTGCCAGATGTGGTGCTGAGCTTTGGGGATCCAGATACAAAAGAGCCCTTGCCCTCAAGGAACTAATTTCTGTTGGGACAAGACAAAGCACATAGTGGAGTGGTGGGTGCAGGTGGGAGAGGAGGTGGTATTTTTGATCAGAGAAGTTGCAGGGATGGTGAGTGGATTGAGCAGTTGATTGAGTGTCCTGAAGGATGAGTCAGTCTGTGTCAGGTGGAGTCTTCCTAGTCCTAAACACAAGAGACTTAGGGCAGGAGTGGTGTAGCCAGGCCCCAGGTTAGTTGCTTAGCATGAGCTAAGGAGCTTAGCATGAAGTGGGGAGGTGGAGGGGGGTCTCTACTTGGGGTCAGAAAGGCTTCAGCCCAGTGAGCAGCTCAGGGACTAGGGTGATGGATGTTGGTGTGGAGGGCAGAGGGCAGGAGCGGGGCACGAATGTATCTGGGGAATGGTGACCAATTCTTGACAAAGCCGTGCTGACCCTTTGCTATTTCAATTTATAAACTAGCAAGTTTTTCCCAATCAGAGTCAGACTTACCTGCCTATAGTTTGCACACTCAATTCTCTTCCCATTTTAAAAACCAATCAGGACATTTGCTCTTCTCCAGTCACGTGGTACATGATCTCTTTCCAAGATTATTGACAAAAGCGAGGCCGTCACATCTGCCAGCTCTTTTATTGCTCTGAGTTGTGCTTCACTGGGGTCTGGTGACTTGGACTCATCAAACTCTCAAGGGCAGCTAGATGCTGTCCTGCTGCTTCCCTAAGTATCTCCGGTGCCTACGCCTTCTGAGCCATTTCTGCTCCCTTTTTCAATACAAAGATGATTTTCTTTGACAGAGAAAACATAAACAAAACATCAGTCTGTCAGTCACAGGCATTTGTTAGGTGCCAGGCTATGTGTGAGGGGCTAGGGATTCAGAGAAATGGAAAACCAGGTCTTGCCCTCAGGGAGTTTACATTCTAATGGGGGACCCCAGAAACAGCTGCATACAAGATGCATAGAGAGTTCATGGAAAGGAACCATAGAGGGGAATGGCCTTCTGCAGAAAGCATTGTTTGAGCCAAGTCTTAAAGGAAGACAAGGGTTCTCCGAGGTGATGGTGAAGAGGGAGGACACTCCAGGTGTGGGGGACACAGCCACTGCTGCGTCCCGGAGCCAGGAGATGGCGCCATCAGGCAGGGGGCACCGTGGGGTGGCAAATCCGGCTGGGTTTCAGAGCCTGTGGAGCGGACTCCAGTGTGGGAAGGAGCCAGGCTGTGAAGAGCTTTACAGGCCAAGCAGAGGAGTGTACGTTTAGAAGACCTTCAGTTACCACCCCACCCATCCCAAGGAGCTCGCCCCCTTCTTCGGTCCTCTTCGCTTCCCTGGCAGAGCCCGCAGAGTGAGGCTTTTTATTGTCTTTCCTCTTCTTGGCAGATCTGTTTTAAGCTTTAGCAGTCCTGACATTAGTATTTTTAATACCGACTGATTGAATTCTTCTTTGTCCCCATGGCCTCCCACAAGCATCTGCCAACATTCTTACAAGACCAGTCTTTGGTGGCACACTTGCCCTTGCGTCTCTGTGCGTGTCTTATAAGCCCCAGGCTGGCTGGTGCCCCCTGTGCATCCACTTCAGTCTCTTGGGGAGACTTCCCCCTTTCCTCCTTAGCACAACGACTTTGTGTCTTCAGAAGCTCCTTCTTTGGGATTTTCTCTTCTCCCCAGTCTGACTCGGGATCCTAGGCGTGTGCTCTTCCTTGAATCCCCAAGTTCCATTGGTCAGAGGATGCCCACCTCTCTCCTTTCTCTTCCCATTCCCTCTTCATTCTCATTTCCTCTCATCACAGATTCAAAAATGGAATCTTCTCTTCTCTAAAGGTTCCCATCCTTTCCACCTCAGCAGCCAGATCCTGCTTGGCAACAATCAGATTGGTGTAGAATAGGACATGATGTGGACCCAGGCCCTCTTGACTCCCAAGGTGACGGTCTTTCCACCACACTGGCCTGCCATTTACAGAGGATTTTGTAGGATCATGGGCAGGTGAATTAGAAGGAGAATCAAACTTTCCCAAAGTTAATTGTGATCTAGTAAGGAAAGATGGTCCTGTTCTGCGCAGCTGCCTAGCAGCTGGAGCTTGGGTTGATGAAGGTTTGTCGTGGAGGACCATGACAGTCTTTATGCAAGTAAACCAGTAGACTCTGGCCAGTTCATGGCTCACCAGTTTGAAGGTATCAGTAGTAGGACCCAGGACTCTAACATGGAATCTCTGCCTTTGTAGGCAAACTTTTGAGATGAGGGGGTGCTTGCGTAGGCAGAGGGGCTGAGAGTTGGAAGGGCCCTCAGTGGTCATCTAGGTCAGTCCAGCCAGGAGTGGGACCCTCACAAGTCCTTGTTCAGCCCCTGGTTAAAGACTGCCAGAGAGGATATCCCACTGTCTGTCTGCATATCCCGTTCTGCTGTCTGTCTACACGACCTGCTCTCCTCTTACATTGCTTTGGTTGTTGGGAAGGCTTTCTCGACAGTGACCCTCAGTCGGCCTCTCTGCAGCTTCCCCCCATGGCTCTTGATTCTTGCTTGTTGAGCTGCTGCCTGTGAAAACCCTTCATATGTGAAGGAAGCCTTCCTGTTCACCTTGAGGCCAATGATCTCCAATCCCTTGAGCTTATCTTTGTGTGACGTGGCCTCACGGTACTTCACCAGCCCCTGGGTGCCTTCCTTTGGGAGCTCTCCAGCTAATCAATGTCATTTAAAACTATGGCGGCTCACAATTGAGCCCTGGACTCCAGAGGGCAATGCCACTGCCCCCTCCTTCCTGGAAGCTGGAGGACCCTCATGAGCAAAGCGCAGGATCACACCCACTTCTTTCACTGACACGTCAGCACCAGAGTGCCTGAGACAAGAGGCGCACCAACCAACGTGGTGCCATTGCTTCCCAAGGGACGCCCTGGCCTTGTGGCTGTGAATGAAAAGAGACTTCTTGGCATCAGAGTCCTTGGTCCAGTCAAATGGCTCCACAGCAGGGACCTGGAATTCTACCAACTCATGCCACTGAAGAAGATACATTAACGGCCCCCTGGATTTGTGTCCTAGGCCTCCCCCACCGGCACCCGAGCGCCTCGAGAGCAGGACTGTCTGACTTTTCTGTCCACTTCTCCAGTGCTTGCTGGGGCGCTTTGTGCAGAGGAAGTATTTCAGGGAGGACCAGCTGCCCTCCCTTGTCATCTTCCAGTCCCAGTCCCATCCGACTCTCCCTGACCCCATCTGGGGTGTCCTTAGCAGATACTAGATGTTTTGCCATTTCCTTCCCCAGTCCCTCCACAGAGGAGGAAATGGAGACAGACAGGGTGAAGTGACTTGCCCAGGGTCTCACAGCTAGGAAATGTCTGAGGCTGAATTTGAACTCAGGAAAAAGAGTCTTTCCTGACCCCAGGACTAGTGTTCTATCTGCTGTGCCCCTATTCGTAAATGTGGATATCCCCAATTCCTGGTCCCTGAAGGAGCCTCGAGTTCAGCCCCTCCCCAGACTGAGTGCTCTCTGATCCTACCAGCCTCTAGTGACCCCCCCACCATTTTACCTTGAGGTTATTTTGTCCATGTCTTTCTTACATACGTTAACATGTTGTCTCCCCAAAAGGACTTTCAACTCCTTGAGATGCAGGACTAATTGTTTGACATCCAACCCTGTATCCCCAGCAGTGGGCAGACGCTCAGTAAATGCTTGTTGTCTTGACTGAGGCCGCACTGCTGCCCCTCCTCCCCTGGGGGCATTCTTCTGGGGCTCCTGGACTGGGGGCTGGGCACTGCTGCCTTAGTCTTACCCCCTCTTTCTTCTGTCTTTCAGGCCACCACGTCTACCAACTGGATCCTGGAGTCACAGAATATCAATGAACTCAAGTCTGAGATTAATTCCTTAAAAGGACTCCTCCTAAACCGGTATGGGGGGAGTGGGCTTGGAGCTGATTGTAGACTGGGCTGGGGAGCTGGTGTTCCTGATGAGTCGAGGCAATGGGCTTCTCTGGCCAGACCTACAGACTTTCAACGGGAGCTGTTGAGAGGGTCTTTGGGAAGGCTGATGGGTGACTTTGGGTAGGGGAGAGGCTTCTGTGCTAGCCTTCCAAGTGACCACCTCCTTGTCTGCTTGGAGAAGGTGAACCTGGCCTCAAAGAAGAGGGGGTTGACGAGCAGAGGAGAGAGAAAGGGCTCCTGGATGGGGGAGGGGAGTGCCTGTCACTAAGAGAAATTCATGGGCTTTATGTAGCCAGTAAAGAAGTGCTTTTGGAAAAGAAAAAAGGCAGAAAGTCGGCAGTTGGGTAACATTGGAGCCAAGAAAACTCTACAAATTGAATTTCTTGATAGCATTTATGATACTGGTGAATTATGCAGACATTAGCTGGTTTGCACTCCACAGAGATGGGGCTTGAGATGGAAGAACCTGCTCAGAGGCCAGTCCAGAGAGGGCAGAGGGAGGGAGTGCTGGAAAGGCAGCTGCTTTGTGGGGTCAGGGTTTGTATTTTTATTTTCTTAACTCCCTTCAAAGATTAGCTCATTCATATAGGATGTGTGTGTGTGTGTGTGTGAGAGAGAGAGAGAGAGAGAGAGAGAGAGAGAGGAAGAGAGAGAGAGAGAGAGAGAGGAAGAGAGGGAAGGAGAGCTTTGGTGATGCTTGGCTTTCCCAATGGAGAGCCAAGGCTGGTGTTACTCTTCCCCGTCCCCTGCCCCCATAGTGTGGCTGTGGGTAAGCTTTTGCTGGGCTTCAGGACTCTCTTCAGGGGGTGGAGCAGCCTTCCTGATGGACAGAGGAGCCCCTGGCAGTGTATTGGGGCCATGTTTCGGAAGCCCTTTTAACACAGACCTCCCCACCTCTCTGCTTTCCCTCCCACCAGGAGACAGTTCCCTCCCTCGCCTTCTGCCCCCAAGATCCCATCCTGGCAGATCTCAGTGAAGTCCTCATCTCCTTCCAACCCCACCGTAGCCAACCACAACAGCAGCAGCGACATCTCCCCTGTCAGCAATGAGTCGGCCTCCTCTTCACCAGTGAAGGAGAACCACAGCCCTGAGGGCTCAAAGGTCAACTATCACCTCCTAGGCACAGAAGAGGAAGGGGAGGTAGTGATTGATGTGAAAGGCCAGGTGCGGATGGAGGTCCAGGGGGAAGAGGAGAAGAGAGAGGAGGAGGAAGAAGAGGAGGACGTGAGCCATGTGGATGAAGAAGATTGCCTGGGTGTCCAGACGGAGGACCGGAGAGGGGGTGATGGGCAGATCAACGAGCAGGTGGAGAAGCTTCGGAGACCTGAGGGGGCCAGCAATGAGAATGAGATAGACTAGGACTATCCACTTTTCTTTCCTCCTCCCTCCTGCCTACCCCTCTACCTGCCCACAACACAGCCCCTTCCTCTCTCTCTGGAGCACCTTTCATCAGGGATGGGGGGGGCTCTCCACAGGAGTACTTTCTCTTGCAGTTGACCACGTTTAGTGTTGGCCGCCCCCGGCGCTCCATGCGCTCGGCATGCTGACTTTACTGGGCACTGCCAGGCAGTAAGGATGGTCATCCTATCACCCCTCCCCTAGCCCTGCCTCAGCTCACTGGAGCTCTCCAGGGGGGAGCTGAGCATAGCCCCAAGGACAGAGCTATACCCTTTCCCTGCATCCAGCCTGGGGGCCTCTGCAGATCTTCCTCAATCCTGCTGGCTTTTCTGAGCCCTTCCACCTAGTCTCATTTCTGTCCCTCATTTTACTACCTTAATATCCAGCACCCCCATTGCCTACATTTCATTCTTAAAACCAATCTGGCCTTTGAGATCTGCTTGGCACAGGTGTTAGGCTGAAAGGCTCCGGAGTTATCCACCGTCCATCGCGATTTTCTTTCTCTTCGGGGGCGACTTGCCTTTAATACTGGTCATGACGACAGGTAGCTTAATTACCTGACTCTTAACTCCTCAGGTGAGAAAGAACTGCTGTTGAAATCATTCTCCATCACTCCCCATCACCCCCCAGCCCAGGCCCATCTGAGTCCTCGTGATTGTTTGGTATAGCAAGCATCTGGCTCTCTGCCCCTTGTCTCTGAGGTGGGCGACTCCATCTTCCCTTTTCTTCGTTGGATGATCAGGGGTCAGAGTGGTCAGCAGAGCCCCAGGGCCTCTGCCCAATAAGAACTAGGCAGGGCCCTGCTGAGCACAGAAGGTCTTCCCAAACTGAGCTGTCCTGCTCAGCCTCTCTTTCCTCTCCCCTCGACGACTCCCCTGTTGTCCTCCTGGAGAAATGAAATGACACAGGGTTTTTGACCCCTCATTTTTGCCGTATCATGTTCTCGACTGGTCCGATGGTGACACACGATCCCTCCTCCCTGCAAGCCGCTGCCAGCTGAGCAATCCCTGAAACATCTGAGTCTGTCCTTCTCACAAAGAAAAGCTGCGCTCGTTTGTGTGATCATGTATAGATTACAGAATATAAGATATGATTGTACATAATTGTAATAAATAGGAGGTACCACTATTTAACCCTGGCTCATCAGCCTGTTTTTCTGGGGCAGGAGTAACCAAAGGAGGTGTGTGTGGGTCTCCGGCAGGGGGCCTTGGGGGTGAGAGTCGCACATCATCATTTCACGGATCCCACATAGCTAGTCCCAGGCAAATCATAGGATTTTAGAGGTAGAGGAGACCTGAGAGGTCTGGTTTAGGCTCCTCAAGCCAAACGACTTCACCACCATGCAGCCTGCATGTAGTAAAAGGTGTAGAGCTAGAATTCGAACCCAGGTCCTTGGGCCCCAGGCCCATTGTTCCTCCTCTCATGCTTCCCTGATTCAGCCTATTTAGCTTCTTACTGAAAACTGAGGGATCTGCCTGATTTCTGAGAGTCAGAGGGCCTGTTGAATGGGGACATTGTTGTGATCAGAGAAGAAGGGGACTTCATATGACTGTATATAGACCTGCTGGGGGATGGATGGTTTCTCATTCCTTAAATGGATGAAGATTTTCTTCAGGAGTGTGTGTGTGTCTCCTTCCCTCTCCCTTCCCCCTGCCCTTCGTCCTCCTGCTCCCTTTAATGTTCACAGAGCATTGAACTGAAACGAGAAGAAACCCCAAAGTGTGTTAGAAAGAAGGGGAGCTTTGTCATCTGCAGCTTCCCCTCCCCACCTTCCCCAGCTTTAAAGGGTTTTGAACTGGGGAATGCACCCAAAGACCCAGCACGCTGCAACAAGTGCCTGCATTACATTTTATATACATAGAAGGTTTTGGAAATAGAAAGTGCTTGGACTACAGCAGTCAGCGAAATGTGGAAAATATGTTCTTGAAGTATGTGCCCCTCCTGGCGTGACTTAGGAGGCTCCCAGCTCCCATTGACTTCCCTCCTTGCCTGCCTCTCAGGTACCAGGCATTCACTCTCTTCTCTGGTCCCCATCCATTTTTAAGAACCACCTTTTCTTGGCAGGTCCCTGGTAGACATTATTTGAAGGGACTTAGGCTTCATAATTCTCCCTTTTCCCAGAACTATCTCGCATGGCCTGGGTGGAAGAGGCCCGAGAACTGACAAAGAGGGAGGTGGGGTGGGCTCTTTGGTGCTGTGCTGCCCCTAGGCTTTTCCCTCAGCCTGGGCTTCAGGTCACCCCCCTACCCTTAGAAGCAGTGCTCTTATCCCTGGCACCCTGAGGTGGACCCCATTGCCTGGAGGCTCCTCAGCCTCATTTTTACTTTTTCTTTTGAGATCCCAACACTACGGTTTCATCAGGCCCCTCTCTCTTGTCACTCATCCCATAGTGCTCGAAGGATGAGGAGGCATGCCAGAGGCCAAGTTCAGTTGGCTGTGGGCATCAAAGCAAAGCTCGATAACATTGGATGAGACCAAGTCAGGAGCTAAAGAGAGATCTCAGCAGTCTGGCCCTGGGGTGGGAGGGGTGAGATCTAGTGTGGTCATAAATGGGGATCTGTGGGAAGTCATATTTGAATTCAAGAATTCTACTTTCCAATGAGGGAGACCAAACAGTATCTGTGAAGATCTGGAGGTCTTGCTGAACGGCAAGCCCAGGGTGAGTTAACAGTGTGGTCGTGACACTAAGAAGAGGCTAATGTCATCTCTTCCTTTTTGCCTGGACCTGTGATTTCATCAACGTAGGGAGCTCTTCAGTCGATGGGGGTACCCAGAGGTTCAGAGTCCCAGGGTCATGTGGCCAGTAGGTCAAGCCTTGAACTCAGATCTTCCAGATTCTGAGGCTGACTTTACCACTGTGCCACACTTCCTCTCCATATGCTCTTAGACTGTAATCACGTAGGATCCAGAATGAAGGAGGTGTGCCCACACCAGCCTAGCCTGACCACATTCAGAAGTGGTGTGTGTACCATTGAGGGAGCCATAATTTAGGATGGAAATTGAGAGCCTGGAGCCTGGTCTGAAGACAGGATGCTAAAAGGGTTGGAGATGGTGCCAACCAGTGGGTTGAAAGTCTGGGGAATGTTTTGTTTGGGGAAAAAGGAGGGGGCACACTTTAGCCTTGTTGAATTATTCAAAAGCTCGCTCCGTTTGTCCCCCGAGCCCAGGGTGCAGACAGACTCAAGAGGAGCGGGTGGAGGAGGTACACACATGCAGCCGCTTGTGCTTCTGTTGCTAGCTGGAGCAACTTCCGTTTCAATGACACTAAGAAGAAGCCGGTCGGGGCAGCTAGGTGGCGCAGTGGAGTCAGGAGGACATGAGTGCAAATGCAGCCTCAGACACTTACTAGCTGTGTGACCTTGGGCAAGTCACTTACCTCTGGTTGACTCAAAGAAGATGATGACTGTGGAAGTAGTATTAGCTCCATTTTCCAGACAGAGGACTGAGGCTCAGAAAGAAGACTTTGCTTATGGTCTTGCAGCTATTGAGTGAGCAGTCTCTTGCCTCCGGGTCCAGCCCTCTTGGCAGGCTCCCTCATAGCATTGTTGGAGCAGGTTTTGATGACTGACTCAGGGTTGTTGTAAAAAGCATCAGGTATGGGTGGGTTAGGTGGTGATCCCCAGTGGGCATTACCTTCCAGCTCCAGCTATGATTCTGAACTTCATGACCACTGTTTGTCCAGTTCCTTGTCCTTATGCTAATCTCCTGCCAAATTCCTCAGTCTGAGGGGGTTCCATTCTTGTGTGTGTGTGTGTGTGTGTGTGTGTGTGTGTGTGTGTGTGTGTGTGCACGCATGCGCCTTTTGGAGGGGGCAAGGCAGGGCAATTGGGGTTAAGTGACTTGCCCATGGTCACACAGCTAGTAAGTGTTCAGTATCTGAGGCTGGATTTGAACCCAAGTCCTCCTGCCTCCAGGGCTGGCACTGTTCACTGAGCCACCTAGCCGCCCCTGATTCCATTTCTAATATTTTATAAAGCACTTGAAAGTTCACCAAGTACTTTACAGGCATCTCACTTGATGCCCACAGTACCCTTGGGAAGTAGGTGCTATTATTATCCCCATTTTACAGATAAGGGAACTGAGGAAAACAGGTTAAGTGATTTGCCCAGGGTCACACAGTAAGGGTCTAAACCTGGATCTGAACCCAGCTCTTCCTGACAATGGGGCAGGTCCGAGGTGCAGAAGACAGAGTCCTGGGGTCTAAAGTCAGGAAGGTTCATCTCCCTGGGTTCAAATTCAGCTCCAGACACCATCTGTGACCCTTGGCAAGTCACTTCACCCTGTTGGCCTCAGGTTCCTCAGCTGTAAAAACGAGCTGGAGAAGAAAATGGTACATGGCTGCTGTATCTCTGCCAGGGAAACCCCAAATGGACGTAACTGAAACAAGTGAACAGTAAAACTTCCAGGTCCCCTGAGCTGCTACCTGCTGCTGAAAGGGAGTGAGCCTCTTTACCCTCAGGTAAGAAGGCAGGGGCTCACCCTCCTCTCTTCCTCTGGGATATGCAAACTTTCTTCCTGTCTCTCCCACTCATCCCACCCCATCCTGCCACACATAACCACAGTGGTGCCCCGAGGAAGGTTTGAAAATGGCATCCCCGACACTGAAACGGCCCTCAGCAGAAACTTGAAGCTGTCACTGTGGTACATGTATGTTAGTCCAGAGTGAGGGTCAGTACCAGGACCAGAGAATTCTGGAACTGGCAATGGCTACCTCAGTTATTATTAGTCTTATTAGTATTAGTAAATAAAGTAGCTGTCTCAGCAGGCTAGTGTTGGAAGAGACACCAGTCATGTCCAGAACAACCCTCCCTCCTCTCTTACACACGCACCTAAGAAATAGTCGTTTCTCCCTTGCTTAAAGATCTTGCACCAACTGCTAGTGCCATCCCCCCCCCGCAAAAAAAAAACCAAACAACTGCCTTGGGAATATTCTCTTTCTATTGATTCTGTACATATTTCAGCTTACTGGGCTCTCCATTTTAGTGTAAGCTTCCTGCAAAAAAAAATTGCTTGTCTTTTTGTGCCTAGCACAGGGCCTGGCATGTAGACCCTCAATAAATGCTTGTTGATTGATTGATTCTACTTTTGGACAGCTCACATGAGGAAGTTTTTCTTAGCACCCAGTCGACATTTGCCTCTCTGCAGTTTCCACTCATTGCACCTGGCCCTGCCTTTGGGAACCAAGTAGAACTAGTTCAATCTCTCATTCACTGAACAGCCATTCAAAGATGGCGGTCACTGCCCTGCCTGCACTCTCAAGACGTCTGTAGCCTCAACACCCTCAGTTCCTTCAACCAACTCTCTTCTGGCATTCTCCCAGGCCTTTCACCATCCTGGCTTCTCTGAACCCTCTCCACTTAATCAATCTCCTTCCTAAGCTGGGGCACCAGAACTGAAGGCATTTCTCCAGGTGTGCTACAGTCAGAGCCAAGTCAAGCGGGATCCTCCTCTTTTGTATGTACCCTAGTACAGACAACTGTATCTTGCCTCCTTCTAATTGGACCCCTGCCCTGAACCTTATTTCCTTGAGAAGTCAGAAGTCCGGAGCTAGTGGCTGGGTCTGATTTTTGGGCTTCTGGTAGAAAGAGGCAGAGACAGATCCATATCGACTTTAAGCTCCATAGATGGCTGCTCTAATGATACTAGGAGGAATGGAAGGAGAGATCCAGGCTTAGGATTCTGTAGTAGGATGAGGATGTGTGGTGGGTAGTGTGGGAGAGGAGTATGGGAACTCTTCAGGATGCCAGTGACCATGGTAATTAGCCAGCTCTCCAACCTGATCTGCCAACGATCATACCACGATTAGGCAAAGACCCTGAGTCCTTGCTGGGTGGGAGGGTCATTTTGTCTGTGGTCATTTTCAGATCACCTTTAGAGGGGCCCCTTCAGCTAAGACCAGGAAAGGAGACTTGAGGAGATTCCCCCTTTTCCAATGAAGAGATCCTGAGTTGGGTATATAGCCTCCGAAGGACAGCAGGCCAACTTCCAGTGGAATTCTCCTAGACACCCAAGACTCTTCCTCAGAGCAGCCCCTGGCCCAGCCCTGGGGAATTTGGTTCAAGCACAAGACTTAGTGCTTCTTGGTCCTCTCTCTCTCCTACAATTCAGTTTCTTATTGTTTCTCCCACCCATTCCACCGCCTCTGCCATGTATAACCAGAACGAGGTATTTGTGGGTCCCAAGGAAGGATGGAAAATCACATTTCAATTCATAAAACACTTATGAAAGTACTTAGTATGTGAGAAGCATCCTAGGGTCGGAGCACTGGATTTGGAAGTCTGGAGACCTTGGTTCAAATCCAGTCTCAGATACTTAACTAGTGTTAGGCTGTGAGTAGGGGGAAGTCACTTCTCTGAGTGACTTTTTTGTCAAATTCAAATGACAGTACTCATACGGTTAGAAATGCTCTACGAAACTCAAAATTCGAAATTATCATTAAGGAATGTTGTGATGATCGGGGCTCGTTACTGGGGAGACAAAGGTAGGAAAACAGTCCAGCTCCTAATCTGCAGAGAGTTTCCATTTTTCTGAAGGACCCAAATGTCAAAAAAATAAAGATACAATAATCTGAGGAGGGATTGGGTCGGGTCTGATGAGTTTTCTTGGAGCAGAGGGTAGGGAGCTGGTGTTTGAAGGAAGGTACAACGGAAGGGGGGATTCCTGCCAGGCATGAGGCAGCTTGAGTAAATGCACAAAGTGGGGGTGGGGGAGCAGGAGTCGGCCCCCTCCTACCTTCTCCCCACCCATTCTCTTTGACTCAGGGATGCCGTCCTCCTGGCTGATCCTCCATCTCTCAGCTCTGGGAATTTTCTCTGGCTGGCCCACTCACCTCTGCCTTCTGGCTTCCTTTAATTCCCAACTAAAATCCCATCTTTTCCCAACCCTCTTAATTCCAGTGTCTTCCCTCTGTTGACTATTTCCTGTTTATCCTGTATAGAGTTTCTTTGTACATTAGATTGTAAGCTCCTTGAGGGCAGGGGCTGTCTTTTGCCTTTTTTTGTATCCCCATTTAGCACAGTGCCTGGCACAGTAGGCACTTAAGAAACATTTATTGATTGCCTATCGATTGCCAAGTTGGAAAGGTAGGTTGAAACCAGTTTATGGAGGGCTTTGCACATCCAGACTGAAGAGTTGTGTTTTGTCCTAGGAGGGACTCAAAACCCCTAGATTTTATTGAATGGGTGCATGCCATGATCAGGGTTGTACAAACAGTTTGGAGGCTGGATTGAAGAGGGGAGAGAGGCCAGGATTGTGCCAGTGGGGGCGGAAAAGACAAGGGTGTCTGAACTCAGCGGTGGTAGTTGTGTGTTTGGAGAGAAGGGAGCTTCTGGGAGAGAGAGACGTTGGGATGATCGGTCTACGCACCTTTATGAGGCAGCTACTGTATGCCAAGCACTGGGCTTAGAGCTGAAGAGAGAAATAAATAAAAAAGGAATACAGCCCCTGCCCACAGAAAGCGTAGGTTTAATGGGGAAGACAACATGTACCTAGATCAGTACATACAAGATCTAAATCAGGGAAGGTAATCTTGGAGGGGAAGGCACTAGCCTCTGGGCAGACGAGGAAAGGCAGGAGTAGGTGCTGGGGCTGTCTTTAAGGCACTCAGGGCTTCTTGGAGGTGGAATCCAGGAAGGAGTGCGCCCCACATCCCTCTTCATCTCAAACTCCCCCTTTCCTTTTACTGCTCCTGTATTTGGTCGGTCCAGCCAATCTGGGCTTTCGCCAGCTGATTTTGACCCCATTATTTGATATGGCGGGAGCAAAGGTTACAAGCTCCCAGACTTAGTTTCCCCACCTGCAAAGGGAGTCAGGCATCAAATGCTTGGAAGATGTCCTTGGGCAGCCTTTGTTGGAGGCTCAATTGTCCTCCCTGATTCCTCTCACAGAAACACTTCCAGGAGAAGGACTTACAAGGTGTTTTTAAAACTCTCTCCATCCAAACCTCCTCCCTCCCCCAAGTCCTCCAACCTTTCTGGATATTCCAAGTAAAGCTAAGAAAGAAGTGAAGGGGGCAGGAGGTGAGGGACAGAAACCAAGGGGCTACAGGGGGTAACTTGTGGGTTACAAGTGTTGAATGGGGGGGGAGAGAATGAGGGAGAGGAGGGGAGGGAGGGAGGGAGGGAGAGAGAGAGAGAGAGAGAGAGAGAGAGAGAGAGAGAGAGA
>CM053582.1:95096457-95181146 GCA_028627135.1 Pseudochirops cupreus
CCCCCCCCACAGACACACATACACACAGACATTCCCCCCCACAGACACACACACACACACACACAGACATTCTCCACCACACACAGACACACACAGACACACACACAGACACACACACACACACACATTCTCCCTGCACAGACACAGACATAGACAGACACACACACACACAGACACACACACACAGACATTCCCCTCCACAGACACACACACACATAGACACTTCCCCCACCCCCACTCCCACCCCCAGCCACCACGGTGGGCACCCTTCTGCTCCAGCCGGACCCACCAGGGCTGGGGGAGGGAGTCTGCCTGCTCCACCCAGATCCCAAGCCAAAAAAAAAAAGAAAGGTACTTGTTCGCTCACACTTTTTAAAATTTATATGAAACTCGTTTAACAAGCACCTCCAGCTTTAGGTGACTTTCGCTTGCACCAGGCACAAGCCCTACAGGTTGACTTTCACAGAGCACTTGAAAGAATAGGTGAGATTTTATTGTAATTTCGTAAGGCCAGAGGCCTTTCTTTGCTCCACAAACAAGCCCTGAAGAACCTCGTTTAAAGGGACAGGGTCCTATTTAAGAATTGACCTTTCAAGCTCCTGGGTAAGGCCTTGGGGTGCCCCCCTCCCCCACAACCTTGGAGAACCCAGTTCTGCCCTCCTGCATCCTAACAGGGAGCTCTGGAAAAATGGTTTGCACGGTGCTCTCTGTGAATCTGCCAGTCTCCGGGATCAGGGTGTGTCAGGCCAAGGGGGTGGCAAGTTTCAGGGTAGGGCCCTAGTGGCTCTTTGATGGGAGCCTTGGGTGTCTCCATTGCATGGTGCAGGTGGAGGAGGCAGGGCACTGAGTTTTGGCAGCCAGAGGTCTCTGCCGTCCTGGGAGAGGAATGAGTGTTGGGGACCAGCCACACTCTCCTGCCCTGTATCCTGGGAGAGATCCTGTTCTCTACATTTTCATTACTGTTAGCTGTCATGGTCAGTCCCACGTGCTTCCCTTGCCTTCTCTGGAGCTGCCCCCTCCTTGGAAAGGTTCCCCCCACCCCCCACTCCTCAGGTCTCTAGCCTGCGGAAAGGGGATCAGGCACTAGGCTCTTGGTCCCAGAACCTCAGTCCCTGGGGGAGGTAGAGATGGTGGCTTCAGGGACAGGACACCAACTGGCTGTTGGAAGCCCCAAGCTTGAGTCCCAGCCGTGCTTGTCTTTGGACCCTTCTCTGGGCCTCAGTGTCTTCCTTCATAAAGAGAGAGCACTCACCTTGCTCAGAAGTTCTGAACCTTTTTTGTCTCTATATTTCACAGATCCCTTCTGCAGTCTGGTGAAACCTATGAATGGACCCCTCCTCAGAAGAATATTTTTAAATGTATAAAATAAAATATGTAGGACAGATTACAAAGGAAAGCAGTTATATTAAAATAAGTATGTCATTTCCTTCCATCACTCAAGTTCATAGACCCTCTGAAATCTATCCACGGCTACCCAGATTAAGAAGCCCTGGAGGTGATGCATGAAGTCCCTTCTAGCCCTGAAAAACCATGACAGGTATTAGGACCGGGGTGGGGGACAGGAATAAGGATTTATATAGTACCTACTATGGGCCAAGCCCTTCGCTCAGAGCTTTAGAAACATCATCTCATTTAATCCTCACAGCTACTCTGGGGGAGACAACCTGCAACAGCTCTGGGAGAAAGTGCTATTATTATTTGATTTTACATTTGGGGGAACTGAGGTAGGCAGAGGTTTAATTACTTCCCATCTTTTGGCCTGTTTCCTCACCAGTAAATGAGGCGACTGGATGAGAGGGCCTCTAAGGCCCCTTCCAACTCTCCATACATGATCCTGTGATCTCATGGTTGAATTGGGCACACTAGGGAATTTCTAAGCCATTGGCAGGGTGCCAAGGCACCTTCCTTCTTTGGGGATGGGAGAATGGGGAGCAGACAGCTGCCGGCACTGCCATTCGGTGAGTCTTGCAGTCCAGCTGGCTGGGCTTAGGCCCCAGGATACCTACTGCAGCCGGCTTGGCTTGGCCTGGCCTGCTCCGTGGGAGCTGGGCAGGCTGCTGGGCTCCACATCGAGCCTGTGAAGCTGGTTTTAGCTCTTTCTGAGAAGTTACAAAACTCTGGAATTAGCCCCACTTTGGGTGTAGGAGGTGTTTCGCCTCCACATTTAATTAAGCCCAGAACGAAAACATGTTTTACAGTGTTTCTCCTACCAAGCTAGACCAGTGCCCTCTGCCCAGCTCCGAACCCCTTCAGGCAGAGTGCCCTGCTTCCCCTGGCACCTTCCCATCACCCAGGATGGAACCCAGGGGACGTAGGGGCAAGCAAGGGCCCTTGACTTACAGGGACTTTGCTACACAGCCTCTGTGCCTGGCACTTTGCTAAGCGCTGAGGATATAAAAAGACAATCCCTGCCTTCAAGGAGCTTACAATCTAATGGGGGAGAAAACCTGCCAACAACTTCTTACAAACAGGTGATGCACGGGAGGAAGATTCTAGTATGAAGAGGGGCTGGGAAGGCTCCCTGGGGAAGGCAGGATTTTAGCCAGGCCTTAAAGGGAGCCAGGCAGGTCAGAAGTCAGGAGTGGAGGAGGGAGAGCATTCCAGGCCCTGGGGAGAGCCAGAGAGGGAGGGTCTGATTTGTGGAGATGCCAGGAGGCCACTTTCCATCCATTTGGTCTCACTGGACCCTACCAATGACCTCCTGAGCGAGGGACTGGCCATATTATTAGTCCTGTTTTTGGAGATGAAGGGGTTTCAGAGAGATGAGAAGGTTTGCCCTGGGTGGTAGTAGTCATCATCAGAGTCAGCATCTGAACTCAGGTCTCTTGTTTCCAAACCCCTATAGGGTCTTTACATTCCTTCCTTTGCCTCTCTTCCAATCCCAGGGCTAGGAAAACATGGTGGACCCATAGCTCAGTCTGCCTGAAGGCCTCGTGGAGAGGGACAGGCTTAGGAGGTACAGAATTAAGCTTCCCCTCCATCTTGTCCAGGAACTGAAAGTCCCCACCCAGGGCCTTCAGTGAGGGGGGCAGAGGAAACAGCCTTGGATGCCTTTGGCATGCCCCAGCAGCCAACCTTTTGGGCTTGAAGGTCCTGTCCTGGCTCCTCACCTCCACCTCATGTCCCACATGCCCCAGAAAGGCAGGGTCCCATGAGAGCTCCCTTAGCCTAGGTGGAGGCTTTGTCTTGGTTAAATGGTGCCCAGGGCAAACTTCTTGGCACTTTGTGCTGGGGTCCTGAATGAAGTGGCCAGACCCCCCGGGGACCCCAGCCACTCCTGGAGAATTCCCACCAGCTCTGCCCACCCTCCCAACTGCCCGGGGCAGCTGAGCAGCCGCCTCTCTGCCCCCACCCCCATCCCCGCCCCCACCCCCAGCACTCACAGGAGAGCCTGAAAAGCAGCCGTAATGGTTTTAATTTGTTGAACTTGTGTTTTATCTCATAAATTAGTCACCGTTTTATTTAACAGAATCAAGATATCCACAAACAACAGGCAAGTTTCAACTTGAACATTTTAATGGGACAGAAAAAAGTATGTGTGTGTGTGTTATACATATACATGTGAGCACATTTATATTTGGGTGTCTGTTACAAACATATTTATGTAAATAGCCTGTGGGCTTCATTCCAGGCCCAAAGTAGAAAGGAGGGTGCTGAGGGTGGATTAGGAGTGCGCTTTGGCTTTTTTGTGTGAAATCAGGATGGCTGGGAGCCATAGCAAAGCATTAGGGGCTTTGAAGGGGAGAGGTGCTTAATCCCCAGTGCTAAGGGGGAGGAGATGTCTGTCCATCAGCAGCCTTGGGCATCCTGAGCAGCGCTGAGTCTGGGTTTCCTTTGCTAGGTAGCACTCAGAATCCTAGACCTTGGAGGCTGGCAGCCCGGGCACCCAAGGAGCAGAGTATGAAAGACCCTAGGGGGAGGAAGCTGCCTGTGTCTGATATCCCATCAGGCCAGGCAGCCTCGACCCCCTGGATTGGATTAGCTCCAGACAGATGCCCATGGTGGTGGTGGGGGACAAGCATTTATTAAGCGCCTGCTCTTTGCTGGGGGGTGTGCTAACCGTTCTGTAACTATGAATCTCGTTTGACCACTGCTCATGGGGGCTGCTCAGATCATGGGCACTTTGAAGGGCGTGGAGGCAATTTTTGTTAAGTGCCTGGTATACAGTGCCTGGCAAACATTGAGCATGATATAAATGCTGGCCCTGGGACCGAGGATATTTTAACTATCTTTGTGTCTTTGGGTGAATCACTCAGGCATCCACCTCCTCCTCTGTTAAGAGGAAAGGGGGGTGGATTGGATGGCTTCTGAGGCCTTGTCTAGCTCAGTTCATTCTATTTATCTTTTAAAGTCACCCAGACCAGAAGTCAGCACTTTATCCTTAGACTCACGGCTGAATCTAGGCAGGAGACACACAAAAGGACGTTCAAATCCTGCACTTGGTGGGTTTGGGAAAATCCCCTGAGTCCTGCAGGCCTCAGTTTCTTTCTCTGTTAAATGAGGAGTCTGGTTGGCCTCCAGTGGCCCCCCTGGGGCCTTCCTGGGGTCGTGAAGCCTTCGGGGGCTCTGGGTGAAGCAGAGGGGGTTCTGTCTCTGTCCACCCTCCCTGCAGCCACCAGGGCCCAGGTTCGTGCCAGCAGCGGCCTCGGGGAAGCCGGCGGCCCTGGGCTGGGCCCAGGGGGCCAACAAGATGAGCCCGCTGAGCTCCTGGTTATACAACCCTGTGTTCCAGACAGGAGTTCAGCCAACATCCGGATCCGGGTACACGCTGTTCCCGCCCATGGGCAGGTCTCTGCAGGAAGGGGAGCAGGCACCGAGGGGGCCGAGCCAAGTGGGAGCCTGAGCTGCCTCTCCTGGGCTCCATGACATACCCCAGGGAGAGGAGTGGGAAAGGCTGCCCAGTGTCACAGCCTGCGGGGGGCCGGCCTCCCCTGCAGCCTTGGCTACCTGGGGAAAGGGCTTTCCCCTGCTTTGCCCCGAGGACCCCTCAAGCAGGCCAGAAAAGCCTGTGGACCCTTTCTCAGAATAACAGCTTTAAATGTGGAAAACAAAATATGTAGCATTACAAAGGAAACCAGTAATATTGAAACAGAGATGCGATCTTCCCCACCCAGACTCTCCCATCCAGTGACCACGCTGGGAACAAGACCCTCTGTGGCTCAGCTGGGGGCTCTCAAATGCTCCGATTCCCGGCTTCCCTTAAATCCCACCTTCTAGAGAAGGCTCCCCACAACCCCTCTTACTCCCAGTGCTTTTAAGTACCCCCCACTTACCCCGCACAGAGCTTGCTTTGCATGCCGTCTCCCCCGTAGGCCTGTAAGCTCCTTGAGGGCAGGCACTGTCTTTTGCCTCTTTTTGTCTCCTCAGTGCTTAGCACTGGGCACTAATAAACTTTATTGAATTGAAAATTCAATCTCCCCCCCACCCCAAATCTACGCTTGGTGCCTGGGTGAAGCCCTCTTACTCCTAAAGTTAGATCCCCAGCTCTGCCTTTGCTTGGTTTAACCTTGTGAGTGTCAGTAGAAAGGGCACTGGGTTCAAATTCTGCCTCTGATACCTTCTGCCAAGGTGACTTGGCTTTCAAGACATTGGATCAGTTGGTCTCTGAGGTCCCTTGTGGGTTTAAAAACTATGATCCCTTCCTGGTTAAAACTGGTTATTTTTCCTCCCAACAAAAGGAGATTTTCCTAAGCAGACCTTCCTAGATAGAGCTGTCGTTACTCATCTTCTCTTTCTGCCTCCCACTCCCCTGTGATAGGGGACCCCTGACAGGACACCAAGCATAACCCCAAAAGCAAGGCCACTGGGTCTCTCTCTTTTGGATGGGGATGAGGAGAGAAAGAGAGAGAGAGGGAGGTATTTTAAAAATAAGGGACAACCTGAGAATTTTTTTCCAGTTTTTATTGAGTGAAAATGTCAAACCTTGCATCAGTCATGCAAAAAAAAAAATCAAATAAATAAAACACATATATTAAATTTCTAATAGCACTAAATTCAAGTGGAAAAATATTCAGTTCTTAATAACGCAGGTGCTGTGGAGACCAGATTCAAGTAATCGGAGCACACACTGTTCTGTTCAGTTTTCACTTTCTGCATTTTTTTTGTCTCAAAACCTCTATATATATCTATATATCTATATATATGTATATACATATAGATATATACACACACATATATATGTGCATACATATTATTTTATATTTATATATATATACACATACATAGTTATAAAACATTAAAAAGAGCATTGGTGGATCAAGCATTTTTCCCCACAGAAAGAAAATAAAACAAAAATTACACGTTAAAATTCGAAACGAGCTAGCAATGGCTTGTAGTCCTAATGTGCAATATGTTACAAAAGGCTAGACTTTGCACTCTGTCCTCATCTTCTTTTTTTTCCTTTTTTTTGTTGCTACATTGAAAAATGTTTTATTTTTTTCTTTACAAAACTCCTTCCACAGACTGAATCCAGTTTTTGTGGCTTAGAACGGTGACGGTGACGGGGAGATGCTGATTGCTTGTCTTCGGCAGCTGAGGCGCTCAGGAGCTCGCGAGGAGCCTCGGGTGGGGAGGTGAGGGCGGGGCCGGGGGAGGCGTTTTAAATTGATTTTGTGATTTTTCCGTTTAATCAGTAATACTCCATCTGACCTCTCCTCCCCACTCTCTTCCCTTCCAAGCGCACTCGGGCGGGTGTGTCTCTCTAGGCTGTGGGCGGCCAAAGGAACAAAAAATAAAACATAGAACCAGCTGGTTGGATGGGTTGTACCTGGCTTGGTAGTGTTTTTTTTCCATAACCCAACAACCAAACCATTGTAAGGGGCAAATGGGAAGGTGTGTGGGAGGGGTTGGGGGTGAAAGGAAGGAGTTGGGGGAGGGGCTGGCCAGCGACACTGTCCCGGGAGGAGACCAGCCTTGAGAGAGATGGTCCAACGAGCTCCCACTCAACTCGATGTCCGGGCCATAAACAAGATGGCAGCCAAGGCTTAACTGATGAGAGAGGAAGCTGGGGGGGGGGGGGGGGGAGCCAGGGCTGGGCCCAAGCCCCTGCTCTTCTCTTGATCAGAGACAGTTTCCTAACTGGCACAGGAGTCCTCACTACCCGCCTTGCTGAAGGGAAGGGAGCCTGGTGTTGGAGGTACCTGTAGCTTGGTTCACCCCAGCTCAGGGACTGGCTTTTCCCCCCCTCATTGCTAGGGAAGGGGGGAAGGGGCAAGACTACTTTGAAGGTGAAACGGGGACAATTTCAGGGGGCACCAGCGAAGCAGCAGCCCAAACAAGTTAAAACAGGAAAAAAAGCGCCTTAAGCCACACACGTATAAACTGATAAGAGGGAAAGCCCCCCAAATGTTAAATTAACTACAAACTTGTATTAACAGTATTTTTCCCCCGCTACAAAATTCAAGTCAGGAGTGGGAATCACACAGCTCCCATTCGTGCTAGAGTGTGAAGACAGGCAGCCTCAAACTGTTAAGGCCTCTAAAATAAATGCTAAACAAAGACCCTCGAGAGAGATTGCACGCAGGTTACCCAACCTAACGGGGCTAGTCCAGAAGGCAGGCGAGTGGCTGGAAGCCAAGAGCAATTTCTCCCCTCCAGCACCCCAGCTCTCGTTTTTTTTTTCCTTTTCTCTTTTGTTCTACATAGAATAATAACCTTTACAGGAAAAATACTGTACAACTTTTTTTTTGCAAATTTTTCTTTTTCATTTCTGAATATTAAAGCCAACAGTCACATCCGCCCTGCTTGCCACGACCTGAGCCGCTGGCTGTGAAGAGTCCCCCCCCTCCCCCTCATCTCCCCCAGCCCCATTTTTTTTTCCTTCTCTCCATCAGCACCATTCAGTCCTCCCCTTTCAGGATAGATGTAAACTGCAAGTTTTCCCTGGGGTTGGTTCCCAGGGTGGGATTGGGAAGTTAAAAGGAAAAAAAGCTGACACGCTTCCCCCCTCCTCACCCCCAACCTTTCGGAGCAAAGAGGGAGAAAAATGCCCTCCGGGTTTGGGGCATCTTTGGGGCCACCAAAGTGGGGCAAAGTCTAGCAAAGGTTTCCCAGTTCAGTTGATTCCATGAGATTTCCTTGACAGTCTCCAGCAGTGATGAGTCCACGGAGAGCTTTTCTCCCTTCTTCCCCCAGGAACGGGGCCAGGGCACAAGATGGGAGAGGAAGGGGAGGGTCTGGGGAGTCACCGCTTGGCGTGCTACTCATCACTAACTACAAACTTAGGTCCTGACTGCTGCTTAGTACCTGGGGCTCCGCGTGACCGTGCTCCTCCCCTCCCCACTCCTGAGGGCCCAGTGAGATAGGGGGCGGGGGGGAGGCCCCTGGGGCTGGCTCCAGATAGCCCTGAGGTGGGGGAAGGTCCCTGGAGTCGGAGGGTTCACAGTAGCCCTCGTGAGAATTGTCACAGTCCTGAGCAATAAATAGTCCCATGGGGAGAGGGGGATGTTTAATGGGGTGGGAGGGGCTCCAGCCACTGGCAGGAGGGACCCTGAGATCTACTCGAGCCCCAGGCTGGGTGTGGATCAGCTGCTCTGGGTCACGTAGGGGCATCTGTCCCCAGACGGGGGTGTCTCCACTTCCCACCCCTAGACAACAGCTGTTTCCCTGAAACAAGCACCCAAACTCCGGCTGAACGTTCCTTGGGGCCCCTCCGCTCTAGTCCTCAGCAGTGGAGATGGGCAGGGTCTGGGGGTAGGGTGGGCATTCCTTCGATCCTTCTCTTTGCTTTGGTGACAGCCTTCCCTCCCTGAGCCTTGCTCCCCTGGGCCTCGGGGGCTGCCGAGACCCGAGACCGAGCGGCGGGGAGGCGGCCACCAGCACCCGGGGCAGGTATATTGCTCAAGGCTCCTAGCCCCTTTCCAGAGATGGCTGGACCTCCCCCCTTCCCCTCTTTCCCTCCCGACTGTTCTGGGGAGGTGCTGGGAATTGGAAAGCACCAGAAGAGCCTGGCTGGGTGGAAGAAGGAAGAGCGGGGAGTGGGAATGGCGAAACCAAAGTCCCAGCAACCCGAGGGCCCAGGGTGGGACGGGCTTCGGCTGGCTCCCAAGGGGGGCCCCCAGATCTCCCCACTTCCCCCCGCTCCTGCACTCCCCTGGGTGGCCTGGCGTCCCTGCCCCTGCGCTTGTGGCCAGACCACCATCAGGAATCCAAACGAACATCTCTGTACAGAGGGAAGCTTTACATATAAATATCTTAAAAAAAAAAATAATATAATGAGGAAAGATCCGGGAGAGAGGGACTGGAAGAACCGACAGAGCGCCCCAGCCCCTACTCCCCCGCTTTCATTAAATGCTTTTCCGTTTAACAATAAATACCCCCTCCCCCAACCCTCCAAGTATGTTTAATGCTGGAAAGTGAGCTGGAGGAAAGGAGATCCCACATAGGCAAAGCCATTTTGCTGATATACGTGTGTGTGTGGGGGGGGAGTTTAAAGGGACCCAGATCCTCAACCCCCTCCGGGGCTGAGGGAAGGCGTGGGGAGACACCAGCTAGCCAAACAGCCAAAGGAAGTGGGAAACGCGGAAAATCCCAGGCCAGGAGGGCTGTCCCGGCCCCAGCGAGAGGACGCTCTGGCTCTCCCCTCTCCCACTGCTGCCAGTTTCCATTTCATCTGCACGCTAAACTGAGGCCAGGCACCCTGTGGACCCCGCCTGCCTCGCGCCTCCGCCCCCTCCGGCTGCTGGGGCCAGCTGGGGTGGGCGTGGGGCGGCCAGCGTCGGCTTTCTGGCCTGGCCAAGCGGGAGATGCTGGAGAGCTTTCTTCTCTATGGGGGTTCTGGGTCTCTGTCGTGTCTTTACTTTCAAACAAATAAGCAAACAAACGAACGGGACACACGCCTTGTCCGGGAGGCTACGGGGAGGTAGAAGCCGTCAAGTCTCCCGCGGGGGGCCGGGAAGCATCGCTGTGGTTCAGGGGACACATCTCCTCTCCTCCCCCGGAGCCCTTGGAGCCAAGGGCTTCGCCTGGGGCGGCTTCGGGGAGCGACTCCTCGGAATCAGTATTCAGATCCTCCTCCTCGTCATCGTCGTCGTCGTCGTCATCCTCGTCTTCTTCATCCTCCTCCTCGTCGTCGTCGTCGTCGTCATCCTCGTCCTCTTCCTCCGCCTCCTCATCCTCATTCAGCTCTTCCTCCTCTTCGTCTTGGGACGAATCGTCCAGGCCCCCGGCAGTGCAGGGCACCGCCTGCGGGGGGTCGGCGGGGCAGGTGCCCTGGCCCTCGGGGGGCTTCTTGCTCAGATCCAGAGAGTCGTTGAGGCCCAGGCCCGCGGCGGCACTCTGCAGGAAGAAGAGGGAGCCGCTGGCGTCGGCGCCCAGGTTGAGCGAGCTGTCGAGGCCCACGCCTTCGCCTTCGCCTCCGCCGCCGCTCTTCGGGGCCTCGTGGTCCGGGGGGCCGGCCGGGAGCCCCTCGGGCCCCGGGCTGACGGCGGGCAGGAGCTCGCCCCGCTCCTGCTTCTCGTGCTTGCGCTTGTGGGAGTCCATCTGCGACATGCCCACCACCGTGTGCTTGCAGCCGGGGGCCGTGCAGTGGAAGTGCGAGCACTTGAGCTTGTACTTGCAGTCGGGCACCTCGCAGTCGGCGCTGGAGCTGAACTGGCAGAAGCCCGCGGCGCTGATCACATCCTGCTTGCCATGGTGCTTGCGGTGCGCTGTCACCTTGGTGCTGTCCGTGCAGCGGAACCCGCAGCGCAGGCAGTGGAAGTGGGTGCTGTTGCCAGACCACTGGCAGTCGGCGAAGTCGCAGCTCAGGGACGACTTGAAGCGCTTGAAGTCGTCCAGGACCAGGTTGTCCACCCGGTCGTGGTGCTGCGCGTGCTTGTACATGTGCGTGCGCCCGCAGAACTTGTAGCCGCAGTTCTCCCGCGTGCAGTGGTAGTGCGTGACCTTGAGCGAGAACTGGCAGCCCGCGTCCTTGCAGTCTTCGTACAGGTCGTAGCGCCGGAAGCCCTCCAGCATCATGCCCTCGTCCAGCATCTTCCGCGACGACGCCGTCTTGCGGCGCTTGCCGAAGGGGGACATGTCCTCGATGATCCAGAAGCGCTTCTTGGCGCCAGAGGCGGTCGGCATGGTGATGGTGTTGCCTGTGGGGGAGAAGGGCCGAGAGGTGAGGCCGCGAAGGGGAGCGTGTGAAGGGGCTCTTGGGGGGCCAGCCTACGCCTCCAATCCTGCCAGCCGGACCCGTGGCCTCACCTAGCACGCGAAGATGGCTTTCTAAGCTTCCCTCGAGCTCATGAGCCTGGGCCCTCGGCTGCTCGGTGGAGAAGGCCACGGGGGTCCCGATCAGTGGTCCTACCCCTGCAGGGTTCTGCCCACACCCCCTGCACCACGATGCTGACGGCTGTCCTGGGTGCAAAGGGCTCTAAGAACTGAAGGCGCTTTACATAGGTCATCTAGTCTGACCTGTGGCTGGGCAAGAATCCCATCAACATTATTCCTTTCCTCCTGCCCCCCCCCCATCTCCACCCCCACCCCAAGACCACGCCAAGGCCTCCAGTTCACCGGGCAGAACTGAATAATCACGACTGTTTCCTCTCTAAGATCCTATTTCAAACTGAGGAGGGCATTCTACATAATGTTGGACTTGGGAAGCTGGAAACCTGGTCTCCAGTTCCTTCCTGGGACACCTCTCGAGCTAGCCCTGTCTTCAGGGGCAAGTCACAGAGCCTCAGTTTCCCCATCTGTCAAACAGGCATTTCCTGTCTCAGGGGACATTCCGGGGAAGGCCCTTGGCCATCCTGGAGTGGACTCTCCCCCATCCCACTCCCTTCAGGGGCTGAGAACCACAGGCAGCCCACTCTGCCTAGAGAATGCAGTCTGTTTGTTCCCTAACCAGGCTGCCCTTCATTTTGGGGTGGGAAGTGAAGAAGCCTCCTGAATCTAATTGAAGCTGAAAGGGGAATCTAGGTCGCCAGAATGTAATTACCCAAGTTGGATTCCGGCCAGGACACCATAATGTACCTCCCTCTAATGAGGGACAAGCAAGCTCTCTTTCCTGCTGATTAACCCCTGGCTTCCCCCAGGTCAGGCACGCCTGTCTGCTCCAAGGGGGCCAGCCCGCTTTTGGCAGCAATCTTAAATACTCTAGTATTTATGCTTTGGAAGAAAAAAACACACACACACACACACACACACACACACACACACAAAACACAACCACCCATCACCCACACTGCCCTGAGGTCAACTTTACCAACTTAACTCCCAAACTTTTTTTTTTTCCCCTTCTAAAAGGTTTGTCATGATCTTTCTTCCCACCAAGGTCAAGGGAAGTAGGAAGTAGCATCCTGGTGGAAGGAGCTGCTTGTAACTGAGTCCAAAGGCTTGGGTTTGAATCCCTCCTGGCTTCAACCCTGAGGGAGAATGTAAGAGCCTTGAAGGCTGGGGCTAATTTTATGTTGGTCTTTATAGACCTGGTTTGCCTTCCCCGGGGCTTTAACCTTCTGGAGAAAGTAAGTTCTTTGAGGACAGAGACACCCAGTCTTCAGCTCTCTGTGGGGTTGAATGGCCCCCTTTGCTCCCCCAGGTGCTGATTCCCAGATTCCTCAGTGACAAATGGGATAAGAACATTTAACTATAAACTGAGGAGAGTACCTCTGTAAGCAATGGTAGCTTCAGAACTAAGCAGGAGTCCAAGATTTGAGATTTGGGAAACTAGGAGGGGTAGGGGCCTGGAGGCACACCAGGGCACCCCACTTACAGTAGCTGCCCTGGCAGAGCCGTGTTCTTAAAAACCAAGGCCTTGGGAGCTGACGGAGGCACCAAAAAGGGTCCTGATGCTCCCAAGGGATTTCTCTGATCACCCCAGTGGAAATGGTCACCAGATAGATCGTAGGTGCCTGGCTGTGGAACACCAAGTTGGGAGACCTGTCACTCTTCCCTTTATAGGATCACACTTGGATCTAGAGCTGGGACCTTATCTAACCCCTTCACTTTACAGATGAGGAGACTGAGGCCTAGAGGGGGGAACTTTCTTACCCATGAAAGGTGGTGAGTTGGCAGAGGTTAAGATCTGAACTCAGGTCTTCTGATTTCCACCTTTTATTTTTCCTGCTGTACCACATTTGTAGGAAGCTAGGTACCAGACAGGCAGGTACAGATGGGGCTGCCATTCCTGGGGGTGTCTACACTCAGTCCACCAGCTAGCACATTACTTCTCTCTTCACCTACCCACAAGTCAGGAGCAGAAGCCAGTGTGGATGGACCCTCGCCCCCAGTGCCCGGCCTTCCCTCCCAAACCACAGGCAGGAATTTGTTCCTCTGAAACTAACGGAAGGAGCTTGGGGCTTTCCCTGGTGAAATTAGCCTTAAACAGGCAAAAGATGAGAAGAATCACTCACCACCTCTGCATATCGCCCCCCTCCCCAAAAGGGGAAAGCTCCATTAGCCGGAGAATCAGGGATAGGGCCTTTTAGGTCAAGGGCATTAGGAGGGAAAGACGGGAACCCAAACTAAGTGCCATGGTCCAGGGCAGCAGGCCGGAGGTTTGGGGAGGGGGTGGTCGCCACTGGTCACAAAGGCTGACGTCAGGGGAGGAGTGGGGCAGAGAAGATCTAGCCTGGTTCTGGTTTGGGACCATGGGTCCGAAGAGCCTTGGGAGGGAGCGAGCGAGTGTGTTGGTTGGTACGTTTTGTCACATAAATGGTCTGTTTACATGTTGTGTTCCGCCTCCAGGAGAATGTAAGCTCCAGGAGGGCAGGGCCCGCTCCTCATTTTGTCTCTGTAGCCCTACCGCCAGCAAGACTCAGGTGGGATTGCTTGGGGGTCATGGTGGGATGGACAAATGCCCTTTGTGAGCATTCCTGTGGGTTCTATTTGGACCAGCACTTAGCCTGGTTCCTGGCACAAAGGAGACGGCTGATGTTTACTGACCACCCCCTCAGCCAAGTCAGGCCTAGGCTCGGAAGAGACTTTCCCAGGGTGACGGGAGTCAGCAGAAGCCAGGCCTCCCCCCTCACTGGGCTGGGTTACGCCGCCCTTAGGGAAGGGCAGCGGTGCCTCCCCACAGCCCCACCGAAAGGCCTGGAGGTGCTTTTTAAAGGGTGGGGCCCAGGCGTGAGGATGAAGGCTTGTCTCTGCCCCTCTGGGAACTTGCATGTGCTTGGTATTTCCTTATGTGTCCCCAGAAGAGTGTAAACCTCCTGAAGGCAGGGGCTGTCTTTGGATCCCCAGCTCCCAGAATGATGCCTTGCACACAGACGGTGCCAGGGACACAGGGGCAGGGGGTGGGGGGAGGCTGAGCTGGGATGATGGTCCAGGAGGCCTACCTCCCTCCCTCTCCAAGGATCACATTCTCCCAGGAGCTGGTTAGGGCCAGGCAGGGATTGATACTAGAGCCGGGCCAGGGGCCGCAGAAAGGTTGACTTGATCATCAGGATTTTAGGGACGTTGCCTCCAAGGGGACTTTGGGCTGGAGCTGTGTTAGGGCAGATCCACTAAGGGATTTGGCTAAGCAGACCCCTAAGAATGACCCCCTCGATCACCAAGCTCCTCTCTTGCCCCTGCTGGGGTGGGTGAGGGTGGCAGGGCTGTGTCTACTCAGTGCCCAGAATGAATTTAGGGGACAGGATGAGGCTCTTGTTGGGCTGCGGAGATGAAGAGGAGTAGAAGTCCTCTCTTGCCTATGACATGTAGTGCTTTCCATCCTGGAAATAAGCAGGCTGTTCCCCCCACCTGGGGGCAGGAGGCCTTTCCTGAGATCACCTGCTGTGTATACTCCATCTATCAAACATGACTCTGCTCATTTCCTTTCTTAGAGCAGAAGATCCCTGAGGGCAGGGGCAGTTTCTTCCCTTCCTTGTACCCCTGTGCTTACCACAGAGCTTGGCGTTTCTCCAGTGCTTACTAAAGGGAAATCTCCCAGCAGCACCCCACCTTTCTAGTTAGTAGAACCTAAGCTCCCTGAGGGCAGGAATTGACTGACCCAGACAGCTCCAGGAAGGGTGGAGCAGCCCCCAGCAGCTGGGGATGGGGGGTGGGGGTTCAGGGAGGGGGACGGCACTCGGCAAGAAAGTTGGGGAGAGTTACCTGCAGCGTCCTGCACTATGGGGATGTCACTTTTGACTGGAGGTGGAGTGGCAAGGACAGACGGAAAGCCGGGCGTGCTGGCGGCGGGCAGGACAATGGCCCGGCTGCTTCCAAGGGTGGTACTGAGCAGAGAGTATGAGAGACAAGACGGAGAGAGGAGGTATGGGAGGGAGGGGAGGGGCGACCTGAGCAGGCCCTGTGAGAAGGATGGAGGCGGTGGAGGCTGGGGGGCCTCGTCGGCAGCGGCAGCAGGAGCGGCAGCGGCCAGGCAGCCTGGAGAGGGCGGAGAAGAGCAGAAAAAAAAAAACCAAACCAAACCGAACCAAAACAAAGGACGGACAAACAGACAGAAACAAAAAAGAACCCAAATGAGAAACCCAACAGCAGAAGCAAGTATGATGAAAATGGAAAAAATGTGTTCAGAGGTAGAACGGAGCAGTGATGGAGCGGAGACGGAGGCGGTGAGAGGAGGGGAGGCCAGAGGCAGGGGGAGGGGAAGGGGGAGGGGGAGGGAAGGAGAGACGGGCCTGGCCAGGGCCTCTCAGAGCGCCAGAAGGGGCTCGAGGCCCTGCCGATGGCCGGGGGCTACATCAGGCCCCGAGGGCTGCTCCCTCAGCGGGGCAGCTGGAGACCGAGACAGACTTGGGGCCTCCTGGCCTGCAGCCTGGCACCCTGCAGCCGGGGGCGCCAGCTCCCTGGAACCCCCACTTCCAAGGCAGAGGTTCTGAACCTCTTTTGAATGTCGCTGACCCCTTCTCAGAAGAATGTTTTTCATGCATACACTAAAATACAGAGAATTACAAAGAAAATCAACTCTACTGACCAAAATAGTTTTCCCCTCCCAATCCAAGTCCATGGACCCCTCTGAAATGCATCCACAGAACCCAGATTAAGAGCCCCTGAACAAGAAAGATAAGGTAAGGTGGCAGTGTGGTGGAGAAGGCAGGGCACTGGATCTGGAGCCAGGGAGACCTGGGTTCAGATCCTGCCTCAGACCTTTGGCCTAGGTGATGTCCAAAGTCTCTGAAGCTAACTTAACCTCTCTGCCTCAGTGTCTTCCTCTAGAAAATCTGGTCCTTTAGGAGCAAAGCTGTTTGACCTTGGACGATTCATGTGACATCTTTTTTTCTGATTCCCAGGATGGGAAGTATGTGCTCAGTGGCCTCCTAGCCCCTACTGGCTCCAAGTCTATTAACCTATGGGTGGTGCCCGATCCCTGAAGATGGGCAGCTTTGACCTCCACTGCTTGGGGAGAGTCATGGAAGGTGTTGGGGGTGGGGTGGGGAATGTGCTGCATTTTTCTCGTCATGAGTTAGGAAGACGATTTGGTTTAGAGTCACATCTTGGCTCTCCTGTTCCTCCACATGGGCCAAGGCCAAGGCCAAGCCTGCTCCCTGGGCCGGTGGGTAGTTCCTGCCCTCCCTACCGGCCCCTGCCCAGCCTGGGGGGGTGGGGTGGGTTTGACTTTCATGCCATGCTTGATGTGGTTTGTGGTTGAGGGATGGCACAGATTCCCTCTTCTAGAAATGGAAAAATGAAACTCCATGTTTGGAGAGTCTGGCAGATGAGTGGGAGGGTAGCCACCGAGTCACAAGGAGGGCCAGCGAGGCTGGAAGTCAGAAACAGCCTCCTATGGATGAGTGCCATCCAAACGTGGAGGGAGATGGTGGGTACAGAGAGGGGTGCCCTGGAGGGCCATTGACAGCCACTGCTCACGTGCCACAACCTGTCTCCTGAATGATGGGGCCATGGTGGACTGGCTGCCTCACTTCCTGGGTCTCCTTCCTGTGTTGTTTTTGACCCCAGTAAAAAGAGCATGGGATTTAAGATGAGAAGACTAGGGTTCACACCCTGAATCTGCTGTGCATTACCTTGCTAAGTCACTAGTCTCTTTGGGCCTTGGTTTCCTTACTCATTAAGTTAGGGGGGGTTAGGCTAGATGACGCCTGAATCTATGATTCCAGCTGGACAGACTTAGGCTCTCTGGGCCTCAGTTTCCCCACCTGTAAAGTTAAGGGGATGGACGAGATGACCCACCCCCTTCTCCCCACCATGACCCCTTCCAATTGTCTAACACAGAGAACAACAAGCACCTTCTTTCTGTTTCAGGACAGAGGGAACTAAAGTGGGGCGGGTTGGGGAATGGGGGGCTGGAGCCCCAGAGGCCACCGGAAGACCAGGAAGGCCACGACCCCTGGGTGGCTCTCCAGGACTGAGCACTTACCTGCCGAGGTGCTCTCATTGCCCACGGGGGTGCTGGAGCAGCTTCGGTCCATGTTGGAGGATTCGGAGGAGAGCGCGCCGGGGCTGCAGCCCGTGTAATCCATGTACTCGTCAGTCTCAGTGTCCAGCAGGCTCTGAGGTCCCTGAAACGAAGCGGGGGTCCCTGATGAAGCTGGGCTGGGGGCCATGCTGCCAACATGGGAGAGGCTTTCGTTCCTGGCAGGGTGTCCCATCACCTGAAAAGGAGAGGGAGGACGTTGGCCCCCAGGGAGCGGGCGCTGTCGGCATGAAGCATGGCCCCCAACACCAGGGTGGGGAGGAGGCACCTGCCTTAGCCCCGTCTGCCTTCTCTCGGCTCACCTGAGTGGGAACTCGGTCAAAGTTCTTCCCCAGCATCCTCCGCATGTGCTTCCGGGCATGGGATGTCATCTGGTGTTTGAGCAAGAAGGAAAACTGGCAGCCCTCTCGGATACAGTGGAAATGACTGTTGACCTGGTTGTACTTGCAGCCTGTGGACACACCCCACCCACCCAAGGGCTGTGAGTCTTGGCCAAGGGGTCCAGAGCCTGCCAAGGTGGGGGGAGGTTCCAGGCCAAGCCTCTAGCTTTGCCTACTTCCTGGACCTGGGAGAAGGCCTGAGCAGGTCACCCTAGGGGTGCTATCCCCACCCACCCGAGGACAGTGAGCCTTGGCCAAGGGTTCCACAGCCTGCTGAAGTGAGGGGAGGCTCCAGGACAAGTCTCCAGCTTTGCTCACCTCCTGGACCTGGGAGGAGGCCCAAACAAGTCACCCCAGGGACACTACACCCACCCATCTGAGGGCAGTGAGCCTTACTTGGCCAATGAGTCTAGACCCTGCTAAGGTGGGGGGAGGCTCCAGGCCAAGCCTCCAGCTTGCCCACCTCCTGGACCTTGGAGGAGGCCCGAGCAGGTCACCCCAGGGGCTCTATCCCCACCCACACTCTAACCTCACAAGGAAAGCAGTAGCAAGTATTTCTAAGGGGCCTACTGGGGTAGAAAAGGAAAGGACGATGGCTTTGGGATAAGAGATCCTGGCTTCAGATTCCAGCTTTCTGGGCCTGTTCCCTCATCTGTAACACTATGGGATGGGCCTAGATGGCTCTCTGGCCTTTCTCCTCTTAAGCCTGTGATCTAACAAAAACCGTTGTCATCTCCAGTCCCGACACAATCAGTCACGGAGGGCCAGGGGCGTGAGGCCACTGACAGTGACAGGAGCTGCTCATCTCCCCCAGCCCCACCACCTGCTCCCAGACTTCCCGGGGAGGGAGCCTGTCTCTCGGCCAGACTCTGTTTGTTTAGACAGCCGCATGCCCCTCCCTCCTTCCCCATCCGCTTAGGCCTTCTTTGGAATTAAGAACAAACAGAGAAGGCGTGATGGAAACAGTGTCGGTGGAGGGCAGGTGAAGGCTTGCCTGTCACCATGGCAGCGGGGCCAGGCTGGGTGTCGAGTATTGTGGAGGGGCTTTGTTTGGCCCCCGCTAGCACCTGAAACACCCAAAGTTGAGTAAATAATCGGGAAATCCTGACACTTGTAAACCGAGCCCAGGTATGGGGCCTGTTGGCCTCTGAGTGTTGACATCTGTTGCCATGGTTACGAGCCACATCCCCAGCGGGGAGTCTTCAGAAGTGGGGATGGTGGCAGGTGGGGGTGGGGGGTGGAGAGCAAGCTTCCTTTTCCAAAAGTTGCCTTTTGAGTGTTTCTCTCCTTCTGTTCTTGGAGCAGGCAGGAAGGGGGACAAAACCTCCTTAATTCAGAGCCCCCAGGGCAACCTTGGCTACGACGAGAGGGAGGGGGAAAGCTTCGAGGGCACTGCCCTTTCCACCAAGCCTGGGGTTTCTATGTTGGCTTCCCTGGCACAGAGGCGTGGGCTTCCTCCAGCCATCCCTTGTCCCACTCCCACAGTGCCCAAGGGGCCAGGAGGGAGGGGCTGCTGGCCTCCTCTGTCTGCTCTCCTCAGCATCATTCCCTACACTGGGTACCATTCTAGACCATCTCTTAGAGTGGTTCCTTCGACATCCCCCAGAATTGCTAAACTCCAACGAGCAAAAAAGAGGCTTTCAAACTCTGGTTCTGTTCCCTATCCTGTGGGCCCAGAGGCACTCAAGTCCCTTTTCCTCTCTTGGGTTCAGTTTCCCCCTCTGCGAAATGGGAGAGGAGAGGGGGGTTAGATGTTAGCTCAGAGGAGTGTGATCTTTATGACTTAGAACTGTGAGGAACAGGAGAGGCCTTAGCTTCCTCATCTTACATACGAGGAAACAGGGGCCCAAGATCAGAACTCAAGACTATCAATCAAGGTATCGGTCAAAGGACTCCAAGGCCCAGGAGGCTCCTCTTCCTGGGCCCCAGGCTTCAAGGAGCAGGACTTAATCCAGAGGCACCTGCTGAAGGGGACTTTTGGCTTGGACCAGCAGTTGGCGCCTCTTCCCAGACTGGCAGAGAGAGAATGACCACCAGAGCCATTGAATGAGCCTCGAACAGGCTTCGTGGGAAGCTTGAATGCCTGGTATAGACCACAACCAAAGATCCCTGGGGGCCTCTGCTGATTCTTGGGACGCTCACTGTCTTTCCATGGCATCTCTAACTAAACCTCAAATTCAAAGTGTATAAAACATGTATAATGGGGACTTACTGCTTGCCTTCTCAATGGGTGGGGTGAGAATTTGGAATTCAATTTTTAAATTTTTTTTCTCGGGGAGAAAAAAACAAAAGACCCAAGAGCCTAAAATTGATGGGACTTAGTCAAGATGGCTTAGTCCAAAGAGGCCTCCAAGAAACAGATACCAGCTTCTAAGAAGGCACGAGACCCCACCCCAAAGAGGCTGGAAGATGCCCTGGACCAGCCCATGAATTACCTAGCCTTCCGCACTCCTCACGCTTGGTGAAATACTTGAACCCGTTGGCTGCTCGGCGTTCTGCCTTCTCATGTTTCTTTATATGCCAGGGCAACTTGGTTGTGATGTTGGTCACAAAGTAGCAGCCGGGCCGGAGGCAATGGTAGTGGCCTCGCATCCGAAACTCACAGTGCTGTGGGGGAAGGAGCAGAGAGAGAGAGAGGCGGGGGGCTCAGAGCTATGAGATGATTTTTCAGGGTCATGCAGCTATTCAGGGTTAGATGTAGGATGTGAACCCAGGTCTTCCTGAGTCCATGGGTCCAGTGGGCCATCCCACTAGACTACCCTGCCTCTGCTGGCCGAAGAGGCATGTTTCTAGATGGCCATCTAATCCAACCTCCTTATTTTAAAGATGAGGAAACTGAGGCTTGGTGATTAGCCTAAGGTGACAAATGTCCTAAGTGACAGAGTCAGAATTCTAACCCAGCAATCTTTCTGTGGCCCATGCTGGCATGTAAGTGCTTTGACAGGGACTGTTTCCTTTGCTTTTGTATTCCCAGAGCCTCACCAGGCGTCTCAGGTACATAGTAGGTGCTTGCTTGATAAATGCCATCTGAGTAATTGAATAATGACTCCAATTATGTATAAGGGGAACTTACTGCTTGCCTTCTCAATGGGTGGGGAGAGAAACTGGAATTCAGTTTTTAAAAAAGCGATGATAAAAATAACCAAATAAATAAGTTCCTTGGGGAGAAATTTTTCTGCATGCTTTGGTTCAGCCAAAAAGGTGAGAATGTCCAACATGTATCTTCCCATCATCTCAATTTCTGATTTTTAACATGGTGAAGGATGAGTCAGTGTTAGAGGCAATGGCTAGACAGAGAGGCATGTGGCCTAAGTGGGTTCTCGGGTCAGAGGAGCCAGTTTGGAATTCTGGCTTTGCTGCTTGGTCAAATTATAGCCCCTTCTCTGGGGCTCAGTTTTCTCATCTGTAAAACGGGTGACTTGAACGAGATGTTGTCTAGTGCGGTAGCACTAAGTCTATGATTTCAGGAGCTGGGAGACTCCATCACACATTAGTCAATGCAGGGAGAGAAGGGCTGACTAAAAGCCACTGATATCTCTTCCCATTTTAGACGATGCAAGAAAGGGACTCTCTGCCATCTTCCTTTGGGAAGATAACACATTCGCTGCTGATGGCCAGCACAGACTGTCCATCACCCCCAATCTCTGAGGATCCTTGGCTTCCTTCAAATCTCAGCTTGGGGCCACCTCCTACAGCACGCCCTTCCTGACTGCACCCCTTCCCCTCCTATCCCTGCTTATTAATGCTCTTTCTCTCCTCAAATGATTCTTGTATTTTACTCATATGTCTTCATCAGGAGTTCTTAACCTCTTTTGGGTCCTGGACCCTCTTGGCATCTGGTGAAGCCCATGGGCCCCTTCCCAGAATCTTATATTTAAATACAGAAATCATATATTTAAATGCATAAAATGAAATACATATGATCACAAAGAAAATATATTAAAATACAGTTATTAAAATATTAAAAAACAAACAAAAAGTTCATAGTCCCCCCACCCCACTGGTCAAGAATTCCTGCCTCCCCCCACCCCAGACTGTAAGATTCTTGAGGGCAGAAGTGGTTTCTCCTTTGCATGCCCAGCGCCTAGACTGGCATATAAAGCCTTGTATACAGGAGACACTTAACAAATGCCCATTGGCCTGGCTTGGCTGTCCCAGCCCCCCTAGGGACTCCCTCACCCTGTTCCCCTGGGCTGGCGGCCAGTGGTCTTACCTGGTTTGGACAGAGACACTGCAGTGAGTAGTAAGCAAATTGGTCTCGCACATTCACCAGGTTGTTGCTGGGGTTGATATGGTCCAGACAATGTGATTCGGCCTTGCCCGAGGTCTTACACACATACTTGCAGTTTCCAAAGAGACAGTGGAAGTGGAACTTGTTGGCGTATTTGCAGTCGTTCGCGAGGCAGGGGTCGCTGGAACAGAGTGACAACCCACAGGGTCACTGCTATCCTTGCGGCTCCACCCCCAAGCTCTTTGGGGTTCCCGAAGCTGGCTCCCCAGGCGGGAGGAGAGGGGCAGATGTCTACATCCCACAGCCACAGCCGGGGCTGCCCCCCAGGGCCGCCCTTGTGCTTCCCGGGGAGGTGCCAGCTCCGTGTCCTGGCATGCCTGCTCTATCATGATTCAAACGTGGCAGGGAGCAGGGCCTGCTGGGCACACTGAGGGGTGCCCAGAGCGTTGCATGCTGGGACACAGAGCCTCCACGGAACACACCTTGGGTTTAGAGATAAGGACGACTGCAATCAGTTCCCGTGTATGAAAATCAGGGCTCGGTCCCGCCAGTCCTTGGCGGGATGCCACTGAGGGCCTAGTTGGCACTGTGTGGGCACTGCCCTACATCTGAATGGCTGAGTACAGCTGGATAGGCAGGGCCACTCCTGGGAGCTTCCCCATGCACAGATGGACCTGGGAGATATCTGGCTTCTGAACTCCTGCAAAGGTTCATTGTTCATGTCTGTCCCCTGAAGATGGTCCCCCCATCTCATGTACACCCCCCCCCCAGTGTAACCCTGTCCCTCAGTGACCTCTGCTGGGTTGCTGGGAGCCTTCCTCCCATCCTCCCTCATCTTGCTTCTACCACCATCTTGTCATCTTGGGACTGACACTCCCCAGGTAGCTGCATCCCATGAAAGGGCGAGTTCTGAGGTCTGGGAAGGGGTGTGAGTAACTGGTGAAATCCAGGGAGGGCCCAGCTTTCTCTTCTGACAGATTAAAGCTGAGGTTTTCTCATGGCTCCTAGATAACAGAACCAGAAAGGACCTCAGAGGTCACCTGAAACTCCTTCATTTTGTGGGTGAGGAAACTGAGACCCAGAGAGGTAGTAAGTGGGAAAGCCAAGATTTGAACTCAGGTCCTACGTCCCCAAGGACAGCACTCCTCCCAGTGTGCGGCTGGCTTCTGGGAAGACGGCTGAGGGGGTGGGAATTGCATCCAGGACTGAGGGACATTTTGGAAACTACCGGGGGGTTGAAGGGAAGGGTGACTGCCCCAGTTTCTTACTACAGACCCAGCTCCCAGGGGGCTCTCAGAGAGGGAGGACAGCTTTAACGCAGGTGGTGTGTGTTTACTTCCAATTTATTAGTTTTATTGAGAACAGGAAGCTGTGGTGCAGAGATCCAAATACAGTCACCATTCTTGCCGCCACCACTGCCCAGGAAGAGGGACCCTCCTCCCCACTTCCATCCCCTCCCCCAAGTCCCTGAGTCAACCTGTGGAAGGATGCCTGCCAGGAAGGTGACAATAGGGCCCCTCTCCTTTCATCTGCCCACTCCAAGAAAGCCTGGCTGTTGGGGAAACTGATTCCCATGGCTTCAAGGGGCCTGAGGAACTAGTCCTATCCCATGGGCTGGAGCAGAGGCTCCCAGTTTCCCAGGGCTGGAAGGGACCCCAGAGGCCTTCTAGTCCAACCCATCCCACGAACAGGAGAGGAAACTGTGGCCCAGGGAATGAGAGATTCATACAAAGGGGGATGTGAAATCCTAACCTGCTGAGTGGAGGCAGAAGCCCCTCAGCACCATAAACCCTTGGATCCCCGCTGCTTCCAGCCCAAATCAGTCCAAGGCACCACGAACAGTCCCCAGCTAGGCTTGGCAGTGGCTCTTAGGCCACCGGGGGAGTGGAGAGCATGAGGATGGTGCGGTGCGGGCCACCCCCACCAAACGACTCTGGTACAGGAGTCCTGCTTCCGAGGGGAAGCTGGAACAGGAGGTAAGGGTGTTAGCAGCATCATCTTTGCAAGGAAAACCCTTGACTGACTAGCCCATGGCAAAGCCCGAGCACAGAGAGGGCCCTGCTTGACTGAAGAGGAAACCTTGGGGGTCTCGGGGGGACCGGGACCACCTGGCTACCCCTCCCCGCTCATCCGAGGGACTCACTTCTCCTGGAACTGGAGGAATCCGGGTTTGACTTGGGGCTTGGCGTTTTCTAGAGAAGTCGTGGCCAAGGGTGAAGCAGCCATCCCTGGCACCGACGATGGAATCTGAGGCATCTGGGGGATGGTGGAAGCCAGCTGCTTCCAGGCGAGGAGGGTCGGGGCAGAGGGCATGGTGGCTGGGCTGGCAGTGGGCACCTCCAGGCTGGAAGTGGCTGCCACCGCTACTGCCGTGGTGACAGAAGGCGCCGGGGGTGAAGATGGGGCCAACGAAGGCTTGGTCTCAGTGGCTGTGTTTGGGAAGGAAGCTTCCGTGGTTCCCTTTACAGCTCCTCCTGCCTCGGTTCTGAAGTGGAAACTACAAATGGAGAAGGGGTTGCTCAGGTGAGAAGGCTGGGGACTGGGGAGGGGTGGTAAAGCTGCAATGGACTAGACTGGAGCCAGCTCCCTGGACCATCCGATGGAGGAAGAAACAGGCACACTGAGGTGGTGGTGGGGCTGGACCCTCAGATGCTGACTGCACATCCAGGCCTTTCTGCTTTGCCTTCCAAGTGTGGGCCTGCGATACCCCTGCTCCCCCACCCAGACCCCCACCCCTTGGCTGTCACAGAGTCCTAGCTGAAGGGGAAAGGGGGGGTCCGTCTTCTCTGGCGGAGAGAGGCAGGTCCTCTCTCCCTGCCCCAGTTTGGGCAGGCAGCTGAGTTACCCAGCTCCAGGCACTAAAGGGCCATGGGGTTTTTCTGGGATGGCCCAGGTGAAACCATGGCCATCTTCACACTGACAGAGCTTAAATCACTGGATCCTCACAACACTTTTGGAAACAGGAGTTCCTATCAGCCCCATTATATAGATGAGGAAGCTAGCTCTGAGAGAGAGGTGACAAATGCCTCAGATTCTGGGGCTAATAAGTGCCTGAGGCCTTTCTGTGCTCCAGCCACTTCAGCACCCAGCTGTCTAACTGCAGGGCAAGTGGCTCCCAACCTGCCCTATGTCTAGGCTGGGGACTGGCCAGATTTTGCAGTGGGTGGCAGGGGTGGGGGATTCTACAATGTGGGCATTCTTGCACTGGGCCTTCTTCAGAAAAGCCCTTCCCTTGTCTTGGGGGGAGAAGGGATTCTGAGGCAGAGAGGCAGTCAGGACCAGCCTCCCAATGCCTCTTTGAGGTCATTATGTTCTGGGGCTCAATAGGCTGTGATGAAGGAATGCTTACTGTGCAACAGATGCTGATTGGATAAAAGGAGTCATAACATAATTCAAATCTGCCACTGGCAAACGGGAGCTGGACCCTCCCAAAGGCTGATAGGTTTGATTCAGGGCTTAAAAGCCAATGATGACTTTATTTAAAAGTAAAAAAAAAAAATCAATTAATACAATGACCAAGGTTGTCCCCCCAAAAACGATACACTTTTACACTGAAGTGGGGGACCAGGGGTGTGAAGCACTGAATACACTATCATACTCAGCCGATGTGTAACTTAATTTTCCTAAACAGCTTTTTACCTCTTTTTTTTTTTATTCTATTACAAGGGATGGATATTGGGGTAGAGAAAGCCAGAAAGAGGTAAATTCCAAAATGAATTAAAAATGTAAATTTAATTGCTATTTTTATCAATATTATCAGTTTATTGATAACTTAAAAAATTATCCAATAAATCCAGGAAGCTGTTAAAATAACACTGCTGGATTAAAAAAAAACTTCAATAAATTTAGAAATGAATTTAATTTATCTTTAAGTCAGTAAATATAATTAAAATATTATTTTCACAGTATTTAAATCTGTGATTTAGGCAGGCCCCATCTGCTGCCCTGAAGATGGACCATCTTCTGACAGCAAGTTACTTGCACAGTGTTAGGTGCTGAAGGTTAATTACAACTTTTCCAGCTTGGCTCCCCACTTTCCCGAACAATTAGCCTCTCCCTGATGTAGACACTGAGCTTCTTGGCTGAAGCAGAGTTTGGGCACAGAGATATGGCTGGGCAGGCCTAGAGAAGGGTCTGTGGATGGAGAAAGTCCAGACAGGGCTTTGTAGAAACTACTAGCTGGAGCTAGCCTTGGAGGAAGATGCCTGCCCACAACTACACCTCACTTACTCTCAGGCAGATCAGGAAGGTGGGTGAATAGAGGACTATTAGTGGACTGCCTTTCACTGGGACACAAGGCATTCAATGAGACTTCTTTTCAGTGGGTGGACCACAGTGATTCTCTTCCTTTTACAAGGACTGGGGGGCGGGGAGGGGAAACCAAGGACCCCAAAGGACTTGAAGGTCACCAGAGCGCTCCACACTCACTTGGCATGTTTGATGGCCCCGTCCAGGGTGCTGAACAGAGCGCCACACTCTTCTACTACGCAGTGAAAGTGAACTTTGTGCAGGAAGTCACACTGGGCATCGCAGAAATCCTTGGTGCCGAATCTGGGCAGACAAGGAGACCCAAGGTTAGAGCCTGAAGCCTGAGATCCTGGAAGGAAGCCTTGGCCAGGGCTGTCTCTGTACCCAACTGGCTGGCACACTGGCACACTGGGGCCCCACCCTCCACCCTCCACTCTCCTAGAACTTTGTACTGAGATTGTACTGGTGTAGGGGCTCCCGGCAGGCAGACTCCCTTGCCACTGCAGACGCACAATCCTGGTGTATTGAGAGGTCAAGTCCTCGGGGTCACCAGCTGACAGGGGCCAAAGGCTGGGCTCACCCAGGTCTTCTTAACTATGAGCTCTGCCTTTCCCATCCTGTCCTGGAGTGCCTTGTTTGTCATCCTGCTTAGTACATGAGCTGCCCCTCATCTCCTCACATGTTATTCCCTCTCAGCTGAATGTGAGTGCCTTGAGAACAGGGACTATTCCCCTTTGATGTCTCTGCTATCTTGTATGGTGCCCTGAACACAGCAGGTGCTTAATAAATGCTTGCCCCCTTGTTTATGAATGAAAATATAGGTGGCTCAAATGTGCCCAGAGACCACTTTCCTTGGACTAATCCTTGAAGCTAGATGGAACAGTAGATAGAGCGCTGGGCCTGGAGTCGGGAAGACCGGAGTTCAAATCCAGCCTTAGACACTTACTAGCTGTGTGACCCTGGGCAAGTCATTTCAGTTTCCTCAACTGTAATATGGGGACAATAATAGCACCTACCTCACTGGGTTGTTGTGAGGATTACCCGAGGCAATATTTGTAAGGTATTTGGCACCTAGTAGGTGATATATGTGTACATGTACATATGCATACACAAAACACATGTAGGGGTAATCGATATATGCACACATGTATATATGTGTACATACATACCCTCACATCAACATGTGTGCACACACATACATGTTTATACCTATAAAATACACTACATGTATGTGTGCACACACATCAATGTATGTGTATGTGTGTGAGATATGGGACACACACACACACACACACACACGCACACACACACTTGGTCCTTTCCCTGTTTCCCTTATTCTTCCGGTGGAATTAGGCTCCCTGAAGGCAGGGTCAGTCTATTTCAGTGTCTAATACAAAACTTGGCATACAGCAGGAGCTCTATAAGTGCATGTTGTTGAACCAAACTGGCAGGGTTTCCCAGGCTCGGCAGAAGGAAGGTGGGGTCTGGACCCAGGCACTGAGTGGGACAGTATCTGAGTTGCACCCTGGATACTTGTTCTTTTTCCCTTCTGGAAAGTCTCCCCCAGACACCCCAGAACACTGTCTTCCGTCTGCTTTTCCAGTGGGGCCCCTGGCTCAATGCATAGCAAATAGCATCAGTAGGATGCTTTAAGGTTTTACATATATTATCTCATTCAATCCTCACTACAATTCTGCAAAAGAGGTGCTTTACATACGAGGAAACTGAGGCTGATTCAGAGGGGAGGTGACTTGCCCAAGGTCACATAGCTAGTAACGATTGGAGGCAGCATTTGAATTCAGGCCATCCTGACTCCAGGTCTAGCTCTCTATCCTCTGGGCAACATGGTCCCCGGCTATCCAAGGTAAATAGACTGTAGGAAATGGTGCCAAGTGACTTTAACCTCCACCTGGGGTTCTCCAGGAAAAATGCTGTGCCACAAAGCTACTTTTCACTACTTGGGCATGGCCTCTCTGTCCTTCTCCTCCCCTCCCCCCATACCTGCGCAGGTATGCCTTCCAGGGCTCAGACAACTTCTCCTGAGCCAGGCTCTTCATAGCCTTTCCCAGGTACGGAGAGGACTCTCCAGTGGGGCCCCCTTCTGCCTCGGTCTTGATGCTTAGCAGGCTTCCGAGGCTGGGGTTGCCTTGGGACATCTGCAAAGGAGAAAGGCACAAGGTAGGAGGGAGGGGGATGGAGGATTCGAGGAGCCAGTACACAGAGGAACAAGGGTTGCTTTGGAGAGTCTCTCCTACCCCTAGTTTTTGTTTCGGGATGAGAACCAAGGGGAAGTGAGATTGGGGAGGGGGCCGCTGAACTCAATGCTGCATGAGACATCAACTGGCCCTCCTCCTCCATCCATCGTGAATGGACAGGGCCTGCAGCAGCCTTCGGTGTTCAGCACCGGACCTATGGATATTCAAAAGCTCCATCAACAGTCCATTCCTGTCAGTCCCCATGCTGTTAGGAGGCATCACTCAAGTCTAGGGTGGGACTCCATCCCGTCTTTCTCCAGACTTGTCGGCTCCCGGGCTATTTTCTTGCCAGAAGGTTTTCAAAAGAAATGCAAGAGGAGAAGGAGGAGGGGGAGACTGGTGGAGGGGGAACCCCTACGAATTCCTTTAGAAACAAGATAAGGCACACAAAAGATGAGTGAAGAGGAAGGGGAGTGAGCCTCACAGGGGGAGACGAAGACATGCTTGTAACAAGGAGGGAAGGAGGGAATGGGGAAAGGGGAGGGGGCGAGAAGGTTTGACCCACTCAGAGCAGGAGGCTCAGAGGGGGAGTCCAATGAAAGAAGCAGAGAGTGGGGGATCCTCTGGCCAGAGAAGGGAGAAAGCTAGAAGAAACTCCTTGGAGCCGAGAACAGAGTGGGGCTCTCTCGACAGTCCCCTGGCCTGGCTGGTGCTAGAGAGGAGAGCGAGCTTCAGGGACACCAGAAGGACAAACCTCTAGTGCCCATCATGCCGCCAGATGACAACACGCGGCCCAGGCCCGGCAGTGTCTCTGCTCACTAATGCAGTTGTGTACAGCAACCAAATTAATCTCGCCAGAGTCAAATTTATCATGTAAAAAGGGGGGGGGAATATATTTGAGGTGATGTATAATTTAAAAAGACCCTGCATTATTTAAAATAAATATTCCGGAGTGTCCTACCCAGGAGGCATCCCGACACCATTACTCACACCCCGAAAAGTGGAAATTGATGCCTTGCGCCCACTTTGATCTCCAGTCTCCCCCCACTTATAAAACCTCACAAAACAACAAACAAAAACACATAAAATGAATAAATAACATTAATAACTGATAAAGAAAGAAGTTGGAAGACTAGGGAAAAGCTTTTGGAGCCCTCCATCTGAAGGGAAGGGGGGAAAAAAGGTGTCAGAGGCTGGGATATATTTCTTCAGCCAGTTCATTAAATTAATTTGTAAGCAGTGGCTTTGAAATTATACCCGATGAAAAATGATCTCAAAATTTAAATGGTACAAACTCATCTTATTAGAGGCAAAACATTAAAAAACAAACACATCCCCCCACCCCTCCTCACCCAGCTTTAATTTCTCTGGGTGGGGGGATGGAAGGCGTGTGATGGATGGTCCTTACCTTATTCATAAGCGAGGATAAAAGAGATGAATTTGCTGCGACTGCGTGGCTATTTGATTCATTGCTGGAACACACAAACCAATGGGCTTCAGTGAAGATGTGTACGGGGACTGGGAACCCAGAGATTAATTCCCCTCTGGGCTCCCTCCCCAGCGCCTAATGCATCTGGCAGGGGAGGAAGGGATGATACTCCCTGACAAGCCAAGGGCTTCTTGGAGCAGTCATGAGCAGCTTTGCCCAGGCCCCTCTTGTAGCTACTTCTAACACAACGACAGTCTAGCTTGGCTTGACAAGTCCCAAGCCCAGGACTTTCCTTTGGGGCTCCCAGATGGTAGGAGTGAAGTATCATTAGAAGTCACTTAGTACCAGAAGGGACTTCAGAGACCATCTGGGCCAAGCCCCTCATTTCTAGGAGTACTGACTGACTCATCCAAGCCATAAGGCCTTCAGCAGAGTCTCTTGCTTGGTGTCTTGGGGGTGGTTTAGATGCCTGAACGTGAACTGGGAGGACAGGGGTCACTGGTGTCTTGGGAGCTGGGGGCCCTCTGAGCAGGGGCCTTCCCAGTTCTGCATTGGGCTCAGACCCTGCTCCCTCAAGCTCACCTGTGCTCCTTCACGCTGAGGTCCAAACTGCGATCCTGCAGGGTCTCCTGGGAGCCTGAGGAGGAGGAAGTCGAGGGGTTCTCCCCAGGGTCCTGCTTCACCTGGGTTGGGGGGAACCGTCCAGGTGGGATCTGCTGTTGCTGCCCATTCCCTGTGGCAGAGGAGACATGAACGGTTAGAGGACCAGAGGAGAGGGGAAAGTGTATGTGAAGAGAGTGTGTGTGTGTGTGTGTGTGTGTGTGTGTGTGTGTGTGTGTGTGTGTGTGTGTGTGTGTGTGTGTGTGTGTGTGTGTGTTATAGGGAGGGGTAGTGTACCTACTGAATGGTAGCACCCTTCCCAAGAAGCCGAGCAAATAGCCAGAGGGCAAGAAGGCGGGGGCACTGGCAGGGAAGGAAGCCGCAAAGGGCTCCCCACCCCCTCTCCTGCCATCCGCCCTGGAGGGATGGATGGATGGATGGATGGATGGATGGATGGATGGATGGTAGGCCAGCTAGGAGGCCTGGCTGCTGGTCAGCGTTTCTCCCCCCTGACGTGATTACTTGTGACTCTCACCCCAGCATGGCAATTCTTCAAGTGATAATTATTGCAAAATTATGTCAAAAGTTGTCTGGGCTCAGGGGGCCTCCTGGAGGAGAAGGGTGGGAGGCTGGCAAGGGGGGAACCAGGGCCTGGTGGGTGGGTGGGGGAGGGGAGCCCACCCCACTTCATTTTCTCCATTAACTGTCACAAGGAATTTGCGGAGCCGTGGCTGAGCATTTATTAAAGTCTCTGTTAATGTTGAGTCAGAGCGGTACACCGGGACTGCCAGGCAAGCCCCCTTCCCCATCCCCAACTCCCCGTTGCTGTGGTGACTGGGCTCGGCGTACCACCGAGCATGCCCAGGAGGAACATCTGCTGTGTCAGGGCTATGGAATCTGACAGCCAATCAGATTGGTTCAAACTGCGTGACCTCTCTCTGCCATCCGGCCGGGCGGGCGAGGGGGGCATGAGGCTGCGGCCTGAGGGAAAGCAGGCCCAGAGGGAGCATGAATGGGCCCCCAGGCTGATCTGGGGGGGGCGCCGCGAGGGGCCAAAGGTGGGGAGGGCAAGATAACAAAGGAGAGAGAAGAAGGGACGGAGAGAAAAGTTGCTGACAGAAACATGTCCACTGAGCTTCCTTCCACAATCCCCAAGTGACTAAAATATTAATTTACCCTGAGGCACTACAGCTGACGGGCTCCCTGTTTCACAGACAGCTAGTGGCATTTTATTAAAAAATAAAGGAAATCGGTGCCCTCGGTGACCTTTCTATTTGGGTGAACGGAGATTTTTTTTAAAAATAATGAATCTAAGTGTTGGAAAGTTTGGGTGCTTGGCTTAGGGGAGGGGGGCTACAGGTTGTGCTAGCCCCGGACAGCGGCACTGGAGTGGTTCCACCCCTCTCCTCTCTCCTAGGCACAGCTCCCCATTTAAGAGGAAGCGCCTCTGCCAAGGCCGGGGGAGTAAGCCGAGACTCAGCACCACTGCTATAGAGCTGGAAGGGGTCTCAGAGGCTATCTAGACCAACCCCTTCAGCTGACAGGGATGGACACTGAGGCTGAGAGAGACTTGTTTAAGGTCACACAGCTGGTTAAGTATCCAAAGAGGACCTGAGCCCAGATCTCCCTGACTCCAAGGCCAGGATGCTACCCACTGCCCCATGATGCCTTTTGGGTTTGGTTCCTGGCTTGTGGCCACTTTGTATGAGGGCAGTGGTCTATCCTGCCTAGAGAAGCCTGAAGCCAGCAGAGGATCTGAACTCAGACGATGAGAAGGACCCAGGCCTTGCTCTACAAATGCCTTTGGCAGCTCCCTAAAGAGAGGCCAGGCCAGGAAAACAGAAGGGAAGGCAGGGTTCAAGTCCTTGAGGACGGGGGTTGTTTTTAATTTTCTTTTTGTAACTCCCTCCCATCCCTTGCTTAGAATAGGGCCATGCACACAGTAGGTATGTAATAAAGTCTTGCTGGCCTGGATGGAATGAGGAGCCCAGCAGAGAAGGGATTGGCTCAGGAATCTCAGGGCCTCCCTCACGGGGGGACATCAGTCATGGCCAGTGCCACGACCCCAGGAGGCTGTGGTTTGGGGGGAGGGAAGGGTCTACCTTTCTGGAAGGCAGTGGTCACCTAGTTAGCAAGACCGGCTCAGCAGGATCTCCTCTCCTCTCTGAATGGAAGGAAAGAGGGAAATGCAGAAGGAGAGAGGGGGAAGGAGAGGGAAAGAAGACTCTGAGCAGAAAAGACAGGCCAAATCCATGGGGAAAATGAGAGAAAAAATGAAATATTAGAAGAAAGAGCTTTAGTGTCAAGAACACTTGGGTGCAAGTCCTGGCTTGGACACCTATGAGCTGTGAGACCTTGGTCAAGTCACTGGCATTCTCAGAGACTCCCCAGAACAGGACTCCCCTACTTGGCCGCCGATCCTTAAATGCGTTGTAATTTCTTTTGAGAATATAAGCTCCCTGCGTGTGTTCTGCCTCCTCCATCAGGTCCTGGTACCTTGTAGGTGCTTAAGAAAGCCTTATTCATTCAGCATCCTCAGACAGCTCTTAGACTGAAATCTTGGGTTTGGACCTCAAAGAATACAGATGGAAAATGAGGTTCCGACCTCCTCTCGGGTGCCTTTCAAGACCCTCCTCCCTCCATCACACTGGGTGACACAAGAACACCCCTTGGAAGAGGCAAGGGAGGACATTTTGCTCCCTATTCCTGTTTCTGACCTGAGGTCTTCGTCAAATGCCAATGTCCCTGACTTTTTTTAAAAACAGAACTCTTAAAACCTCAGTTTCTTCTGCTCCCAAGCATTGAGAAGCCTGACCTCTGATTTCTAGTTTAAACTTATTCTGATAAGGAATGGAGTCTCCCTGAAGGCAAGCTAGCTAATATGGTTTGGTATCTCCTTTAACGCTGGGACACCCACAGGGAAGGAAGCCTTGGAGAACTGAGGCTCTTAGGGAAAGAACTCATGGGTAAGGAGCCAAGTGATGCTCCCAGGACCCCTCACCCATCTGGGACTTGGTTATTCATATCCCGCCTCTCTGTGTCAGAGCCCTGACCCCACCTCAGAGAATGGATCACAGATTTGAATGCAGCCCAACACCTTCATTTTAAAGATAAGAAACAGGCTCAGGGAGGTTGTCTCAGGGTAGTAAATGACTGGGTCTAGACTGGAACCCAGGACTCTCTGACTCCCAAGCCAGTGTCTTTCCCACTACTCCCCAGCCTCCATGTAGGTGATCCAGCCCCAGGTTCCACATGGAACAATCTGGGTGGCAGGCATGAAAGCCTGTTGTCTCTTGTGAGGGTTTCACATGGGGTCTTGGGAAGGGTTGGTTAGGGCTTGGCCCAGGGCCCAGACTGAACTGTTCTTGGCTTCATGGGTCCTGGGAATGTTAGGAGGGACGGTGGTGGGAGGAAATGAAGGGGTGGGGTGAAGGGGATAGATTAGAACAATAACTCTGAGGGTGTAGGGGTGGGGACAGCGTCACTGGGCTCTTTGTATGGCCAGAGCGAAGTCCAGGACCGGGCACTGATGCACACTTAATAAAGGCCCTTTGAATGACTGAATGAATGAATGAATGAGATGGGACAGATACAGCAGATCAGAAAAGGGAACCAGAGAGAAGGCAGGCTGAGTTCCCTGGAGAGCAGATGGGATGGAGGGTGGGCATATTGCGGTCAGTGATTTACAGACTCCCCACTCCCCCCCACCCCCAGGCCAACCTTTCCTCCCAGACTATAACCCTTTGGTCTAGTCTCTGGAGAACTGATTCTTCAAGGCCCTTCCTGGGGCTCCTGTGCTTTAGAACCTATAACCACTTATTAAGTACCCACTGTGTGCCAGGTGTGGTACTAAGCACCCCTCTAGAAGGGGCCTGGCATCTGGCCCCATTCTCTCATTTTACAGATGAGGAAACAGGCCCAGGAAGGTAGGAAGTTTGAGGAGCTGCAGAGCCAAGCTCGGATAAAGGAGGTATCCTTCCCCAGCTCAGAAACGCCACCCTTGGCCTCCCGCCCCAGTCCCACCTACTCACCTGCTTCGAAGGCTGTGGAGGGCTTGAGGGCTGCAGCGGCCAGCCTGGCCATCATGGGGGAGATGAGGCCCTTGCTGGCCGAGATCCTCTCCATAATGGAGGCGGCGGGGGCTGTGGAGGACGTGGAGGCAGCCGGGGCTGAGTCTCCGGGCCCGGAGTTGGCCGGAGTCGGGGTGTCGGGAGCCCCAGCCGCGCCGGCCCCGGAGGACATGGCGCCCATCAGGTTGGTGGTACCCACGGGCATGGGCGTGCTCACGCGTCCGGGCAGGATGGGGAAGAAGGGCCCCGCGGCCGGCATGCCCGAGTTGGAGAGTGCCAGGGCCAGCGGGATGTTGCTGGGCAGCGCCTGCGATAGGAGGCCCGACATCTTGCTGTTGGGCTGCTTGGCCGCGGCGGCCGGGGGCTGGGCATCGCCGGGCGCCGCCAGGGACGCGGCCGACTGCTGGCTGGTGGGCGACGCGCTCAGGCTCGAGTTCTTGCTGCTCATGGCCGAGAAGTCGATGAGGTCGTCGTTGCTGGACTCCTCCAGCTCGTTGTCCTTGGCGCCCAGCAGCGCGGCGGGGAGCCCCAGCACCCCCGACGAGCGGATGTGGCGCCGCTCATGCTTGCGCTTGTGCGACGTCATCTGGCTGGTGGAGGTGAAGGTGAAGCCACAGCCGGCGCGGATGCAGTGGAAGTGGTTGGTGGCCTTGCTGTACACGCAGCCCTCGTACTTGCACTCCTCGTATTTGTAGAACTTCTTAAAGCCATCCTTGGCGTACGCATCATCCTTGATGTGGTAGCTCTTGTGTTTCTCGATGTCACACTTGTTCTTGAACGTGAACGTGCACCCAGGGCGCCTGGGCAGGGGGAGAGCGGCTGGTCACGGAAGGGTCCGGGAGGCAGCCCCCTAAACACGGCAGGGCCCTGGGGGATGCCCCGGGGCCTCTGGGAGGCTTGGGGGCTAGGAGGAGGCCCAGGCCAGGACCTAAGCTGGGAGGAGGTCCTAGGGGACGCCCTGGGAGCCAGCCTGATCCCTCTTCACTCCCTGGGTTCAGATTAATCATTTGAAGCACCGGTGTTGGCTGGAGGAGCCCAGCATCCCTCCATGCCCCTCCCTCTCACCTGCAATGGAAGTGAGTGGTTTTCTGCCCGTAAAACTGGCAGTCGACAGTGCCACAGTCCTCTGTGGCCCGGAAGCGCTGGAAGCCATCATTGATGAGCTGAGTGTTCTTTTTGTGGAAGTTCTCGTGGGTCATGACGTCTGAGGTGCTCGTGTAGACCTTGTTGCAACCCACCTGCCCCGGGGGAAGATGAGCAAGAATCAGGAAGAGCATAGGAGACCATGGGGAAACAAACACTGTGCTTTGGCCAAGATACAACAGATGGGAGGTAATCTTGGAGAGAAGAGTCTACCAAAGTGGGGAGATGGGAGACTGCCCACAGAAGGAGGAATCTGAGCTGGGTCTTGAAGGAAGCCAGGAGGCAGAGAGGTGAGGAGGGAGGGCATTCTAGGCAAGGGGGACAGCCAGTGCAAAGGTGTGGAGTCGGGAGATGTGAGAGGACCAAGTGGACCAGTGCAGCTGGATTGTAGTCTGTATTGAGGGGAGTCAAGTGAAGACTGCAAAGGTACAGATGAACAAACACAAAAAAATAAGGGAATACAAAGGAATGCTGGGAGGTGGGAATTCTGCTAATTGGGAGCCAAGGCCTATTGTAGGAGGCAGCTGGGAGAAAGGCACTAAAAACTGGGGGAACTGGAAAAGGCCTTGAAGGAAATTGGCAATAATCCATCAATACTTTTAAACACCTACTTGTGCTAGGCCCTGTGCTAAGGCCTGGAGTTCCAAGGGGAGAAGGGACAGCATTCTTGGCAAGGCAAAGACCCAGAGACTGGAAAGTCACAGACCGAGAAGGCCAGTGTGACTGGAATGTAGGGTGCATGGAGGGAGAGGGGAATCATTCTGGAAAGGCAGGTGCAAGGCCAATTGTGTCTCAAGGCTTTAAATGCTAAACAAGGGAGTCTGCATGTTATTCTAGATGCAATCTATTGACATTTCTAGAGCAGGTGGAGACTGTGACCTGGGGAATGGGGAGACCAGGGGCAAGGAAGTCAATCAGTCTGCTCTCCTTCCATGCCGTGAGGAGAGACAGAGACCCTGGAGTCATGGGTGCGGGCAGCGGGATGAGACAGGGGGAATGGTTCACCATGACCTGCCATCTCCTAGCTTCCTATTTGAATCATTCTTATTAACTAGGGGCTCTATTGTTTCCAGGCTTGCAAGTACTATGGGCACCCTTTAAATCCAGACCCTTTAGGCAAAGTCCTAGTTGCCCTGCCCTAGTTACAGCCTCTAGCCCAGGGAGCATCCCAGCTCCCTGACCATCATTTTCTCTTAGGCTCAGAGATGAAGAATCCTCCAGATTCCTGTTCCTGCTTATGTAAGGCCCTGATCTGCCCATACTACCCTGGGACCAAGGCAAGGCTGGGGGTCCTAGAGCCTCCTGCGAGTACAGACTGAAGGCTTGCTGCTTTCCTTCCCAGGGCTTATTGGGATGCTCTGCACTCTGGCTCCTGGCCTGGCAGAACCCCATTCCAATCAGAGGAGGCTCCATCTGGAAGGGAATCTGGAGGCTCACTGAGTTCAGCCCTCTTAATTTATAAAGGAGGAAATGGGCACAGAGAAGGAAGGTGACCTTCTGACCACTGCCAGAGAGCAACACCTGAAATCAAGAGCCAAGGTTAAAAGCCACCACTGGCTGACCCATTTAAAGGATCACAGAGCTGGAGTTGGGAGGGACTTTTTAAAATCCCCTCATTGGACAGATGGGGAAACCGAGGCCCAGAGAGACTCATCCAAGGTCACATGGAAAGTAAGTGCCAAAGCTAGGACTGCTCTCTGCATAGATCTAGGGGCTTTGAGGAGTGAGTGTGTTGTCTCAGCGGATGACTCTATGCTCATACCTCACCTGGGAAAAGTCCTCCTCTGTCCACTTGCCAGTGTGGTATCTCAGAACTGGGGTCCAGATTCCAAGAAACCCACCTGCAGCTGATTGGAAGGGCCCTCGGGTGGTAGGCATGGGCTGAGCATACCCCCTGGTACTGTCATGAGGAGGCCAGAGGCAGGCTGGTGGGAGGTACTGGCCTCCCCCAAGGCTGAGGGCCCTCCTCCCACCAGCCTGGGTAAGACGGGCAAACCTTGCCATATTGAGTCAAAAACTGGTGGAATTTGAAATCGCCCTCAAGGCTTGGGTCATGCCAATGTCTGCACCATCTCAGAGCCTGGACAGCCAAGCCCCCCTCTGCCTGCAGCCCAGGTTGACTCAAGCAGGCCATAACAACCCCCCTGACAAATACCCAGAAAAGAAAAAAAAAGAACAAAGATTCTGCCGCTATTTGCAGGCAAAAGGAACTCTCTTTGGACCTGACACCTTGAAAAAGCCCAGACTCTGAAAGGCATTAAAACAAAGAATTAAACAAAAACTCCTCGGGAATTATTTGTAACGCTGCTCTTGGTGTTAAAGCCTGAAAAATGTCTGTCTGTATAAACAGCTAACTGAATTTCATCCACACCAAGTAAGGGCATAGGGAAGGCCCCGCCCGGGCCTGGCTGAATGTTGCTGCCCAGGCAGGGTCTCCCTGGAGCAGCCAGGCTCTCGGCCCCACACCTGTCCAGGAACAGCTTTGGGCCCAGGGGAGAGAGAAGATGGGAGCCGGCAAGGGCCTTGGGCCTGCTGGGAGGTCCCTTCTGTCTGTGGGCCTTAAGAGCCTGGTTGAGTCAGAATGGCCTCCCTAACTTACTGGCTGTGTGACCCTGGGCCAGGTCACTGGGCCACTCTGATCTCCCCATGTGTAAAAAACTGGGAGAAGTAATGGCCTACAGTAACCCCCTCTCAGGGCTGATGTGAGGTTCTAAGGCTTTCTGCAAACTCTAAGTTTGCAGGGTGGTGGCAGCTACTCCTTCTGGCTCTGGAGGCACTGCGGGGGTTGGATGGAGCCTGGGATGTGCCCAGCAGCTGAGGTTTGGAGGCCATTAGCTTTGGCATCAGCCCTGGCAGGCAGGGAGATGTAGTCCTAAGGTTTAACAGTGGGCAGAGCCAGCTGCAGACTGAGGAGTGGCCATGCCAGGAAATGGGCAGTGGGATTCTGGGTGGGTCTGTCCACAGGCCACTCAGGGTTCAAGGCCCAAATCCTGACCCTGCCACTTACTAGCTGTATGACCTTAGACAAGTCCTTTCCCTCTCTAGGCCTCTGTTTTCTCATGGAAACTGGGGGGGCTCAGACTAGATGACCTCTGAGGTTTCTTCCAGCTCTCCCTCTGCCATCCGTGCTCTGGAGGGCCCACCCTAGGGCCCCTGCTGTCCTGATGAGCAAAGGCCTCCTGTGGTCCGTGATATCCAGGTTGGCTCCAGTGAAGTTTCCTTTTCCTACTTAGCTATTTATCCACGTGCCCTATGGCCCCTCTTGTGCCACTGCCCCTGCACCCTTTCCACCCCACCAACTTTCCAGCTTGGGAAGTAAAATCTGATCAACACAGTCCTTGATCTTGGAGAGGCCGTGCTGTCCTTCCAAAAGCTTAGTACCTCACTTGGTGTGTAATACATGCCCTCTGTCCTTCCCTCTCTTTCCTTTCCTTCTTTCTCCTTCCTCCCTCTGTTCCTCCCTTTCTCTCCCTTTGTCCCTCTCTCCCTCCCTCCTTCCTTCCACCTAGACCTACGCCTACAGTCTGGTCAGGCAGTGTCTGCAGGAGCTGACTGGAGGCTGAGGGCCGGGCCGGGCTGAGGGGCAGGCTGGGGGTCCCCTGAATTACGAGGGCAGGCATCACATCTTATTTAAATGTCCTGCCTCCCTCTGCAGTGGCCTTTCCCAAGGGCTGCTGCAAGGTCAGAAGGGGATTCCATTCTGCAATAGCTCCTTTATGCTGGGAATCCCTGGCAGAGTGCAAAGTCTGTGCCTGCCCTCTGGGAGCTTACCTGCATGCAGTGGTAGTGTGTGCTCTTGCCGTTGAGGTGGCAGCCATGGTAGTACACGCTGCAGTCATCTAGGGGGCTGAAGCGCATGAAGCCGTGCTGCAGCGAGTTATCTCTCTTCTTGTGCATGTTATAGTGACGGATCACGTCCTGCTTACTGGTGAATCTCTGCGGGAGAGAAGAGGCCAGGGGTGGGGGTGGGGGTGAGCCCCAAGCTTCCTCAGGAGGCTGGTGATGGGGCGTGGTGGGGGGCAGGGACCGAGACACAGAGACCTCGGCTCAAATCCTGCCCAGCTGGGTGACCTTGGACAAGTAACTCCAGGACTCAGTTTCCTCATGTGTCAAATGGGCGCATGAAACCCAAAGCCCTGAGATTCCTTCTAGCTCCAGAGCTCAGATCCAAAGTCACTTCAGCTGCATAGGCCTCAGTTAGACCAGATGACCTGAGGCCTGTTCCTGTGAGTCATGACGGGTACTGGGCCACTCCAGGGGGCTGAGGACTGCTCGGTGCCGTCTAAACAGCAGCCAGGATTATGTCATTCTTCTCTGGGTCTCATCTTCTTCAGGGGGTTTCAGACAGAAATGGTCCTGGGACAAGTCATTATCACAACTCTGTGCTTTTATATTTAACAACAGCACGTGTTTGCAGAAGGCTTTAATCACAACAGCTGGCATTTCTATATTATTTTTTGCTTTTTGGGGGGGGCAGGGCAACTGGGGTTAAATGACTTGCCCAAGGTCACACATCTAGTATGTTAAGCACCTGAGGCCAGATTTGAACTCAGGTCCTCCTGACTCCAGGTGCCACCTAGCTGCCCCTTTATAGCACTTTAATAAAAATAACAACATTAGTAATAGCTAGCAGTGATATAATGCTGGGTTGTTTAATCATTTCAGTCCTGTCCAACTCTTCGTGACCCCCTTTGGGGTTTTCTTGGCGAAGATACTGAATTGGTTTGCCATTTCTTTCTCCAGCCAATTTTAGAGATGAGGAAACCGAGGCAAAGAGGGTGAAGTGACTTGCCCAGGGTCACACTGCTAGTAAGTGTCTGAGGCCTGCTTTAATAATAATAATAATGTGGCTAGCATTTATATAAAACTATAATAATAATAATACTGCTAGTTAGCATTTATATACTGCTGTAAGGTTTCCAACGCCTTCCTTATCTCATTTGAGCCTTATAACAACCCTATGAAATATATATCATTTTCATCCCCATTCTACAGGTCAGAAAACTGAGGCAAATGAAAGTTAAGTGACTTGCCCAGGGCCACACGCTATAAATGGCTGAGGTCATATCTAAACGCAGGTCTTCCTGACTTTAGGCCCCACGCTCCATATTATTACTTGGGTGGAGAAATGAACTCCTTTTTGCTGTTGAATCAAAGTATTTTGTCTGTAAATTCACCCACTACAGGTCTGCTGAAAACAGCTTCAGGATTACCCTCATTATTATGAGCAGTGATAGCGTCTAGTGAAGGGCAGACGCCCCTTAGCCCCCAGCCTTGTCCCGAGGGCACACATGGTATTTATTACTCCAGAATTAATCCACCAGCAAGCATGCCAGGCAGCCAGGGACACAAGCTAATGTGGGGTTCTCCTACGGATGATCTGCCCAAAGACACAAATGAAGAATGCCTGGGACGAAGGCTCCAATTTAATCTGGCCTGGGAAGGGGAGGCCCATGTAAGTGTATCTGAATGCACCCAGGCAATGCTGACCTCTCATGACTACCTCCGAAGCTAGATACACAGGTTCCCTGGAATGGGGTGAGAACAGATGTGCTTCCTCCCTCCCTCTCCCACCACAACTGGAATGGTATCTGCCTTTAAATGGCAGATGTGTGCAGGAGTGGGGCCAGGCTCAGGCAGGCCCAGGTCTGGGCTGGTAGGTTATAGGTGTTATCTGCAAGCTGAGTTAATTTGTGGTAGTTTTGATCTCAAAGCCATGTTTGATGTCTTGGAGGATGAGGGGCTGCAGGGCAGGTGGCTGGATCAACTTCCTGCCCTCTCCTCCTCTTACCTGATAGTTGCACTCAGGGTCCAGGCAGTGGTAGTGTTCCCGATACTGGTATGCACAGTGTATGTGGCCACAGTGCTGACTGCCGGAGAATCTGCGAGGAGAAAGAATTCTGCTCAATCCAATCCAACAAGCATTGATTAGGCACCTGCTTCACTTATGCTGGGCACTGGGGCACAAAAACAAGAAAACACTGCTTGCCCTCAGGGAGTTTCCAGTCTACTCATAGCTATACAGGTAAACCATCATCAAGTTCATTTATTTATTACTTGACTCATGATCCTCAGTGCAGGAAACTCCCAGGTGAGGAAATTCCTTTTACCAATGCCGATCATAGCTTCTCTGTCTGTAGCTTCTAGTCTGAGAACTCACTTAACTTAGGAGTTAATGAGTTGCTGGAGATCATACAATTGGTACGTGTTGCAGGCAAGATTTGAACCCAGATATCCCTGGTTCCCAAAGTCAGTTCCTTATCCACTAGGCTTCACCATCTCTCTGATCCAAAGCAATTTCAAAGCAGGGCCATCTTTTGTGAGAGGAGGGGGGAGAGTCACCAACCAACCCGGCAGGGATCAAAATGGCAGCAGTGTGAGCAGGAGAGATGGGAAGGAAGTGAAGCATAGAAAGGGAGAGAATTTGGAGTTTCAGGATTGCAGGGATAGACAGAAGCCATCTAGTAGAATTCTTTTTTTTTTTGGAGGGGGAGGGCAGGGCAATTGGAGTTAAGTGACTTGCCCAAGGTCACACAGCTAGTAAGTGTTAAGTGTCTGAAGTCTGATTTGAACTCAGGTCCTCCTGACTCCAGGGCCAGTGCTCTATTCACTGCGCCACCTAGCTGTCCCTAATTCCTTTATTTTGCAGGGGCAGAAACTGAGGCAAGGGTGATTAAGTGATATGTCCAAGGTCATATAGGTAAGATTTGAACTGAGGTCCCTTTGGGTGGGCAGATAGGTGGTGCAGTGGATAGAGAACTAGCCCCACAGTCAGGAGGACCTGAGTTCAAATCCAGCCTCAGACACTTACTAGTTGTGTAACCCTGGGAAAGTCACTTTACCCTGTCGGCCTCAGTTTCTTCATCTGTAAAATGAGCTGGAGAAGGAAATAGCAAACCACTCCAGTATCTTTGCTAAGAAAAGCCCACATGGGGTCAGGGAGAGTCAGGAATGACTTAACAGTAAAAAGCTTTTGATTTTTCAGAGTTGAATTGGGAAGGATCAGGGCAGACAGGGTTCTTTTGCGGCAGGTGATTTCAGAATCTTGGGTAGCACCATGGATATGTGACCCTAGACAAGTCACCTAGATCACCATTGTAAGGTGGGAAGGGCCCTAAGATGTCATTAAGTCCAACCGCCTTATTGTACAGAGGTCACAGGAAGCCCCTTCCTCACATGGCCAGCCCCTCTGCAGCCAGGACTGGAGTTCAAAGGATCTTATTAGGACACCTAGACCAACCCCTTCATTTTACAGAGAGGGAAACCGAGGCCATGAGGGGAAGCAACTCATCTGAGTAGTAGTAAGTGGCAAAGTCAGCATTAGCACCCACATCCCTTGATTTCAAATCCCCGAGCTCTGCATCCACAATGCACTGCTGTTGCCCCTTGCCAGGGCCAGGGACAGTGAGGAAGGGTGGAAACTCTGAGAGGGTCCTACTGCATGAGACACACCCCTGCCCCCGCTCCCAAGAGTGCAGATGGCTCACGTTTGTTTATAGTTTACAGTTTTAGAGGCAGGAACTCAGGAAAACCAGAGTTCCACCACAGCTGTGTGACCCTGGGCAAGTCATGTAACCTTGTTTGCCTCTTTTCTTCAACTGTGAAATAGAAAGGATAGCATTATCTACCTCCCAGGATCCCTGTGAGCATCGAATGAGATACCTGTCAAGTGCTCACTTATCACAGCAGCAGCTGACACAAAGTAGGTGTATTATAAACGCCCTTCCTTCCTTGCTTCTTTCCTTCCTTCCTTCCTTCTTTCTTACCTTCTTTCTCGTAGTTACCTTGTGAGGTGAGCAGAGCTAATTATTATTATACCCATTTTACAGATGAGGAAACTGAGTCCGGGCAGTGGTGTGACTCATACACAGACACGTAGCTCAAATGCCAGTTTCTTCTGAGCTCTAACCACTATGTCCTGTTGGCCAGGAAAGGCCTGCAACTTGGGGAGAGATGGCTCCTGGGCGGCTCCAAGTTGGGCAACTCACTCTGAGACAAGATACACGTGGCTACCCCAAGAAGGGGAATGGGAGCCAGGAAGAAAGCTGGGTCCCATGAGCCTGGGCGGGGACAAGAGGAGTCCCCAGAGGAGTTGGGGGGAATGAGACAAGATGGGAACCCAGTTCAGCCATTCAACTAACGAACATCTGTTATGTGCCTACTACGCCTGAGTACGTGGGTCCAGGTGAGGGCGTGGTCCTTGAAGTTAAGGAGCTTCTGTTTCTTTGGGGGCCTATGACACAGAGCCCCTGGCTGCCTGGGCTCCTCTCCATGCTCACAGGACTCTAAATTCAGAATAGAGACCACACAGGCCAACCCCTTCATTTTACGGCTGAGGCCAGGCAGGTGGGGACTTGATTAAAGTCACCTGGGTATTAAGAGGCAGAACTGAGGCTTGAACCCAGACCTCTGACTCTAAATTCAGGTCTCTTTTCACATGGGGACACAGTAAATAAATTTTAAGGCAATTCAAGGAGGGAGAAAGAGCACTAGTAACTTGGCAACAGTGAAGGGGGAAGGCTCCCTGGAGGAGGCAGCTTCTAAGAGACTCCAGATAAAATGGAACCAGACTCACTCCACAGAACAGGGTGGGGGTGCTAGGTCTGCATCAATCAATTGATGGTGATGAAACACCTACTGTGTGCCAAATACGGTGCTAAGCACCATGACAAGAGTGAAGCAGTCCCAGATCTCAGAGGCTTATGTGTGTGTGCATGTGAATAAAGACCTGGTGTGGGATACGGGATGCCCTGGGTTCAAATCCTGCCTAGTGCAGATTGTGTGGCCTTGGGTAAATCACTGACCACTCTGGGAGTTCCCTTCATTGATAAAATGACAGGTCCAAGCCCCATCCCATTATAAAATAAATACAATATAGGGTTTGTTTGTTTTCGAGGTGGGGGGATCAGAAAAAACCTCTTGTAGGAGGTGGCACTTGGGGACAAATTTTTGAAATGGAAGATGGACTCCAAAGAGTTATAGATCAGGAGGAAGCACCTTCTAGGCAGGTGTCCTTGCCATCTAGAGCTGAGAAGTCTGGGAGGGAAGGCATTTGAGAGCCCACCTAGGCATCCGTGACCAAGACAGATGACCAGAGCATACAGTGGGTGCTTACTACATGTAATGGCAGCTAAGGATAGATAATGGCAGGAGAAGGCAGGTCTGGGCTTGGATCTCTGGAAGAAGCGATGAATGTCCCCAGGAAAGTCTGCCAAAACTTGCAAAGTGGTCTTCCAGGGGCGGGGAGGGTAGAGGAGGCCGGGAAATGGGGCCTGCCCTGCGGTGGATGCTGAGGAGGTGTCTAAAGGGTTATCTCCATCCCCGGCATTTTCTGATACTTGAAACAGTCCAGAGTTATGAATTTTTAAAGCCCAGCATCTGTTTGGCTTCCCACAGTGGGGAGCTCACACTCACGCCCAGCTCGCTAGCCAGCGTGAAGCCCCGGCCCCCAGCCCTTCCGCCCCGCCCACCTCCCTCTCCATCACCCTTCTGAGGGGATGCTGTTTTAGAGCCCAGATGACCAACATATCTGTGCAGAGTCTCGGCAGTGGCTCTGATGAAGTTAGGGAGCTCAGCCAGTGCTTACAGACAGGGCCGGCCTCTCTCACGATGATGTGTAAGCAGGAGACGGAGAGGAGGGGGAGAGAAGGCCCCAATTATGGGGGGGGGAAGACTACACACAAATAAATATTTAAACTGAAGCTGCCAAAAAGATCATCTGTTGAGGCACTAATAATAATTACGATTATAATACTAATAAAAAAGGGGAAAAGCCGTGCTGAGGAAGAGAGACAGACAGATTGAAGGAGAAGCGGACGAAGACATGAGGGAAACTGAGGAGATACAGGCGTCATGGAGAGACCCCCCCACGCCTTCCCCTCTGCCCCCACACCTCCTGCCTGGTTAGCAGTTGGCACTGCCCATGGACCTGGGCATAATTCCTCTTGGGCCATCTAAGTGACAAATACCAACCTTCTCCCCATCCCCATTCACTTGAACGGATTTAAACAGTTCTGCCCATAGCTGGCCAGGGAATGCATGGACCCAGCGAGTCTGGGGTTGGGGCCACTGCTTCCTTCACCCTCCATCCCGTTCTGTTGGCCCAGGAGGCAGGGGCTGCACCCGCCCAAGAGGGTCCAAGCAGGTTCTGGTCCTTCCTGCTTCTTTATTGCCTCCTGAACAGCTCAGTGACTGGGGAGGGGGGGCTAAGAAAAACAGTACAAATGTTGTGTTTGCTTATTTTTGCACTGGGCAGGGGGGGGGGTCTTCCCATGGGTCATTGTGCCAGAGCTGTTGCTGAAAGGATATGTGATTGTGGAGAAGACCTATATAAAATATCTGAGAGCATTTTGGGCAGCCAGACAGAGGGGATGACCTCTGCACCCATTTTGCCTGGTCCCCGAGGACCCTCTCTCCATCCCAGCCTCCCTCCAGGAATGGCCTACCTGGCAATATATTTCTGGTAAATATTTACATCTTCAGTGACAGCTGGTTTATCTGTGGGCAATCCGTTCCTGGGGAGAGACACACAGGTCATAAACAGCTGATTAGAGAGGCTAGATGACGGCCTCACTTCCCTTGGAGCTTTGAGCTGGGCTAGGCCCTTATGGGGCAGCTCAGAGCATGCAGCCCCTTGTCCCCCCCTACCCCCTAGGGTGCTGAGGTTGTCAGGCTCATGGCAGAGGAATGCCCTTGGCAAATGAGGGTTACCCATTCAGGCTGCTTGGGTGAATGGTCCCCCTAGGGAGCCAATTCCTCTATGGCCCAGGCTTCCAGGGGGCATCACAGGTCTTAGAACTCTTCACAAGCTAGAGGAAGAAGGTTCCTGGACCTGAGGAGGCCCTGCTTCTGTTCCCATCTGTTGTCATGTCCAGGAACAATATAGGGGTGGACAGTGGAGTGTCACAGGGCAAGGGAAGGAGAAAGCACAGAAAGAGAGAAAGGAAGAAGAGCGTGGCTCAGGTGGTAGGTGTGGGCAGAGCCAATGCCACCCACTGTCTGAAGAACCTGGAAGGGTCTGTAACTGGATCTTCCTGGAGGACCTGAGCCTGGAGGGGATGCCTAGCCACAATCAGTCAGTATGCATAGTGAAGAAATGGGCCAGACAGAGAGGCTCATAGACTCCAGAGCTGAGAGGGCCCTTAGAACATAGGATGCAAGAGCTGGGAGGGCCCTTAGAACACAAGATGTCAGGGCTGGGAGGGCCCTTAGAACACAGGGTGCAAGAGCTGGGAAGGCCTTAAGAACACAGGATGTGAGAGCTGGGAGGGCCCTTAGAACACAGGATATGAGAGCTGGGAGGGCTCTTAGAACACAGGATGCAAGAGCTGGGAGGGCCCTTAGAACACAGGATGTCAGGGCTGGGAGGGCCCTTAGAACACAGTGTCAGATCTGGGAGGGCCCTTAGAACACAGGATGTGAGAGCTGAGAGGGCCCTTAGAACATAGGATGTGAGAACTGGGAGGGCTCTTAGAACACAGGATGTGACAGCTGGGAGGGCCCTTAGAACCCAAACTGTCAGAGCTGGGAGGGCCCTTAGAACACAGCGTGTCAGAGCTGGGAGGGCCCTTAGAACACAGGGTGTGAGAGCTGGGAGGGCTCTTAGAACACAGGATGTGAGAGCTGGGAGGGCCCTTAGAACACAGAGTGTCAGAGCTGGGAGGGCCCTTAGAACACAGGATGTGAGGGCTGGGAGGGTCCTTAGAACATAGGATGTCAGAGCTGGGAAGACCTTCAGGGTCCTCTTGGCCAACTTTCATTTTATTCATGGAGAAACTGAGGCCCAGAGAGGAAAAAGAGGCTTGTTGAAAGTTACACAGGTAACAAATTGCAGAGCCAGGATTTGAACCCAGGTCTCATGCCTTCAAATTCACCATTCCTTCCACTACACCAGTGTTTTTCACACTCAAACTCCCTGACTCAATCCTCCTCAAGATTTTCTTTACTTCTGACAACTAGTAGCAGGGTCAGAGCCACCAGGAACTCAAGACTGTGGAAGGTGAAGGGGTCAGACCCCATGGGAGACTTCATCATTTCAAGAGGAAGCGAGAAGGGCTTCCCTTGAGGCAACATGGTCTTGGGGGCTAATTCCCAGCCAGTGTTGGTGCACCAAGAGGGAGGCTGTGTCACCAGCCTGGTGAAGGGCCTGGCTCAAGGAGCCAAGGGGAACAGGGACGTGAAGGCAGCAGGGACCTTTGTGGAAGCACAGCCTGGACTGGTCTGCTTGAGGGACCCCCAGATCCTTGGGGAGAAGCCCAGGCTCAGGGTCAGTTGTACAACCCAGGCTGGCCATCCATGGGTGGACCTGGGTAAGCCAAGAGCCTCAGACATACCTGGGAAGACAGATGGACTGGACCATAGGCCTAATGGTCACTCAGGGTAGGAGGGTCTGAGAGCACAGAAGGAAGGGCCTCATGGTGCCCAACAGTAAGTAGGGAAAACCTCTCAGGGGGTCAGGGTCCACCTGCCAGGGGAGTCTCACTTTTCACCTCAGTCCATCTCTTGACAAATACATCTCCTATGGAGCCAGGCAGAGACTGCTCCTTAACTATGAAATATCTTTGAAAGGGAAGAAAAATGTCCAGCTGTTCTCTGGAAAAAAAGACCAGCCAGTAACATCCACAGCAGGACACGTGCAGGTTTTGTACAGGCCAGATGAGGGAGGAGGAAGGAGGCCATTGGCATCACTGTGATGCTGAGGAAGGTCACAGGAGGAGGGAGGGGCACAGGTGGCCTGGCCTGGTGCCCTCTTTGTGCTGCCTGCTGGGAAAGGAGAGGGAGAGCCAAGGGTGGCTTGGCTTGTCATTGGACTCCTTGGCCCTGGGTTTTAGGCCCTAGTGCCCCAGGTGGGCAGGAAATTCAATGGCCAGACCCAGTGTGGGACACAGCCCATATGAGGGATCAGTCACACTGCAGGGAGAGGTCCTCTCAGCCTAATAAACCCTGTAATGAGGAAAGCCTAGATGGCACAGGGGTGGGCAGTGGGGACACCTTTGGCAGCCAAACGAGGACCAGGGATGAATCTTGGGGAAGGAACATGAGTGGTTGTTCTCCAAAGTTGGGAGGGGCTTCCCTCTGGGCAGAGTGGAGATGGGAGAGGGAGGAGTATGACCCGGAGAATGCCATCCTCAGACCATGGCTGCTGAGGGTCCCTGAAGAACTCTCGTGGGAGCAGAAGCTGAGTGTTGGGTACAACCTGTCCCGGTCACCATATCTCAGGCCCCAGCCCCTTTGGGCACAGTCTGAGGAATGCTTTAATTGTCCCAACAACTCTGAGGATCCTGGGCACATGAGTGGTTCAGATACACCAGGCAGGCTGGGTCCCTCTCTGGGGTCCAGCTCCCTTAGGACACCCACCCTCCACCCTGGCCCCCATTTCTTTGTCCCATAGCTCTTGCTACAATAAACTTGAGTACCCTGGGGAGGAAAAGCCCCCAGAACAAACCCAAGATGGTTGGAAGTCTATTTGGCAATGAGCCTGGACTAGGCAGCTTGTACCTTTGGGGGCCCTGGGCTTCCACCCTGGTTACGGCTCACAGAAGAGGGGAAAGGTCGTGTGTGTGCGTGAGTGACAGAGCCTTACTTGACAGTGGAGACAGTCCCCGTAGTAATGGAATCTGTCTTGGAGAAGGTTGACTTCAGGTACTCGGGAGTGTTGAAAGGCAGGGAAGCGGGCGGCTCGGGCCCCACAGGTGCAGTGCTGGGCGTGCTGGCAAGGGGTGTGGGTGCCAGGCTGGGGGCGGGGGGTGCCTTGACCGGCGCCAGCTTCTGGATGTTGCGGACGTCGTACTTGGAGGGCCGCCCCACCTTGCCGGTCTTGAAGGCGATGGCACCCCCCATGTCTGGGTTGCCCTCCCCAGGCTTAAACAGATGGAGGTACTTGACGTTCTCCAGATCATACTTAGATGGCTTCTTGTATGTGTTCCCATTCTGGGGCCTTATGCTCTCGCCCGTCTTCAGCTTCTGGATGAAGAAGTCATACTTGGAGGCGCGGGCCACCAGCCCCTGCATCTGGGCACTGCTGTGAGAGGGCAGGGGGAGGATGGTGGCCTTGGTTTCCAGGTTGGCCATGTTGCTGGGCAGCCGCAGGCCCGGCATGGGCCCTGCTTCCTTGCCTACTCTCTCCTCTGCCTTGGCGCCATGCATGGGCCACGGGAGCTGTTCACCGGCCTTGAGTTTGCGGATGTACTCCTCATACTTGGAGAACCTGGGCCGCTTGCTGTCCTCTGAGGTCGGGGGCCCTGAGGAGGCCTCAGGGGCTGTGCTGGCATGGAGCTTCTCGAAGCTGACCTTGCGGGCCAGCTCGTCCCTCACGTTCTGGTCATCATAGCCAAACATGCCGAGGAACTCATTCATGGTGGTGGCCGCGTAGTCTTGGAGGGAGGAGGCTTCTCCTGTGGGGACAGAGGAGGGGGGTCACCCAGGGGGCAGGGATGGGCAAGGGGCTCCTCCCAGGAAAGAAGAGGAGGTGTCCATGGTGCTGAGGGCTGGACAAGGGGCTCCCTGAACCTTGGCCCCCCCCTTCGCTCTCTCTTCTCTCCTCCTAAGGGGGGAGGGGAATGTGGGGGGGGGGTTGAGGGGACATGATCTACGGACATTTGGCTCACTTGTTAGGTTTTACGACTCTTAAATTAATTTGTTTAAAAAAAAAGTAATTAATACTGGGGTAAAATAAAACGAGTTCATCAATGCCAGGAAAATCAATTTCCTAAATGTTCTGGCCGATGGCTTTTCAGTACATTAAACAAAGTTTCATAAATGTCTCTGTGCTCTTGCCTTGGCCTAATATGAAGGAAAAGCGATTTTACTGGAAGTGAGGCCAGCGAAAACGCACCTCCTGGGCCTTCTCCTGGGAGTGGAGGGAGAGCGGGGTCAAGTGGAAAAATGGGTCTGGGACTGAGGCCCCGGTGACTCAGAGACCCAGATCCGGAACAACCAGAGCGAGGGAGAGATTTACCAAGGTCACACAGCGAAAGAACAGCAGAGCCGAATTTGAACCCAGACCGTCTGTCTCAAGATCCAACAGAGAAGACAAACCAGGAGAGGGCAAAGGGGGAAAACCAGGGAGTACAGAGACGGATGTGTCCCTGAGAGAAGGTACAGAGGGCAGGGCTGGGGGAGTGTCATCCATTCATTCTGTGAGCCCTCATCAGACACCTACTATGTGTAGCAGGAACTATGCGAAGCCATGGGCGTGCAGAGAGAAAAATGGACCTGTCCCCGAGTTTGTATTCTACTGGGGGGCGGGGTGGGGGGGAAGTGAGGACACTGTGTACACGGATGAAGAATTACAAAACACATGCAAATGAACTTCCAGGGAGGAGGAACAGCAGCAGGGGAGCGCCCTGGGGGATCCTTCCAAGGCTCCAGGCTCCTCCAGCCTCAGCCTCAGCACCCCCGACTTAGAGCTGGCCAGTCACAGAGCCCCTCTGGGCCTCTGTTTCCTCATTCTCTCTCCCTCCCTCCCTCTCCCCCACCTCTCTCTCCCTCTTCCCCCTCTCTCTCTGTCTCTCTTCCCCTTCCTCTCTCCCTCTCTCTGTCTCTGTCTGTCTCTGTCTCTCTCTGTCTGTTTCTGTCTCTCTCTCTTCTTTCTTTCTCTGTCTCGGTCTCTATCTCTCTCTAGATCAGAGGTTTAGAGCCGGAGCAAACCTTACTCATCATTTCATTTCCCCATCTTACAGATGAAGAGACTGAGGCCCCTAGAGGGAAGACAACTTGCTTAACTGAGGCAGTAAATCTGAGCCCAGGTCAGCCCATCTACAAGCCTGCAGCCAACATTCACTGTGCAGTCAGGCAGGCTCTGGGCTAAGCAGATCCATGATGGTTTTCTCTGCTGTTCTACAAAACCTCATTCTTATAGAATCAGAATCACAGATTTAGAGGTGGAAGAGGTCTCAGAGGGACCCTCTCATTTACAGATGAGGAAACTGAGGCAGGTAAGTCCAGCAACCTGCTCAAGGCCGTGTGGGCAGTTAAGTTACCTGGGCAGGATTTATGCCTAGGCGTTCAGAAAGGAAACCCACCTGTTCTCCTTTGCCCTTCCCTCCTCACAAAGGGTCCCACCCTTCTCCACCCAGCTGCCACTCTGGCAGATTTCTGCTCTCTGTCCCTTTCCTCCTTGCTCCTGTAGAAATGGCGCCGGGCCAGGAGCAGCCTGGGCAGGTGACTCTGTGGCTTGGGGACCTGGGCCATTCCAGGGCCTGGCAGCCTGGCTGCGGTCTCTGCGTCCTCCCAAGGCTGCTCTGCTGGTCACTGTGAAGGGAGGAGGGGAGAGGGAGAAGTGGAGCCTTCAAAGGGAGCTGGAGGTCACCCAGTAACAGAGCAGAGGAGGAAATACAGATTGGTCTGACGTGCCAGCTCAGATTCATTTAAGCTTCAATCTGACATGGAGGCCCTCCTCCCCTCTTGTGCCCGCGATCGCCGCCTCCCTCCCGCCAAGCAAAGATTTACTGTGTGCAAGAGTCCTTCAAACCTCCCTCCTCATTGCCTCCAATCACTCACTGCAACTCTCCTGGGCGGCTGGTACCGGGAGGTAGCCAGCACAGGCTTGGGTCGGGAACGGAATCTGGCTCACAGGGGCTCCGGTGTCTCTTGGCACCTCCCCTCACCCCCCAAAAAGACTCAGAGCTGTCTAAGAAGCTGGCGGATAAGGGCAGAGACCATGCTACAGACCGGCAGCTGAGCAGGATTTTGGAATACACATGCAGACACACATGCAGACACACATACAACCTTACAGAGACACAAACACTGCAGCCACTTAAACAATTCCCCAAATACATCAAGGCAGGCATACAACTCCAGAGACTCATGCAGGTGTGGGCAACTCTCCAACCCAAGTGACAGGAGGCCCAAGTTTACAAGTGCACATGCGGTCCTTTTGTGTAAATGACAAATTGTAGGGTTTTGCTTTCTGACTCGTTCTGTAATTCTCCTCTGTTTTATGGGCAAATTCATCCCATTCACATTCACAGTCTGGTTTGGGGCACACACACACACACACACACATGCCAATGTGAGTAAGGACTGGTGGCAGATGAGTGACAGAATTACAGAATCTTTGTTAACCAGCAAGACAGACCAGTGTGCCTTTGGTGGTCTAACCTGGCACATCCTGGGCCAGAGCAGATGGAGAGGGAGAGAGGGATGACAGAAAGAGGAAAGGAGGAAGGAGGAAGGAGACAGGGAGGGGTGGGGGAGAATCTCAGCATCTCCTGTAGGAGCCCTGGGAGGGACTGCTGCTCCAGAGAAGGCGCTGTGTCTTGTTTTGGGGCTGGGGAGAAGCGCTGGTGGTCAGATTCATGGCTAGCTCCCCGAGGCAATGAGCCCATTTGGCTGTCCCAGGGCACAAGGCACTCAGAACTCCCCAAAGTCCTGGGCTGTCAGCTCACTGGCCCCTCAGGTGCCAGCAAGGAGAGGGACAAAAGCAGAAGCCCTCTAGGGAACAGCTCGGTAGGGAGACTGCTCCCTGAGACTGCCCTCTTGAACCTGGGGCAACGTCAGCACTGGAAGGAGGAGTGGTCATCCTGTCCACTGGCAGCACCCAGATGGAGTAAGCCCTGGGTGGTGGGCAATGCCAGGCCCTGGTGGCTGCTGGCAGAGAGGAGAAGAGAGGAGAGGAGAGGAGAGGGCTTTGGCCCCAGCACATGTGGCTCAGGGACCAGGGGAAACAGACTAAAAATAGCTGAAGACAGCGTACTATATATGGCAGGGAAGCACCGAGTCCTCCTAGGGCAGCTGAGAAGGAGCAGGGGCCAGGGCCCCTAGGGCTAAATGCAAGGCCCCAAGTTCCTGGGAGCCTGGGGGAAGGAGGGCATGAAGAGCTGGCCTGGCCTGGGAGGGGGTAAAGGGAGGGAAAGCCGGGGCGCCCAGCACCCAGGGTCTGGCCACTGCCACTGGCAGGAGGTGGGGGTGGGAAGTACAGAGGGGGTGTGGCTCCAGAACAAAATGACCCCACAGGGCATTGGGCCAAGTGGGTTAAGAAGGGGAGGGCCCACCTAGACAGCCCTGGTCCTCTAACCCTCAGTGGCCATTTGTTCTGACCATTGGTTGGAGGCTGAGTAGAGGGAAGGACACCCCAGGCCAGGCTGGCCCCCTGCTGTGCCCCCAGTCTCCTTCCATGGGAGGCATAGGACCCTTCAGAAGGAGGCCAGGCTGGCCCCCTGCTGTGTCCCCCAGTCTCCTTCCATGGGAGGCCAGGAGCAGCCTCCCCTGGTGGCTCTGGGGGCAGTGGGCAGCACAGATGGGAGACTTCCAGGCGAAGGCCCCTTCCTCATTCTCCCCACCCCCCAGCCCTGGTGCAATCACCTTGTGTCTGACTATGGCAAGGGCTTTCCCTATCAGAGGAAACTGAAGGTCACACTCTTCCTCATTGATCTTGCAATGTTTGTTAATTACTCTGTCACTGATGTGGCGAAGGATAATTAAACAGCTCTGTTTATATCTTATATGCATAATTATGTGGCTGCCTGGGCTCCCCGCACAGGGAGGAAGATGCGCCCCTCACTGCAGGGGGGGGGTGCTGGGAAATAGGGCTGGGGGAGGGGTAGAGAGGACCGACTCCCTCCTCCTGAAGTACCCAGGGGCTGGGAAGGAGGAAGAGAGGGCATGGCGACACATCCACACCTGGGGGTACTCAGTCCCACTGGGTGATCACCCCAAAACTCTGTGGGGTCTCCTAAAATATACCCCAGTCAGATCTCTGGCTCCCTACTTCTCCACCACCACTCCTCCCTTCCCAGGGGGTCAGCAGAGCAGCTGTGGGCCAACGAGGTGCCCCACCCTAGGACGTTCCAGAGATCCCTATCACGGGTACCTCACACCCTAAGGAGGACAGAGGAGATCCGGATTATGGTTCTAGAGCTGGAAGCAGTCTTGGAAACCTTCCAGTCCAAATGCCTCATTTCACAGGAGGGAGCTGAGGCCCAGTGAGGTTATATGACTTGTCCAAGGCCACACACAGACAGACACTAAGTGAAGTGGGGGGATTTGATCCCAGGTCTTCTGACTTCAGAGCCCTCCACCCTATGGAAAGGCCTTCTAGTCAGTGGGAAGAAATGGGTAAGTAAGTTAGGCCAGGGTCAGCGGGACCCCGGGAGAGAGCTGGGAAGAAGCAGACAAGCCAGAGGGCAGTTTAGATAGAGGCAGGAGGCCAGAGGAGAGGCCAGGGCTGAGCAGAGACGGCAGGGAAGACCTTGGCAGGGTGAGAAGGGGGATTAGCCTTAATCTGCTTGGCCCTGGAGGCCCGAGCTAAGAGCTTCGGGTGGAAGTTACACGGATGCGGGATTCAATTTGATATAAGGAGATGACTTTCTAGCATTTCGAGATGGCTCCAAGTGGAAGAGGTTGTCTCGGGGGCGCCTCTGGGAGCCTGAATGATCATTTATTCAAGATGTTCCAGGAGGGGAATGGCAGAGGTAGAGATGAATGAATGCATTCACTCATTCACTCTCTCCCTCATTCATTCATTCACTCATGCTGCAGACGGTGCCTTCCAGCTCTAATAGGACAAGATTCTATCAGATGTCAGAGGGGCAGGTGTAGGGGGATGGGGCGTGGGTGTGGGGAGACCAAAGGCATTTTCAGAATTATTTCAAGGGAAAATCAAAGACATAAATGCACATAAAGCTAACTAGTCTTCCCCCTCCTCTGTCTACACACTCACTCTTGGCTGGTGCATAAGCACTCACCGTCTCTGCCAGGCGTGCCCGCTCATAGCCGTGTTCACATATGACCTCCTTCCTAATCAGTGTCCTACACCTCCAACCCTGCCCCAGAGCCCTTGGTTCCAGGCCCTTCCCCAGGTTCTGTCCCACTGGGTCCGGTAAGACTCGGGCCGGGGCCAGGGCAAGCTGGTCCTTCCCTCTGGGCTCTGGGCAGACTTTGCCCTTCTCCCCAGAGCACCATCACCACCCCTTCCTCCTTCCCTTCCTGGGAAGATCCTGGCAGAAAGAGAATGCCCCAACTGCTCCCCACATGGGCCAGCTCCCCTGCCAGCCTCGTCTGGGAGGGAGCGCCTGGACAGAGATGGAGGGTCGCCTTTCCCATCTGTATCCCAGGCACTCTGCACTTTGTAAGAGCTAAATCAATGTGCCTTCCTCCCTTCCCTCCTCCCTCCCTCCTCTCCATCCTTTCCTTCCTTCCCTCCCTTTCTTCCTTTCCTCTATCCTTTCTTTCTTTCCTCCCCTTCTTCCCTTCCTTTTCTTTCTCCCTTCTTTCCTTTTTCCTTCCTCCCTCCCTTTCCATCTTTCCTTCCTCTCTCTCCTCCCTTCTCTCCCTTTCCCTTCCCTCCTTTCCTTCCTTCTTCCTCCTTCCCTCTCTCCCTTTCCTCTTTCCATCTTTCTTTCCTTCCTCTCCCTCCCTCCCTCTTCTCTTCCCTCCCTTCCTTCTCTCCTTCTCCCTCCCTCCTTTCCTTCCTTCTTCCTCCCTCCCTCTTTTTTCCTTCTTCCTCCTTCCTTCCTCTCTACTTCCCTTCCTTTTCCTCCTTTCTTCCTCCCTCTTTTTTCCTTCTTCCTTCTTCCCTCCTTTCCTTCCTTCTTCTTCTCTCCCTCCTTTCCTTCCTTCTTCCTCCCTCCCTCTTTTTTGCTTCTTCCTCCTTTCTTCCTTCCTCCCTCTTTTCCTTCCTTCTTCCTCCCTCCCTCTTTTTTGCTTCTTCATCCTTTCTTCCTTCCTCCCTCTTTTCCTTCCATCTTCCTTCCTCCCTCCTTCCCTTCCTTCTTTCTCCCTCCCTCTTTTTTGCTTCTTCCTCCTTTCTTCCTTTCTCCCTCTTTTCCTTCCTTCTTCTTCCCTCCCTCCTTTCCTTCCTTTTTCCTCCCTCCCTCTTTTTTTCCTTCTTCCTCCTTTCTTCCTTCCTCCCTCTGTCTCTTCATCACCTCCAGGATCAAATATAAAACCCTTTTTTTCGTCCACTGTCCTCCACAACCTTGCCCCTTTCTCCCCTCTGCGCACTGTAGTAACCCTGGCCGCCTCATTGTTCCTTACCCCAATTCTCCATCTCCTGCCTCCGTGTGTCGTCTCCAGCTGCCTGTGTGCCTCGATTGCTCTCCCTTCTTACAACCTCCACCTCTGTGCCTTCCTGGCTTCCTGAAAGTGCTAGCTAATGTCCCACCTTCTGACGGAAGTCGTTCTCAGTCCTCCTTAATCTTGGGGTCTTCCCTCTGAGATCATCCCCAGTTTACCTGGCCTCTATCTTGTTGATACATAACTGTTTGCACGATGTCTCCCCTGTTGGACTGTGAGCTCCCTGAGCGTAGGGACTGGGTTTTGCCCAGCACATAGTAGGTATTTCATAAGTAATAGTTGCCCCACTGAAACTTGTTGGATTTGGAACTGAGGGAGCTGGGTCCGAAGTGTGGTTCTGCCATTTACTGTCTATAAGACCCTCGGTAAGTCCTTTACCCTCTATGGGTGTCTGGGTTCCTCATCTATCAAATGAGGGGGTTGGCTTGAGGTCTCTTTGACTCCATAAGAGGTCTCTGATTTTATGGCCTCACCCGAGTTCCTCCACTGGGAGAGCCTCAGGACCTGGGTACCCCACCCCCAAACCCCAGATTTCTTTGGGTGATGCCTCACTGATACAACCCCCAAGAGTGATCCCAAAGCACGCCTGGACTCTGGGTAATGAGGCCAAAGAAGAGATAGCTTGAGATACAAAAGTGCGGTATGGTGCATCTTACCCGCAGCCTGCTTGGCACTGTGTCCACCCTCCTCCTTGGGGGCTGTTCCGTCCGAGTCCCGTTCCTCTAGGAAGCTGGCGCTCTGGGAGGTGGGCCCCCGAGCTTCCTCTCCATGGTCCTCCTCGTCGCTGCATCCCTGGGGCTGCACCATGTAGACCCCCTCAGGGGGCAGCTCGAGGTTCTCGCGGACACTGCGCCCTATGATTGGCGCTGGGGCTGGCTCCTCGCTGTACTCCCCATTGACCCACTTCTCAATCACGGCCCGCCGCCTGTCCTCCTCGCTCCGAGGCGTCTGGGTGACCTTGGCCTCTGGCCCGCAGCCTTGCTCCTTCTCCCGGGGCCGCACAGGGTTGCCCTGGCCGCTTTCTGGCCGGAGACCTGCCTCTGCTCCCTGTTCTACCACCACCTGGCGGCTCAGCTTGGCACAGATGGCATTGAGCTTCAGGCCGCCTTTGCGCTTGGCCGCCATTGCGGGTTTTCCTGAGGGTGGGTCAGGGCATAGAGCACCTTCAGCTGGAGATGCAGAAAAGGAGACAGATGGTCAGGCAGGCACCGAGACAAAGCATCACCTCCCTTAGTCAGGCAGCCACTCAGCAAAGATTTACAAAATGCCCTCATCTATACTAGGTGCTGGGGATATTCGGCCCAGAATAAAGCACTTCCTGCCCTCAAGAAACCTCTACAGGAAACCTCTGGAGTCTTGCCATGGAGACAGCATTGTACTCAGAGTCAGAATTCCAGGGTGCTGCCTGTGTGACCCTGGGCAAGTCACTTCAGTATTGACAGCAACAGTGACGGCATTTATACAGCACCTACCATGCACTAGGCACAACTGTGCCGAGTGCTTTACAATATTACACGCACAACAACCCTGGAGGTAGGCGCTATTTTAACTCTCATTGTACAGATGGGGAAATGGAGGCAAACAGAAGTTAAGTGACTTGCCCAGGGTCACATAGCTAGTGTGAGTCTGTATTTAAATCGAAGTCTTCCTGAGTCCATGTTCATTGATTTATCAAAGAAGGAGAAAAGGGAAGGAGGGAAGGAGAAAGGGAGGAAGGAAGGAAGGGAGGAAGGAAGGAGGAAAGGAAGAAGGAAGAAAGAAAGGGAGGGAGGGAGGAAGGAAGGAAGGAAGGAAAGGGAGGGAGGAAGGGAGGGAGGAAGGAAGAAAGGGAGGGAGGGAGGAAGGAAGGAAGGAGGAAGAAGGAAGGAAGAAAGGGAGGGAGGGAAGAAGGAAGGAGGAAGGAGGAAGGAAGGGAGAGAGGAAGGAAGGGAGGGAGGGAGGGAGGACTCAGTCTTGCAGACTCTGGGTCCCAGAGCCCTGTGGCTGGGGCAGACAGTGAGAAGGGGGACAGCGCAGTGAGTCCAAATCCAAAGGGGTCATTGGGGTCTCCTTTCCAACACAACAGCCTCCACGGTGGTTCTTCCCAGGCCTGCCTGTCTCAGGCATCCTCTCTGAGAGGCTTCCCTGGCCTCCAGAGGATCCCCTGGGACCAGGTCGGTCCGACCTTTGGTTTTATTCCCTAGTACAGCTTGCAGGGGCCCCGGGTGGATGCCCGTTCCCCAGGCTCAGATCCTGTCCCTGCCTTCCCCTCTAGCTTTCTCTTCTCCATGTCCACAAACACAGAATATCTGAGCCCTGGTAAAGCAAAGAAAGTGCTGGATTTGGAGTCAGAGGAACCAAATTCATTCATTCTTCTAATCCCTTCATTTAAAGTTTCCCCAGGGAGGCCGCTCAGCACAGGGAAGAGTGGTCTGTGATCTGGATGGGGAGGATACTTAGTGCTTGGGTGACCCTGGACAAGTCCCCCGATCTCTCAAGGACCTGGCTCCTCATCTGTCAAGTGAAGGGACCCAAAGGCCTTCTGCTCTCTGAACCACTTAACCAGATCACCTCCCCCTTCTCTGTAAAATGGGGAGCTGGATTAATACTCAGTTAGTCAATCAATCATCCAGCAGTGCCAAGCACTGGGCTAGCTGCTAGAGACACAGGGACAAAGAGGAGGAAATGCCGACTTGAGAAAGGAGACATCTCAGCAGTCTCGAGGGGCCCCTGTGGTTCTCATGGTCTCCCTTCAGCCCCCTGCCCCAGTCTCTCTTACCCTCCTCCCCTTTCTGTTTTTCCTCTATCCCCTTCTCAATTGCTCCATCCACTTCTCTTGAATTTGGAGTCCAAGGACCTTGGGTTCCAATTGTGTCTTGGTCACTTAATGTGCCAGTTTCCTCACCTGTAAAAGGGGTAGGTTGGACCAGAAAGCCTCAGGACCCTGGGATCCCAGGCTTTCTGTTGTTTGCAGCCTTAAAACTCCTCATTCCCCACAGCACCCTAACATTGCATCGGCCCTCCCTGGGTAAGCATCTCCCCTGGTACCCGAAACACCCTTCCTTTTTCCTTTAGCAATCTGTCTGCTTCCTAGAGCCCATGGGGGAAAGAGGAGGGGAAGGTCCTTGGGGAGCTGCTGCCATCCACTGTCTGCTCTGCTCTTCCAACTCCCACCAGTCCCAGCCGGGAACAGGTTGGGATTCCTCAGACCCCCTGCAAGGACCCCAGAAGCTTCTGTGATGGCTTCTAATCCCTGAATTTGACAGCGAGACACAAGCAGGCAGAAACTTTAGCTGCCCCTGTCCAAGGGCTGGCCCCATGGTTGCAAAGCTTGAGCCGACAACTCCAAGCTTTCCAGGGGGAGTCCACATGGTCTAGGGGAAGGGAGCCCACCTCCCCACCCTGAGGCTCTCACACATATACCACAAACACTCTCTCCCCCTTCTTCCTTCTCTGTCTTTCCTCTTTTCTCCTACCTCATTTCTCTCTCCAGACACACACACACACACACACACACACACACACACACACACACACACACACACACACACACACACACCCTCACTTCTTAAATCTACTCTATGTAGAGATATATACCATGAACATCTAAAAGTCTCTCCCTCTCTCTCTCTGCTCTGTCTTTCTGTCACACACACCCTCACTCTTCATACCTACTCTACAGAAAGATGCCCACCATGAATATCCAAAGAGTAACCCATATATACATACACACAATACACGCACACACTTTCACAAACTGGACACATGTTCAGTTAAATTCTCCCCCTCTAAATCCAGCTCCAATCTCTCCTCTGAGCTCTAGGCTCACATCGCCAAATGCCCACTGGGCATCTCCACCAGGATGCCCTGTAGGCAGGGCAAAGCCAGCACATCCAGCAAAGAACTCACTTGATTCCCTCCCTGCTCCCCAAACCTCAGTACATCTGTAGAGGGCAGGTAGTTGCCCAGGTCTGCAACCTTGGGGCTGTCCTCGACATCCATTCAGTCATCAGAGCTTACAGACACATCCGTCTCCGACACAACATTTGTCCCATCCATTCCCTTCCACCTACTCACACCACAGTCATTCTGTTTCTAGCCCTTATCAGCCTTCAGTGACTCTTACTGTCTCTAGGATAAAACAGAAATTCCTCAGCCTGGTAGGTAAAGCCTTCCACCATCTGTCTCCAGGCGACCTTTCCGCACTGATTTTAACCTTTACCCACTTACTCTCCAAGAGGCTAACTGGTATTCTCCTGAATTTCACACACTCTGCTTTTCACAATCTCCCACTTCCATGCTTTTGCACAGGCTGTATCCCTCATGCCTACAATGCCTCCACTTCTCACTTCCATCTTAGACTCTCTAGCTTTGTTCTAGGCTTAGTTCAGGAGCTGTCCCTTAATTCTCCTTCCAGCTTACTGCTTTTTCCCTCAAATTATTTTGTATTAATTTGTCAGTTTACATATTGTATCCCCCTATCAAAATATGAGCTCCTTGAGTCAGTAGTTGGGTCACAGGCTAGAAGGGAACTGGGCAGTCAGTTAGTCCAACACCCTCATTTTGCAGATGAGGAAGCTGAGGCTCCAAAGTAACTTTTCTAAGGTCACGCCAATCTAGCCTGGATTCTAACCCCAGGTCTTCTGACTCCAAATCCACCATTCTGCCCCTTTTGTTGCTGTATTCTCAGCACCTAGCTCAGTGCTCTGAATACCACAGGAGCTTAATAAGTGCTTGCTATTGTTGCTGCAGAAATTCAAGGATGCCATAGGACAGAATTTCCCTGGAAACATGACACGTGGATAGGAACATCCCATCAAGAGTCTAAAAGGCTCTGCCCTGTGGTGTGCTGGTAAATGTTTTACATCCGGCTCTCCGGGGGAAAAACTGTATAAAGGACATACTTATTAACATTTTCACTTTCTTAAATCTAGACAATCCATAAGATTACAAACCAAGCCCTAATGGACATTGTTCACAGATTTCTAAGGTGTAAATGCTCACACTTAGAATGTAACAACTGGCTCCTTCAGTGACTCTGCCCCCAATACCAATGCAATCAAGTCATTCCACACTGTGTCAACATCTGTGAAGACACACACAGACAAGGGCACACTCACACGCATACTATTTATTCATCCAATCAGTTCACTAATTAATTTTTAGTTTGAGGTTTCTTCACAATGGCCCCTTGGTATTACTTTATTTCACAGCTGGGGAAACTGAGGCAAGGCTGCACGGCCAATTAGTGTGCCAGACCAAGCTAAGCTGAGGTTGGGAGGGAGGTGAACCTTCTCATCTCTGGAGCCACAGAGAAGGTGGTAAAACACTCCTCCCTCCCTTCTTTGCAGAGGGGCGGGGAATGTGAGTGTGGAAGTCCAGATACCCCATCACTTGGGATGGATGCACCGGCTCATTCTGCTAAACTTCTTCCCCCTGACTGTCAGCTCCCCTCCTTTTCATGTGATGTAAGGGGCTGGAGAGGGATGTATGGACATATATCTCTATCTACAGATAGATGGATATATATCTCTTTTTTTTCTTTTTCTTTTTTTTGGAGGGCAATTGGGGTTAAGTGACTTGCCCAAAGTCACATGGCTAGTAAGTGTGTCAAGTGTCTGAGGCCAGATTTGAACTCAGGTCCTCCTGACTCCAGGGCCAGTGCTCTATTCACTGCGCCGTCCCTGGATATATATCTCTGTATCATCTATATAGACTCACATATATCTCTATATATGGAGATAATTCTATATAGAGAGATATATCTATACACACATATAAAATTGAATAAAACAAAATATACAAATTAATTTTTTTTTAAAATTGTGTGCCAGAGCCAGGATTCAAACTCAGTTCCTAGAAAGCAGTAGAATTTGGAGTTAAAGGCCCTGGGTTCAAGTCCTGATTGCTATCCCTGTTATCAAGGGAAAGTTACTTAACTTTTCTGGGCCTCAGTTTTCTGAGGGGGCTGGATTAAGCCACCCTCCAGCTCCAGGATGCCTGTTTTGCATGGCTAGGAAGGCTTTCTGAGGTCATCTAGGCCAGCCTCCTCAGCTTACAGAGAAACTGAGGCCTGGGAAAGTGAAAGGAGTAGGCCAAGATCACTTAGGCCAAGAGGTGGCACAGCCATGTTTTCAAGACTCACGCCCTCGGAATCCAAACCTATGGCATTCTCCACTGAACCACACTGCCTACGGAAGGCCCACTGGCTTTGTACCACATCCTGGGGGTCCCAAATACAGCGCCCTGTGTCCTGCACACAGGGGCAGCTCCGGGCCGACACATCCCTCCACACCAGGCTGTCTCCCCCACCCCACACACGCCCCAGCCTCATTCCCCAACCTGCTGCTGGGGAAGGCATCTGAACGATGAACAAGGGCCAGGGGCAGTGGTCAGAGGGTGGGACTGGGCCTGCCCTGACCAGGGCAGAAAAGAACGAAGTCTCAGCACCCACGGCTCTAGCTTTTCTTGGGCCTTGGGGTATCTTTGGCTAATCTGATCCCTGAGAGCACATGTCCTCTGTTCCCCCACCCTGGTGGGGGAAGGGGGTGGGAGGTGGCAGCTCTATTTTTAACTGGAGGTGGGCAGCCAAGTGTACACAGCGGAGGACAAATGACCCTATAAATATTTATCCAAAGGAAGAGGGGGACCTGGGCTCCCAGGGACCATGCTGGCCCTGGGGGACGCTGTCTCCCTCAGCCTCCACCCATCCTGAGGTCTCGGCCTCCGCCTCCCTCCCATATCTCTTCTCCTGTTTCCTCCCTTTCCCCTCCTCCGGAGCTGCAGCCCCCCCCACACAGCTGTAATCCAGCTGTGTACTCCAGGGGCCTCTCTGGCAAAGGGACACTCCCTCCCCAGTTCCGGTCGTTGGTCCTGCTCCTCTCCCAATGGCTCCCCCCAACACCTGCCCTCCAGCTGCCGCTCCGCCCCAGCCCACCTGCCTTCCAGATGCTGCTGCCCTCCCCTTCTGGCTCTAACCTCCAGCATCTGTCCCCAGGGTGATGGGAAAGGGGGCAGTTGTGGGTGTGGGGAGGCTGAGCAAGAAGACGGCCTGGTGCCAGCTTGGGGCTGGTGATAAGAGAGTGTGAGGCAGATACAGTGAGTGACAGGTGTGTGTGTGTGTGGGTTCTAGGGACCTGCAGGGGCCTGATCACAAGCTCTTCTTCCCATGGGGGGCTCTTTCCCTACAGCCTCCCCACCCCCCATTCTAGAATGGGACCCTGAGCCTTCCCACTGGGATCCAGCCCCAGGCTCCTGCCCATGTAAACATCCCCCCGACTTCCCTCTCCCAAAGTAAACGCCTGCGACCCAGCCTCAATGGAAGGAAGCCATCCGTCCCTGGGCCTGTCATCACGGCTTTCATCTCCTTCCTGACACCAGCTCTCCCGCAGCTCTATTTACACTGGACATTTCCTCTGGGAACGATGCTGCCCAGGAGGCAGTCTGGGTGTGTGTAGGGGGCAGCAGAGGAGACTGGCAACCCCATTCTGCCCACGGGGATGGGGTGGCACTAAGCATGACCCTGCCTGGGTCTGTGGGGGAGAGGCTGGGCCTGGACCAGGCCGTGGATGGGAACAAGAAGGATATCTGAGTGCCCATCAGGCCGATTCCTGGCTGGATCCCCACCCTACCCTCCAGCCACTAGGGTTTTGACTTGCTCCCTGCCAAGCCTTCCTTCTCCAACAAGCGGGTCAGTCAAATGTGGGCCAGTAACTGAGAGTTCTCCCTCTTCCTCCAAACCAAGCAGTCCACAAGGGGCCATGAGGTCCAACCCCCTTTTAGAGGTGAGGGAACTGAGGCCTAGAGATTAAATGACACCCCCCTTCCCCAACACCAGGAAACAAAGGTTCGGAGTGGAGATGGGGCACAGGAGGGATGGAAGAGAAGAGAAGAACCCGAGAGTCCTGTCTGATCTTTTTTATAAATGGGGAAACTGAGGCCCAGAGATCACACAGGTAGTATCAGAAGCAGAATCTGAACTCAAGGCCCCTCACTTTGGGAGTCCATAAGGGTCAGAGGAAGAAGAGGAGATGGCGAGATCCAAGCTTTAAAGACGGAAGGGGACTTCAAAATCCATCTGATCCAGCCTGTCCACTTTTACAGATGAGGAGAGAGCCGGTAAAAATGCCCTGTCAATGTCAAAGAGGCAGGACAGAGTCGGGTTCAGAGCTCCTGGGGAGAAGGGCAGGCTGAACTCCACCAGTCTCAAGAGACGCCCCCCCCCAATGACCCAGCTGGGCCCAGCTGGGCAGGAGCTGCTGAAAAATCAAACAGCTTGTGTCCGAACAAAGTGTCCTGTGGGCCCCCGAGCCAGGGCCGAAGGACCACTTTCTGCTAGATGCAGTAAAGGAGATTTCTGCCATGGGCCGGATGAGGGCTCCCTTCCAACCACAGGATGCTGGGAATCCCAATCCCTCCACGAGCCAAGCTGGGGGCAGATACCCACCCGTGTGGATGCATGCCTGTGTACACGTGGGCAGAGCTGGCTTCCTCCTCTGCCTGCTGGGGCCAGGACCCTCCCTAGAGATTCTGTCCTCCCCCTCCCCTCTGCCGCCTTTCCCTCACCCCCCACCACAGAGTCCCCTAAAGTGTTAACCACGATGGATAAACTGGCATAACAGATTGCTACAATAAATAATTTACTGATATTTATAAATATTCAAATCAGCCAGCTTCAGAAATTGAAAGGGGGGGAGGGCCTCGGGAGAAGGATGGGGAGGGGGGCTGTGGCATTAATTCCTTGGATCCCTCTGAATTCAGCAGAGAAGCCACTCTTGCCAAATACTGGGGCAAGCTTCGTGCCCCCCAGGGCTCCTGTGGCCAGGCACCTGGGTCCCCCCGGGCCCCCATCCTGCTCCTCCCCTGGCAAGGGTGTATGTAGGGGAGAAGAGAGAGCTGGGGAGGCCCCCCTTCCAGCAACCCCCACTCGTGCCCATTTTAGCATCCCTCTCCTCCCAGGCTGCCAGTGTGCAGGGTCTCTGGGAGAGGAACAGGCTGAATTGATTGGATATGTTTTCTCAGGTTCCCCAGAGGCCTCCACGTGCCCCCCACCCATCCCTCAGGTTTCTCTAAGACGCCTGTCCTCTTCTAGGCGGGGAGAAGAGAGATGACAGACCCAGGGAGAGGGGTCTCCGGGGGCCAGGTAGGCCTGGTGTGTCCCCCCTCCTCCCCACCCTCATGAGTAATGCTGCTCCTGTGCTGGCCGCTTGTCAGCTCCCAGGCCCACTGTACTTTATGAGCTCGGCATGGCAGCTCTGAACTCCCTGGTAGGAAATAAAGTTCTCCCTGTGCGTCCCTTCTAAACATTTCACTCAGTGGAAATGGTGTTTAAGAAAAATGAGGACATATTTCTTCCTAAGGATGCCGTATCCCCCTTTTGAGGTCTAAATTCTGCAGCGTTTCAGGAGGTAGGGAGGCCTGGGGCAAGGAGCCATGGTCCTGTGTGTGTGTGTGTGTGTGAGTGTGTGTGTGTGTGTGTGTGTGTGTGTGTGTGTGATTGTGAGTGTGTGTGTGAATGTTTGTGTGAGTGAATGTGTGTGAGTGTGAGTGAATGTGTGTATGTGTGAGTGTGTGTGTGAATGTGTGAGTGAATGTGTGTATGTGTGAGTGTGTGTGTGTAAGTGTGTGAGTCTGTGTGTGTGTGTGGTGTTCACTCACACCAAAGCCAACTGTTGTCCTAAAGACACAGTTCTGCCTTGACAAGCATAAGTCACTGTGACTATCACTGCTGGTCATTTCTCTTTCTTCTGCAGTCCAAACCCTGGGAACCGTGCCCGAGACCTCTCTCCTAATACTGGCTCTGTCCAGCCACCACCCTCTGCCCCTCTCCACAGCCCCCATCTCTGGAGAGTTTCATGGCTCTGTCCTTCCTGAGGGGCTGGAGCCTGGTCTGGTGCTCCCTTCCCCTCCAACCTCCACCATCAAGACGCTACGACTAAACAGCCAGGGGTGACGAGATGAGGACCTTGTAGACCCGTCCCTGGAGAAGAAGCTGAGGCCTGTGACTTGGCCAAGGTCACCCAGGCTGTAAAGGTGGGTGGGATCTGAATCCAGGTCCGTAGACCCCAGGATCAGGGTTCTGTGCACGGTACCCTGCCTCCAAGGCAGAAGCAAGGCTCCTGACTCTGGCCTTGGGTTGGGGGGAAGGATCTGAGGGAGTCCCCAGACTCTTTCCCCAGCCCTCCCACCCCTCATCTCTGAGGGGTGGGGCAAGGGTGGGGAGGAGACCCAGGGCCCTGTGCTCTCCCCTCTGGTTTATTTATTATGATTTTTTTTAGTCCAGTTAAAAGGTTTACTACCCAGACGCGTCTAAGTGGCCTCACTTAGCGTAAGTAACTCTATAAATCAGGGAAACCGTTAGCATCCACCGCACATTCCCGCCATCAATCTCCCCCCAGGTCACAGCCAAACAGGAAGGGGAGAAAAAAAGAGTTACCACCCAGGGGAGATTTAAAACACACAGAGCAAACACACACGACGATGTTGATGGCGTACAGGCCTCATCCACACGCACAGGTACGCACATACACACATGCACAGAGGCGTGCACACAGGTGCACACACAGGCACACACTCTCGGTGACGGCTGGGAGTCTCCCCAGGTAACTCCGAGTCACGGCTGTTGTGGTAACCAAACCCAAGCGTGGCCTCTCCACTTTCCCCTCTCTCCCCAGCAGAGGGGAGAGGCAGCTGGGGTCTGGGAGGCAGGAGAATTGGGGCCTACACTCAGATCTGGGGGGGCAGATGGAACATTGTACAAAGTGGGAGTGGTCCAAAAGAAGTAGTGGGGTACAGTGGATAGAGCACCAGACCCGGGGTCAGGGAGACTTGAGTTCAAATCCTGCCCCGAGACACTTACTAGCTGTGTGACCTTGGGCAAGTCATGGCCCCTAGGCTTGCCTCAGTCTCCTCATCTGTACAATGGGGATCATGACAGCATCTACTTCCCAGGGCTCTCGTGAGGATCGAGTGAGATAACACATGGATGGCTCTGCTGACCTGGAAGGGCTGCGTAAATGCCGTCGGAGCTAATATTGCCGTTAGCACTATCATCCATCACCTGCTGGAGTCACAAAGACAAAGCAGTTCTTGGTTTCAAGCTGCCGATGTTCTCCCGGACGGCGGCTTCACAGCTAGAGTCAGCTCCGAGTGATCACCGTTACAAATAACGTCAGAAAATCCACAGCTTAACACGCAGCCCCTGCTTCATATGGGCCTTTCCCGATCACTACCGGTATTAATTATTATCCCGAAGCTGGGCCAAGCACAGCGGGGCGCTCCGCAGCTGCGTCCTGCAGGGCTCTGCCCTGGGAGGCTAAGGGGGCAGGTGGCCGCTGGAGCTGTGGAGACAACAACGAACTGGGTAGTCTACGGGGACCTAGGATTTAGCCCCAGCTCGGATACTTCCCGGGCGGCCAGCGGATAGAACGCCGGGCCTGGAGTCGGGAGGACCCGAGTTCAGATCCGGAGCAGACACTTACTAGCTGTGTGACCCTGGACAAGTCACTTAACCCAGCTTGCCTCGGTTTCCCCATCTATACAATGAGCTGGAGAAGGAAATGGCAAAAACACTCGGAAAACCCCCAAATGGGGTCATGGAAAGTTGGACGCGACTGAAAAACTACTGAATAACAACCACAACTAGTGAAGCTTATTGACCCCACAGGCCAGAACTAGGAGCAGAGAGGGGACGGAGCAGAGAAAGCCAATGTTCCGAGAAGTAAGACCTCTCCCCATGAGGAATGGGCGGCTCTCACTGGAGTGCTGCAAACAGAAGCTAGGTGACCGCGCATCATCATCAGGGATGTCACAGAGAGAGCACTTGGCCAGGCTGGGACGGGACTCAACGATCTGGACGAGCCTTTTCGAGTCTTAAGATTCTAGGATTCTGTGCCTGTGAACGAGTCATGCTTGGCCTATTTCAGCCCCAGTTTCCTTCTCTGTAAAATGGGGAAAGGTGGGTGACTATCATCGTTACTAGGGGTGGGGACCAGACCTGTGGTTTATTAATGTAAGGGACTCCCAGATGGGACAACTCCCTTCACCAACACAGGCTGGCACCTTCTACGTCTTTGAGAGACACCTTGAGCACTGAGAGGTTTAATAGTGGTAAGAGCAATAATTGCTAAAGTTATTACATAACATAATGATACGGTATAGTAGCAATCATAGGATAGAAAAGTAAATGATCATTGCTACTGTTCCCATTTTCCTGGACTGGTAAGCCCACGGGTGACCCCTGCCCAGGACACTCAGGACCTGACCTGCCTCTCTGCCATCACCGCCCCTCAGCTGTAAGTCTCTTGGACCATCTTGATTCCTGATGAACAACATCCGTTTCTCCCTCGTTCTTCCTGAGGGTCTCTTCAGGGGCTGCCCCTACTCAGGAGGGTTGGGGCCAACAGGCTGATGAGCTTCTGAAGGCAATGTAGCTTTATGGAATGAAGAGGGAGCATCGAGCCCTGGGATCTGGCTGTATCTTTATGTATGTGGTGGCAAGGAAGGGAGAAGAGAAGGAAGCCGGTGGTCTGGGGCTGGCCAGAGAGGTTGGTCCTTCTCAATGTAGGACTAGGTCTTGACATTGACTGCAGGACGGCACCACCCAAATGGGGTGTCTGGTCACTCTAGGGCCCCGGTGGGGTTCAGTCAAATGGAATGATTTTTAAAAACCTGCAGTGAGCCAATCAATCTCTGCTTTTATAGCTACATGGAAATGGTCAAGGTCCCTGGCCTCAGATGGGTGGGGAATGGGCTAATGGGCAAGGAGAGTAGTGGGCTCCTCTTACCCCACCTGGAACAGAGGCATACCCTAAGAGAAGTCTTTGATCACCCAGACTGAGTGTGGAAGAGAAAAATCCAGGTAAAACACCAGCATTCTTCTTTGAAAGAGAAGCCCTTCGGTGTCCCCACTGTGGGGAAGGGGGTCATTTAAATGTCAACCCATGGCTGGTCTCTTAGATACACCCCAGCACAGGCCACGTGAGCACTCCTGGCCTTACCCGGTTTTACTGAGGACCCCTCCAAACGTGCCCTGGTCAGTCGTGCTTGGCCCTTCTCACTGTCCCCAGCACACAGTAGGTACTTTAAAAGGTAATGATGGACTGACGGAAAGAAGGAAGGCCCGTGTGCACAAACACAGGCATGCGTGTGCACACACACACACACACACACACACACACACTCACACTCACACACCCCACATCACCATCAGCAGGGCTGTGCCCTGCTTGGGCCCAACGTCCAGTGAATTAAGGAGTACAGGAAGCTAGGTCACAGGCTGGGCAACGGGCGAGCACAGGGGAGAGCTGGTGCGGCCCACCCCGTTTTCCCCCCGGACCCCCGGGCTTCCTAGAGCCTGCCCGCCGGGTGGCAGGGGGTCCCGGACCTCTCCCAGCAGGACCCGCCCCTCTCTTCTCCTTTCCTCGGACGTCTCCCCGGCTTTCCAGTTCTGAATCTCTCCATGAACTCTATTTCTCTTTCCCCTCTGAAAACAACTGAGCTGTAAATACTGTTTAACCTTCTCCCCCCGGCCCCCTCCCCTCCACACTATAAAAACACAAATATGCCATAACTCAGCTGGTTCAGCCGCCTCAGCCTGCAACATGCCCTGAGCCCAGGCCTCTCAGGAAGGTCATTTACAAACGACTTTCCGATTCACTGCTCCTGAAATAATTTTGTGTATTAAAACCTGAATCTGCAGTTTCTGGGGCCGAAAGCCCGGCTTAATTATGGCGGGTGTCCTTGGGACGGACAGTGATCCTTCACTCGGCTCCCACTCCCCGGCCGGCTGGGGGGGGGCCCCTCCCTCCGCCCCCTCCCTCCGCCCGCCAGCCCACCCCCCTCCCTGGGCCCAATCTGTTTTCAAAGTGTGTCTGTCCTTTATTAAATTGTTTTCTTTTCCACATTATCAGTTGCCATGGAGACCTCATCTCTCGGATTATTTGAATTTCATTATATCTATTGATTTGGGAGCATTTCATCTTTTTTATTGTTTTTCTGTCAATTTTCAAAACGAATAACCATCTAATTTGCGTCAGTGCTGATTATGTTTGTCCCTCAATAGAGGTCGGCAGCTGCACCAGGGAAACAAATCAATGGGGTAGCATCATAAAACTCCCCACTACAATCTCCAGGATGTGTGGGTGACATTCCACGCCTGCGAGAGACACACTCATCACGCTCCCTCCAACTTGGAGAACGCGGGCTCCTCGCCACGCACACCCGCCTGCTGCCCCCCCACCCTTTAATATTTAATTGGGCCATCGGTGGCATGATTCACCATGGTTTTTTTATTAAGGTGGGCAGCCCACTGATGGGGGCTTTTTCTTTTTTTTTTTTGGTTATGTATTTTTTTCCCCTAAATTTGGGGGTGAGGAGAGAAAACTCGGGAGTCGAGAAGCTACAGATAGATAAATGAATGGCCTAGATGGATGGGAAGGATGGGGGAGAGGTAGAGAAGCCCACGAGAGAAAGGGGGGAACGTGAGGGCAGCCAGAGATGGTGGGGGGGGGAGGCCAAAGAGGGGACCGGGGGAAGGGGAGAGGAAAAAAGGGAATTCAGATTGCTTACTTTGTTGGTTTTTTTTTTAATAATTTATGCAATTTTAAGCATTTATGTATAAATTTTTTAATAAGCCACCCTGGAGCAGAATGGCCATTAACATCCAACGTCCTTCTGTCCAATGGGCGGGCAGAGAGGATCAATTTCTGAGAGCACTTTTCCTTTTTTTTTTTATGACATGATAAAATGCTTTTAAAGCAACTTACACAAATATGGAAATTTTTCCCCCCTTCCCTTCTCCCTTCCCCTCCTCGCCTCCTTATTCACCAGGGAGGTGTGTGTGTGCGTGTGTGTGTGTGTGTGTGTGTGTGTGTGTGTGTGTGTGTCTGCACACTCACTGGGGCTGGGGGGTGGGGTGGGGGTAGCAGTGGTAGCTGGCAGGGAGACAGTCCCAGTTCTAACTGGAGCAGGCCGCCTGTCCTTCTAACAAGGACATAAACTTTCATTACCCATGCACGCAGTCAAAGACAATTTAGGGAGACAGCACTGCTCAGAAAAGGAATACCTCAGCGATTCCCAGCTGGAGCCAGCTCCCTGATGTTTGGGGGGGGCCCTCTCCTTCAGCACCCCTGCCTGGACCCCTCCTGCCACCATGCACCTGGGGCCCAAGGCTCAGGGGTGCTGGGCTGCAGGGATGGTGGAACCAGAGGCAGGCCCCAAAAGGGGGTGGGAGGACAGATGGCATGTCCTTCCTTGACCTAACAGTTCTCCCTGAAATCAGCCACATGGGCTTTCTGGGATAGGGACCCAGAGCCTGACCCTCTGGGGATCTGGGCCTTCGTTCTGAAGGTCCTGGTCATTGGAGCACCTGCCCCTGGATGCCTTGGGATGCCCCAGTGGGGTGGGAGCACTCCCCAACTTAGCTCTTGCCTGTCCCCTGATGGGGATGGGGAGGGAGGGGCTCAGCAAGCCAGTCATCTGAGAGCTGTCTGGTGGAAAGGACAGAAATGTACCCGCTCGGTCCAGGATAACTAATTTCTTCTCCTTTCCTTAAAAAAGAGAGCTGACATGTGGATAGGATTTCATAGCTTGCAAAGGGCTTTCCATGCATTATATCATTTGGGTCGATGATGTCTCTGAGGCAGGTCTGAGAGCTGGGGTCCACAGATAAATTTTGGGGGCAGGGAGGTCTATGAACTTGGAAGGAAAAACGCCTGCATATCTCTATTTGCACTAACCTTTGGTTTCTTCTGACACCTTCCACATTTTATTTATACATTTAAAAACGTGATCCTGAGAAAGGATCCACAGGCTTCCCCAGATGCTGCCCCAGGGGGCCAGGATGTGAAAAAGATCTCTTAGACTGACGAAAGATATTCTGATCCCCATTTTATACACAAGGAAACTTGAGGGCTAGTCAGTAGCGAGGTGACCTGCCCAGGGTCACACAGCGAGGACGCCTGGTTTTCCATTTCTGCTCTTGTTGGGGGACCTGGGTTCAGGGGTGCAACACTGGGCAAATCACTTCCCTGGGCTTCAGACCCTAAGGGGTCCAGACTCAAGGGCCTCAGAGGTCCCATCCAGCTTTGGATCGGTAAGCTCAATTACTTAATTCAATTTATTAAGCATGTCGTAAGTGCTTACCATGTACCAGGCTAGCAAAGACAGAATAAAACCTCCCTGCCCTGGAAGAACTTACTTTCTGGGGGAGGGGGTGTTGCAGGGTCAGACCGTGAAGGAGGGTACAACACCTTCCAGAACATGAGGCATGGCTGCGCTTGAAGGTGGTGTTGGATCGAGTAAGAGAATCTTCAGAACACACTTTTCAGGGATACGTGTTTTGTAAACTTTGGGGTGCTAGAGACATGTGAATTATGTGAAATGTAAATCACCTGCCCTTCTTAGAGCCCCAAGTCTCCAAGCATAGATTCAGGCTTCAGGGGCTCCCTGTGGCCTCTAAGATAAACGCACCTGCTCCTTTGTTTGTCATTCAAAGCCCCTTACAATGTGACTCCAGCCTCCCTTTCCAAATTGGGTAATATTATTCTATCGCATGCACTCAATGGTCCAGCCAAACTCCCTTGCTCCTCTCGTTCAATGATGTGGCCCTCCATCTCCCAACTCCACGCCTTTGCAAAGGCTGTGCCCCCTCCCTGGAACACTCTCCCTCTTCATTTCTACCTTTTGTAACTCCTGTGTTCCTTTCAAAGGCTCAGTTCAAGCACTGCCTCCTCCTATGCTCAAGCTTTCCCGATTTCCCAGGTGTTCATGCCGTCTCATCTTCCAAATGAGCTTATTTGTACTGTCTGTTTTATATTTGCTCATCTACAGACACAGCATATCTATTATGTATAGATTGTCAGCTCCCTGAAGGCAGGGCCATTTTGCACTTCTCTTTGTACCCCCAGTGCCTAGCACACAGGTGATGCCTAATAAATGCTTGTTGAATGGAACTGAATAGAAGTCACTTGGGCTGTTGACAAAGATGGGCTGACAGATCCCATCAGGGATGGCCGACCGTTGGTCCGCATTGGGGCCTGCGGAACGGAGGAGGGGACTGTCTTTGGTCTAGCTCCGATGGGAGCCCTGCTCCTGAGAGTCCCCAGGGAGAGGGGCCAGGCCCTCCACTCCCCAGGCCGGTCCTCTTCCAAAGGCAGATCTCTCCCAGACTTCAGAGATCCTCCAGTGGGAAAGCCATCCTCCCCCCATGCCACCCTACGGCACTCCCCTCCACCGTGAGCAGGACATTCCCTGGTGCCGTGCTGCCCCTTTGCACAGTCCCTAGGGAGGGTCCAGGTGGGCCCCTGGTCCGCACTGGGGGCAGCCAGGCTGGGGGTGCGGGGTGGGGGCCGTGGAGCCGACACCCTCCCTTTCTCCCTTCACCTACTATGCTGGCTTTATTTTCTTTTTTTTTTTCTCGATTTAACTGTCATTAAAATAACAAGTTTCTGTTACAATCTAAACATTCCCACACCGCATAAAGGGTTATATTACACCCGAGTCACTCCTGGGCCCGTGTTTGCACAGAAAAGCTCACGGCAGGTCCCCCCTCCTGACGAAGTGACTTATTAAAGTTTAAACAGTAATTAACAGAACAATAAAAATAAAGGGATGTTTGGGGAGTCATAGCACACACAGGGTTTTTGGCAGTGCCAGCATTTTCTCAGTGCCCTGCCATGGCAGCAGAAAGGCTCCGGGAGGTGGGGGCAGGGACTCGGCCTGAGTGGGAGCAAGGGGGGCCGAGGCCTGCAAGGGCCGCAGAGAGTGGGGCAGAAAGGCAGGAAGGGGCCGGGGCAGGAGGGGCTCAGCCCACGTGGGGTCCTGGGCAAGCAATGGGGTGGCTGGCAGAGTTCAGTGCCAGCCTCGGGAGACTTCTGGGCAGCCGGGTTCCTCTCCAGAAGCCAGACCGCTCCGGTATGGACCAGGCTCCAGGAGGAGGTGGGCACCCCTGGGCATAGAGGCTAATCACCTGCCTTCATGGTTAATGATTGCTGGGACTGGACCCCAGCCACCCTGGGCTTTCCTCCCAGTGGGCCAAGCAGCGGGACGGCAGGCCAGTGCACCAGCACAGGCCTCTCGTCCGGCACCTTTGCCTACTATAATATGCAACCCTCCCCCAGCCCACTCTCCTTGTCTGGGGGCCTCTCTCTGTCACTGAACAAGGAGGGGGTCTGCAATCTCTGCACCCCTCCTCCCTCTGTTGGGAGCAGATAACGACCTGAGAGCTGGACCAAGGCCTGGCTAGAAGCAGCTCCAGTAGCAGCCTGGGGGCTGCCAAACCTCTCCCAGCATCTTTCGCACTGAAGAGGGCTGGAGAACACTATTCTCTCCCAGAACGTGGCCAGCTGGGAACCCAGGGCCCACTCTACCATGCAGCCCACTTATACCTGACAGCTCATACCTTTGTATAGTAGCCACACCTTCGTGCTCAGTGCCCTCTATACCCTGGCTACCTTCAAAACTCAGTGCAAATCCCACCTTCAGCACAATCACTCTACTGGAGCTACACCCTGGGCTTACTCCCTCGCTGTCCAACAGAATGTAAGCCCCGCAAGGGCAGGGACTCTCTCCTGCCGCTATACAGCATTTTATGGCTCCTTATCTCACGAGATCTTTGATTTTGTGTGACTAGCTCACCGCAGTGCCTAATACACAGCGGGAACCAAACTGAGGCTTATTGATTCTAGATTTATTGATTGGTTTTGGCCAGTGTTCCCAAGGGTCACTCGAAGCTAGAGCCAAGTGGGTTCTTCCTACAGTCAGAACCTGCCTTGCTGACCAGCACGTGACCGGGACTTGGCCGAGTATTAGGGGAGGACCACAAGGGCTGTTAGCCCACTGGCCTGGATTACTTCAAGGAAGAGAAGAATTGGGGGGGTGTGTGATAGCTGTGAAGGGCTGTTCCATGAAGGAGAGCTCAGGCTTGTTCTGTTTGGCAGAACCAGGAGCCATGGGTACTAAGAGGCTACCGGAGTCTTGATGCCAGGAAATGTTTCCTTATGGCTCAGAGCCGCCTTCAAGTGAGACTCGGGGAGGGCCAGGAGGCCACCCCTTGGAGGGGACACGTCAGCCAGGCCACAGGGAGGTTTCCTTTTGGGTATGGGTCAGACCAGATGGCCGATGAGTCCCTACCAAGACAGCCACCCTCTTCTAGCTCTGGTCATCGAAGGACTCACCAGAGGACAGGTACCCGAACTGAGAGCTGGTAGGAAGCAGAGGCCAGCTTCTCCCATTCTACAGAGGAGGAATCTGAGGGACTTTCCCAAGGTCACGCAGGTGGGGACAGAGGCAGAAAGCAAGTCCGCACTAGGCTAGGCCATGAATAAGGTGGTCAGGCTAGGGTTAAGCCCCGAGAAGCTAGATGGTGCCAAGAGTCGGGCAGACCCAAGTTCAAATTGGACCTCAGACTCATCCTAGCTGTGACCCCTGGGGCAGGGCAGATCCTTTCCTAGCATCACAGAGGAACAAATGATTCAGAGTTAGTAGAAAAGGATCAGAATCTGAATTCTGCCATTTAATGAACCACATGACCTTTGGAAGGTCACTCTAGACCCTGGCTGTCTCCTCCCTAAAAATCTGGGCTCCTATGACCCTGCGGGCCCCAGTTTCCGCTTCTGCCAAAGACCTCTGTCCAAAGCTCAGCTCCCATGCTGCCTTCACAATAAGGAGCCTTTGTTGATGGTCCCACCTCCGCCACCGCCGCCAGAGCACCAGTGACATCACTATGCATACTGATGTGGACACAAGTTGTCTCCCTGAGCATGATATAAATTCTTTTTTGGGGAGATCCTGGTTTTCCTATCGTGAGAGCCTCACAGGGTGTCTGATGCATACAGTCGGCTTTGACTGAATGCTGCCCGAGCTGACGGAACGCCACTGGGACAGAGCTCCTGGCAGCCCCTCTGGGGGCTTCCCTTAAGACTCCGCTCAAACCCCACCTTCTCCAGGGGGCCTCCCACTGCATGTCTCCGGCAGGGACACACTTGTGTGCAGGCCGTCCCCCGCCCCTCGCCCAATGAGAATGTAAGCTCCCTGAAGGCAGGGGCGTTTCTGGCTTTTCTCTTCCTATCCTTGATGCTAATTAAGTGTGTACTCAATGATTGTTGGGCTGGGGACTCCAGGATTTTTTTTTCTGAGGCTGGAGGGCTAAAACTCTCCCATGTTCCTCTGTGGCTTTTCTTGGGTACACAGGGTTGGGGCACGGACCCTCAAGCCCTCACATTCTTTGGGGGGTCCGCCACCCTCCAGGATAACTGCTGTTTCCCATGCTGCTCCTGTGTAGGGCAGGACCACCACCCTTCCCCTTCATTTCTCCCAGGGCTGATCTGTCTCAGTGTAGAAAGAATACTAAACTTGGAATCGGAAGCCCCGAGTTCTAATCCTGGCTCAGTTAGTGCTTGTGTAATCCTGGGCAAATCATTGCTGTCTGCCTCAGCTTCCTCAACTATAAAATGAAGAGGATTAGTAGCTGCTATTAACTTGAGATCTGGGATCCTTCCCTTCCCGGGCAGGGATGTTGACCTCCTTGCCCTCTCTACCTCTCCCAGAGGGCTGATCTGCACACACCTGCCCCGTTCCCTCTCATGCCGCTCTCCTTCTGTCAAGCACAGGGCCCAGGACCCCTGCTGTTCTACCTCTGGGGCACCGCTGCCTTCCCCTGCCTCGCATTCAGGGGTGAGATGCTGGGCTGGGACCAGCAGGCCTCTCCAATCTCTTGTCTCCAGGGACCTGGCTCTTGTGCAGTGGGCCTGGCGGAGCCTGAATGGCAGCCGGTCATGACAACCCATCACCAGGGTTCTTGCTGGCACGAAGTAGTGGCAGGGGGAACCTTAGGCAGTTGGAGCTGCTGGGGGTCTGAGCCTGGATCTGGCTGGAGGGGAGATGGGGTGTGTGTGCTGGAGAGGTGGAGGAGGGAATGGGGTGGATGGGCAGTGCTCTCTAGGGCTGGGTGTCTGCCCCCAGAGGAAATTGGTGCCCAGCAGCCTGGAGCTGAGTGTCTTGTGGTGAGAGGTGGTGGGTGGCAGAGTCCCTGCTGAGGGAAGCAGGGAAGGAAGGAGAGGCTTCTCAAAGCTACAGCTGTGCTGGCAGCAAGTTGGGAGGGGGAAATGGGGGGGGGAGAGAGAAAGAGACAGAAACAGAGAAAGGGGAGAGGGAAAGAAGGAGGGGGAGAGGGAGAAGGGATGGGGAAAGAGGAGAGTGAGGAAGAGAGAGAAGAGAGAAAGAGGAAGAAGGAGAGAGAGAGGAAGAGGGGGAGGGAGAGAGAGAGAAGAGAGGGAAAGAAGGAAAAGGAGAGGGAGGAGGGAGAGAGGGAGAAGGTAGAGGGAGGGAAGGAGAAACAGAGACAGAGAGAGAAGCAGAAAAGGGGGGAGGGAGAAAGAAGAGAGGGAGAGGGGGGAGGGAAGGAGAAACAAAGACAGAGAGAAGCAGGGAGGGGAGACAGGAGAGAAGAGGAAGAGGAGGGAGGGAGAAGGAAGAGAGAGGGAGAAGAGAGGAGGAGAAAGAGAGAGAGACAGAGAGAGAGAGGGAGAGAGGAGGAGGAGGAGGAAGGAGAACTTGGTGTGAATCACCCACCTCCAGAGCCCCTGGGGAGGGGGGAAGCCTCAGTGGTGCAGCAGGCACCAGACGAGACAAGAGGCTGCCTTAGTTTCACCATTTGTAAAATGGGTGCTCTGCCTGGTTGGTAAGAGACAACTCCTCTTGGAAGATCCTGAAGTCCATGGAGCTGGTGACAGTGATGAAGAAAGAGAGAGGAGGGAGCCTGACCCTCAGACCCCAGATTGGGAGATGCAAGGGGCCTCATTCCCCCCTCTAGGTCAAGCCCTCAGGCCAGAGTGGCTTGGCTAAGCTGGTAAGCTGCGGAACCCACATTCCACGCCAGGTCCTCTGATGTCGGAGTCAGTGCCCTGTCCACCACACCACGGAGGGTGGAGCGACCTCTGGAGGGGAGGATTTTGTTTTGGGTCTTTGTAGCTTCGCCTGACAGTACAGCCAGCCAGCCAGTCAATGAACATTTATTAAGTACCTACTATGTGCCAGGCCCTGTGTTAAGAACTGGAGACAGGAAGAAAGGCAAAGACAGCATCCCTGCCCTTGGGGGGCTCCCACTCTAATGGGGAGACAAGTAAACATCTCTGTCCACATAAGACTCGGGATGGATGAGAGGTGATCTCAGAGGGAAGGAGACAGAAGGGGGAGGGGGTGGACACTGGGAAGGGCCTCCTGCAGAAGGTGAGAGTTTAGCAGGGACCTGCAGGAGGAGGTGAGGAGGGAGAGAGAGCATTCTAGGAGCCCGAGTCTGAGTCACAACAAAGAAGCCAGGGTCACTAGACCATAGAATTCTCTATGAGTAGTATGGGAGGGAATGGATGCCTTCCCTGCATACATTAGGCACTTAATCAATGCTTGTTGCATTGGACCGCTATCTGTGCTAACTCCTCCAGAGTAGGGCCAGTTTCATTAGTTTATCTTCCTATCCCCAGTACCTTGTATGCAGTAGGTGTCTAATAAATGCTCATACAATGGAATAGAGTCTAGGAGGGTCTTGGGTCTAAGGGCCCAAGGCTAAAAACCTGAGATCCAGCAGCATCAAAGAAAAAAAAGGTGAGAAATGGGAAGGCAGGTGGCAAGAGGGCAGCTGCTGCTTCCACCCCACCTTCCAGAATCCCCCCAAGAGCGTGATGGCCACACAACAAAGGGTGTAACTGAAGAGTATTTTTAAAGCTCTGGCCCTGGTGGTGGGGTTAGCAGTTGTTGGCCATCTGGAATAAGGACTTACAGTCACCTCCCTAATCCTGCGCTCCCTAAACCCTAAAGCTGGTTATGGTGTTGGGATGAGGCAGCAGGTGGGGCGGGGGGCGGGGGTGGAAAGCATGGGTGCCAACATGGGACTGGCACCAAATTCCCAATTTTATGCCTTTTTCTCCCCCAGCCCCCCGAGGGAATTGGGGGGCAGTGGAGGCCGGGGAAGAGGGTGAGCTAGAGAGCACTGTGTCCTCTGTGCTCACGCACACGCCTGGGCTGCGCCCTGCTCGCGCTGCGCAGGGGCCGTCAGGTAAATTAGATCTGAAAGCTGACAATTTCTGACCATATTTCCTTGATTATTTCAAACAAATGCACACCAGCCGCTGTAAGGAGATTAAAGTGACATAAACGTCCCGGGTGGGAGGAGGGAGGGCAGAGGATTCAGGTCACCCCCATCCGTCCCCCGCCTGACAGACGCTATATCGCTATCCAATCCAATAAAAAATCCCCCCCTTTTGCTTTAATTAATTTTACAGCTAGCTTGCTTAATTACTTTCAATCAAAATCCTCCTGCCATCGCAAAATTAGAGATGGTTGAGCTCCATTAGCCTAAATTCTTCATTTCCATATAGAAAAGAAGCGGTTTGCAAAGCCAGGCTGGGCCCATGGCAGGACAGACGCCCGGTCACCCTCCAGCCCCTCTGCCAGCTTAAAGGCCAGGCCTGTCTGCCCGGGTGCCCCCCTCCCCACTGCCACAAACCTGGAGAGCACCTGGAGAGAGCCTGGGAGGCAGGGGCACACTGTCCCCCGTCCATCGTCCATCCCCACGCTACTGACTGGGCACTGACTGCAAGGTTAGGCTTTCCAAGAACAAGGAGGAAGAGTTCAGTTGCACAAACCATTCTGACCAAACACTTTGGGTGCGTCTACTGAGGGCAGAGCACTGTCCCAGGCCTTGGAGGTGCTCATCTGAAATAAGACCCTGCTGCTGTCCTCAGGAAGCTTAAAGTCTCACTGGGGGGAAGTGATAAGCACAGACAACAATGGGCACCATTGGACCAGACCCAAGATCCCACTGGCACAAGATGAGGAAGTCTCTCCACTAATGCTAGTGAAATTAGTACCTTCTCTTCCAACTTAGTTGTCTAGGTCAAGTGACTTGCCCAGAACTATGTGGCAAGACTAGAACCCAGATCTCCATTGCTCTGAGGTCTACTCTTTATACATATCCAATGATGCTAAGCTGATTCTCAAAGCACATTCACACACTACACTATGTGAAAAGTTAATTCGAGGGATGTAAAAAGCTCCCTATTCCCAGAATTGCCGAATCAGAAACACAAGATCTTGGGGTCAGAAGGTACCCCAGAGGCCATACCAGAAAAAAGAATCCCCAGCATGACTCCCCACACGTGACCACATCTGGCTGCTGAATTTTTAAGAGATAAAAGGGGACCCCCTCTTCGCCTTCACTCATCCTCCCAGGACTGAGAGATGCTCAGGCTGGATTGGGGCATCTCCAGCTGGTTGCTTTCATCGGCTAAGTGCTAGGCCCAAGGAGACTCCCATTGACTCCTGCCTGCTGTGTAGACCCTCCCACCTCCCACCCCAGGGAAGCCACAGCCTAAAAGGAAGAAGACATGTTGTGGCCCATGAGAGTATCAGGAATGATGGGAGGAGATGATGATAACTGGCAAACCAGGGTTAAAATGTACAAAATACATTGCATGCCCTATTTCATTTGAACCCCACCACTGAGCTGAATTCTATATATGGATCACCCCAGCTCTGCCACTGACCAGCTCTGAGGCCTTAGGCAAGTCACGGAATCATAGGTTTAGAGCTGGTGAGGGCCTCAGAAAACACCCAATCTTCTCACTGTACAGATGAGGAAACTGAGGCTCAGAGAGGTGAGAGATATCTCCCCTAATTGTAACAGCTAGAATCCAAGGTGGGATTTGAACTCAGGTCTTCCCAATGTCAAGATCAGAGCTCCCTCTACCACCAATCATTCTAGCCATTCACCAATGCAGATGGTCAGCTTTATCTCTGGCCCTCAGTTTCTCCACCTGGAAAACAAAGGGTCTGGACCAAGAGACCAGCTGTGGACCTTATTGTCCTGGGCAATGGCTGCCTTTGTAGAATGGCTTCGGACCTTTCTGGAGGCTTCTAGGCAGAAGTGTCTGGGTACCGGCCCCCCCTTTATTCTTGGTGCCTGATGTCGGGCTGGAGTTACCAGGGTCAATCCAGGGACCCCTGGTTTGGTACCAGCAATAGGAAACAGAGTAACCCCCAATGTCGCTGAAATGTCCTGAGGGTCAGCTCTGCTGGGGTCCCTTCCCGGTCCAAGGGCGGCAGTAGGTGTTCCTGGCCTTTGCCTGACTTGGGCAGCCCAGAGCCCAGGGGCCTTCAGGCAGCTGTCCCTCACACCCCCAGGCTTCACAATGGGTGTGTGTGTGGGGGGGTGTGGGGGTTTGGGCCAGGGCTGGGGCCATATCCGGCCTCGTGGCTGTGACTATCTTCTGCCATCCACCTGCTGTGCCCCCCACCCCCCTTATTATCTTCTCCCATGTCAGTTTTTCCTGGGCTCCAGACCTAGGAGTTGTAACCTCAGGGTCTGGCCCAACCTGGGTTCCAGCTGATTAAGGACCTACAACAGGATGTAGGGATTAGCGTAAAAGCTAGGTCCGGATCCCCTGGGGCAGCGGGCCAAGCCAGAGCTCTGGGGCTCCCCTCCCAGCCCCCAACCTGACAGGGGAGGGCAGCAGATTCATGGCTGGGGCTTTGGAATGTGGTGTCAGGGGGCACAGCGGGTAGACCAGAGATGCCTGTGGAAGGATGAGGCCAGAAGAAGACAATCACAGAACATGCTTCCAAGCTGACAAAGCACTTAACTCACCTCACCTCACCTTCCCTCTCTGCAAAACCCAGTGAGGCAGGTGCCCATCGTACAGAGAAGGAAGTGAGTTAAAGTGACTTCCCTGGTTCACACAGCTAGGAAATGTGTGAGGTGAGTCTGGCTGGGGATCCCAGGAGGCTACTCTGAGCCTGGGGAGACTGTGGTGCCTGCCCTAGACCCCTCCTCCTTGGGCAAGGGGGATCCCAGCAGCTTTGTGCTGAGATGAGGAACAGCTCCCAAGGCTTGGGGAAGGAGAGATCCCTCTGCCAATGGCCTAGGACAGGAGGGTATAACTCCATTCATGGCGGGCAGCTGTGGGTGGCTGGGCTCTCCTGCCTCCAGACTCACGGGCAAGGCCGTGTCATTAGGAATTCACGAGCCTAGAGAGCAGCAGCCGGCACCTCCATACCTAGCCGCCAGCTGTCCTGCCCCTTGCCACCCTGGGCATGCCCAAGAGGAGAAAAGCAGGCCTGACAGCCTCCTAGCACCATGTGCCCTGGTTACAAGCTTCCTTCGCCTTCCTCCACTCTATATGGGGGACCTTTCTGTCCTCTTGTTTTTAAAGGTTTAATTTAATTTATTCTTAAACTTCTAATGATGCCTTTTATCTTCATACCACAATTCTTTCCCTAAATACCCTCCTTTGTATCAAAAATAAACACAGTGAAGCAAAATTTGGCCTGGGAAGATCACCTAATGTTACAGATGGAGACACCGAATTTCGGAGGGCTTAAATGTAAATGGTAGAAATGACCCAGCTGGGATTCGAACCCTGGTTCATTCCAACTTCAAACAATCAATACAGAAGTGAAAACTCCGTTTCTTAAGTGACTGGTCCGCGGGGCCCTGTGCTCAGCACTGGAGAGTACAGAGACAGTAAGTGGTACCTGCCCTCTGAGTGCTTCCACTCTAACGGAGGAGGGAGGAGACGATAGGGAGGCCCCTCCCCCAGGCCCCCACCCTGTGACTCTGGGCTTCTCCCTGGCCCTGTACTTTCTGTGCATTCATGAACTGAGTCAGTTTCTCAGTCTGTTAAATGGGGTAGTACTACTTCACACCTTGAGAGCTCTGTGTGAATAGACAGCTACTATTGTTCCCTAAAGGTGAGTGAATGTCATGGGGACAAAAGCCAGGCTAGGAATGGGGAAGGCTTTCAGGAGTCCTGGATCAAAGTGGGGGAGTCACCCCCGCTGTGGAGGGCCAGCTTTTTGGGACCCAGGGCCGTCTGGATGGGCAAAGTGTTGAATGAATGTTCAGAGTCACAAACAGCAGAGACTATTTAGTCCTAACCTTCTTTTTACAGATGAGGAAACTGAGGCCTGCGGCTTTTGCCCAAGTAATGTCAGAGGCAGAATTTGAACCCAGGTCCTCTGACTGATTCTCTTGACGCTGAACCCTGTCTGTTGAATGGACTTGGGGGTGGGGTGGGGAGGTGTGTGCTCGCTAAGGGTTCATCAGATCCCACCCCACTCTCGGGGCCTGCCGGCGCTGAATGGGGGGTACCCCGGAAGGCAGGAGAGGAACGGGGGCTAGTCCCTGCTTCTGTCTCCAGATCTGTCACCTCCCAGAGGGCCTTTCTGCATATGCCTTGCTACCTTCTCATTTCACCTCTAAATGTCCTCTGAGGGGCTCTGCCCAGAGAACAAGAGAATCCCCAGTTGTTCCAACATTTCTCAGCGAGAGCAACAACTGTTGGGTCCGGCCCCTTTCGGGAATAAATCCGGCAACTGTTTGCAGTAAAGCTCCCCCTACCCCCACCCCCACCCCTCCCTCCCAGCCTGCCCCAAAAAGGAGAAACAGAAATTGGGAAGGAAAAATGGGAGGGGGAGAGAAAACAGCATGTGGAGTCTGGCTGCGCCCCCACCCCAGCCCAGCGCGCGCGCGCGCGCCCACACACACACACACACACACACACACACACACACACGCACACATGCGCTACCAAGTTTGTCTGAAAATGTTATTAACACAAACAGGGCACTAAGCGCAACCACCTGCTGCCCCCAGACAACTGGCACGGCCAGGACCTAGGGCTGGGCTGTGAGCTCAGGACCCAAAAAAAGGCTGGAGGGGGAGGGAGGGAGGCAAGGGGTGAAGGAAGGGCTAAGGGAGGAGAGAGACGGGGCAGGGGAAGGAAAGAAGGAGGGAGGGAGAGAGAGAGAGAGAGGGAGGGAGGAAGGGAGGGAGGGAGAGAGAAAGAGAGAGAGAGAAAGAGAGAGAGAGAGGGAGGGAGGGAGGGAGGGAGAGAGAGAGAGAGAGAGAGAGAGAGAGAGAGAGAGAGAGAGAGAGAGAGAGGAGTGAGAAATACAGACAGAGGCAAAGAGAAGAGAGACAGAGAGGGGAAAGAGAGATACTCTGAGAGACAGAGAGAGAGGGGGCAGGTGAGGGAGGGAGACCCAAAGAGAATGAGAGGAAGAGGAATGGGGAGAGAGACTAAGAGAAGCAGACAGAGAAG